>CM033740.1:2760129-3490461 GCA_019671005.1 Hibiscus mutabilis
AAGATTATAATAGTCATGCGTCTTTTATCCGGTTATTCATATTAAGCATGTTATGTTTTAATTGATTCGTACATGGTATATTTTGTATTTTATATGTGTGTGCTTTCTTTTTTTTAGGGCTACATGTTAGTATATTTCCCCTTTTTATACGATATGTTGACCCGTATATGTTGAAATATGTTTTATTACCAGTATGCATGTCTTTTAAATAGTTGTTAAATATATATACTTATTCCTGCCTTGTTATTTTGACATATTATAGTTGTTTTTTTATCTATTATTTAGAATAATATGTATATATGCATGTTTTAGTCTAGAATATCATCTATGTTAGATTAATATTTTGTTATGACAATAGTTACTACATTTAAGCATTTTACCATGTTTTATATTTTTTGCCATTAAGATTGCATATCGAGATATAAATTGTTAATGCGGTGTCCTTTTATCCGAGCGTAAACGGGGCGATATCAAAGCGTAGTGATAGTGGTTGGGCGTTTATTCTCGGATAACGGGACCATAAAATATATTCGCAATTATGATCGAATTTTAAAATAATCGTCACTCTAATCCGGAAAATCAATATTAATAAAGCGGTAATTATTAAAGTACCAATTTTTGGGCGGTGTGGGGTGCTAATCCTTCCCCATCCGTAATCGACTCCCGAACCCAATCTTTTTGAATCTCGGTTTTATGGTGTCCGCCTACCTAAGTGGCGGTGGCGACTCCATTTTTATGAGGTTTTTTGTAAACCCCACGGAATAAATATTTTATATCCAAACATCTTTCAAACACCTTTCAAAAATCCTCGTTTTTATTTTAGCGATTTAAAAAAAAAAAAAGACATTCGCTACTGAGATGGCGACTCGATGAATTTTTGTTTTTTTAAAAAAACAAATGAGAGTCAAGCTTTTAAAATAATTACCGCTTTACTAATATTGGAAGTTCCGGATTAAAGTGACTATTAAATTAACATTCGGTCATAATTGCGCGTTTATTTTAACGCATTTAAAATATGGCATATAAACCCGCCTTTTAAGTGGGGAAAACGCTAATGCTTTCGTGGAGATATCGTTCTCCCGTATGGGCCTAGCAAGTACCTTCGGGGCTCGAGTACCTTATGCTTTCGTAAGGATATCGTTCCTTCGTACGGGCATAAGCGAATGGGTCCCCCTGAATTGAACCCGGTTGAAAGGAGCCTATAATGGGTGATGATCGGGGGCCTTGCTACTCTTAGTAGAGAACAGCAAGGACAATTCGGGTACCTCCTAGAACCAAAACTGCATGTAGAGAATACATAGAAACCTACCCACTTAGAGCCATGCGGATAACCTTAGGTTTTAGACGGGATAAATAGGGTTGTTTTGTGTGTTTATTCTGTTTAATTTTGTCATTTTATTTATATATTTATCGATTTTATCTAGTACTGACTTGTTTTCTTTTTGCATTTTGTTCTTTTTCTCATACATCATTGCATTTGCATCGCATAAAGGTACTGGATCAAGTGGTTTGCCTGATCAGAAAGTCTTTCACCATGGAAAAAAAGTGTCTTAGGAAAGAAGAGCTTAATTTGTTAGTCAGACATTGGTCAGAGGTCAACCAGAAAATCCAAGGGGACAGTCTGCCTAACGAACGCGTAATAGCTGGATACACCTATCTGAGTCTCCAACAGAACGACTTGTGGGATCTTCAAAGCATTTGGGAAAGATGGGACCGAAGACTACAAGACTTATTTTGCGATAGTTATGGCGACATCGCGCAGCTATTATATGTTCGGATTAACCAGCCCTTACTCCGAGCTATAGTCCAGTTCTGGAATCCGGCTTTTTGTTGCTTCACCTTCAATGGGCAGGACATGATGCCTACGGTAGAAGAGTACACTGCTTTACTTAACCAGAAAAATATTCAGGAAGATTGGATCTACGCGAAGCCTCAAGGAATCGGGATTACACTGCTAAACTCAAAACCTTTGCGGAATGAGTGATGATTGGGTTAGTGGCCTCCTTCAAATCCGAGGAGATAATACAGTCTTTGCATGGGAAAGTATTCAGGACATCATATCGACACATCCAGACGAGGCAAAGAAAATGGACCTATTCGCTTTAGGAATATATGGCTTGGTGATCTTTCCCAGAGTACTCGGGAACATTGACATAGCCATTCGGATTTGTTTGAGCGGGTGAAACGGAAAGCAAACCCGTACCAGCAATCTTGGTCGAGACTTTCATTTCCTTAAACGCTAGCCGGAAACATGAAGAAGGACATTTTCAAGGTGCGCACAGCTAATACAAGTATGGATCCAGAGTCACATGTGGAAGAAGCCAACGCGGGTCTGCGGGATATCCTTCCAAGGTTTTTCGCTTTACGAGAATACTTAGCAAAGGAATGGCGAGAAGATTTGAAAACAAAAATGTGGACCCAGTTTCTTGAACATTCAAGATGAGGACATAGCATGGAGGTCCCATGGCTCGGTAAAGTTAATTATTTTCTATACAGTTGTGGTGACTTCAACTGGCTGATGATGTTAGGATTGCATGGAGGGATCGCTTGTGCTCCACTTTTAGTGTCTCGGCAGTTCGGATCACGACAGTTTCATTCCCAATACCGCGGATTAAGCCAAACTAAATTTCTTTTCAAAGGGGAGTTCAAAGGAAAAATTCAGACCATCATGAGGGCCTGGGATCATTGTTACCGGATCAGGGTGGAAGGAGATACCGAGCACATGACTACCCCAGATTACGATCTTTGGAGATGTTTAAGGGTTAATAATGTGATTCCTAAACCTGATCAAGGACCAACAGTGTCACTCGAAGAGCTTACAAGGGTGGTACCGTCCGAAGCCGATATCTTAAGGAGTGAACTCGAGGAAGTTAAAAAGAAAATGGACATCCAACAGACCCAACATGCGAGCGAGCTCTATAAAGCAAGCTTAGAAATTGACGAGCGGGATAGGATCATTAGACAACTGAAGAAATTAAATGCAGATTTGAGTGACAAGAATACTCTTTATCAAAAAGATGCCCTCCTATTACAGGCAAAAATACAAAAGGCCGGCCGGAGTCAGTTCATAGCTGTGGAAAGAAAAAGAATGAACGGCATCCGTTTGGTGGAAGAAGAACGAGAAATTAACAAAAGAGCGATCGAGAAAGAGATTGAAAGCTACCGTTTGGCTATGGAGGAAGAAAAACGGTCCGCCAAGAAGGCCATTGATCAAGAGAAAGAAAGGTTCAGACAAGAAATCAGCAAGGGAAAACAGGCTGTTCATCATGAGAGAGAAAGTGTCGCCGTATGGAAAAGAAAATCCATGAGTAGTCGAAATAGACTGTTAGAGATGCAGAAACTGTACGATGACACTATTCAAAGTTTGGGGTAAAGACAAAATCAAAATGATGAATTAAAAGGGAAGATGGCGGAAGTCGAAGACTCACTTCGAATGTACTGTCGCAGGAACAACTTCGCTGAGCTGCAAGAAAGAGAACGCGAAGTGGGTGTGTTACAAGCACGAATTGGGACCCTCGAAGCAATGGTGGAGGATTACAAGGAAATAATTAATGTGTTCGAGGAAGCTGCAGCCGGAGGGGACACCTATTGGCAGAAGAGATTACGCGACGCTGCTCGAATGGTACATGACAGAGACCAGTACTACGCAAACCTAAAGGTGGACATACAACGGGTCGCCAGACATGTAAATGATTTAGCTGTCGAGGCTGAGACACTTCGACCTTTTATAGCCCCAGGAATGGAAGAAGCTCCTAGGTTCCTCAAGCTGCTCAAGGCAATTGGAAAGTTAGGAGATAAAGCTAGAGTCTATCTATAGGACTCTGTGTTATAATTAGATCTTTTGTACTAGGGATCTTTACTTTGTAACACGAATTTTGTTGTAATCAAGACCCTTTAATTCCCGTGAAAGTAATTCAAAAGGGTGATTACCAGCGGAATCAGTACCTTGTCTGCATGCATTCTTGCATTTGCATCATAACATTCGCATCATTGTACATGCATTTATTTTTTGCAACCATATTAACAATATTGTGGCATTGTATGTAGTGTGGTAACCCACAATCATTCATCACCTATACTTTACCCGGCTACAAAGAAAGCTCATGGAAGAAAGAATAATCAGTCTAGAAAGAGGGCAAAGGGAGCTTGAGACAAGGCTTGAAGAGGCCCAGAGAAGCCTTAGTGATCAGATTGCACAGTCACAAACATCAATAGTATCTGACATAACGGCATTGCTGGCAAAAAGTCTTAGAAAACGAGTAGAAGGAGAAAATATCCCAGAGCCAGAAGGTACCCCGGCTCACTACAAGGTTCAACCAACTGCACCAAACCAGGCTAGGAAGGTGTATATTGACCCTACAGGAATGTCTTCCAACTTTCAAGTAGGGGCACCTGAGACTCAACCTCTTGATACCGAAGCACTTTACGAAGAAGAAGTGCCGGACCTAAACATGGTCGAAAGGATCAGGAATGAGGTAGAAAGAAAGTGAGAAGAAAGATTTCGCCTCATGGAAGAAAAATTTAAAGCGTTACAATCAAATGAAGAATCAGGAAACGACGCTAGTGACCTAAGTCTGGTGTCTGATCTTGTCTTGTCTCCAAAATTCAAAACGCCAGAGTTCGATAAATATGACGGAACCACATGTCCTTCTGCACACATAACGATGTATTGTAGAAAAATGGCGGCTTACCATAAAGATGAAAAGCTACTGATCCATTGTTTCCAGGATAGTCTAACTGGAGCGGCGTTACGTTGGTATACTCAGTTAAGCAAAGCGAATGTTAAAACATGGAAAGATTTGTCTAAAGCATTTACTGAGCAATACAAACATGTAACAGACATGATCCCTAGCAGAATCATGTTAGAAAACATGGGGCGGAAGTCCAATGAAAGCCTGCGACAATATGCCCAAAAGTGGAGAGAAGTGGCCGCCCAAATCCAGCCACCTATCCCGGAGCATGAAATCACGCCATTATTTGTCAATACTCTGAAAGGGGCACTCTTCGATCGCCTCATTAATAACACAACACAGAGTTTTGCCGATTTGATCAGGACCGGGGAGTCTCTCGAACTGGCAATTAAGAGCGGCAGAATTGATGGTGGGGAAGGGTCTCGAAAGTACAACAAGAGAAGTGAAGTAAACACCACCACCACCTATACCACCCCGAAGAACTTCACAGTCTCACAGCCACAAGCACCTGTGGGAAAAACACAAAATTCGAATCAAAGAGATGAGAGAGTCACCAGAAAAGATAAAGAGATGAGAACTTTCACTCCCCTACCTGTTTCATACTCAGAGCTTTATTCCCAGTTGTATGAAGCAGACTTGGTCCGACCATACATCGTTAATCCTGTCAATCCGCCCTTCCCGCCTTGGTATAATCCAAGCGCACATTGCGACTATCACGGCGGTACCCCTGGACATCCCACTGAGAACTGCCTTGCCTTCAAAAAGCTTGTGCAGAACTTAATCGATTCCGGGATATTGAAGTTTGAAGAGCCGAGCGTAGCCAACAACCTGCTGCCTAATCATGAGAGCAGAGGGGTAAATGCCATAGAAGAATGCTTTACCATGAGGATAAATGATGACGTGTCAGAAATCAAGTCTCCTTTACGGTGGGTATTTCAACAGTTATGCATGGCTCGTATGATCAACAAAGGCATGATAATAAGGCAGAAAGAATGTGGAAAGTATTGCGAATTCCATCAGACTGAAGGGCATGATATCCAAGAATGTGACGAGTTCAAGAAATTGGTGCAAAAATTGATGAATGAAAAACAAATAGAATTCTTTGAGGAGCCCATGGGGAAGAAGGGGTCAGACGTACACATGACAGATAGCCCCAAAACTAGATACGGGAAGGATAGACATTTTATCATCTCTCCCCGGATAGGGAATGCAGGTGTCTCCCAAGGGGAAACCAGCAAGATAAATCCCAAGATCGTCATTTCAGCACCATCTCCATTCCCATTCAAAGACATGCGACAAATTCCCGGAATTATGCCGCGAATGTGACCATGCCGAAAAAATCGAACACACGAACAGGTAAAAGAGCCTACGCTGGAAAACCAACAAAGCTAGAACGATGTGAACGTTGGTGAGGCATGCCATTTCACAAGGAGCGACCGATGTTATTCCTCCGAGGCTTTGAGAGCAGCTGAAAAAGATAGGGGAAGAGTACAAAGATTAGCCTACGCAAATATTTGGAGAAGAACCTCCCAAAAAGATAAATGAACCCGAATCGAGGGCCCGGGCCAAAGAATTTCTAAAGTTCTTGAGACATAGCGAGTACAAATAGTAGTGGAACAACTACGGAAACAACCGGCCAGGATCACAGTGCTGAAATTGCTCTTGAGTTCAGAGAAGCATCGGGAGACGCTATTAAAAGTGCTCAATCAAACTTTTGTGCCCCAGGACATTTCTGTAATACACCTGGACATGATAGTGGGGCATATTACCGCTTATAATCATATCACATTCAGTGATGATGAGATCCCGGAGGGAGGAATGAGGTCTACTAAAGCCCTTAACATCACTACCCATTGCAAAGGGTATGTACTACCAGGCGTACTGATCGACAACGGGTCGGCATTGAATGTCTTGCCTATGGTGACCCTGTAAAAATTACCAATAGATGGTTCGCACCTAAAGCCTTGCTACAACTCGGTAAGAGCCTTTGATGGTACGCAAAAAGGAACAATGGGGAAAATTGAGGTGCCCCTATTGATCGGACCAACTGAATATGTGATCGATTTTGTGGTGATGGACATAAAACCATCTTACACAACTGCTTATTGGGAAGACCGTGGATCCACTCCGCATGAGTTGTCCCATCATCATTGCATCGAAATTAAAATTTGTAGTTGAAGGCAAATTGGTCACGAGAGAAGCGAGCATGAATTTGTCGCCTGCGTGACATCGACACCCCTACATTCAAAATGATGAAGATGCTTTGCGAGAATGCTCGTTCCGAGCATTAGAACTAGTAAATGCCACATTCGTTTCAGAGGAAGCCGGATCCCCTACCCCAGTTATCTAATTGTACTAAGATGACCGTCGCAAAACTCGGGCCGAGGCCAAAATAGGAAAAGGGCTGGGAAAGAAATTACAAGGAAACCTGAGACCCAAGAATATGATAACCAAGAAGGATCGTTTCGGGCTGGGTTATCAACCAAGTGTCCAACAGAAAAAAGAGGAATATAAGAGGAAGGAGGAGCAAAGAAAAGCCAGATCTAAAGGAGAGGACATTCCGTGGAGGTCGATATCCTTTCCTAGTTTGAAAGCCACTTTCATCTCCGGAGGGTTCTACCAGCCAGGTCAAGATATTGGAGAGGCAATGAAGAAAAATGATGAACTTAACCAGGAGGAAATGCTCAGTAAATCATTTGAGGGGATGTACATCAACATGATAGCTGAAAAGGACCGCGGCAGCAAAATGTTGACCAACATCCGCCCTTGCCATCCCGGGGAAACACTTGATAACTGGAGCTGCATTGATCAACCTTGTAGTTTTTAGGAATAGATCGAGTAATGCTCGAATCAACCTTTTGTTTTTAGACAATGGGGATCTCTTGTATGGGGCACCTATGTTAACTTTTTTGATTGAAATGAAAATATCCCCACTTTCTAAAAAAATGACCAAAGTCTCATTTATTCCATTCATGCATTCTTCATATTCATTCCCTTCATGTAAAGCCGTCTTTTTCCCAATACAATTCATTCTCATTTAATGCAGGTCGCTCATGATTGACGATATGAATGATACCGATCCAATCTCGAGTAAATTTCAATGCCCTAAGGTCTCGAGAGAAATTGAGGAAGGATATGATGAAATAGAAATTGAGATCCCGGAAGAGTTGAAGAGAATGGTGGACAACGAAGAAAGACAGATCATGCCCCACCAAGAAGAAATAGAAATTGTCAACTTAGGGACTGAAGAAGCGAGAAAAGAAATAAAAATATGAACGACTATTTCCTCAAAAACCAAGCATGAACTGATAGCCCTGCTTCAGGAATTCAAGGATGTCTTCGCCTGGACTTATCAAGATATGCCGGGATTGAATACCGACATAGTGGTGCACAGATTGCCAACAAAATCGGAGTGTAAACCAGTACAGCAAAAACTTCGGAGAATGAGGCCAGATATGTTGTTAAAGATCCGAGAAGAAGTGAAAAAGCAATTTGATGCTGGATTCTTAGAGGTAGCCAAATACCCTGAATGGGTTGCAAACATTGTACCAGTACCAAAGAAAGACGGGAAAGTTCGTATGTGTGTAGATTATAGGGATCTGAACCGAGCTAGCCCAAAAGACAACTTCCCTTTGCCACATATTGACACGCTGGTTGACAACACCGCAGGACATTCATGGTTTTCCTTCATGGACGGCTTCTCAGGGTAAAACCAGATAAAGATGGATCATAGCGACATGGAGAAAACCACATTCATAACCATGTGGGGCACTTTTTGTTATCAAGTAATGCCGTTTGGGCTAAAGAACGCAGGGGCAATATACCAAAGAGCAATGGTGACTCTTTTCCATGACATGATGCACAAAGAAATAGAAGTATACGTGGACGATATGATTGCCAAGTCTCGAACAGAGGAAGAACACCCACAAAACTTGAGAAAACTATTCCAAAGACTACGGAAGTACCAACTGAGGCTCAATCCTGCCAAGTGTACCTTCGCCGTTACTTCTGGAAAACTCCTGGGGTTCGTAGTAAGCATAAGAGGGATTGAGATTGATCCGGATAAAGTGAAAGCCACCTAGGACCTTTCACCACCCCGCACGCAAAAGGAAGTCCGCGGTTTCCTGGGGAGGCTGAATTATATCTCTCGTTTCATTTCCCAATTAACCAATCAATGCGACCCGGTCTTCAGACTTCTTAGAAAGAATAATCCTGACGTGTGGGATGAAGAATGCCAAAAAGCCCTAGAAAAGATCAAAAAGTACCTGACAAATGCTCCAATTTTAGTCTCACCAAGACTGTCGACCACTAATTCTCTACTTAACATCTTGAGAATTCAATGGGATGTGTCTTGGGGCAACACGATGAGTCAAGAAAAAGGAGCAGCGAGCCATCTATTACCTAAGCATGAAATTCAATGATTGCGAAACACGGTACCCGCCAAAGGTCAGAGCCTGTGTTGTGCTCTAGTTTGGGCTACCAAGCGGCTCGAGCGGTACATGTTGTACCATACTACCTGTTGATATCCAAGCTAGACCCATTAAAGTTCCTAATGGAGCGCCCGGCGCTAACGGGAAGGATGGCCCGATGGCGGATGCTCTTATCCGAATTCGACATCGTATATGTTAATCAAAAAGCCGTAAAGGGAGTGCCGTGGCGGATTTCCTAGCTAGTCGTGGCTTCGGATGAATATGAGGCATTGAAATTTAATTTCCCGCATTAAGACTTGATGTGCATTACAACCGAAGAAGAGATTTGGATGATAAGTCATGGAAACTTTACTTGATGGAGCCTCCAACGCCCTCGGACATGGGATAGGGCGGTGCTAATTTCACCCGAGGACGTCTATTATCCTTTCACCAAAGATTGGAATTCTTCTACACAAACAATATAGCTGAATAAGAAGCTTGCATCATGGGACTGAACTCAGCCATCGAGAGAAAGGTTAAAACTTCGAGTGTTCGGAGATTCGTCCTTAGTCATTTACCAATTGCGCGGGGAGTGGGAAACCAGAGACTCGAAGTTGGTCAAATATCACGAATGGATCCAAGAGCTCGTCAAAGAGTTCGAAAAGGTCAGCTTCAATTACCTACCCTGAGAAGAAAATCAGATGGCAGATGCATTGACAACCTTGGCATCCATGTTTAAAACAAACACCAGGGCAGAAATGAAGCCCATTGAGATGCAGACGTTTGAAAAACCTGGTCATTGTTGTAATATACAGGAAGAGATTGACGGGAATCCATGGTACTATGATATCCTGCAATATGTCAAGCTTCGAAAGTATCCAGAAGGGGCAAACGACAATGACAGAAAAGCGTTCAGAAAAATGGCAACAAAATATGTCCTAGATGAGGAAATCCTATATAGGAAAAGTCATGATCAAACATTGCTGAGATGTGTGGATGCCCGGGAGGCGAAGGAAATCTTAGCCGAAGTACATGACGGGATCTGTGGAACGCACGCCAACGGGCTGTCTATAGCCCGAAAAATTATGAGATACGGATATTTCTGGTTGACCATGGAGGGAGATTGCATCGATTACGCCAGGAAATGCCACAAATGCCAAATTTACGCTGACAAGATTCATGCACCCCCATCGCCTTTACACACCATGAATTCTCCGTGGCCTTTCGCAGCATGGGGCATGGACGTTATCGGGCAGATCCATCCGAAAGCTTTCAATGGGAATCGTTTCATTTTGGTCGCCATAGACTACTTCACTAAATGGGTAGAGGCAGCGTCTTACGCCAATATCACCAGGACTACAGTTTGTAAGTTCTTAAAGAAAGAAATTATTTGTCGATACGGATTGCCAGAGAGGATCATCACCGACAATGCTTCCAATCTGAACAACAAAATGATAAAAGACGTGTGCACTCAATTCAAAATAACATACCATAATTCCACAGTCTATCGTTCTAAAATGAATGGAGCAGTGGAAGCGGCAAACAAAAATATAAAGAAGATCATAGCGAAGACTACGGATACCTACAAGGATTGGCATGAGAAGTTGCCTTTTGCCCTTTTCGCCTATAGGGCGTCCATTCGTACATCAACAGGGGCAACACCCTACTCCTTGGTGTATGGTACCGAAGCAGTACTCCCAATTGAGGTAGAGATTCCGTCTCTTCGGGTCTTAAACGAAGTAAAATTGGAAGAAGCTGAATGGATGCAGGCCAGACTCGACCAACTAAATCTCATTGACGAAAAAAAGACTAAAAGCCATTTGTCATGGTCAGATGTACCAAAAGCGGATGGTGCAGGCTTACAACAAAAAGGTGCGCCCAAGAGAATTCAAAGAAGGGGATCTGGTACTCAAGAGAATCCTCCCTATCCAGAAAGATTCTCGAGGAAAATGGATGCCCAACTGGGAAGGACCGTACGTCGTAAAAAAGGCCTTCTCAGGAGGAGCTCTGATCCTAACAGAAATGGACGGGGACAAGCTGAAAAATCCCGTAAATTCTGATGCCGTCAAGAAATACTATCTCTAAAAAAATGGAGAGCTCAGGGCGAAAACCCGAAATCGGGCGTCTTGAAGCAAAGGAAGGACCCAAGTTGAAAACTCGTAAAGGGCGGCTTGGGTAAATTGAAAAGTTGAATATCTGAGGAGAAGGGTATCCCCATGAGCATCATGAAGAGGAAGCTTCAGGCAAAAAATTCTACACCAGTTGACAGGATCATGTATCATTCATATCGAAGATAATGAGAGATCTTGTATTTAACTTATACGTGTCAGACCTTTCTTTTTAAGATATCTCAAAGCCCTTAATCATAATAAAACCGTGTTTTTGAGCATCCATTCCTGGCCTTCTTGTCAATTTCAGTCAAATAAGATAACATAGGCTTATAATGAAACAAGAGATTTTGAAGCATTACTATGATTTAACCTTGAAAATGCAAGTAATCAAAGAAAACGATGTTAACTCCGTCCTCTAGTTCCCTAATGGCTGTCGATAGGGAAGGCGGGAAGCTTCAAACAACCTGGTAGGATAACCAATGGCACATGTCTTATCTATTCAAGAAAGGCGTACGAGATAACAAAAGAGATCTTTTGGGTGAAAGCCAGAAGGGCACCCCTCTCAAAAAAAAAAAAAATCTCTAAAGTGAAAACCCGAAAGGGCACTTTAGAATTCCAAGTCGGAATTGAAAAAAGAGAAAGGTCGAGATGGTTGAACTTGGCAGTGAAGCGGGGTATCGATGCCCGTAAGAAAGGATAAAGCGAACATCAAGATCAAATAAGGACCAAAATAAGCCCACCAAGATATTGAATCTCATGCATCATGAATAATCAGACATCACTAGGATTAGGACATGTCAATTTATTCATTTGTCATAGCATTTTGTTTTCATCTCAGACATGTATCTGCAGATCCAAAGAGACATCGAGGGTCATCACGATGTGAATCCCAAATGAGAAGACATTGTTTTTACATAAAGGCACATGTTTTCAAGCTCTAGAGAGAGGTTCTATATAGGAAGAATCCTCCTCTCCGAGGCTTCAGAAGCTGAAAGTTCTATATAGGAAGGACTGACAGTTCCAGGGTGAAGACTCGCAGTTCCATATAGGAAGAACTCCCAGTCGAAGGAATTCACCCATGACACGCAAGATTATATAGGAAATCCTGCTATGTCGAAAGCGAAGAGTTCTATATAGGAAGGGCTCCGAGCTTCAATGTCTTAGAGTGAAAGATTCTATATAGGAAGAATCCGTAACTCTAAGATTTCAAGACGCCGAAAAGTTCTATATAGGAAGGACCGACGGCTCCAAGGTGAAGACTCGCAGTTCTATATAGGAAGAACTCCCGGTCAAAGAAATTCACCTATGACACAGGGTTATATAGGAAACCTGTTGTGTCGATAGCAAAGAGTCTTATATAGGAAAGACTCCGAGCTTCATTGTCTTTGGGTGAAAGGTTCTATATAGGAAGAACCTGTCGCTCTGAGATTTCAGACGCCAAAAGTTCTATATAGGAAGGACTGACGGCTCCAGGATTTGAAGACTAGCAGTTCTATATATGAGGAACTCCTAGTCAGAAGAATCCATCAGTGGCGCGAAAGGTTTTATATAGGAGAAACCAGCGTCGAAAGCAAAGAGTTCTATATAGGAAGAACTCCAAGTTTTATTGTCTCAAAGTGAAAGGAATGACTCATAATTCGGGATGTCAGAGCGAAGGGTTCTATGTCGAAAGAGCACTGTAGCTCCAAGATCGGAAGGTGACAAAGCTCTATATATAGGAAGAACTTACGAGCCCAAGATTCAGCCAAGGAAGAGCGGAGATGTCCAAAAGAATTCGTTTTTCCAAAGCTACAAACAGGGAAGTCTGATAAAAATGAGAGCGAAGGGTTCTATGTCGAAAGAGCCTGTAGCTCCAAGATCGGAAGGTGACGAAGCTCTATATAGGAAGAACTTACGAGCCTGAAGATTCAGCCAAGGAAGAGCGGAGATGTCCAAAAGAATTCGTTTTCCAAAAGCTACAAACAGGGAAGTCGATAAAAATGAGAGCGAAGGGTTCTATGTCGAAAGAGCCTGTAGCTCCAAGATCGGAAGGTGACGAAGCTCTATATAGGAAGAACTTACGAGCCTGAAGATTCAGCCAAGGAAGAGCGGAGATGTCCAAAAGAATTCGTTTTTCCAAAAGCTACAAACATGGAAGTCTAATAAAAATGAGAGCGAAGGGTTCTATGTCGAAAAGAGCCTGTAGCTCCAAGATCGGAAGGTGACGAAGCTCTATATAGGAAGAACTTACGAGCCCGAAGATTCAGCCAAGGAAGAGCGGAGATGTCCAAAAGAATTCGTTTTTCCAAGGCTACAAACAGGGAAGTCTGATAAAATGAGTGCTTATGAATCTTTGCTTTGTTTCCCATTTCATGAGAACAAGCAAAGAGGGACAACTGTAATCACTCATTTTCACTTGCAAATATATTAATATTGCATGTATATTTATGCTACTAATATAAGGTGATGTGTGCATACGTATTAGGGGTGTATGTATGTCGCGTATGTATCTAGGGTATAAGCGTATATAGATGTTATGTTAATTATATATATGATTATACGTACGTATACTAGAATATTATATTAATTAATGATCGTATAATATAAGTATATATTTTCGTATGTATATGTATTGCTGTTATAACTATACTATTATTATTATTGGGCTGACAAAATGAAAAAATTAAATGTATTAAACCCAAATAAAAAAATTACAGTCCAATTACAAATCCAATTACAAGGCCCGTTTGGCCCAAATCTGAATCCCATTTAATTACAAATGTGCAGGTAACTGTGGGCCGTTGGATCAAGATCTGATCCAACGGCCACGATGCAATGGAAGTAAAAAATATCTGCCAGGCGCGTGCTCTACACGTATGGACCGTTCGAGTGCCACGCGCGCGTGTGGTCCACGCGCGGACGCTTTAATATCCCACGCGCGCGTAAGATCCACGCGTTCTGACTCCTCGACTGCGGAGCTCCACGTGGCGAAATCTGAAGCCGTTTCATCGAATCGAGGCTTCATCCAGGCCGATTGTTCTTCAAGCCATCTCGACCGTTAGATCAAATCTGATCTAACGGCCGAAAACGCGTCTGGCCTCTGGCAGAACGTCCATACCGTCACCGCGCCGATATTCAGTCCCCGCGTTCAGATTATGCCAAAGACAACAAGCAAAATGTCAGATCTGAAAAAGAAGATGCAACTTGCAACCAAAAAACAGAGGCAGTAATATATATGAAACGGGGCTTTTGTAACAAAAAAAAGGGGGAGAACAAGGATAGTAAAAAAAACAGAGATCTTGTAACACAAACAAAATCTGAAAGTTGTAAACATCGAAGATAATCAAAAGGCAGTCCAGTGGTAAATTTTTGTCTCCTTTTTTACTTGTTTTCTTTACATGCATATACGAAAGATTAACAAAAAAAACAGAAAAAAAGAAGTAAAGTAGTCTTACCGGCGTTGTCTGTGGGTCTTCCCTTCCTCTGTGACAACCCTTTCGGCTTCTACAAGCGGATCTCCGTGAACTAAAGGGAGGGGAAGACCCTTGTGGTTTCGTTTTGGTCTAAAAAAATATTTTTGTTCGTATTTCCTAGATCTAGAGTAAATAAGGGGGTATCCTCTGAATCCAACCTAGGATTCGTATTGAGGACGACAAGGGGGTTGTTTTGGTCTATTTTGGAGGCTCGTCGGCTGCCGGAGAACACGGCGGCCGGCCGCCGGATTCTGGGTATTATAAGAACAAATGAGAGAAAATGAAGAACATAAGCAGGGTTACAAAACTGAAAATGAAAGAAATGAGGGGAAAATGGGTTTCAGTCTAAAAACGGGCTTTTTATAGTTATTATTATTTTTGAAATGGGTAAATTACACACTTAATCCCACCGCGTTTTCAATATTTTCATTTTTGTCTTGCCGCATAGTATAATCACAGTCCCAGTCCCCCTGATTTTTCAAAAGGTTACAATTTCGTCCATAAATTACACCGAATCAGTTTCTGAATGGCAAAATTACGCCTTTAACCATCCCGCGTTTTTGAATTTTTCACTTTGGGTCTGCCCCTTGGTCTAATTACAGTTCAGGTCCTTTTAGGTTTTGTTTGTTTCGCAATTTCGTCCCCAAATCACATATTATTGTTCTTTAATTTCTGCCACTGACTTTTGTTTTTCTTTCATTTCAGTCCTGTATTCTTTGTAAATACTAATGTTCGTATTATAATCGTATATGTTGATGTATTCTATTATTTTATTTTATGTCACTCGTATATGACTCGTATTCTATGTTTACATATATATGTGTATTAAGATTATAATAGTCATGCGTCTTTTATCCGGTTATTCATATTAAGCATGTTATGTTTTAATTGATTCGTACATGGTATATTTTGTATTTTATATGTGTGTGCTTTCTTTTTTTTTAGGCTACATGTTAGTATATTTCCCCTTTTTATACGATATATGTTGACCCGTATATGTTGAAATATGTTTTATTACCAAGTATGCATGTCTTTTCGAAATAGTTGTTCGTCTATATGTACTTATTCCTGCCTTGTTATTTTGACATATTATAGTTGTTTTTTTATCTATTATTTAGAATAATATGTATATATGCATGTTTTAGTCTAGAATATCATCTATGTTAGATTAATATTCATTATGACAATAGTTACTACATTTAAGCATTTTACCATGTTTTATATTTTTTTGCATTAAGATTGCATATCGAGATATAAATTGTTAATGTGGTGTCCTTTTATCCGAGCGTAAACGGGGCGATATCAAAGCGTAGTGATAGTGGTTGGGCGTTTATTCTCGGAACGGGACCCTTAAAATATATTCGCAATTATGACCGAATTTTAAAATAATCGTCACTCTAATCCGGAAAATCCAATATTAATAAAGCGGTAATTATTAAAGTACCAATTTTTGGGCGGTGTGGGGGTGCTAATCCTTCCCCATCCGTAACCGACTCCCGAACCCTGTCTTTTTTGAATCTCTGGTTTTATGGTGTCCAGCCTGCCTAAGTGGCCGGTGGCGACTCCATTTTTATGAGGTTTTTTGTAAACCCCACGGAATAAATATTTTATATCCAAACATCTTTCAAACACCTTTAAAAAATCCTTGTTTTTATTTTAGTGATTTAAAAAAAAAGACATTCGCTACAACCACATCGCCTAATTTGCCGTTTGAAGTCATTTTTGACTTCCACTATGTTCGCCCTAGCAATATTTGTCTTACCAATATTTGCCTTAGCAATATTTGAAGATGGTAACAACATTTACCTTATCCTCTCGAATAATAGGAAAAACCTTTCTTTTCAAATATTTTGACCAAGTTTATCATGGTCAAATATGCAACGTATTTTAAAATTCTTTCAAATGAATTTTACTGGTTTTTCTATTGTGTCACATAGTCACAAACTAGAAACTGACTATTATGAATCTGTTCATTGTCAGGAATTTAGTCAAAACTAAATTCAAAAACAGAGACACAATTTCTAACTTTTGTTAGACGTCAGAAATTTAGTAAACTAAAACATGAAACAAAAGTTCCGACGGTCTAATAGAAATAACAATAATGACTAGTGCACCAGGTAGGTAACTTTTGAAAAGAGACGTGGTGCACTAGGCACGCTTAAATACCAAGTCTTTCAAAGAACCAATCCTAGACATGCACTCTCATATTGTCTTTGAATCATCCATTTTTTGGATTCTATTCTTGAAATCATTCCAAGCATGAGTGATCAATTAAAATCACTGCCTTTGATTCCCAACAATTTGGAATCAATCATTAAGAATTTGGTAACTAAGAATTTCTTAGCACTGACATCTTTCATTTATGGTCCAACGACCATCACAATTCTTTAGCCTTTTTTAAACACTGTGCGCTTCATAACATGCATCAGACTAGGTTTTAAGAATTTAATTTGGACATAGAGAACAAAGTTCTTCTATGCTTTGATTCGAGACCTCGGTTGAATCAACGTTCTAGAATCAGTAACCAATGTTACTTTTACTAACAAAATCTGTTAAAACAGATTTGTCCACTTTGTTTGAAAGGAGATCAAGTAAACCTGTTACAACGGTAGGAATTAAATTTCCGAAAGTGAATTTATTTACTATATCTCAGTTTTCAAACTTCACAAGAAATAAATTCACCGATTTATTTCTAAAATAGAATTATATTGATTCTCAAGAAATAATAAATTCGATTTATTTCTTTTCCCAAAATGGAATCATACTTGATTCCTCGAAAATAAATTTAATGTTTTATTTTCCTTACCAAATTAGAATCAACGGAAGATTTTAACGGGGAAATATATTCAATGATTTATTTCCCTTATATCTTCTGTTATACATTGAGATTAGTAGCACTAAAACCCAAACAGAGATATCAAGCCAATAAAATCAAAAGGAAATTATCCTTTGATTTTAGTTTCATTTTGTTTGGAAAGGAAGATCTAGTAAATCCGTTAAAACGGTAAGACTTAAATTCCCGAAACGGATTATTTACTAGATCTTGTTTTCAAAATTTCGCTTAAGAATCCTGTTCGTCTCTATAAATTTCTCAAAAGAAAATTATTAGTACGAGAAATAATCCACAATATTTTTCAAAAATAAAAATTAACAATTATGATAATAATTGCTAAGACCGAAATTTATAAGGTAATAATATCACACTAATAATACTATGAATATTATCATAATGATATCATAAAGATACCATAATAACATACCTTGTGAAAATTAATTTAAACTTACGGACAATGCATGTGCGTACGAACTCCGCTTTATTCTTATGCAAGCACCCCTCGTGGGTTCCTTAATAACCCACAATGTGGTATGTTCAAACGTTGGTCATAAACGTTGGTTACCATGTTCCTTGCGGTTTTTTTGAAAGCAAAACAAATTAATATTTATTTATTATTAACGAATAGAATAAAAAATATAAAACGATACAACATATGTAAAATTAGCAAATCGATTTAACCGAATTGCTATTTATCTAAGAATAAATAATAAAAAATAAATTAATATTTATTTATTATTATTAACGAATAGAATAAAAAATATAAAACGATACAACATATGTAAAATTAGCAAATCGATTTAACCGAAGTTGGAAACAAAACAATTTTCAAAATTTCGCTTAAGAATCCTGTTCGTCTCTATAAATTTCTCAAAAGAAAATTATTAGTACGAGGAAATAATCCACAATATTTTTCAAAAATAAAAATTAACAATTATGATAATAATTGCTAAGACCGAAATTTATAAGGTAATAATATCACAATAATAATACTATGAATATTATCATAATGATATCATAAAGATACCATAATAACATACCTTGTGAAAATTAATTTAAACTTACGGACAATGCATGTGCGTACGAACTCCGCTTTATTCTTATGCAAGCACCCCTCGTGGGTTCCTTAATAACCCACAATGTGGTATGTTCAAACGTTGGTCATAAACGTTGGTTACCATGTTCCTTGCGGTTTTTTTGAAAGCAAAACAAATTAATATTTATTTATTATTAACGAATAGAATAAAAAATATAAAACGATACAACATATGTAAAATTAGCAAATCGATTTAACCGAAGTTGGAAACAAAATAATTTTTGGATTGCTATTTATCTAAGAATAAATAATAAAAAATAAATTAATATTTATTTATTATTATTAACGAATAGAATAAAAAATATAAAACGATACAACATATGTAAAATTAGCAAATCGATTTAACCGAAGTTGGAAACAAAACAATTTTTAGATTGCTATTTATAAGGGAGTTTGCTAGATTAAATGTGGGTGTGTCCCACCGGTTCAAACATTCACATCACCTATGACGTGCGAGTGCGCCCTAATCCAAATAGGTTCAACAAGCTTCAATCCACATCCCTACACCTACATGCAAAGCACAATTTCCATTCCAAGTCATTCAACAACTACCAAGTGAGTAAGTGTATATAAACACTTCTCATTCAATTTATCCCATCAATGTGGGATAGGGGCTTTCACTTCCTTATTCAATTCACAACCATCATACTTTGAGCATCAATTTCTCATTCATCACTTAACTATTTTGAGCATATAAGATACCGTTATAAAGGTCTCATGGAGTAGAATAAGATCCAATAAAATTATTATTCAAATCTCTACATTTATTCATTCGAAATATGGCTCAAAGTTACCATTTTCTTCACATTTTTCCAACACATAATTCTTTAATGTTAGAGTATACATAGGGACGCCAAAAGGGACAAAATATTTCTATTTAGACGAAACTAAAATACTCTTGTCCTTTTTGATGTTCCTACGACCCCTTCTAATATTTAATTCTAATCTTGTTTCTTCTTAACCAATCGTTCAATGAATGATAGAGAAAATATGGTTAGGCCTTGGGATTCGCATGGGAATGCTAAAATAAAGGGGGACGTGAATGGCAGCAATGAAATGAAGCAAAACGCATGGGTCACAACCCACCAAAACCTCTTCAAATCCCTTCTTTCTTTCCTTATTTATCGTCCCCCCAAGCTCTTCAACCCCATCACCATTTCACAAGCATCACATTCCCCTTAAAAGAAAAGCCCTACCATCTCTCGGTAAACCAAAACCAGCTTACACAACAAGAAAGGAAGAAAAATGTCGTGGCAAAGTTACGTAGATGAGCACTTGA
Source organism: Hibiscus mutabilis (assembly GCA_019671005.1). Classification (NCBI taxonomy): domain Eukaryota; kingdom Viridiplantae; phylum Streptophyta; class Magnoliopsida; order Malvales; family Malvaceae; genus Hibiscus; species Hibiscus mutabilis. Next base: position 2,780,001 of record CM033740.1, read on the forward strand.
TGTGCGACATCGAGGGCCAAAACCAGCGCCTCACTGCCGCTGCCATCATCGGCCACGACGGCAGCGTTTGGGCCAAGAGCGACAAGTTCCCCGACGTACTCACCATATTCATAACAATCCCCTTTTCTTTTCATTTCTTTTTGATATTATATGATACTATTCCTTTGTTTCTTTTTGTTTATCACTTACAGCTTAAGGGCAACGAAATCAGTGACATTATGAAGGATTTTGACTCGCCGGGCCACCTTGCCCCGACGGGCTTACACCTGGGGGGCGTCAAGTACATGGTGATCCAGGGCGAGCCCGGTACTGTTATTCGTGGCAAAAAGGTAATGCATTACGAACAAATTAGGGTAGTCCTGGACATGTATAATATGGAAGGACAACATAGAGTCCCTGATAAAAGAAAAGTTTTAAAGTAAATTAAGTTAAATGCTTATAAGGATATTTACAAGATTAATTATGGACTAATGGTAAAAATATACAGAAAATAAAACGTCGGTGTACCACACACAATTCAACAAACCTTTTTTTTTAAATTAAGGGTCTGTTTTAATAATTTACACAGAGCTTCCTAAATCGTTGTACCTCTCATGAAATGAACAATTAGGGGCAGAACCTTTAAGGGACTAGAGGGGGTCATGACTCTCAAAATATTGAGAAATTAGAATTTTTTTTCTATTTTTTTTGAAAATTTTAATTTGGCCCCTCAAATTTTTAAAAGGTTCATATTAAGCTTCAAAATTCTGAATATTTTTAATTAAATTTTCTCTCAAAATTTTTAAAAATTCTAATTAAATCTCTTAAAATTATTAAAATTTTAGTTAAACCCTCAAAATTTTTGAAAATTTCTGTTTAAGCATCCAAATATTTTAAAAATATAAGTTACCTCTCAAACTCTTACCACAAATTCCGTCACAGCGAGCAATAACACTGTCGCTTCAGTCTTGAGTTGTAGTGCAGGGAGCGGGAGGGATCACGATCAAGAAGACGGCGCAGGCGCTTATATTTGGTGTCTATGATGAGCCGGTGACTCCGGGACAGTGCAACCTGGTTGTGGAGAGGTTGGGGATTATCTTGTTGATCAGGGCCTGTAGTGGACATGCCGAATCAATGGGATTTTTATTTTTTGCTAATTAAGTTTTGGATTTCTGAGTAATTTGCATCTTCTTCTCCCATTTTTTAAAAGAAAACTATGGTTTGTTAAGTTTAAGATTGTTTGATTTACTACCGCTACTACTACATATATGTTCTTTTTTTAGGCACAAATTGATGCCATTATTTTTGATGTTTTTTCATGTTTTGTGTTTTCATTCGAGTATTATGTAATCTTTCTTTGTAAAATGAGAGAATCATGTTTCAGGTTTCTCTGGTTGATTGCATTTTGTTTTCCTGTTGAATCTTTATTTATTCACTTCTTCTTATTAAACGGATTGAGAAGCAGGGACGAAGTTGGAACTAGACAATGCGAGGGACAAAATCACGTAATTTTAAAATTAACAAAAAATTTTAAGAGCATTTAATTTAAAATTTAAAAGAAATAAGACTTAATTAATAAATATTTAAATTAACATGGACTAAAATTATCATTTGACAAATATATTAACAATAACCCATATCATGCTCCTAATATAGCCCCGTCCCTATCAAGAAACATGGCAAGTTGAGTTATCCATGTATTATGTGTGAAGTAGGGTAAAAATCGGTTAGAAATGTTTAACGTTTATCCATTAGATTAATCGAAATTTAAATTAAATTATTTAAATTCATTTTAATAATATTTCGTAATTTTATTCATCAATAGTATATAAAATTTTATATTATTAATGTATCAAATATTCACTCGTATTAATGATTTATGTATTGATTGATTAATGCATAATTAAATTAGTTTTTGTAATCCAATTAATCCAACTTTTCGATCTAAATTCCTACAATAACTTTGATATATAATTAGAACAATTTTTTTTGATTAATAAAGGGATTATTGGTATGTGCCTCATTAAAAATTTTCTAAACTTAAATAATAAAAAAAGTACACATAAAGTAATATAGCGCACAAATGTCATCTTACAAAGAAACAAATAGCAACAGAACACAATCATAAGCCAACACAATGTTCTAATCAACCTCCCTAGCATCATCTCATAACAAACTAACCACATCCTCCGGAGGCAAAAGAAATCGACGACAAATCGTATCATCATAGTAAACACGCGTAACCAATCTATTCGCAACACGATTTCTCTCATGAAACACATGCTCCAATCGAACCACCCAATCCCGTTGCAACAATATAAGGAACAAGCGTGAAAGGGGATGACCCACCCTTATACTACAACACACAGGCAATCGCTTCTTTAGAATCTGACTCCACTATTAACCGGGAAACACCTATCGACCATGGCGCCAATAAGCCTTCAAAAATAGCCTACAACTCCGCTTCAAGGATTGTGCATATACCAATATAACGTGAGAACTCAATCAACCATCTTTCGGAATCACACCACCACAGGCGGCATCCCCTGTACCCCGGCACCAAGCTCCATCACAGTTCAGTTTCCGCCACCCAACTAGTGGCTTACTCCATCGCGCAACACCCCGCTGCCTTTTAGCCCGATTAATCTCCTCCAGCCCTACAACCGCACAACACTCACACTGCATTTTGCGTCTAACCGCAAGAACTGGTTCACGACCAGCAGTATCCGCATTGAAAACCAAATCATTTCAACGTCTTCAAATTTTGATACATAAGCGGTGTGAACTAAAGTTTACACAAGTTTGTTAATTTTAGGGTTTAGGGTGTTAGATTAGAGTTTATGGTGTTAGAAAGTTTAGGGTTTAAGTATTAAGATTTAAAATTTAAGATTTAATGTTAGAGTTTAGGACTTAGGACTTGAGTTTATGGTTTAGGTGAAATCAGATTTTCATTCAAACGTATTTTAGATATTTTATATTATTACATTACATAATGCTCGATTCGAGTATCAAACTCCAAATATTGAGTCGATTGCTACTATTCGGACTCAGTTCGATTACATCCTTAATATTAACAAATATTAAACAAATACACATATTTTTGAATAAACAAACATAAACATAATTTCAAATTTTGAAGAAACCAAACACAAAATAGTTTGAAAGTGAATAAACGGGCGGGAATAAAAATTGATCATAAAAAAACCCCTAAGAACTAACTTACAATGCGATTTGGTGAAAGATGAGGAAAAGAAAGAAAAAAAAGGCAACCTTTTGTTCTAATTAAGCCTCAATCGGAGGGTAACGAGCAAGCACTAAAGAGGCCAGACATCGAGTAAAAGCAAAGACATAAGTCGGTGTGCGTTCGAGTGCACCATTCAAGACATTCGAGCATTGCAACGAAACCAAATTACGGGACTTTAAATAATAACAGAAGATGAGATTTGGAGTCCATATGACAACACCATCATCCGATTCAAGATGCAAAGCCAAAAGCTTTAATTTCCTTCTCATTGCCGGGAAGAACACGGTTCTCAGATGAACTAGTTGAGGATGTTTAATCAATACCTTGAGCCTAATACGATACATCTTGGTCCATTTAGGTTTACGAGTGTCGACATTAAACATCCAGATTTGCACTGAACTTGAAGCTTTATCGGTCTGTGCATACTGAATGTGTCCCCCACAAGAACCAATACACCCCGTTCTCCTTGTCTTAACATGAACTCTGCCCGGAAGACCAACAGTATGGAAATCGACATTGACGGAATGTCTCCGATCGCAAACCAAGATAGGTTGTGGGGATAACATAATATGAATACCTTTCCGTGTAAGTAAACGCTTCTTTGATCAAAATAGTAGGTACATTTATCAACTGGGCGGTGGTACTTGCGGTAATTAGTATAATCAACTAGGCCATAATTGGAGTGGTTGATGTATTTTACTTTGTGTTCAAACCATGTGGAATTACGTGAATAGAAAACGTCCAGAGTCTCCCAAAAAGTCCCTCTCTCTTGGGGGAAACTAACAATCTTAAACAAATCCATCTCCCTGTCTGGTTTCCAATGTCGAATCTCTACTGTAAGAGCAACGAAAGTCTTACGGTTGCCTGGACGAGGTACGAGGAGAAACTGCTTGGTGTTCGGATTCCACAAAACATACTTCTTCTCAGAAGGATTGCAAGAAGAGCATCGAACCATCTTGGGAGTCAAGCAAATGTTTCGCATCAGGAGTAAAGTCACCCGTGAGTCCATTGCCCGGACCGCCAACAGTCGGATCATGAATTTTAAACACGGGAGGCCAAACATCAACATCTTCCCCGGACTCGGGGATTACTGCTCGACCGGTGATGAGATTCGTCGAAGAAGCCTTAATGTGTACGTCACATCCCAGGAAGGGAGTGATTCGGGATACACAACAACGATAGATCAAGACGTGCCAGGGTTTACAAACACAACAGCATCGCATCAGAATCCTAGGCGGCAAACAGCAAAGCACTTCGATCAGCAAATCTTCGTCGATCGGCCCAATGTTTCTAAACGAACAAACTAATTTGTGACTGAGGACGTGAGTACCCTCAATTCGCTTCACTACCTGCGACATGTTTGAATTCGAAAAGAATCTAAAATTATTAAAAACTCAAAACGAACCAAAATTATTTACTGCCAAAAACGAGAGTTAAATACCTTGCAACTCGGAACAAATTCCATGTTTAGTTTACGGTCTCTAGCCAAGCACAAATCAGTAATCAAAACACTGAAAATTTACCATCAATCTAATAAGAAACATCGGTAGAACCCTAAATAAATTAAACGAAAAGGAAAATTGCTAAGAAAGAGAATCAAAATAGCCTGGTAAGAACTAAGAAGGATCTTACGAGTTTTCTGATTTTTTTTGCTTGGCAAAAAGATTTTATTTGTGAAAATCTAAATTGTATGTCTCTTTAAAAGCCTTCCCAAACCTAGGATGTAAGAAAAAAAATACATACAACGCGGAAAAAATACAACAGCAAAGATAAAAAACACACCCCAAATCACAACAGCAGTAGACCACCAATCATACAATATTAAATCCCTAAAGTTAAAGATCCTATTAGATAAATTAAAAAAATCCTATTAAATAAGTTCAAAAAAACTCCTATTATATGATAACAACAAACGATAGATATTAGACTTTATCTCTATTCAAAAAAAGATATTAGACTTTATCTACTCAATTTTTTATTATTATTTTAATATAATAATATTTTTATGTTCAAGTAAGAAATATATAAAATAATAAATATGTGCAATTCGATCTGTAACAAATATATAATTGTGATATAATAATAGTATTAGTTTGAATTATAATAAAATTATTATTTCATATAAATATAAAGTGTAATTTAATATTAGCTTAAGGGCTATTTTTGCCCTTATAGTAGTCTCAATTTATCGTTTTTGTCTCTATGATATTTTCACATCAATTTGGCCCCTGAAGTAGTTGAATTGCATTAATTTATATGAAATAATAATTTTATTATAATAAAAACTAATACTAAATTATATCACAATTATATATTTAAATTGATGCAAAAAAATACCATATTTAAAACTTAAATTGAGACTTGAACATAAAAATATTAACCCTTAAAATAATAATAAAAAATTAGACTTTGAGATCCAATAATTTTTCTAGTGATAAAGATGCTAATATTTTCTTTGTCTTATATGGATTTGAATTTTGATATAAAGATGTTTTAATTTATCTAATCATTTAATAAAAGAATATTTTATTAGACTTTACTTATTCAAATTTTCATTATTATTTTAATATAATAATATTTTCGTATGTTCAAGTAAGAAATCTATAAAATAATAAACATCGTTTATCTTTAAATTTGAATAGCTCAAATTAAAATGAAAGTAGAATTTTGTTTTGAAATGGTAAGTAAAGATTTAATATAAAGTGTAATTTAATATTTGAACAAATAATAGAATAATAACGATAATAAAATTTTTATAGTGAAAATCATTCGATTCATGCTCGATTTGAATCTCCGGCAACGAGTGTGTTTTCAATTGCTGGTGACCTTTTCTGGGTAAAAGAAGTTCCCGATGCTGTTGAATTTTTTGTGGCCGAAGACCGATGCCGGTGCGACCCTTCGTAAGCGTCCGGTGACTTTCTTGCCTTGGGGTGTATAATCTACTCGAAAACCCTTCTTTTTTCTCCTCAATGTGACTGAAATCACGCTTTAAATTCTTAAAGATTTCGACTGAAGAGCTTTTTCACTTGACTGAATTTATGGTTTTGGTTTCTCCCCTGGAGTTTGTGTACTTTTGTTTTGCTTTTCCTTTTTCCCGTTTGCCTCTTTCCTCTTGTTTTATTTAATGTTTTATTTATGGGGTTGTTAAGACATTTGTAAGTTTTGTTTTATTTCCCTTTTTATTAATAAAAATATCCAGCCGGTTACATGTAAAAAAAAGTTCATGAATTAGAATATAGTGGTTTATGGAAAACGAAATGCATATGCATGGATGGAAGAATATGGGAACAAATCATATATACATATATTAGTATTAAAAGGTACTACGTGATTCTAAAGTTTTATTTTTAATTGAAATAGGTGCCTAAGTAGGTGCTTCAGTTAACATTAAAACAAACCAAAAATGAAAACTATCTATTTTAGCCAAAAAAATAAATTAGGCACATGTTTCAGCCGCAAAAAAGATATAATTTGAACACTTATTTTGTAGCTAAGCCAAATGTTTTAAATAAAAAAATATAATTTTTATACATATATACTTATGTGGGTATATAAAAAATATATATGTATTAAAATTTGCACGTAGACTTTCTTTGAAAACTTTACATAAATATATGATTTAAAAGTATACCTTATATATTATACTTTACATATATATTTTGTAATAAATATACTTCACATATATATATTAAGGCTTTATCTAACATGCATAGGTTAAAGATAATTTAAGAATTTGTATTAAATATAAAATTCTATTTGGTGACCTTTTGGGAAGAGGGTAATGGCCCCGTGACAAGTGGTATTAGAGCGACCCTTTGATCGCCCGATTTCACGCCGCCCCCGCAGAGTGGGGTAGGCGGGGGTGGACAATTGTGACAAGGTGGCCCATCACGAGGCGGAGGCTGTGACGAGGCGTCACGAGGATAAGTGGGGAGAATTAGGGTTTCAAAAAGGAAAATGGAGGTCTAAAGTTTTTTGGGAAGGTTATTGATAATTTAAGAACTTGCTTAAATAATTCTATTTGATGGGTTTAGGTTATTAGCTTTTTGGGTTGGGTTTCAAAAGGATTCTAAAGTTTAGATTAAATTTAATTTTGAGCTTTTAGGTTATTAGCTTTTGGGTTGCTATTAGATTGAATTTAATTTTGAGCTTAGGCCCGAGCACAAAAGAGTATTTACACTAAAAAATGAAAATTTAAAATCTAAATAGGAGTATTTTTGTAATAAAATTAGATACGCTTATTTTTTCCTTTTCTTTTTCTTCTAAAAATGAACTAATCATCTTTTGTACATAAAGTGAGGAAAACTCTCTTTTCTTTTCACTTAAAAATATATATTTTTTAATTTTTTATCTCAATTTCCTTACTTGCCTCCATTTCTTTGCTTTCTCTACACACTTGGAAGTTGGGGGGTGGTTCCTAGTACCAGGTAATGTGAAAGCCACGAAAACTCTTGTTTTTTTTTTTATTCTTTTTGTTTATAAGCCAGGACATATAGATGTGTTCCCTTTCTCCCATGTTTTCTTACATTTAAATGTTTGCAAATAAACTTACAAATTTTTGTTTCTGTTTTCATATATTTAGGCTACTGCATTAATAGATCGGATAAATTAGAAAAGAAAAAAAAAGAATCTCACAATTGATCAGGTTCTAAGCAAGCTCATCCAGTTTCTGATGTTGAATTTGTCGACTTGCAAGAGACAATCGATCCCATTGACATACAGGAGGTGATATCAAATTTAAACTCAGACGAAGATGATCCTTCGGACTATGGCGAATATTATCCTTCGAACTACGAAGATAATCATTTGGATTATGACAAAAATGAATAAATAATAGAGATATCAAGCAGTCAAAGGGTTGCTCCGATACCACTTGTCACGGGATCATTACTCTCTTTTTAAAAGATATGTCTAATAGAATGTGCAGGTCACCACCGTATTTATATTTCAAGACTTTTCTTTTCTTTTTCGATGTAAGATTAATGATCCCACCTCTTTTCAGACATAACAATATCATCAAGTTGTAGAAAAGCAGAAGCATGAAATTCTACTACAATTATTCACAATCAACATTTAAGCATGCGACCGCCCTTGAAGCTAATAATTCTCAATTTTTTTTCTACCCATTCTGTTAATCCTACCCAGAAGTATTAGTTTGTTTAAATTTCAATTCAAAAAAAGAATATAAAGATAGATGCATACGAGAGATAGGCAGAGAGAGACACATCAAGGCATACTCCTCAGCATCCCAATTGCACAAAATGATTGTTTGTTGATGTTTTCAACATTTTCTTTACATCTCCAAAGTCTTTGGGCAACTTACAATATATAAAAATTTAGCTTATATATAACGTTTTTTACTGATTTACAACAACGTTAGGATTGTAACCTACCAACCACAAATGAAATAAAATTAACATATTTTTTAGATTTTCAATATTTATGTAAGAAAAGTAATGTTCATATAGTATATTCGTATAAGTGTCTCCATCGATCAAGTTAAGTTTAGTAGTCTCTTTAAACCCAAAATTTCTTTAAAAACTTCTCAAACTGTTTATTGTGTATGTGACTTAAACATGAATTCTCTATCCGTAACAATTGCGTCTAATTAAATCGGGTCAATCTGTTCTATAATAAAAACTTATGGATCGAAATTTGGTTTTAATTAGAAAAAAGAATTGTTTGTGGCCCAAAGCCCCTAACATGTAAGAAAATAGAAGATCTGCTATATCTCCGTGTCTCTCCCTCTTCTCAGCTCTGCACTGTTGTTGCCTCTTCAGTTAAAGCACTTTCTCAGTTCCTTATTTAATTTTTCAAAACTCTCAAGCTCTACAAGAAGAAATCAAAGGAAGCTTAGGAAGAAGAAGAAGATGTCGTGGCAAGCTTATGTCGATGATCACTTGTTGTGTGATATTGAAGGCAACCATCTCACTTCCGCTGCTATCATCGGCCAAGACGGCAGCGTTTGGGCCCAGAGCTCCAATTTTCCTCAGGTTTTTCTTCTCCTGTAAATTCCCCCTTGTTTTTGGTTTTGGGTTTGGTTTCTCAAAGAAATAAAGGTGGATCCTTTGAGTAAGGGGATCTGGTTGCCATGGTTGAATTCCCATTGCATGATTTATCAGTTGATCTGATTTGCTCCGAAAGGACTATTTTTTGTTTTTCCAAGTTCAAGTTGTTTTGTTTTGGGCTTATGATTTATTAGTTTATGTTGAAAGATTTGATTTTTCATGCGTGGAAAACTTGTATGATTTCTGGGTTTTATAAGCATTAAACATCGTGTAAATCAATTGAAGTCTACTTTTGCAAATGGATCTCTGCAGCTGACCATAATTCTAAAGCTAGTTTTTTAGGCTTTTAGACAGTAGAATGTTATGTTTTTTTCCTGTTCTTTTTCCTGATCAATCTGTGCTTATTGCTTCTCGGTTATATGTTTATTTCAGTTGAAGCAAGAGGAAATCACTGGCATCATGAATGACTTCAATGAACCTGGATCACTTGCCCCAACTGGATTGTACCTTGGTGGCACTAAATACATGGTGATCCAAGGTGAACCCGGAGCCGTTATTCGGGGGAAGAAGGTGAACTTCTCCGTCGGTTCTTAGCTTCGCTGCTTTTATGACACTAACAAATCTCATGAGCACTTGCATTCTTTTACATTTTGACTAATGCATTTAGATCCGAGTATAGTTTCTGGTTCAACCTTTCGATAGCATTGATGCTAAGCTCTTGTATCTATTCGGTATGCATCTGGCTTCTGCTATTACTTCTCTGTATGCAGCTCTTGTACTGTCCCTCCATACATTTGAGATTCCTTAGGGAGTGAGGGTATTTGAGACGACCAGACGAAGAAGGGAAGGACATTGATGGATATGCATACAGCCGTTACCGCATATCTTTCTGTGTCGTGATTATATTCTGAGCATTTGTCATTTTAATTTCAGGGACCTGGAGGTGTTACCGTTAAGAAGACCAGTCTGGCCTTGATCATCGGAATCTATGACGAGCCAATGACACCAGGGCAGTGCAACATGGTTGTCGAAAGGCTCGGTGATTATCTCATCGACCAGGGTCTTTAATCTCTTTGGTGTGCCCTTATTTGTTGCAGTTACTCTTGGCTTGTATACACAAATGCACCTGCCACCTCTTGTAGTAATGGTTTGGGTGCAGTTAAATAACAGTATTTGGTATTTTTAAGTCATGGGAACCTTTTTCCAGATACAGAATGGTTGGTGTTTGTAATAGTCATGCTTATTGTCTCTTGCTTCGTTCATGTACTTGTTTCATGGATGGTACTATCAAAGATTGTAAGAGTGAAACACTTCGTTTACGTTCGCAATGGGTTTCGAATGGATTTGTTAATTATTTGGCCAAATTGTTTGAATAATCTTTTATGTTTTGCCTTCTAAAAGCCTAAAAGAATGGACAAATGCTAAGACTAGAGGCAGCAGCAAGTTCTTCCCCACCCCAAATTGCTTAAATACCTTCATATCCATGCCGGACTCTCCTTAACTGTCACGAAAATGATGCATCGAACACATTGTTCTGGTTTTAAAACGAATGAGATTAGTATCATTAGAAAGAAACTGGCAATCCATGCACATGCTTTAGTGCGTTCGGGTGATGAAGTAATAATAGCAATGGCGGTCGTATTATATTACTTGTTGCGGTTTTGTTGACCCTGCACGATAGAAAATCACAAAGTTCAGCACATTCAATGGTGAGTGTGTTCAGTGGAAGGGCTCAGCCCTGAGAACGCAAGCGTGTGTATTAAAATATAACACAGAAATTGTGCTTATCCTCTTATCATAGCCTGCACCGATAATTGCACAAATCAGTAGTTTGTTAGATCAAACATGTCTGAAAATATTCATCTGAGCTAAAGATTCAGGCATACGAGAGCAGTGTTGGTATAGAAGGTAATGAATATGCATGTGTAATCTCGGAATCAGATTCATCTTAAAGTAATGGACTTACTAACAGCTGCTGAATGCGAAAGAGGCATGGGAAAGTGTATTATCAGGCTCGAAACACGGCTGGCTAGGCTGAATGGACGAGCAGTCCACGTTCCCAAGATCACAAGCCCCAATCTAGGGCATTTTGCAAATCTTTCTCGGAGGTTTTGTTAGAATCAAATATCACGTCCTAAAGAGACGAAATACATTAATAGCACATCGAAAAGAAAAAAAAAATATCTTGGGATATAAAAACGGTGACACTGCATATTTTATCATACACATTTTTTACGAAGAAGGTAATGACATTGTGATACAATAAACTATTACTACATTATTATAAAAATATAAAAATCAAATTTTAAGTATCAAATTGGTCTAAAAACATTTAAATACCGGGATATCTCTCTCTCTCTGTGGAATCCTACATTTGCTTGGACCATGATTTTGTGTTTGTATAATTTATTTATATATATAAAAGACAACCCATCTGCATAGGCATTTGAGATTCAATGAACAAATGGGAAGTTTTATCCAATGGAACATATCCCATACTTGACTCTGTACTCATCCTTTTGTAATGTATCTTCATTTCACAACCAAAATCTCTTGTAATTTACACATTTCTTGTGTTTCGTGTGTGTATATATATATATGAGAAATTATTAGAAGAACTGTCTAATAATATTCAGCCATTCCAGTACCAATAATATTTAGCTATTTCAATGTAATTTTCAAGTAACTACCCACTCCTCAGTTACATGTAGAAAAAAAGTGAAGATTTACTTTGAAAAAAACGACATAGAAAAATATTATTAGATGGAACTATGGATGACTTGGTGAGCCAAACTCATCTAATAATTTATATATATATATATATATATATATGTGTGTGTTTATTAGGATCGTAGTGGAGTAGATTAGAGACGTATGTCGTTAACTTTATCATTGTCATGTAATTGACATGTTATATTTAGGGATGGTAATTTTTTTTTGAATTTGGCGGGTTACGACTCGATCCGATTTAATAGGGTCGGATTTTTTTGAATTTTTGATTTTTGGGTCGGTTTTTAATAAGTTTAAGTCGAGTTCGGGTTTATGGTGAAAATTCCTCGATCCGCCCTGGTTTATTTTTAAATATATATTAATTTTTTATTAATTTTCTTCAGGGCGGTTTAGGTTTAATCGAATTTTTTATTAAAATTTCAGGGTCAGGTCGAAGTCGGGTTATACTTTTATTATATCGGGTTGAAGTAGAGGATAAAAAAATATATTTGACTTAGGTCAGGTCGAATTGGGTAGAAACTTTAAATTTTCACGTCGGATTCGGGTGACTAAAATCCCTTGCCATATATCATCTGTCGTACTTTATTATAGATGTATAATCTCAAAAACTATTATCACTTTTATGAATGTTGTATACATCGTCCAGCCCCTTAATTTTGATTCTTGCTCATTATTTATTATTATATATATATATATATATTTTAAAGAAAAATGAGTATTAATCATAATATTTTTTAAATATTTAAATATAAAAATAAAACAGTTTTCACAATTATTTAGGCTTAGAAAAAAAGTAGATCTTTTTGTTTTAACACATTTTTACCCTTTTGACTTTTTGAAATATTTTTGACTTTTTTATACAGGGCTAATATGATAATTTCACATAATAAGACAGAGCAAATGAGTACATTTCATTAGGGGTGTTCATGGACAGTTAACTGTACCGGCACCACTTATCAGTACGGTTACCGAAAGTTTTGGTTCGACATTTTGATGAACCGCTACCGTCCCATTTAAACCGGTTACCGCCTAAACAGTTAATCGGTTTATTCAGTACGATTATTCGGCTAACCATAAACCATTTTATATATTTATTACTACTAAATTTAATAGTTTAAAAAAATCAACCAAATGAAGTCGATAATATTTATATTTAAAAAGTCTTCAAAGTTTTAAAACAATTAAAAGTTTAGAAAAATTATATTAATTACACATATATTTGTAGAATCAATAATGTGATAACATTATAATTTTTTTAAAAGAATATAATTTCGTTAAAATCCCCTTCGCCGTTTGAGTCAACCGAAATTGAGACAAGAACACTGAAAGAGAAAAAAGTACTTCAAAGTTATTTTATTTCACGTTCACAATAACATGAACACGAGCTCAACAGAGTTGTTCAAGATCAAATGTAAATAAAACAAAGACACGACAACATGAACCGTAAAAGGAGCTGCAAGATCAAACCAATGCCCCAAGACACAAACTGCCTACAACCACACCAGAATACGCAACATAAACAAAAGGATGCAACACATATCCCACTATATCTCAATACTAGAATAGATGCACGTTCGAATAAACGTACACTACATGTTTGATTATTACTAATAATTTAATATCATTATAAAATATAGTTTAAGTATGATAATTACACATATATTAGTAATAGTCAATAATTTAATATTAATATAAAATTAATTTTGAAATTTCTTATCGGTTTTTCGGTTAACCGTTTAACGAAAAATCATAACCGTTCTCGTCCCGTTTAACCGCTAATTTTACCGGTACGGTTACCGTACCATTTTGACTAATTCTTACCGGTACGGTTACCTACCATTTAGTCCGGTTTTTCGGTACGGTACAACGGTTTGAGTATTTATGAACACCCTTACATTTTATGGCCACTTGTTAATCTCTTAGTAAAAGCACCAGTGGTGAGAGGATTAACCACTACTATTATCGGTGGATACCTCAGCTCAAACAAAAAATTCTTATAATTCCGCTCCATTTTGTATCAATTTTTCAAGAAAATTATTGAAAATAAACCGGTTCAAAATCTAATGAATAATTTGAGTTTTATAATGAATGATTTTAGTTTTCATATTTCATGAGAAAATTCTACTTGTGTTTCTCCCGAATCAACTCATTGAAATATGTAACACACCATTTTATTTAGTCACTAAAACAATATCGTTTTATTGCATTTAGCTATTTTATAGTACTTTTAAACGTTGTCGTATTGGGCTAAAAATTTTGAAACGAATATGAATGAGATATCAAATGAAAAGATATTGTCTGTCTTCTCTAAAATTTCTACTTCTGCGTCTCCCTCTGCTCTGTCGATCTCTCCCTCTTAAAAATTCTTCTTCTTTAGCTTTGTAATCTTACAAAATATTAAGAAATAATTAAGAAACTACATTACATACACACAACAAATGAAAATCCTAATAATTTAAAACATAGAGACATTGATGACAATGAAATCATAGTGGCCGAGAAAGCAAAGGTTTTGAATGGAGATGATTAAATTATCCAAATTTGACAGTTTCGACCTAATTTTATAGTGGTGAGTTTTTTTTTTTAATTCAAGTTTCAGTCGAATTTGTAAATAGGGTGAAAAATTCAATATGACTTGAGATAATAGTATATTTTCCTCCATGTATTTAAGTATAATTATTCTAATACCTTTTCATATATATCTTCAATTATTTTCTTATTTTATCGAATAAAAATAAAAATATATATTTCTATCGAATTAGATAGAAGAAATTTTTACTAAAGATGGTGTAATTACCCAAATCCGTTCGGCGCTCTTATTTTGGTTTTAAAAATTCCTTTTTCTTGTTATTTAATTTAATTTAGTTTGAAAACCCCTGCCCGGTTTTGAAATTAAAAAATATGGAGTCGCCACCGATCATTTTGAAAAGGGTAGACCGGACACCAAAATAAAACCAGAGATTGAAAATTCAGGTCCGGGAGTCGGTTACGGATGGGGAAGGATTAGCACCCCACACCGCCCAAAATTGGTACCTAGCCTATTATTTAATGTATTGATATTGGAAATTTCGAATTCGAATAAAATTTAAAATATGATTCTTAAATGTATGAAAATGTTCTAAATATTTAAAGAAACGTTCCATTATTTAGAATAATCGAGAAGTTCACATTCCTTTACGCCCGAAAAATGATTTCTCAATTTTCTAAATAAAAGAAAATTGCCTTAAATATTATATCCTAAAATAGTAAGGATATTCTTTTATTTAGGGATATCGAGAAAGTCACGTCCCTTTACGCCCGAGACACGAGTTCTCGAACTCCCTAAATAAAAGAATATTACCTTGATTCTTAACTCATCTAATTACTATTATGATGCAAAAATTATATGGTAGCATGTAAATATATATATTTACTTAAAAATATAATACTTATGGTAAAATATATTTAATATTTATATTTATCAAAAAAATATCTCTATATATAAAGTTAGTAGTTTATATATATTATTTTTACAAAAATAAGTATTTATTATTATTTTATATATACTTAAAATATGATATTTAAGGTAAAATATCTATGTATTATTTATTAAAAATATACCTTTATATATTAAGTTAGTAGTTTATATATATATATATATACAAGAAAATAAATTATTATTATTATTATTTTATATATGGTAATTAAACAAAGTATTTATACATTATTTTACAAATACATAAAACCTTATATACATATATAATATAAAAAAATAAAAATGTTATACATAAAAATATGAACCATGGTAAAAAACATATATATATATACATATATCTTATATATGATATTAATATATAAATAAACTATTTAGTATAATAATAATATTAAATAATAATAATAATAATGCATGGTTTAAATTAATATATAAAACATCATGAAACTAAAGATTAAGGACTAAAATGCATTAATATTAAATTATATGGCATAAATGGCAAATATTATGGGACTAAAATGAAACAAAATGTAAAATGCATAGGCTGAAAATTAAATGAAAGTAAATAGAAGTGCTGGAATTTAAATAAACCCGAACAAGTGACTAAACAAAACTGAAACTGAAATTAAAAGCTTAAATTAATAGAAAAAAGCGAAATTAAAAGAGAATAAAAGGGGAAGGGATCAAAAATGGAATTAGCCTTTGGACAAAAGTGGAAATGGGGTAAAAGTTAGAGGGCCCATAGCGTAATTTACCCATATCCCAAAACACGTGAATCCTCCCCGGATCCGGGTCACCGCGCTGGTCGGGCACACCAAACGGTGTCGTTTTAAGGGAGGCCGGTTTAAAGGGTTTTATTCTTTTTTTGTTAAAGCAGTTTTAATTATAAAAAAAACCCTAATGCAATCCTCATCCCTTCTCCTTTCAACTATCCCCTCAACACCCGACGGCGCGGCGACCACCTTTGGAAATAAAGGCCGGTCATTGGCGGTAAAGCCTCGCGGCGGAGGTGACGTGCTCCCAACGTCGACGACCACAAAACATATGATAAGTTTCGAGAAACTTTTTTTATTTGATTCGAGACTTAGGTAAAGCTTAAATTCCTTTTTCTTTAAAAAAAACTAAAGAACCAAATATTTTAAAACAAAAAAGTTTTACCCTTTGATTCGAAAAGAAGAAGAAATAACTTTGTAAATTCTTGGATATGATTTTTTGAATCGGAAGCTTTGGATTACTGGTTTTTTTTACAATCATTTTTTTGAATTCCCTATTTTTACAGATTTTTTCATCCCCCTTTTACATTTTGTTTTCTATGGGTTATATAACCCGACATTACAAAAATCTAACAAGTCTCCCCTTTTTTATTGTTGTAGATTTGGAGGCTAGATTAGGGTATGGTGATGGCCGAATTTTCAGGGATTGTGAATGTCGAGTGGGTGAGATATGGGAATAGGTGGTAGGTGACAAATTTTAGTGGTATGGGGTTTTTTTATTCTAAGGCTGGTTTGATTCAGTTTTAGGGTTAAATGATTAATTTTAGGGTTTTGATTTAGGGATGGTGGATTAAGGTTCAAACGGTGGCCGGAGAGTGAGAGGCGACAACGGTGGCTTGGTTCATTTTAGGGTTACGGTTATTAGGTTTTTTTTAGAAATCAGGGTTTTTGGTTTCCGGGTTGGGTTAGGGTTAATGGGTATTGGTTTTGGGTTTGGGTTCAGTTTGGGTTTTGGTTTGGGTAAACGGGTTATTACAGCTACCCCTATTTGCTCATTGTTGTGTAACAACAATAGAGCAAAGACTAAAAATGACTCGTTTTGTCTGGTCCAGCTGGTCATCTCCCCTTTTGACGTTTGTCTTCTTTATTCCGTAGATCTTCTTTCTTTTTGACACATGTCTTCTTTCTTTTCTTGGTTGACCCGCCTTGTTACTCTTGAGAAATAAAATCTTCAAAATAGGGGTTGGGGAAGCAAAATGAGTTCGGCTTACTGTTTCTCTTCTTCGGCGCCAGTCTTCGATCTTTAGTCTTCGGTAGGTATTCAATATTCACTCTTCGATGATGTTAATAGTTTGAGACGTACCAAAGTACAATGATGCTCGATCAAAAACAAATGCCTTCTTGCTCGCCATTTTCTCTTTTTATTTTTTTCTCTTTTTTTGTGTGTAGCTTCTTATTCAGTTGGATAAGTGACCCACACCATTGGAAGTTCAAGGAGATAGGGCCAGCTGTTATAGTTTCATCTTCTATTGGATGGGTAACCCGCTTCATTAGAAGTTCAAGGAGATAAAGTTAGTTGTTGTAGTATTGTTTGTTATTGGATGAGAGACCTTCTCTATTAGAAGTTCAAGGAGATAGGGTCAGATGTTGTAATTCATCTTCTATTGGATGTGTGACGTACTCCATTAGAAGTTCAAGGAGATATGGTCAAATGTTGTAATTCATCTTCTATTAGATGTGTGACCTACTCTATTAGAAGTTCAAGGAGATAGGGTCAGATATTGTAGTTCATCTTCTATTGGATGGTCGACCTGCTCCATTGGAAGTTCAAGGAGATAGGGTCAGATGTTGTAGTTCATCTTCTATTGGATGGGTGACATGCTCTATTTGAAGTTCAAGGAGATAGGGTCAGATGTTGTAGTTCATCTTCTACTGGACGGGTGACCTGCTCTATTGGAAGTTCAAGGAGATAGGGTCAGTTGTTGTAGTTTTGTCTGTTTCACTGCAATTTCATGGAGACAGACTTGTGTTAGTACTCATTTCGCTGCCACTCCAGGGAAATGAGACTAACACATCTTCATTTTATTTGTTTTGAATGTCTAAGGCCTCCTTATGGGTTCGGGCCTTGGAGATGTTTGAAAAGGATCCTTTCAAGGCGACCGTTTGGGTTTTCACCTTGATTTTTATTTTTCTCTTTCTTTTTTCCTTCTTTTTTTTGATTTTTCTTCATTTTTATCTTTTTCTTTCTTTTTTCTTTTTATTTTTTTCCTTTTCTTTTTATCTTTTTCTTTCTTTTTTTATTTTATTTTTTTCTTCAAACAAAATATTTCTTGATTACATATGAATTTTATTCCGCTGCAACTCTAGAGAGATAAACTAGTCTCGATTCTCATTCCGCTGCCACTCCAGGGAGACAAACTTTATGTGTGGTCTATTCCGCAGCCTCTTTAAGGAGATGAACTCATCTTGGTTCTCATTCCGCTGCTACTCTAGGGAGATAAGATAAATGTGATGAAGTTTGTTACACTGCTGCTCTAGGGAGACAAACTTTATGTCAGGTCCATTCCTCTACCTCTTCAGGGAGATGAACTCGTCTTGGTTCTCATTTCGCTGCCACTCCAGGGAGATGAGATAAATATGGTTTTATCATTTTGAATCTCTCATGCCTCCTTTTGGGTTCGTGCCTGGATATTTTGAAAAGATCTTTTTTAAGGTGCCCTTTCGGGTTTTCACCTTGTTTTTTTTTTCATTTTTTCTTTTTCTCATTTTTTATTTTCTTCATTTCCTCTCTATTTTTTGAATATTTTCCTTCATTTTCTCTTTTTTTCGTGTCAAGGATACTTGGAACTTGTCAGAAATAATCTGCTTCACTCACTCCTATCAAAGATGCCGGAACTCACTGACAGTGATCTGCTCATTCGTGTCAAGGATGCCATACCACTTTTGCCCCATTTTTTTCTGTCAAGGATGCTTGAACTTGTTGAAACTTTGTTTTGAATACCAAAGGCGTCCCTTTTGGGTTCGTGCTCTAGATATTTTCAAAAATGTCTTTTTCAATGAGCCATTTTAGGTCTTTGCCTTGATTTTTTTTGATTTCACATTGAGGGATCAATCTCCTTGTGGTTCAGCTTCCTTTCTTGATTAAGGATTCGCCATATTTGATTCATTCCTGTTTTTATATATGGCAGACTATATGCACTTGTTGATGAATGCACCCTATTGTTTTGGTGTATGTGCAATTAACCTAAATTATTGATGCAGAGATGAATGACATGCATTGCAGTTGACCATAGCTTGACTTTAAAAGGAATGCTCCGTGACTCTATCTGGTCATATCAGGCTTCTTAGCATTATTCTATTTATGCCCCAAGTTCTATTATATTGACTGATAAGGTCAATCTTGTCGAACAATGCCCCAACTTCTCTTTGATTTGATTGTCTCTTTTGGAAATCACCTCTTCGGGCGAATGTCAACTTTTGAGCGTTTTCTTTTCCTGATTCATGAGTTCTATTAAGCTCGCTCTTCTAATTTTGTGTTGTTTCTGGACAACAATGCCCCACTAGTGTTCCTATTCTTCGACCCAATATATCGAGTTTGCCTTATTTTGGACATTTAGGGTGAGAAAGTTTTAAGTGCAAAAATTTGTGAAGATGAGTTTTTTTTTTCAATTATGCAAAAATCTTGTACAGAGTTTAGAAGAAATAATTAAATTTTTCAAAAATGTAAAATTTTAAAAATCAAAATTGAGCACTCAAATATCAAGTGCACAAAGTACTTTTTCTTCAAATTGACAATGAGCAACCCGAATGAAGCATATGTTTAGATGATAGCAAGGGTTGCAGTGACATAAGCACATGTGAAGTCATTTCTGGGCTATTAAGCTTCTAAGAGAAACATTTCCCATACCTAATTTTTACCCCATTTAAGTGGCTCTCTTGATCTCACTAACTCACCATGCCCCAACCTCTCTCATTTGGTGTCGACCAGGCACTTGAAGTTTGACGTTCCTTGAAGAAAGGGAAGAATATAGTCTGAAGATAGAACTCAGATATCTATGTATGATCGGAATGGTCTTTATAGGCTTGTAATGTAGGCTATAGCTCATGGGTATGAAAAAAAGAATATACATGCCCAAATAAATGTTTAAGGGTAATGAAACTAAGGATCATTTATTCTTGACGAACTCTCACTTCTGCACTTACAGTTTGGATGTACTTTGACGAAATGCTCTTTTTCTTTCATTATTTGGATCGCTCTAGACTGCCTATTTTTGGGTTTTCACCCTAGAGTTCATTTCTTTCTTTTGTAGCTCTTGGACATGTAGCCTTTAACCGATTCGTGTCTTGGCTCAGTATCAATCAGCCAAAGTTGGTAGAAGTTTCCAATTAAAACCTCATTCTTGTATTGCTTGATTCGGATATGCTCACATGGAGTTATCTTTTTCTTTCGTTCCTTAGATCGCTCTAGACTGCCCATTTTTGGGTTTTCACCCTAGAGTTCATTTCCTTTCATGTTTAGAAAAATGTAACAGTGGACTAATCTACAATCCTGACTAGACATTGATTCTTGCCTCTGCTTGTGAGTAACCATTCTTTCAAGGCTCTTACTTTTCCTTTATTACATTTTTTGACTTAGTGTTTTCTTCCTTGATCGTTTCAGCCTTCTTGTTGGCAATTTTCAACTTGATTTGGTCGGCATCTTTGAGCACAAACTTTTCTTTCATTAGCCTCTTTTAATATTTCTTTAACCCTTGCATTGAATGCATCTGATCTCACTTCTTGCCCTAATTGAAGTGTTATATGTGTAGCATGATCAAGATTGGGCGGCTTTTATTTACAAACAAAATTTTTGCCTTCTTTGCCCTCAGTGTGGGGGTGATCCTTGGTTTGTGTTTTATTAAAAGGAAACGATTAGGCTCAAAGGGGGACAAAAACAGATATTTTCTTATTTGTGAAATGAATTGAAGAAATGTCATTCGTCTTCTCACATACGAACATCTAAATAGTCTTCAGGAGTAGAAGTTTAGGGTCAACACTCGATTCAAGGACCTTAAACAACAAATGCCTGAGAGGGGAATTCACTCAATGAGATCTTCCCATTTCCTGAACACTCGTTTTGTTCCTTCTGCCTGCCTAAGTAGAACATAAAATGTTCACATTTGCAGTATCCTTGCAATATTTACTTTCTTTTAGACATAAGCTGTTCGAATTTGATCATTGGATTTGAATAAAATGTACTATTGCAATTAAAATTCAAGGGCCTGATAAAAATGATATGTACGTATGTTTGTGAAAACAAAAACCAACTCATAGCAATGAATGAAATGTTTAAAGAATCAAAGAATATGAATTGTTTGTCAAATGGGATGTAAAATAAAGTTTATTTTATTAAAACATGTAAACAATAGTTTTGAAAAAAAACTCCTCATTTTGTTTTTCTCGTCTCTTCTTTTTATTTTTTTTGAAGGAAACTAAACTCATACAATGCATGAAATAGACAGACTTCTCTCGTTCTGAAGTTATAGTCAGTCTAAAAAGTTTACCCCATTTTTCTTCCAACTTCTTTCTACTGTGGACCTTTTTCTTTTACTCTCTGCTTAGAAGGATTTAATCCTAAAATGATGGGTTTAGTTGGACCTAAGTTGGATGCCCCAGGGTAAATTACCAAAATCAGTCTATAAATGCAAATGCAATATATGTAATGAACATGTTATGTTGCTGAAAGTGAAAATGCAATAAAGATGCAATGCTGAATGTAAATATGAATGCAGAAAAGAGGTTGATTTTGGAGTAAACATCTTAGAACAACTTTCATAAAAGATCATGTTACATCAGATATTAGAGTTACAAATAATGTCAAGCTCTAGCGCCTAGCTTCTATAACTTCTCTAAGAGCTTAGCCAACTTCTCGTTTTGTTCTGGGAGCTCATCGTTTTGACTCAATTCTGTCGCTGCATCATCCAAGTCTGTCACCTGACCGGCAACTCTTCGTGCTTCAGAATAATATCCTTCATGTAGTTGTCTTTTTTCTTTATCTTCTATAAAGACTCTTGAAGCTGAAGATTCCACTTTTCATTATTTTCTTTCATGGCTTTCTTAAGACCATCCACAAGGTCCTTGTAAATCATTAGAACGTCGTTATGCTCATCCACTTGGTTCTTTAGCTTTTGAACTTCAGCTTGGCTATCATTTAATTCAGCAACGATGTTTCTGCGCAAACTTATACACATGTTCAAGGTCTCAATCTTGGTTTGACTACTCTTCAGGTCTTTCTTGAGGGCAAGGTATTGATTTTCAATTGCTTTCAGATTACAAGACAAGGTATTAGCTCGTTTCTCGTTGGCCTTAGAACTATTTTTCCAAAATTTAGCATCTCTTTTTAGGCATTTAATTCTTTCTTTCCATTGATCAAGAGTATCACCCAAACCAACATTTTTAAAAGTCAAACAAAGCACTTCATAGTTGTCTTGCAAGTTTTTTAGTTTATTTTTCAGACAATCCACTTCTTTCTTCGATCCACTAGTTTGAGCGTCACGCCCCGAATGGCTCTTTTTATCTTATTCAATTTTGGACTCTTCTGGCTCCATAACTGCTGGATGAACGATGGTTGAACCATGTTGATTTTCTTTTTTGAATTTCCATATGTTGCATTCTATGAGGTTCTGAACCCGACGCTTGAAGGTGGTACAGTTTTCAATTGAATACCCCCTAATTCTAGCATGATACTCACAACGAGTTTTGGTGTTATACCATTTAGGGTATGGAGGTTGTATAGGTGTGATGTGACATGGGACAACCAATCGTGCTTCCAACAATTACGGATATAGCTCACCATACGAGATGGGTATAGGATCAAAGGGTCAATTGGTTCTTGGCTTTTTTATACTGGCTAACGATGACTCGAAAAGCTGGACACTAGAATCTGAACTCTGTCCCGGGTACTGGATTATGAGTGTTGGAAATTGACTCATCTTCGTGTACACTGGTGCACTAGCATTAGTTAGGCTTTTGGAAGCTTTGTGGATTCCTTCTTCAAAACTTAGTAGCCTTTCTTCGACAAAGCTTTTGACTTTATTCCTTAGAGCTCTGTAATTTTTGGTAGTATGGCCTGTACCTCCTACATGATAGTTACATCTAGCATTGTTGCCATACCTTTTAGGAAAATGAGTCTCTTTTGGCTTGGATTGAAGTTACAAGACCCTTCTTGACCAGTATCGGGATCAGATCTGTGTATGCTATTGGAATTTGAAATGCCTTCTTTTTATCTTTCTCTTCTCTGGCCTTTCTTCGGATCATATCCACTTTCTTTGAAATTGAAGCCTTTACATCTTTGGGTGTCCTATTGACGTTGATCGCGACGATGCACCGACCTTTGGGTTTATCAGAATCATCTTGTTCAGATATAAGGTCTTGCTTGGTGGCCATCATGATTTGGCTTTTATTCAGTTCGTCATTCTCTCCTTGTACATCAAAATTTTTCGCCATATCAGTCATCATACTCATCATTTCAGCCATCTGTCTTTTCAACTCTTGCACCTCACTAATCTCGATATTGGTGTAGGCATAATATGGTACGTATAACATGTAAATCTCGGAAGAAAGACTTCTCATCTCTTCTGGCATCTCTTTAAGGCACTGCTCTATATCTATGGCCTTGTCTATCTGATCACTTGACTTTTTCATTATGAAAGCCTTCTTAATCGTAGATCACTCGTGAATCAACACCCTTTTCTATGTTATGCATATGCAATGCAAAAAAACAAAAACATAGAAAACAGAAAATTGGTCAGTACACATGTATAAAAAATAAAAACAAGAATAAGTATGTAAGTACTAAAGAGTAAATATATACAACCTACCCGAGCATAATTTTCTACCCGACATAATAAATAGAGTCTTACTCGGCATGATTTCTACCCGGCATACTTTTATTTGCAAAAAGAAAGATCTTACCCGTCATGATATCTACCCGATATATTATTCATGAAATAAATCTAAAGTGTAGACAAAAGGTTAGAAGCATTTCTCCTTTGAACGTTTAACGGGTTCCATTTCTAAAGCGAGGCTCCTATGGTCCATCACATGTAGTTCGGTTCTAGGGAAGGGTACCCGAATTGTCCTTGATGTCCCTTACTAAAGGTAGCAAGGCCCCTGATCTTCACCCATTATAGGTTTCAAACAGACCAAGTTTAATTCAGGGGGATACATCACTTATGCCTATACGGAGGTAACTCATACGAAAGCATAAGAAATATATCCCGAAAGCGATTCACTAACCTATACGGTGATAACCTACACGAAGGCAGTATCACACTTCCACTTAAAAAGGACGGAGATCGGGTAAAAAGCTCAAGCGCACGGTGTGTGAGAGAAACTCTCAAACCTTTTGACACCCTATGTCTATATCCACTTATACTAAGCAGTAAAATAAGGCAATTATATCAACAAGAAATAAAATGCATGTCATATTAACTAAAGACGGAAACAAATTTTAAATTAAAATCGAATTCATAAATTTCCAATCGACCAAGACTAAAAGATAATCGACTCGCGGTTTAACTCTCTTTTTATTTTAAAAGTCCCCAGCGGAGTCGTCAGCTGTAATCACCCAAATCCATCTGGTGCTCTTTTCGATTTTAAAATTTCTTCCGATTACATTTATTTTGTTTTGGAAAACCCTTGCCCGGTTTTGAAATTTAAAAAAATATGGAGTCGTCACCGATCATTTTGAAAAGGGTAGACAGGGCACCAAAATAAAACCAGAGATTAAAAATTCAGTTTCGGGAGTCGGTTACGGATGGGGAAGGATTAACACCCCCACACCGCCCAAAATTGGTACCTAGCCGATTATTTAATGTCTTGGTATTGAAAATTTCGAATTCGAATAAAATTTAAAATATGATTCTTGAATGTATGAAAATATTCTAAATATTTAAAGGAACGTTCCATTATTTAGAATAGTCGAGAAGTTCACATCCCTTTACGCCCGGGAAATGATTTCTCGATTTTCTAAATAAAAGAAAATTCTCTTAAATATTATATCCTAAAATGGTAAGGATATTTTTTATTTAGGGATATCGAGAAAGTCACGTCCCTTTACGCCCGGGACACGAGTTCTCGAACTCCCTAAATAAAAGAATATTACCTTGATTCTTAACTCATCTAATTACTATTATGATGCAAAAATTATATGGTAGCATGTAAATAAATATATATATATATATATATATATATATAAAAAAATATAATACTTATGGTAAAATATATTTAATATTTATATTTATCAAAAAAATATCTCTCCATATATTAAGTTAGTAGTTTATATATATTATTTTTACAAAAATAAATATTTATTATTATTTTATATATATACTTAAAATATGATATTTAAGGTAAAATATATATGTATTATTTATTAAAAATGTACCTATATATATTAAGTTAGTAGTTTATATATATATATTACAAGAAAATAAATATTTATTATTATTTTTATATATATGGTAATTAAACAAAGTATTATACATTATTTTACAAATACATAAAACCTTATATATATACAATATATAAAAATAAAAAAATAAAAATATGATCCATGGTAAAAAAAAATATATATATATATATATCTTATATATGATATTAATATATAAATAAACTATTTAGTATAATAATAATAGTATATTATATACACATAATAATAATAATAATAATAATAATAATAATAATAATAATAATAATAATAATAATGCATGGTTTAAACTAATATATAAAACATCATGAAACTAAAGATTAAGGACTAAAATGCATTAATATTAAATTATATGGCATAAATGGAAAATATTATAGGACTAAAATGAAACAAAATGTAAAATGCATAGGCTGAAAATTAAATGAAAGTAAATAGAAGTGCTGGAATTTAAATAAACCCGAACAAGTGACTAAAAAAAACTGAAATTGAAATTAAAAGCTTAAATTAAGAGGAAAAAAAGCGAAATTAAAAGAGAATAAAAAGGGAAGGGATCAAAAATGTAATTAGCCCTTGGACAAAAGTGGAAACATGGTAAAAGTTAGAGGGCCCAGAGGGTAATTTACCCATAACCCAAAACACGCGGATCTTCCCCTGATCCGAATCACCACGCGGGTCGGGCTAATTTTTTTGTTAAAGCAATTTTAATAAAAAAAAAAACCCTAATGCAATCCTCGTCGGCGGGGAAGATCCCCTTAACACCCGACGACGCAGTGGCCACCTTTGGAAATAAAGGCTGGTCATCGGCGGTAAAGTCTCGCGGTGGAGGTGACGTGCTCCCAACGTCGATGACCACAAAACGGCCGATAAGCTTCGAGAAACTCTTTTTTTATTTGATTCGAGACTTAGATAAAGCTTAAATTCATTTAAAAAAAACTAAAGAACCAAAATATTTTAAAACGAAAAAAGTTTTACCCTTTGATTCGAAAAGAAGAAGAAACAACTTTGTAAATTCTTGGATCTAATTTTTTGAATCGGAAGCTTTGGATTACTGGTTTTTTTACAATCGTTTTTTCGAATTTCTTATTTTTACAGATTTTTCATCCTCCTTCTCCATTCTGTTTTCTATGGGTTATATAACCCGACATTACAAAAATCTAACAACTCTCCCCCTTTTTTTATTGTTGCAGATCTGGAGGCTAGATTAGGGCATGGTGATGGTCGAATTTTCAGGGATTGTGATTGCCGAGTGAGTGAGATAGGGGAATGGGTGGTAGGTGATAGATTTTAGGGGTAGAGGGTTTTTTATTTTAGGGATGGTTTGATTCAATTTTAGGGTTAAGAGATTAATTTTAGGGTTTTAATTTAGGGATGGTGGATTAAGGTTCGAATAGTGGCCAGAGAATGAGCGGCGGTGGCGGCTGGGTTCATTTTAGGGTTAGGGTTATTAGTTTTTTTAGAAATTAGTGTTTTTGGTTTTCGGGTAAGGTCGGGTTAGGATCTGGGTCAGGTTAGGGTTAATGGGTATTGGTTTTGGGTGTGGGCTTAGTTTGGGTTTTTGTTTTGGGTTTGGGTAAACGGGTTATTACAAATGGTAACAGGGCGGAGTGAGTTTTGGCCGCCCTAACGCCAACCCAAAATAGGCATCCTAACCCGACCCGACTTTGATTTTATATAACTTAACTCAATCCGACATGAAGCCGATATAATAGAAGCATAACACGACAATGACCTAATCTCAAACTTTTAATGAAAAAGTCCCACTAAACTCGCCTGGTTCGAAAAAAAATAATAAAAAATATTAAATATACTATATAAAAATAATTATAAAATAAAAAAGAGTATTTTAGCAATATAATCGAGGTGAATTTATCTAAATATGGCTTTGAAAATTTTAATAAAAAATCGACTCGACCACCAATTAAAAAAAAAAAAAAATCTGATTGGATGGAGTCGAGGCCTGTCGGGATAGGAAAAAAATTGTCATCCCGAATTTTACCCAAAATTTAAATCGGATAAAACATTATTAAAAGGGTAAATTTTTGGTACACGAGCTGTGTAAAATAAACTTTACACAAGCATGCATATTTATAGTATAAAATCCAAATTCTAGATTACTAATCTTAACCCTAAAAACTAAATTTTAAATTCTAAATTCTAAACCCCTAAACTTTAAATCCTAAACTAAACTCCTAACCCTAAAAAACTTGTATAAACAATATGTATATAAAAAATTTTCCTTATTAAAATATTGAATTAAATAGAAACTTCTAATTTCTGAATGGAAATGGAGACACTAAAAACCTTACCCGACTTGGTCCATCCCTAATTTTGATTAGAATCCAAAGGCATGGCATTAAAAGGGATAAGAATGAAGTAATTATCTCCAACAAAATTATCATGCGGCTGCCTATCAATTAGACTTACAAATGGCTGCTTCCCAAGTCAACCTTCTTATCCCTAATTCATATGTTACCATCAACCCTAACCAGACCCACCCACCTTTCTCACCAATTTGGCTTCCACGTTTTCTTAAAAGAATGCACTAATTGTGTTTGCTTTTCGACCATACAAAATTAGCTGTCCCTTACATACAAGACAGTTGTTAAACCAACATGGATGCCTTCAAATTTAGATCTTATCCAATGTCCTTGTATAATGTGAAAGGTATATATATATATATATACAATAATGGGAAAGGTATATTGAATTTAGACCATTAGTAGATAGATGACAATGACAACTCTTGGAATATAACAAAATTCATTTTTAAAATATAAATTGAACTGGTCAAGCTTATCCTATGCTTATATGCAAGCACATATTCTATCACCAAGCAATAGCTTTATAGATATATATATATATATGTTCCCTCTAGCAAGACCACATAGTTTCATAGGGTTTTCAGAACTCAGATCTTACTTTTGTTCTTGTTCTTGGTCCTGCTATTGATCCAAACGGGAGAAGAAGCAACCCAGATGTTTCAAGATATGAATATCAGTGAAGATTGGGGCAGCAACTTGATGATCATGCAAGGAGATGAATCCTCCCTGGGTGAAAATTCATCACAAAACTCCATTTCTTCAGTATCTTCATCAGACTTGGTTGATGATGCATCTTCTGCAACATCATCATCATCATCCAATGGACCTCTTTATGAATTATCAGACCTCATGGCTCATCTTCCTATCAAGTAAGCAAAAATAGATCTTTTCAATAAAATATAAAATTCTGGCAAATCAACAATAACATCCGTTATGTCTGCAACTGCGATAAACAACCACAACCGCAATTTAAATCCCCGATCAGTACTCGTGAGTTAATGGCTATAACTTATACATCAATCTTAAATTACCAATTGCAGGAGAGGGATTTCAAAACATTACCAAGGGAAGTCTCAGTCTTTCACATCATTAGCAAGGGTGATGAGCATAGAAGATCTTCCAAAGAAAGTGGTGAATCCTTTGAACAATTGAGCCATGATGAAATCATGTAAGAGCTATGGATGGGGACTTGATGGTCAAAGAAAAAAGTCATATAGTCCTAAGGCTACCATATCAAAGAAGGGTTGTTCTAGTAGAAGTTTTTTCATGTCTTCTCTAGGCAAGGGAAGTAGTAATAATCTAGTTATTAGTGAAAATGAAGGATTGAGGTAATTTTGTTCATACTTCCCATCCTGCTTGCACAAGAACCTTTCGGATTAGCCGAGATTGTTGCGAACTAATTAGCAGCAAGCGAGGTGGGTTTTTGAATGTATAGTAGTTTTTCCATTTCATGGAAGGAAACAAATGATCAGCTCACTATTTTTTTGTGGATTCAAACGAAATTGGGATTTATCCATATACAGTTGTAGTTTGGCAAAGGTTTAAAGATGATTTATATGAATTTATAATCCTTAATAAGGGGTTTTAAGATTATAGAATACTGGTTTATCATAAACCAGAAGTTTGATTGTGGAAATCCACATGTGTATGCATTTGTTCATGGCATCCAAGTATACAACTACAATGGTTTTAACTTTTACCATAAGATTTAGCTCTGCCAATGAGTTTCTCTTTGAAATAGGACATGTAATGGTAGAAACGGTTGACTTATGAGCTAGTTTGTTCTACCCTGCCACGGACAAGGTCAAACCGATCAATGCAAAGTCGCTGCCATTTTTGCTTGGGGGTTAACGCCGAGCTTAATAGGCTTGTGTTACAGACCGCGTGTTCACAACAAATTGTTCAAGAGATTTTAAGGGAGATTTTAGACCCATCAGACTGGCCCAATCTATTAGAAGATCAGAAGACTCACACTTATGTGAGCATATGAGATACTTTTCTTAGCATATGATATACTTTCTTAAATAAAGATCATAATCTAGAGAATATTCCGATTTTATACCATTAGTGGTAGGTGGGCTTAGATCTAAGCCGTCGATACAAATCAGTAGAAATCATCGGACGTAAGGACTCAACTATAAATAGAGGTCTTCCTATCTTACTCATCTTCTAAGTAATTAAAACATTTACTCTAAATATTCTCTTGTGTTCTTTGTTTATGCTTAGAAAGTCTTTAGCTTAAAACACGATCTACACCCTCGTGGGTGGCAAAAACCGATCAAATTGTCTTTTTCTTAAATAGTAAAAAAAAAAATCAAACAATTCGAAAACAAAAAAAAAAGATTTATCCACTATTCTTATATTTTTCATAAAAGTGTTTAATGAACTAAACATTTTATATGTGTATTTGCTTTAATAAAATAAAATTTCGTTCGATAAAAAAAATTAAATATTTTGATATATTTTTTTATCTCTATATAAATAGCTTAACTAGCCATCTCTCGATTTCATTAATCAGACATTACTTTTTTTTCATTCCCTGCATTTTGTGTCAACCATTTCCATATAACTATTGCTTTTTTTCCTTCGATTCATTTTGTGCATCACATCATCTCTCACGCACCAGGGAGTGTGGTTTCTAATATTTATCATAGGTACCGTGAAAGCCAAGAAATTTAATTTAATTTAATTTAATTTTATTTACTTTTTGTAGTTTCTTGTACTTTCTAAGATTAAATTGAAAAAATAGTTACAGTAATGGATCTGATGCTATAAAGTTCTTGTAGTTTTATTATCTATTTCTTGTAGTGTTATCATTCAATTTGTTTATCGAGCGAGAATTTTATCATTCTATCAAGATATATGCTCTATTTTCTTGCATTTGATATAAATCATATTAACTAAATCTTTGCAACTGATCTTATAAATTTTTGTTTCTGTCTTCATAAAAGCAGAATTTCGATAGAGATGAGGAAGAGTGTGGGTGTTGACGTTGGCTATTAAGGGGCTAGGTTTATAATTCTCTTAGGTTAGCTAAAAGTAGTTTAATTTTTGGACTCACTGACCCACGGGTTATAGGGTCATTTATGTGCGTTAACAGGGGATAGGTTTTGAATTTAATAAATATAGGTTTTGGGTTTTTGATATGGACTGAATTTATATATCTAGCTTTATTTTTTATTGTTATATTATTAGTATTACTATTATATTTATTAGTATAATTAATTATGCACCCTGTCTCGTCATACCAAATTCAATAAGGTAATGTTCCACATTTTCGGTTTCGTTCCCCGTTTTGTATCGTATTGCGTTCTAAATAATTATGATCTAAAGATATCTTATATCCCTTCACTCTTACTTAAAGTACATTACTATCTCAAGGATAGGCCATCCTGCTCAATTCATGTTAAATTTCCATCGAGGACTAAGGAAGCATGCCGGACAGCCCTAGCAACTCTCCATACTTCATGTTGCACCAAATTCCATGACTCGGCAGTGTTTAGTTTCTTTGCATTTTCAATTGCATCATCTATTCCTGGGAAGGATGTAGATCCATAATCATTGTGCCTCGACGGTGCGTATATCTGCATGTCATAGTTGTAGGTAATTCAATCCTTTTAGTAATAAGTGCTGTATTGAATAATATGTATCTAAAGGTTTCCATCTTGGGGTTGTGATATTAAGAAAAACTCACCATGTGCTTGTACCATGGCATCCTAAGAAGTCCTTCGCGATCTGTAAATGCCCGTTCTGTCATCATTAGTCTGTCATTGAGTTCTCGTACTTTGACACGGTCATTTCTCCGCATTGATGTCCAACCTTTAGCTTCTTTTATTTCCTAGAGATAATTATACTTGCCTTAATTTCTGCTCAGTACTATCTTGTTTTTCATTTTCAAACTTGATTATGGAAACTAGTCTTACCTTTTTCTGGTTATTAATCTTGTTGGCTGCTTTTGATAGCTCCTCAATAGACTTGAACAATGGAGAAAAGGTTATGTCCTTATCAGAAATCTCATTTTCCAGGTCTTCTGCACGCTTCTGTTACCATGCATTTTTGTTATATTACATTAAGCTTTTCTGAATATGCACTAAATCTAATTGTGCTATACTCTATTGGAGTGGACACAGTTATCTATTTCCTAAAGGTTACTTTACCTGGATTTCAAATGCATAGGAGTGATAATTAAAAGGCAAGAATTCATCATCTGCCAGTCGAAGAGCTACTAAACCCCAAATACTTGCAGCTGTTTTTGTGAGAAAAAAAACACACGACTCATTTGTAATGTACTTTAACTAAATTTCTCATGTGAATTGTTTGATTGAAGCTAAAATAATTAATACACAATATATATCCTATTTATCATGGTGCATGCATACCAGTGCGTTGGCATTTAATGAGCAATGATGAGGAAAACGCCTTAGGTGCTACCATTTGTTCAAGGATTTCGAGTTATGAACGCTGTTATGTACCTGCAACATGTCTTCGAAACATTGGGTCTCCAAATTTTTCCATCCAGATGTAGTCATCATACATTGAATGATATACTGGGTATCCTGTAACAAAAAAGTACTTTTATTAGTCAGAAACAGGAAAACTTTATACAATCATATGTTTGCATATACTTTACCTGTTCCGAACTGCATATCCGCTGCTGGAACACCAATATGTTGCAAAAAAGCTGCATAATCAGAACCCGATCCTCCTAATCGCCCAATCTTCACAGTTAATGGGCAAGATAGCGAATATGTTATCTTGATGTAAAATTGTGAACCATACGTACCAACCATACAATTTCTTTTGAATTATTTAGTTTTATTATGCTCACCAAAGGAGAAGCACAGGACTGAACCCACTGTTCGTAGATTGTTTGTGACAAGTTATCCGGGTCTTGAACCTTCGAAAATCAAATAGAAGAATAATTTAGTCCAAGGAGAGACAAGTGACATCGGTAAAAGGATTAAATTCCAATGACACCATGACTGTATGCCATTTTTTCCTGTATATAGAACTACTTTGATTTTATTTTGTTTCTTTTGGTAGACTTGGCTACTATTGCTATTGCCCTGCTGTTGGTTTGATTTAACACTTTACAAATACCTGTTGAGCAGCTTGTTTGAGCAGATCATCAAGTTGTGGAGTAGCAGAAGCATGAAATCCTGCTCCAGTTATTGCACAGTCAACATTTAAGTATGCGACCGCCCTTGAAGCCAGCAATTCTCTGTTTTCTTCTACCCATTCTGTTGATCCTACCTGGAAATACTAGTCTGTTTAAATTTCAGTTCAGAAAGAGGGATATAAAGATAGATGCATACGAGAGACATAGGTAGGCAGACAAACCAAGCCATATTCCTCAGCATCCCAATTGCACAAAATGATTGTTCGTCGCGGTTTCCAGCCTATTCTTTGCAGCTTCCAGAGTCTCTGTGCAACCTACAACATAGGGAAATTCAGCAGAAATGCACAAATTTGTCCAAATGGTGAAAAATGCTTAGCAAGTGTGGGAAGTAATAGGATTATAATCACCTCTAACAGTGCTGCAGTACCACTGTTGGGATCAACAGCTCCAAATGTCCACGCATCACGATGATTACCGAGGATGACGAACCTGAGAATAGTTACAAACTTACAATAAGAACAGGGGAAATCATTACAAAGCAAGTAAGTGTTCCTAATTGTTCCAAACTATTTGAATTGTTAGTAATTCACACAGCCCTGTCCATTGTTGTTTATGAACTCACCTATCGGGCTCTTCCTCTCCTTCGATAACACTGATGACGTTTTGAATCGTTGCAATGACTTGTTTCCCCTGAAAATCTCATTCAATAAACCAACACACATTACTGAAAATTCAAGTTGTGGTTCTGGTTCATTCAAATCCAAGTTCACAGATGTAAGATTCAATGCTTACTTTGTAATTGAGATTCACAACTCCTGGTCCTGGTCCAACTCTGTAAATTGGGGCATCTTTGCTTCCCTGCCAATCATCTTTAGCAATTTCTCCACCAATTGACCTCATGATCGTTTCACCGTCCGCGGCGGATATCGGCAACGAAGGTATCAAAGGAACATCTCCACTGCTCTCCACTTCCTCAACTGGAACCCTCTCACACCCTTCGGTGCTAGCCCATCCAGGCGTAGTCGGGTCACCGGAACCGTTATAGACCGTTCCCACCTGAACCCCACTCGGCGGCATCCATTTGTCATTGGGAAACCACTTCACACCACCTCCTCCGCCGCCATAATCTTTCCTATCTGTATACACCAGTGCCCCAATAGCACCAGCATCAAACGCATTCATCACAATGTCTCCCCTGTAAATCTCTCCATATCTAGCTAAAACAACAGTACCCGTAACGTTTATTCCCATTTCTTTCAATGTCTGGTAGTCCTCCACCCGGCCGTAGTTCACGTAAACCACTTGCCCGGTGACCAAACCGGACTTTGCGTATGCGTGGAAAGTAGGCAGCACTTCATCAGCCACATCTACATAGGGATCACCTGTGTATATTTCCTGCTTCAAATCAAAGATTATAGGTGGCTCAGAAGGGGAAGGTGTCAAAGTCAAGGAACGTGAATCTGGGTAGGTTAGTAAAACTTCATAGGAGACGATGCGTGTCACCATGTTGCAGGCGGCGAGTGTGGAGAGAACATAGGATGCAGCATCGGCGTTGGCTTGGGAGCCGGCGACGTGCGGGCGGCGGGTGAGGGTGTAGAGATGGTGAGATATGGAGACATTATCAGAGAGTGAACTGGATATGAAAAGCGAGTGGTAATATGATTTTGGAGGGGGAAAAGAGAGGAGAACAAAGAAAGAGGTGGCTACGGCTAGGAACACGGCGGCGTTTGTTTTCAACATGGAGGCTTACCTATTCTGCTTTTGTCTTTGCTTTAGACTTGGTGGGGTTGTGTTTTTGTTTTGCGGTGGCTCCTGGTTTTGCATCAATGGGGCTTGGGAGGAAATGAGAGGGCCAGAGTTTGTGGTAGATATGCGATCAAAGTTGAAGTTCCATGTGAATTTAAAAATCTACCTATTAATTATTAAAAAATTAAATTCTTAAAATTCTTAAAATTTTACTATTTTATAATTTAAATTTTATTTATTATTTTCCCGATTTTATGAAATTACGTTAAATTGAATTTTTTTTCTCAATAAAATAAAATGGCGCTACTGCCTACTGGTTTTTTTGTTTATCAAAGAGGGTTGTTTTCGTTATTTACGTATGGAAAGTTTAAAAAGAGATATCAAACCCTTTTATGATGTGATCGTTATTTACGTCGGGTTTATCAAATATAAAAGGGGAACTACACAATTGACCACCCAATTATGATGTCATTCCTATTTTGACCCCTTCC
This sequence comes from Hibiscus mutabilis, assembly GCA_019671005.1. Taxonomy (NCBI): domain Eukaryota; kingdom Viridiplantae; phylum Streptophyta; class Magnoliopsida; order Malvales; family Malvaceae; genus Hibiscus; species Hibiscus mutabilis. The sequence goes on from CM033740.1 coordinate 2,815,293, forward strand.
TAGTAAATTCGTCAATTATACCATCGAACTTTTAAAGTGCATTTATTTTGACTACTTGCTGTCAAAATTTAAAGGAAGAGATGACATAGCAGTTAACGAAAATTTTATATAATTACACGTTTGGATCCTATTATTTATCTATATATCAATTTAGTTCTAATTTTAATTTAATTAAATAAAATTAATCAACTAATCGGGTGGCGACACATGTCATCACCCGATTGGATAAATTTACACTAAGTTTTAATTTATTTTATTTAATAAGTTCAGATATTCAACATTTACAGCTTTTTCTAACGAAATCTTTATCTCTTCGAGCTTCAAAACCTCATTTGTGGTGGCACATGTAGTCATTTGATTGGTTGATTAATTTTATTTAATTAAATTAAAGTTATAACCAAATTGATATAACAGGCAAATAATATGGACCAAATGCATAATTATACAAATTTTCGTTAACTATCACCTCTCTGTTAGATTTTAACCGCTGGTGGTCAAAATATAAGCACTTTAAAAGTTTGATAGTCTGATTGACGAGTTTATTAGTTGAGTGGTCAAAATAAAAATAACCTCATAATTAGATGGTCAAAATAAAAACGACCTCATTAATTGGGCGGTCACCAGTGTAGTTTACCTAATACAAAATTAGTTACAAAAATATCAAAATATAATATGACGAATAATTTATTATTTACATTATTAATTTTAAAATATTAGAATCTTCTAGTATATTTCTTTTAGGTATAAGGGATAATTTTATTCTTGTAGTGATTTTAAATCAGTAATTTTATCATTTTTTAATTATATGAATTTAGTCTTTGTAGTTTTTTTAAAATTTGTAATGTTATTCCTTATTTTTAATTTTATCAATTTTACCCTCAAACTCTTGAATTACAATAAGTTTACCTTTAAATTCTCATTACTAATAGAATTGTTCACCAATCATTCCTTTTTATGTTAAACACTCTGTCATTAATTAATGGCTTAATATAAAAAATAAGTGCCTAAATTTTTTTAGGTGCATATCGTTTTATTTCGTTAATTTTAGGTTTTTTGTAGTTAACTGTTGTTAAAAATCCACATGGCGACATAACTGGCAGTAGTTACGGTTTCCGGCGAGGCTATTGAAGGCGACAATAGTGACAATTTTGGGGATTTTGAGTTTTGGATTAATGATTTGGGAATATTTTAGAAGTTTGCAAATTTTGAGATTTTTTAAATTATTTTATTTTCAGCAAAAAAATAAAAATAATTAAAATCAAAGAACATGTCATGTTTTGACTGGATAACATAATTTTTCTAAACAACTGTTAAACAGCTAGACACATAAAATTAACAAAATGAAACGTTAGACACTTATTTTTATCAAAAAAACTTTATGCACTTAAAGTTAAAAAGAGGTATAGTTTAGACACTTATTTTTTATTAAGCCTTAATTAATTAATATCGTTTGAGTTAGCATGTCATTTTCTTTAATAAATTAATGTCCTATAATAAGAAGATGACGAGTCAATTTTGATGATGTAATAGTACAATTGATGTATATATTTTTTAAAATAGTACCTTTAAAATAAATAATTAATTCTAAAACTCTTCATTCGTATTATCACGTCATCAAAATTGACTCGATATCATCGACATAGCAAAACGGTTGATGAGAAAGTAGATAGCGAACCACATGCATAGAACTTAACAGTTATGTCAGTCGTCGACAATCAAAGGGCGAGATTGATACAATTCAGGAGTTCGATGACAAAATTGATAAAATTAAAAAAAAAATAGAAAACATTGTCGATTTGGGATTTCAGAGTCAAAATTATCCCCTTAAACCTTTATTTTATTATTTTAAATTTTAAAATTTAATTTTGAATCTATGTTGCTAGTTAGTTCCATTATGCTTACCAGAGGAGAATCAATGGACCCCCAACCCATTGTTTGTAGATTGTTTGTGATGAGTTATCCGGATCTTGAACCTTCAAAAATCAAATCGAAGAATAAGTTAATCAAGTGAAAGAAGAGTGACACAATTTAGCACGTTTCAGAGACCTTTCGAGCAGCTTGTTTGAGTAGATCATCCGGTTGTAGAGTTGTAGAAGCATGAAATCCTGGTCCAGATATTGCAGAACCAACATTTACGTACGCCGCTGCCCTGGAAGCCAGCAATTCTCTGTTTTCTTCCACCCATTCGTTGATCCTATCTTTGTATTCGAGATTTACAGCTCCAGACAGAGATTTAAATTGCAGTTGCGAACACAATTTCGATCGCGGTTGTCGACAATAACGAATGTATTATGGTCATTGCAGACCGTTTTGCATCACCTCCCCAACCTCCATAATCTTTCCAAACCGTATACACCAGTTCCCAATAGCACCAGCTTCACATTCAGCACAATGTCCCCTCTATAAATCTCTCCATATCTCGCCAAATCCACGGTTCCGGTAACATTTTCTCCCTTTCCTTTCGGTGCCTCATAGCCCTGCACCAGCCCATGGTTCATGTAAACCACTGGTCCGATTGCTGAACCAGGCTCGGCATATGCATGGAAAGTAGGCAGCACTTCATGAGCCACATCCGATTACGGATCACCCTCGTATACTTCCTGCTTCAGATCGAAAGTTATGGGTGGCTCTTAAGGAGAAAGTGTTTCCGGATAGGTTAGTAAAACTTCATACGTATCATAGTATTGAATTGCGGTCACAATGCAACGCAACGACGCATAATAATTTTGGAGATCGCCCCAACATAGGATGCCTTCATGTTTTAGGCGGAGAGCGTGAAAAGAACATAGGATGCGGCCTCGACATATGCCTACGAGCCAGCCACATGTGGGCGGCTGGTGAAGGTGTAGAGTTGGTGACATATGGAAGCATTATCGGCACGAGAAAAGATTGCGTGATAGTTGAAAGAGGTGCGCATTAATCGTTGTTACTAAATTTCTCATTATTATTACTAATATGAAAATTTTATACGGCAGACAAAATAAAGTATGAATAATATTATTAACTATGATAGATATTAATTGCAAAAAGTTAATTATATTACATAAATTAATTTTGTCATATTCCTTACATTTGTTGTATATACTGATCATTAATAAAGTTGTACTATATTTCAATTAGTTTAACGAAGTTGCATAAACTTTGAAGACTTATTAGTTATTAGTCTATGTGTTTTATTAAACTTAATGTATTTTAATTTTATTAAACTTTTTTTGCTTTAAACTTTAAAGATTTATTTATTATAAATATTGAAGACTTAATTTGAATTTCTTTGGTTGATATTTTTTAAACTATTAAAATTAGTAACAATAAATAGAAGATTATTTATATGGCTTAAATAAAAAAATAAGTGTCCAAACTATACATCTTTTAAACTATTTTAGAAGTTTGCAAATTTTGAGATTTTTTAAATTATATTATTTTCAGCAAAAATAAATAAAAAAATAATTAAAATCAAAGCAACATGTCAAAACAAAAATGGTAACATAATTTTTCTAAACAGCTATTAAATAGCCAGACACTAAAATTAACGAAATGAAGCGTTAGATACCTATTTTTATCAAAAAAAAATTAGGTACCTAAAGTTAAAAAGAGATATAGTTTGGACGCTTATTTTTATATTAAGCCTTAATTAATATCATTTGAGTTAGCATGCCATTTTCTTTTATAAATTAATTTCCTATAATAAGAAGATGAGTCAATTTTAATGATGTAACAGTACAATTGATGAGGTTTTTTTAAATAGTGCCTTTAAAACAAATAATTAATTCTAAAATTCTTCATTCGTACTATCACGTCATCAAAACTTACTTGATATCATCGATATGACAAAACGGCTGATGAGAAAGTAGATAGCAAACCACATGCATAGAATGATGCAATTCGACTACTTTAGGGCCAAATTGATACAAAAATACCATAGGGGCAAAAATAATAAATTGGGACTACTATAGGGGCAAAAATAGCCCTTAAGCCAATATTAAATTACACTTTATATTTATATGAAATAATAGTTTTATTATAATTCAAACAAATACGATTATTATATCACAATTATATATTTGTTACAGATCGAATTGCACATATTTATTATTTTATATATTTCTTACTTGAACATAAAAATATTATTATATTAAAATAATAATGAAAATTTGAGTAGATAAAGTCTAATATTTTTTTTTTGAATAGAGATAAAGTCTAATATCTATCGTTTGTTGTTATCATATAATAGGATTTTTTTAACTTATTTAATAGGATTTTTTTGACTTTATCTAATAGGATCTTTAACTTTAGGGATTTATTATTGTATGATTGGTGGTCTATTGCTGTTGTGATTTGGGGTGTGTGTTTTGTCTTTGCTGTTGTATTTTTTCAAAGTTTTATGTACTTTTTTTTTCTTGCATCTTAGGTTTAGGAGGTTTTAAGGAGACATACAACTTGGGTTTTTACAAATAAAATCGTTTTGCTGAGAAAAAAAATCAGAAAACTCGTAAGACCCTTCTTACCCGAATATTTTGATTCTCTTTCTTAGTAATTTTCCTTTTCGTTTAATTTATTTAGGGTTCTATCGGTGTTTCTTATTAGTTTGATGGTCAATTTTCAGTGTTTTGGTTACTGATTTGTGCTTGGCTAGAGACTGTAAACTAAACATGGAGTTTGTTCCGAGTTGCAAGGTATTTAACTCTAGTTTTTGGCAGTAAATAATTTTGGTTCGTCTTGAGTTTTTAACAATTTCAGATTCTTTACGAATTCAAACATGTCACAGGTAGTGAAGCGAATTGAGGGTACTCACGTCCTCAGTCACAAATTAGTTTGTTCGTTCATAAACATTGGGCCGATCGACGAAGATTTGCTGATCGAAGTGCTTTGCTGTTTGCCGCCTAAGATTCTGATGTGATGCTGTTGTGTTTGTAAACCCTGGCACGTCCTGATCTATCGTTATTGTGTACCCCGAATCACTCCCTTCCTGGGATGTGACGTACACATTAAGGCTTCTTCGACGAATCTCATCATTGGTCGAGCAGTAATCCCCGAGTCCGGGGAAGACGTTGATGTTTGGCCTCCCGTGTTTAACATTCATGATCCGACTGTTGGCGGTCTGAGTAATGGATTCCCGGGTGACCTTAGTCCTAATGCGAAACATTTGCTTGACTCCCAAAGTGGTTTGATGCTCTTCTTGCATCCTTCCGAGAAGAAGTATGTTTTGTGGAATCCCAACACCAAGCAGTTTCTCCTCGTACCTCGTCCAGGCCACCGTGAGACTTTCGTTGCTCTTGCAGACTTGCAGCAGAGATTCGGCATTGGAAACCAGACAGGGATATGGATTTGTTTAAGATTGTTAGTTTCCCCCAAGAGAGAGGGACATTTTGGGAGACTCTGGACGTTTTCTATTCACGTAATTCCACATGGTTTGAACACAAAGTAAAATACATCAACCAACAACTCCAATTGTGGCCTAGTTGATTATACTACTTACCGCAAGTACCACCGCCCAGTCGATAAATGTGCCTACTATTTAGATAAAAGAAGCGTTTACTTGCACGGAAAGATATTCATACTATGTTATCCCCACAACCTATCTTGGTTTGCCATTGGAGACAATAGCGTCAATGTCGATTTTCATTCCGTTGATCTTCCGGACAGAGTTCATATTAAGACAAAGAGAACGGGATGTATTGGTTCTTGTGGGGGACACATTCAGTATGCACATACCGAAAAAGCTTTAAGTTCAGTGAAAATTTAATGTCAACACTCGTAAACCTAAATGGACAGAGATGTATCGTGTTAGGCTCAAGGTATTGCTTAAACATCCTCAACTAGTTCATCTGAGAACCGTGTTGTTCCCAGCAATGAGAAGGAAATTAAAGCTTTTGGCTTTGCAACCTGAATCGGATGATGGTGTTATCATATGGACTCCAAATCTCATCTTCTGTTATTTTAAAGTCCCGTAATTTGGTTTCGTTACAATGCTCGAATGTCTTGAATGGTGTACTCTAACGTACACCGACTTATGTCTTTCCTTTTACTCAATGCCTGGCCTCTTTAGCGCTTGCTTGCTACCCTCCGATTGAGGGACAGGGGATTTCTATTCTCGACTGAGGCTTAATTAGAACAAAAGGTAGCCTTTTTTTTCCCTTCTTTTCCTCGTCTTTCACCAGCTTTAGTACAGTTGCTCCTCACATTAGTGAAGATTAAATCGTAGTGTAAGTTAGTTCTTAGGGGTTTTTTATCAATTTTTATTTCCTCCCGTTTATTTACTTTCAAACTATTTTGTGTTTGGTTTCTTCAAATTTGAAATTATGTTTATGTTTGTTTATTCAAAAATATGCTGTATTCGTTTAATATTTGTTAATATTAAGGATGTGATCGAGCCGAGTCCGAATAGTAGCAATAGACTCAATATTTGGAGTTTGATATTCGAATCGAGCATTATGTAATGTAATAATATAAAATATCTAAAATATGTTTGAATGAAAATCTTAATAAGGTTCGTGAGTGATTCGAGTCGGGTATATAGTGCTCAAATTTGGCTTGACTAATAGCTAGAGCTTGTCTCAATTATTATTGAATCAAATTTGAGTTTTTTTATTTGAACTTAAATAGTTTACAAATAATAGTGTCTCATTTACCCCCTAGTGAATAATAAATATAATAAACTTAATTATTTTTAAGTATTTTTTAAGAAAAAGTATTAATTTTAAATAGATAGGCTTACAAACTAATAAATGAATTTGTTTGTGAACATGAACAAACTGACGACATTCTTTAAGAAATGTCACATATGTTATGGTTTAAAGTTAATGGGTTAGGATTTAGGATTTTAGATCTAGAGTTATGATTTATATTTTATATTATAGAGTTTAAATTGGCATGCTTGTGGAAAAGAAATTTACAGTACTCATGCATCAAATATTAACTTCATATTATTATATAATACACATCAGTGTGTACATGAAAATTAACCATTTTTATATCGGTTTTATAATCATGAGATTTTATTAGTATATACTAATAATTTGATGATGAAATTAAAATGTTTGAAAGTTTGTAGACCAATTTAGAATGTGAGGCATAGTTTGAGGATGCGCGGTAAAATTTTCTCTAATTAAATATTTATTTATAAATTTATATATCAACATATGTCACATCGAGTGATGAGAGATTCGATATACTACAAAGAAGATCTCGTATCCATTTATAAAAGCTTTGTTCCATTTTAAGAATCTGACCCGACTCAACTCTGATATAATCGTATTTCTTAATCTAACAATAATTAATTGAGGTAGGTAGGGAATGAGTGAGCAAACAAGGTAGAAGGATTTTGATAAAAAAACTAATGGAAAAATTAAAAAGATCACAAGTCATATTTTCTTTTTTCTTTTTTTTTTTACATAAACAATACATTCCATTAAACTAAACGCAGATTATAGTAGGTTCCTCAACTCTGAGGGCAAAACAGATGCCCAGTTCATAGGACAACAACCAAGCCTCACAGCCTTGGCTACCCAATTTGCGGCAGCGTTATAAGAACGTTTAACAAAAGCAAAAAAAAAGAAAAAGGGAAAAGGGGAAGACATCCTGATAATGTCATCTTCAATGGCTGCAGACTCCATGCCGAAAGGCTTTTAGAGTTAATTCGACCAATGACACCGAAATTATCAGATTCAAAGATCACCTTCCTAAAACTGATATCGATATCAAAAGTAGTACCCAGTCGAATCGCAACTACTTCAGCCACGGACGGAGAAAACGTCGTGAGCTTCATGGAGTTACCACCCAAAACGTGACCAAACTCATCACGGATGATGTCCGCAACACCTGCAGAACCCGTTTTCGAATCCACAGATGCATCACAATTAATCTTCACGAATCCATGACATGGTGGGGACCATTGTGGGTCGGGCAGAGGGTCGTCACGTGGGGGCAAAGGCTTTGAGACATAAAAGCTTTTAAACTCAGCATACGAAGATTCGGCTTTGAACCAAACATCCAAAGGGGATTCCAAAAATCCTGAAAAAACAAGAGCATTCCTAGATTTCCAAATAAGAAAGCAATAAGATCAAGTCCATCGAAGAAGTTGTCTTTATCTCGAAGCAAGAAGATTCTCTTCCACCACTGAAAGAATCTAGGAAATCCAATCTCGTTGGGAGAGTAGCTGAATCCGAAAGAGTGCCAGACAGCCTGACCTGAGCGAAAGGACAAAAGAATAACAAATGCTCAATGCTTTCTTGTTCATTTCCACATCGAGGGCAATAAGAGCAAGAAGAACTGACTCCATGCATTGTAGCCTTAAGATTACCGTTGGTAGCAAGAATATTATGGCAAGCTTTCCATAAGAAATTCTTGAATTTTGGAGGAGCCTTTAGACCCCAAATAGATCTCCAAAGAGCTAAATCGGAAGAGTGATCATCACTAGAACTTGGTCGAAGACAGTGGTCGAAAGAGTTAAAAATGATATGGTAGCCGACTTAACAGAGTACTCTCCATTCTAGTTTTCAAACTAAATCAATTCATCTTTGGTAGAAGGGCCTCCTATGGGGATGGAGCAAATAGCTTCAACTTCCTCTTCAGAGAAAAGATGAGTGAGCTTATCTCTTCTCCATTCATGGTTAACATCATCAATGAGATTAGAGACCAAATAATCCTGGCAGTGTGAAGGGAGTGGGTAAAAAATTGACATGGCTTGAAGGTGTGGTACCCATTTATCGTCCCATATAGAAATTCGTCTTCCGTTACCAACTCTCCAAACAGTGCATTTTGAGATAGTTTTAATCCCATCCCTAATACTAGCCCATGCCCATGATTGATTGTGACATCTTGGTGCTAAGAAGATATCTCCATTAGAAAAGTATAAACCCCTAAGTACTCGAGCCAAAATGGAGCCCGGATTCTTTAAAATTCTCCAAGATTGTTTAGCCACGAGAGCTTTATTGAAGACTCTCAAATTTTTAAAGCCGAGACCCCCATGATATTTGGCCTTGCATAATCTCTTCCACCCTAGCCAATGAATACCTTTATTGTTTTCCTTTGAATTATTCCACCAGAACCGACCAATAATAGAGCATACTCATCATTTAGAAAAAGACATTTGGTGAGAAAAAGACAGAAGATTTGCCTATATTAATAGATTGCCCAGTTGCAATCTAAAAATCATTTAGGATTCGTTTGACTGAATCGCAATTCTCTTTGCCAGACTTAGTAAAAAGAGCATACTCATCAGCAAACATTAAGTGGCTGATAACAGGACATCATCTGCCGATACGATAACTAGAGAAAGAATCGTTGGTTTGTTCCCTTTCAATAACCCACGAAAGCATATTAGAGATCAGTAAGAAAAGAAAGGGTAACAGAGGATCACCTTGTCTAAGACCTCGACTGGGATAAAATTCCTTTTGTCGTTCTCCATTGATGACCAATGAGAATGAGACCGAGGAGACACATTGCATAACTCTTTGAATCCACCATTCATAGAAGCCCATTTTTTCTATGAGTCGACTAAGGAAATCCCAATCAACTTTGGCGTAAGCCTTCTCTAGATCGATCTTGAGAGCCATGATTCTAGAAGAACATTTCCTTTTCTTTTTAATAGCATGAAAGGCTTCATGTGCAATAATGATGTTATCATGGATCAACCTACCATTGACAAAGGCTGACTGCATCGGGGGATGATGTCCGGAAGGAAGCATTTGCGTCTAGAAGCAATGATCTTGGAGATAACTTTAAAGGAAAATTTACAGAGGCTTATTGGTCTCAAGTGGTTAACTTCAACTGGATTATTCCTCTTTGGAATCAGGACTTTTTTTCGGGCTCGACATTTTTAATAAGACAAAAAATAATCAAAGTCTCCACCAATCTTTTAAAAAAGGTGTATTGGATCACCTAAAAATTGTCATTTTAATAAAATAGTTTTATTTTATTAAAACAACGGTTTTGGTCTACCAAAAACGCAAAAATGGGTTCGAGAGTCGGTTACGCGTGGGGAATGGGTAGCACCTTACAGCGCCCAAAAATTGGTACCTAACCGATTACAAAACGTTTTGATGTCGGAAATTGCAAGTTCGTATGAAATTTAACTTATTGTCCATTTGTGAATATGATTCTATTTTAACAGTCTACCATCCGAAGAATGAACTCTAATCACCGCCAACATTTCTGACACTAACTCTTCACCTCCTTTTAGTAGGACACCGCATTAACTAAGTTTTACTTTTATCAACAAACAATTAAAGAAAAGATTAATGTGTTAACACTTTTATTATTTTAATTGATTATTAACCCTAAGAATTGTCTAAGTGAATTTTACCTATTGGGGTTAAAATATAATTAAGAGTATTTTATAATTTTTGGTGTGAAGAAGAGATTTATATTAAACTTTCAAGGCTCTAACTAAGACTTTTAAGATCCTAATTCTAGGGGCATTATTTAAGCTAAGAAATAAATAAAGGCAAGCAATTTAATTTTAATGGAATAAAAACAATTAGAGAAGGGGAATTTTAAAACTTTAAGAACATGTGCATCCTTCTCATGATTGTGTAAACACACCACATTTGGACCATTTTCGTAGAAAATATTAACTTTATTTTTCTTTGCTAAAGAAAGAAATAACATGAATTTAATAGTTAAATTTTGAAATTTGAAGGAAAAGAAATTAGTGACGAATTGAAATTATATGCCCGATTAAAAAGATTAAAGAAATTTCATATAAAAAAAATATGGATTAAATGAAGTTAAAATGGCCCACTTTATTTGAAATGGGCATAAAGCCCCAAACACTATTATTCAACTTTTGTTTTAAAATAAAATCAAAACACCCTATTTTAAAAATTCATCAAGTGTTTTAAAATAAAGATCAAAGCCCCTGAGTCAGGATACCAAGCACAATCAGTAGAGCTTTGAGAATGATTGGAAGTGAAAGCAAATGATACTGGAACAGTGGGTGTTGGATGAAACATTGGAGTGCCAAACTCAAAAGGAGTTGATACATTTGAAAAACCTGCACCCGAAGAGTTACCAACACCTGCAAAATTAGAAACATGATGCCTAGCAAACTGTGGAGTCACTGAAAAATTGTAAAACCCTGGACCAAAACATCCTAGGTTTCCTGAAGCTGTTGGATTCATGGTAGGAAGCATTCCATGTGAAGGAGGATAAAAATATCCAAAAGGAGCTCTGAAAAGGGAAGCAAGTGTATGATTAACAGTGTGAGAGTAGGCTTGCACAGGTCTTTCATGCTTCTGTGAACCCCCAGAACTGAAACTGTTTGAATTGTAGTGTGGAGAATCATCATCTTGAGTTTCCTTACTATCAATACCAGGATAGTTTTGATCAAATCTATACCAACACTTTTGAGTTGTATGTCCTATACGCACACACACTTGGCATTAAGGCCTGTTTGAGGTGTTTTTACCACGACCTCGACCACCTCGATAACTGTTTCCAACCCTACGACCTCTGGAGTAAAATTGCTGTTGAGACTGATCACTTTCAGAAGAACCATCCTTATTCTCATTTGAAAATTCTTTTCTATCAGAATGTTTTACCAGATTCGCATGAGTAGGCAAACTATCTTGCAAAACATTTTCTGCCGAGCTTCACAGTCAAGAAGTATCTCAGTGGGTTTCTCCAAAGGTATCAGTTCTCTAGAGGCAGCAACAATACTGACTCAAACTCAGCTGAAAGACCCGCTAGTATCACACTTGTCCTTGTGCAGTAATTAAACTATCAGAAGCATTAAGCATATCACAAATCATCTTAATCTTGGCTAAAAAGCATTAACAGTTAGACCATATTTCTTTTGTATGCGAAGAGCATGCCTTAGAGATGAAATCTTTGTACCAGACTTAGCTGAAACATTCTATTAATTGTTCCCCATATGGCTCTAGTAGTGTTACAGCCTGTAAGATGAGGAAGAACCTCTGCACTCACAGTGGTTAACAACCAAGACGCTAACAATTTATCTTGCCTATGATGAACCAAAAACTCAGGATTAAGAGCATCTTGTCCTGACTCACTTCGAACAAACTATTGAGGAATAGAACTTTCAGAAAAAAGAAAAGACAAAAGACCATAGCTATCTACAATCAAGCTAACTTGTTGCTTCCAAAGAATATAGGTAGCATCAGTTAGCTTCACAATGTCTTGTTTGGGTATTTGTTGAACAGGACCCAAACTAGACGCAAGAGAGGACACATCCTGACTTAAACTCATAGCAGTATCTTGTGTCATGATAAAACTCTTCACTTAGGCAAAGCAACAAACACTTTGTGGACAAAGAAATAAATATTCAGAAAATCAATCAGATGAGAACACCACTGCAACTTCAGAGAACTAATATAACAAGTTCAATGAAAACATCAGGTAAAGATCACAGAAAAGTCTACCAGGATCACTCGTTTGCTCTTTCTCCAATGAGTCATTTCGAGACAAACTTTCTTACGATCAAAAAAAGACATTTTATTAACTACAACAGATCTTTTGCTGAAACAAGACTATCAGAAGAATTAGAGATCATACCATAGCCATGACGCCACCACTATCAGGACAAGAAGTAGACTCAGAATTCTTGCGATTGAGGCCACGAGCTGATGATGCAAAACTCAGAACTCGACTGAAAGAATTGTAGGCGCAGTGATTTAAGCATAGGAAAAATAGAGAGAACAACAACGGAAAGAGAGGCTTGGATCAAAAAATGGTGAATGATACCATGTTAAGTTCTATTAAACAAACTGTAATTGTAAGGGAAGAATCAAAGTGAAAAGTATGGGGGAAAGAAAGGCGGTACTCTCTGCAACTTTATTGAAATTGACTGTAACATCTTCAAATGAAGACCAATCTCTTATATACAAGCAGTAGAGCTATTGAGTCAGTTAATAACAGTCTAACAACCTCCTAACTGTCTCAACTGAACTCAAACGGCTTATATATTCAGAGGTGCATTTACATCATCCTAGAACTATTTGCACTCACTAATTTATCCTAGAAAACAATTATACAATTCTATACTTCTAATAAGAACAACCTATGGGAACCTATGCTTCTGCAACTTTTGCTGTGAACTCAGCTTATTTCATAGCCAAAAACATAACATTCAAGGTAACATAATCGAACCGTGTCTTGAACTAATTTCTTTTTTTTCATTGTAATGATTTTCTTATCTGTGAATAAAAATTACACTGGAGCAGAACACAACACCGGTGCCACCACCAGGAACAGTTGGGAAGCAAGCAGTGGCATTTAGGATATCAGCAGACACAACTATATTTTTAGGGTGTAAATTCCTTGGAGCTCAAGATACTCTCTATGATCAATTGGGCAGACATTACTACAAAGATTGTTACATCGAAGGGTCAGTCGATTTCATCTTCGGCAACGGTCTCTCCCTCTTCGAGGTTACTAACTAACTCCTCGCCTGCATTAACTGATCAATCCTATACATACATATATATTGGACAGTTCTAGAAAATCATAGAACGCTTTGGGAGGCTTTAGAATATTATGGAAAGATCTAGAATGTTATGGAATAAGGTAAAAGACTATGGAATGTTCTAGATGCTTGTGGAATTCTCCAAGACTAGATCATTAAAGTTCTAGGAGATGTATATTTCTAGCTTGTATAAATTTGTCTAAAAACTAAATATAAACTGTAGGATTAGATTGATCTCCATCGTCTATTGAGAAAGTGTAAAGCTATAAATAGGTGATTTTGGTTATTTGACAAGGTAACAATGAAATTTAAAAATCTTAACTTCTTGTGAAGTATTCTTTAATCTAGTAAAATTTTTTTTAGGTATTCAATACTTGAGTTCTTTTCTTTTCTACTCAAAGTATAATTGCCTTATTATTTTTCAATAAAAAAAATTTTGTTCGACTCAACTCGTTGGTCATTAAACTCGCCAAAATATTTATTTTTTTTAAATATATGTAAAATCTATTAATACTAAATAGAGCTTAATATAAACATAAATTGACAAATTTAATAAAAAAACTATCAAAATAGTATTTGAAGCAATTCCAAAGTTTAAACTCTAAAATATCAATATACAAATACACTAAACTAACATATTACAACCAAAGTACAAATCTATAAATACATTAAACTAAAATATTACAACAATTAAAAAATTCGAGAGCTATTCGCAAACTTATCAAGTCGAGTTGGACCTTACTCGACTCAACTCGTTAAGTCTCTAGTCGAACTCGAATTTTAGTCGAGTTAATTTGAGTTTTGACCGAGTCTAATTTGAGAAGCTCGTGAGCTACTTAACTCAATTATCACCTTAGTAGTGCAAATAAAAACGATAAAAGTCAGGAGTTCTTTACAAAAAAGAATTTTGGTGTTAAAAAATAAGTAAATCGTCGTAGGTTGCGAAATTCAATCAAATTATCATTTTCTTGAATAACTAAGGTAGAATTAAATGACTCGAAAATAAAAGGTATGTTTTATCCTATATTCTTATATTCTAATAAAATTGTTTAATGAACTAAACCTTTTATATGTTTATTTGGTGAGATTAAATGAAACTTATTTTGATTAAAAAATAGTGTTAATTTTTTTTTATCTTTATTGTGTATATAAGGCCAAGCTCTCTCTTGATTTCATTGACCACACAGTCATGATACTAAGTATGCTATGTTTTTGCATTTGATATTGATCATATTAATTAAATATTTGCAAGTGGACTTACATTTTTTTTTTGTCTTTACATCTTCAGACTACTACATTTGACATTTAATCATATTAACTAAATGAGGCAGCAGCCCCTGTCATTTTTTATGAGGCAAAAGCTCTGACATCTCAATCGTTGATCTCGTCTTTTTTTCTGCCGCTGACGATGAAGATTTTTCTGTTGTTGATGACGAGGACAAAAAAGACTTTTCTATTGATAATGTCATCATCCTTCCTGTCAAGTTCGGACTCTAACAAAGATAAATAAATGATAGATATCAATTAATGTGTTGGTGAGTTAGTGTACTTTTTCATCAATCAGCCGTAGAGCTACTAACCCCAAACACTTGCCACTATTTTGTGAAAACAAAACAAGACTCATTTGTAATTTAGTTGTTTAAGGTTCTTTCTTTAAACTAAATTTCTCATATAAACTGTTTGATTAAAGCTAAGGTAATTAATACACAATATATATCCTATTTATCAAGTTGCATATTGGTGTGTTAACTTTTAATGAGTAATGATGAGAAAAAAAGCTTAGATGCTACCAATTTGTTCAAAGATTTCAAGTTATGAGGAGTTGTTATGTATCTGCAACGTGTCTACGAAATATTGGGTCACCAAATTTTTCCATCCAGATGTGGTCATCATATGTTGAATGATGTACTGGGTATCCTGTATGAACAAAAGTACTTAATTCTGCACGCTCCTGTAATTTTTTTATACGATATACGTAACAAACATTTACTCAATTTCAAGTAATATGATAAATAATATTAATATATCAATCAAATGCATAAACATGTCTATTTATAAAAAAACTAATATATAAATCAGAGTAAGAAGAATGGTTTGAACACCGAAACTCAAACAATACACCGTCAAAATCACCAAAATTCCTCATACACAACACAAGCATAAAAAAAATATTTATAGTTGTAATTCAACTGTGTTGCCAAAAGACAAATCCTCTTCTTAACTTCTGAATTACTTAAACTAAAACTCCCCGTTGAATCTAAACCACCCAAATTGACCAGTTATGGGGCCAACATTTGATCCCACTATGTATAATTTTATTATTGTTAATAAATTAGATAGGGTAATTATTTTATGCAAAATTTCCACAAACGTCTTAATTTTAGGGTTTAGAGACTTCGTTTAAGGTTTAACGTTTAAGGGTTTAAGGGTAGGAGTTTTGAATTTAAGGTGGGGTTATAATTTAGGGTTTATAGGTTAAAACCTAAACCTCTAACTATATTTCCCTAAAACATAAACTCTAACCTCTAAACCCTAAATTCTGACTATAAACCATAAATTATAAATATCTACACTTAAACCCCTAAATCATAAAATTAAGGTGTTTGTGAAAACTTTTCGTTTCCACAGCCAGTGCATATGATATTTTCCCATTAGATAATCGCACACCATAATAAGATGAATTAATTACACAATACATTTTTAAATTATAATTATCTTTTTAATTTATTTTTAAATTATTTAATGTTTCATTTCATTCTCAAATTATGACTCTCATTTTAAATTAGTCTACAACATTTTGAATATTTTGATTCTATCGCAAACGATGACCCTCATTCTAAATTGGTCCCTAAAATTTTGAACATTTCGATTCTATTCTTGAATTATCGTTTAAATCATATTATTGAGAAAATATTTCATGAACAGATGGTGGAAAATTTATTTTCCACAAGTGGGTCTAATTTAAGGTTTATGGTTTCAACTTTAGGATTTAAGGTTAGAATTTAGGGTTTATGGGATATTATTTAGGATTTTGGTCTACAGTTAGGATTTATATTTTATATTATAGTGATTAAATAGGCACGTTAGTGTAAAAAAATTTAAAATGTTCATGCATACATAATACACATCAGAGTTTACATAAAAATAACAATTTTTATATCGTTCTTATTAACATGAGATTTTATTAGCATATACTGATAATTTTGGATGAAATTAGAATGCTCAAAATTGGGGACTAATTTAGAACGAGAGACATAGTTAGAGGATATGTGGTGCAATTCACTCTAATTAAATATTTATTTATAAATTTATATATGAATATTTGTTAGATCGAGTGATAAAAAATTTGATATCCTTTAAATAAGATCTCATATTCAATCATAAAAATTTTGTTCTATTTTAAAGATCTGACCTGATTCAACTCCCAATATGATCGTAGCTCATAATCTAATAATAATCATCTGAGGTAGGTAGGGAGTGAGCAAACAGGGCAGAAGGATTTTGATAAAAACTAATGGAAAAATTAAAAAGATCATAAGTCACATTATCTGTTGAAGAATCTTCATACACAAACAGGGAGATAGCACTCACGGGCATTACAACACAAACAACAGTACAAAAGCAGATAATAATAATAAAATAATAGAGAACTTAGTTTAAATTTAAGACAAAGGAACAAAACAAATGTTTTCATATGCTAAAAAAGTGCAACCTGGTCCTCTCTTTGTGGCCTAGATTGTTTGCTTTTCTCCACCCCATTTATCCTTCTCTCTTCTTTGAAATCTTGACTTCTTTGCCACCATAAAGCACCCGTGACCTCAACTTTCTCTCATTCATTCTCCTAACAACAACAATATAGAATATAATAAGGATAAAGAGTTCGATATCACTTTAGCGTTTAAAATATTTAGATCTAGAGATTTAATCTGATTTGATTATGAATATACTTAAAATTCATATGATTACTTAATGTAAAAAAATCTTAGACTAATAGGATCCACTAACACAATGAACGGAAATTATATGTCTTTTTTATGTTTTTATTTATGCTCTAATATTAAAAAAATGGGTTTAGGGTTTAGAGTTGAAGTTTAGGGTTAGAGTGTAGAGTACATAGTTTAGAATTTAGAATTTAGATCTAGGGCTAGGTTTTAATTTTTTTTATAGTGTTGGGACATAAATAGGAACACTAAAAAGGCATAGTATTTTTATTAATAACACAATGTAAAAACTAAAAAGTTTTACATGAAATGAGTTTCCATTGGTGATTGATTTTGGACAACAGAATAAGTATAAATTAATGATTAAAATTAAAAATTAAAAATAAACAGATTAAAAGTTGGACCAATAACATCCGTGACCTCATTTTTCAATCATTCTATCTCTATTTCAACAACAACAATATAGTATTATAATAGTGATCAAGTGTTCGATGTTACTTCAGTGTCTAAAATGTTTTAATTTAAATATTTTATCCGATTTAACTTTGAATATAATTAAAATTCATGTGATTAATGGACGAGCACAGAATATATATATATATATATATATATATATAAATATTGGTTTTCCGACTAACAATAAAGTACCAACTCACCTGTATGTAAACCATGATTGAAACTGGCCACTCCCGTCACTTGAACTCATTCTCTTTTTGCTCTCATTCTCGTTTCCATTCTTAAAGCCATGTCAAGATTTCAACTTTTTCTTTACACTACCGTCTTAGTTCTGTTCTTGAATTCAGGCCACACATTGTGCCGTACCAAATCACTCAGAGCCAAAATCTCTAAAGGGAAGCAGACACAATCAAATATGACGGAAACCCATGTCTCGGAGCAGCAATTCATGCAGTGGGTCAAATTTGTTGGTAGCCTTAAACACTCGGTTTTCAAGTCAGCAAAGAACAAGCATTTTCCCTTCTTATGTCATCACCGTCGACAAGAATCAGGCCGCCGGAGACTTCACCACTATTCAGGACGCCATTGATTCTCTCCCTTCTGTTAATCTTGTGAGGGTGGTCATCAAAGTCCACGCAGGGGTTTACACGTGAGTACTTTGACCTTACATGTAGTTTCCACTTTTGTTTGTTTTTGTGTCTTTTATCTGTATGATCGAATTGCCCTTTGAAATTCAGACCATATGGTCAAATTCAAGACCCTTTTTCCCGACCAATCTTGTCTTTCGTGTAGTTCATGTCTTGCCTGTGAAAGAAGTTGATTGTTTTGATTTGATTTCAGAGAGAAGGTTAACATTCCACCATTGAAATCCTTCGTAACCATTGAAGGCTCAGGAGCAGATGAAACAATTGTTCAATGGGGAGACACAGCTCAAACACCTGGCCCGAGAGGACAACCTATGGGAACCTATGCTTCTGCAACTTTTGCTGTGAACTCACCTTATTTCATAGCCAAAAACATAACATTCAAGGTACCGTAATCGAACCGTGTCTTAAACTAATTTTCTTTTTCTCTACTGTAATAATTTTCTTATCTGTGAATGAAAATTACACTGGTGCAGAACACAACACCGGTGCCACCACCAGGAGCAGTTGGAAAGCAAGCAGTGGCATTTAGGATATCAGCAGACACAGCTACATTTATAGGGTGTAAATTCCTTGGAGCTCAAGACACACTCTATGATCACTTGGGCAGACATTACTACAAAGATTGTTACATCGAAGGTTCGGTCGATTTCATCTTCGGCAACGGTCTTTCCCTCTTCGAGGTCAGCAACTAACTCCTCACCTGCACTAAGTGATCAATTCAATCCTATACATACATATACATATGTTGTCTTTTGGGATTTTTTTTTCAGGGATGTCACGTGCATGCAGTAGCAACATTAACAGGGGCAGTAACAGCACAAGGAAGAGGGAGTATCTTAGATGACACGGGCTTCTCTTTCGTGAACTGTAAGGTCACGGGGTCGGGGGCACTGTACCTCGGGAGGGCATGGGGTCCTTTTTCTAGGGTGGTCTTTGCTTACACTTACATGGACAACATTATCATTCCCAAGGGCTGGTATAACTGGGGCGACCCTGCTCGTGAAATGTAAACTCTTTTTTTTTTACCCTTTCTCTTTCATGCATGCATATGAGCCATGAAATTTTAGGGTTATGATTTGATCATCATCATCCACTAATTAATTAATTAATTAATTAAAACTGATTGCATTATTGGATAAGTAGTGGATATATGCATGGACGGTGTTTTTAGGTACTGTTTGTCAGCTTACCCTTTTTCCCTATAGCACCGCCTTGAATACAAAAGCTTTTCTTCTTTTTCTCTAGGCTTATCATCACATTCATCTATTGGGAATTTAAGAGAATATAGTATATAGGATCATTTTATACCATATAAAACTTTGAAAGTTTTATATTTTTTGTCTTTTGAATGAAGATAAATAAATGACTTAGATTAGCAGTGGGATATGGGAAGATTATCATATGAAAAAAATAAAAAAAAATAATCTTAATTATTTATTTGTCCTCATTTAACGGTTCAAAAAATGTGTAAGAATAATTGAGTTTCTCGGTGTAAGTGAATCCTAACTTATGTATGTATGTGTGTGAGAGAGAATCTAAGTATCTAATAGTCACATGAACTTTAATTATATAGAGTTGAATAAGATAAGATTTTTAAATGAGAATGAAGTCATCTCATAACTAGAGACAGAACTACGTGCATAGTGGGAGAGACTTTAGTCCGTCCTTTCAAAATTTTGAGTACAATTGTATTTTAGGTCTCTCTTAATTTTAAAATTAAATAATTAAGCTTCTTAGTCCCTTTCTTTTCTTCGATTCGAATACCTTTTAGGTCTCTGACAAATTAAGTTTAACCCTATTTTTTGTTTAAATATTTATTTAGGTCCTATCAATTTTAAAATTGGTCAAATTAGACCTTCATTTCCCTGATTTTTAAATCGATGGCTTAACAATTAAATCTTTACATCATTTTATTACTATTTATAATTGACCCTTCACGAAGTTTCATCCTGGTTTCGTCCCAGTCATATTTGTATTTTTTATCCACAATACTCGAAACCAAAACTTTGAACATGAAACTCTTTATCATACAACCCAACATGCGTGATGATATATATAAATGGCAAACAAGTAGGACAAGGAATTTGGGCGGTTACTGATATAGGAACCTGAGACTCAAAACTGTGTGCCCTTTCCTTTGATCTGTAAAACCTACGTGTAATGCACCATTGAAGAAAGAAAACGGCACCCAAAATATATACTAGTATTAGATTAGGTAGTGTTGTTTGTGGGGGATTTTAAAAGAATGAGTGCCACGCCAGCCTAGTTGTGGTGATCGGTGTTGCTAAAGTTATAGTATTATATTATGAGCAGCAAATGTTTGCAGAAGCTATATAGCATGCGCATGCATGATCGGCTGGTGCTATAAACTTTTTCTAGTTTTGTATTGAAGTGGTTGGTTTTGCAGGACTGTGTTTTATGGGCAGTACAAATGCATGGGGCCAGGAGCAAGCTTTGCAGGCAGGGTTTCATGGTCGAGGGAGCTTACGGATGAAGAAGCTCAGCCTTTTATTTCTCTTAGCTTCATTGATGGCTCCGAATGGATCAAATTGTAATCATGGGAGGCTTTTTTGGATATTGTGTATATTGACAAAGAAAAAGGAATGCTATAATCAATGATCAAAGTGATAATTAGATAAATCTCGTTTTCGATTGCAATACCTTAATATTGTGTTACGTGTTATCATCTTAGAGTGACATATGGCCAAATGACTAAAAATAAAAAGGTGTCAAATATAAGAATTAACGTGGATAAAGAAAAGTTTAAGAATCAAGTTGGGAAAGGATTGTCAAGAAAGAACTAAAAGATGTTATATCCCTAAATCGAAAGGGTAAAAGGACTATCTAAAATTAAAAGTTGAGGGACTAAGTTTCAAATATTGAAGAATATATCTATTTGCCTTGCGGGATTAAATTCCCTGCTCTTTGTGCTTTTGAGGTGTAGAGTAGGGGTAAGTTGTTAGGATATTTGTTTTGATATAATAATTGAAAAATAGTTTTAGGCTAAATTGAAAAAATTTCAAAAATGTTTTTAAGTCCAAACAACTTGAAAATAATTTTGAGAAGTTTTGAAAATGTTTTAAACGTTTTAAAGTAGCCAAACTTATATTTTCAGTACGTTCATACCGATACGATATACCCCGTATCGATACAAATAAGGGTTTGAGCTACAGTATTTTTCAGTAGCCAAAAACCGTACTAGTACAGGCTTGTGCGTACCGATACGGACAAGATCGTTTTGATACACTTGTACGCGTACCGATCCTGCTTTAACCACCCCCAACGGTTATTTCCCAACGGTCTTTTAAATTACAGAGCATACCGAAACGGACTAAGGCGTACCGATACACCATACCAATATGGTCCAAGGCGTTCTGATACATGCAGTCAAAGATGAGCTTAACGGCTAGTTTTTGTACCGATACGCCTACCCGCGTATCGATAAGAACGGCTCCGGAACTGCATTTATTGCAGGAAACAAAGCCTCCAACGGCTCCAATTCAATCCCCACGGTCTCCAACGGCTAGGAACTCAATTGGGAGTATAAAAGGGACCTTCAAGCTTCAGCAACAACTAATGATCTTATTGTCAACAACATTATGATGCTAAAATTGTCTTAGAGCTTATATTTCTCATTCTTTGTATAGACAACACTTGTGAGCTTAAATTGTCAATGTATGCTCAAGTGTTTTAGGTTTTGGGTGAGAACTTTAGAGTGCAAACATCAACCTTGTAGAGGGATTTCAGTTTGCTTAGAATTTCTCTTGTTTAAGAGTGTTCCCAAAGCTCGGTTTGTAAGCTTTGGATGCTAGACTTGGTGGGTGAGTCTAGGATTGTAAGGGTTGCCTCCTAAGCCTAGAAAAGGGGAAGAAATTCATAGTGAATTTGGAAATCCTTAGTGGGGAAGCTAAGGTAGTGGATGTAGAGCTTTTTAGAAGCTTGAACCACTCTAAAATCCTTGTGTAATTTGTCCATATTTTTTCTTCCACCACATACACCCAAAAATCCACTTCTCCACCACTTGACAAACAATTTCGGTTGATTCATCGAGCCCAACAATTGGCATCAGAGCGAGGCTTAATCGAGAGGGATTAACATCCTATTGAGATGATCCAGCAAGCTCGACCATCAAACAAGTCAACCGGTTTTCATGGCGTTATCCATTGACAAACCGTCTTTCTTCAACGGTGATCACTATGCTTGTTAGAAGCTTGAACCACTCCAAAATCCTTGTGTAATTTGTCCATACTTTTTCTTCTACCACATGCACCCAAAAATCCACTTCTCCACCACTTGGCAAGCAATTTCGTTGATCATCACTCCATGTAGCCACATATGCTTTCTTTGATGATGATCCATTTTTGCTGAAGCGAGGGCAATCAAATTTGTTGTGCCTCGTTTCCTTGTACTTGGAGTATTTGGGGGGATCCACCGTCTTATTCTTTTTCGATTCATGTTTGGATTCTTCTTTATTATTCTTCATGAATCGAGTAAATTCTTTGAAAAGATGGGCCATCTCTTCATCTTTACTTTCCTCTTCACATGATTCCTCTTGGTGGCTTGTTAAGGGTTTAAGAGCTACAATGTTGAGATCTTCGATTCGAAGCTCTTTTATTATTTTTTTCTCATTTTCCTTTTTCAAGGGTTAGGACATTATCTCATGGGTAAGAAGAGTTCTTATGAGCTCGCCAATTTTGAGCTTCTTCAAATTTTTAACTTCAATTATGGTCGTCTTCTTGCTCTCCCATGATTCGGGAAGTGAGTAAATCAACTTACGAATGAGCTTTTCTTTCGGAATCTCCTCTCCAAGACTTTTGAGTTGATTGATGATTGTAGAGAACCTGTCGAACATGCTCTTGATGTCTTCATATGGGTCCATCTTGAAGTTTTCGTTTTCGAGGTTGAGTATACCAATCTTTGTCTCATTCACCTCATTTGTACCTTCATGGATTGCTTCAAGTTTGTCCCATAACTCCTTGGCACTCTCACAAGAAGATACTTTGGCATACTCATTCGGGCCCAATGCACAAAATAGAATGTGCAAAGCCTTGCAATTGAGCTCCATCTTCTTGCGATCCTCTGCGCTCCATTCCGCCTTGCTTCGATTTGGCACGAATGGTCCATCTTCAACTATGTCCCAAAGAGTAGTCTTTGTTTTCATAAAGAACATCATTCTATGTTTAATGGCCCTCAATGAGGGGGAGGTAACTTCTAACTCATCTAGTTCAAATTCAAATTCATATACCTTTGATGAGTTACAAGAAGCCTATGATCAATTGGTTTTTGAGTTTAAGGCTTCATTTTTTGAAAAATAAAAAGATAATTTCAAAATTAAAAACCGAAAATGATTTGCTTTTGAAAACTAATTTGGAATTTGAAGCAAAAATTAAAGATTTTGAGCTTAAAGTTTTAAATTTACAAAATTTTCTTTAAAGTTTAGAAAAAGATCATCAAAAAGAAGTAGATGATCTTAATAAAGAAAATAATTTGATTTCCAAAAAGCTTGAAAAGAAAAACAATTTGGGAAAATCAAATTTTTATCAAAAACAATCTAGTGCCCCTAGATTTATTAAAGGAAAATATTTTAGAAGTATTTGGGTCCCAAAAGTACTAATTACTTCAACTAAAAAGGATGAAATTGAAAAATGGATTCCTAACGGGGACTAAATATGTGCTTCTAACGTCATTGGATCCAAAGCAATTTGGATACCAAAAATTATTTGATTGTCTTGTTTTAGGTGTGATGGAGTATGATCAACAAGTGATAAAATTAAAGGGGAGCTCTATACACACAAGGAAAGACACTTGAAGAAGGAAGGCTTCACATCCTACCTTGGTTCAAGTGTTGTAAAATTAGTTGAATTTTGTTTATTTTAATTTGATTTATTTATTTTAATTCAACTAATTTATCATAATTGTTGGACTAACATTTGAATGATGCTTGAGTAAGGGGGAGCCAGTTTTAAAACAAAATTTATTTTTTTTACTCTCTATTGTTATTGGTCTTTAAAGTTTGAACCATTTTTGATATAACAAAAAGGGGGAGAATGTTTTGAAAAATTGATTTTTCAAATGAATAAGGGGGAGCTTATAATTTTTTTGTAATTAATCTCTTATTCAAATTTTTATTTTTACTAAAGGAGAGAATCTCAAAAATAATTTTTCAAGTTGGTTTTATTATATCAAAAAGAGGGAGATTGTTAGGATATTTGTTTTGATATAATCATTGAAAAATAGTTTTGGACTAAATTGAAAAGATTTCAAAAATGTTTTTAAGTCCAAACAACTTGAAAATAAGTTTGAGAAGTTTTTGAGAAGCTTTGAAAATGTTTTAAACGTTTTAAAGTAGCCAAACTTATGTTTTCAGTACGTTCGTACTAATATGGTATACCCCGTATCGATACAGATAAGGGTTTGAGCTACAGTATTTTTCCAATAGCCAAAAACCATACTGGTACAGGCTTGTGTGTACCGATATGGATAGGATCATTTCGATACGCTTGTACACGTACCGATCCTGGTTTTAACCACCCCTAATGGCTATTTCCCAACGGTCTTTTAAATTACATAGTGTACCGAAACAAACTAAGGCGTACCGATACGGTCCAAGGCGTTCTAATACGTGCAGTCAAAGATGAGCTTAACGGCTAATTTCTATACCGATACGCCTACCCGCGTATCGATACGAACAGCTCCATAACTGCATTTGTTGCGGGAAACAAAGCCTCCAACTCCAATCCAATCCCAACGGTCTCCAACGGCTAGGAACTCAATTAGGAGTATAAAAGGGACCTTCAAGCTTCAACAACAACTAATGATCTTATTGTCAACAATATTATGGTGCTAAAATTGTCTTAGATCTTATATTTCTTATTCTTTGTATAGAACACTTGTGAGTTTAAATTGTCAATGTATGCTCAAGTGTTTTAGGTTTTGGGTGAGAGTTTTAGAGTGCAAACATCAACCTTGTAGAGGGATTTCAGTTTGCTTAGAATTTCTCTTGTTTAAGAGTGTTCCCAATTTGTGAGCTTTGGATGCTAGACTTGGTGAGTGAGTCTAGGATTGTAAGGTTGCCTCCTAAGCCTAGAAAAGGGGAAGAAATTCATAGTGAATTTGGAAGTCCTTAGTGGGGAAGCTAAGGTAGTGGATGTAGTGCTTGTTAGAAGCTTAAACCACTCTAAAATCCTTGTGTAATTTGTCCATATTTTTGCTTCCACCACATACACCCAAAAATCCACTTCTCCACCACTTGGCAAGCAATTTCGGTTGATTCATCGAGCCCAACATAAGTAAAATTCAATTCGAAAAAACAATTTTTTTAAACTTGACTTAATACGAAAAACTCGCCTCGATTTGGTTTGAATCGTAATTTCATAAACTCGACTCAAAAAATTTTCAAATGAAGTTTGAGTTATAAAATGGGACTTCAAATAACTCAAAATTTTTAGTTAGTATATCAGTTTTCAATAGTGGTTAACAAAACTCGACTCGACTCGAAAAAACCGAATAACTCGACTCGAGGCGAAAATACTCGACTCGTCTTGACTCGACTCAAAATTTCATAAACTCGACTCGAAAAAATTTCAAACAAAGTTTGAGTTGTAAAATAGAAACTCGAATAACTTGAAATTTTTAGTAATTAATGGATTTATTTTTTAAGTTGAGATGAGTCCCTTAATTTTTTATTATATATATACCGATATATAAAAATATGAAAAAATATTGCAACATATGAAAAAATATGAAGAAATATATATATATATATATATATATATATATATATATATATATATCTTATATGATTAGAGTAAGTAATTTAAACTGGAATCAAACCGTACTATAAAATTTATCGATTGAGCTAAAATATATATTATATAATTTTAGATTATATTCAATTTAGTCTTTATAATTCTGATTTATACATGTGAAAAATAATACAAATATATATATATTATATGGTTAGATAAAGTCGTTTAAAATTAGAAATAATTCGTACTAACATTATAAATAATTACAACTAAGTTTGAATAGAAACTCGAACAACTCGACTCGGATTTCTTCAACTCGAAAAATTTTCGAATGAAAGTTCGAATGATAAAATTAGACTCGTCAACTCGAAATTTTTTGACTCGACTCGATTCGACGCTCACCCCTAGTTTTCAACTTCAAGCCAAGTCCCTCAACTTTGTCCAGTATATGAATAACACATATGAATATATATATATATATTATATATGATTATAGAAAGTCGTTTAAATTAGAACCAATTAGTATCATAACATTACAAATATTTACAATTAAATTTGAACAAAAACTCGAACAACTCGATTCAATTTGACTTAACTCGAAATTTTTCAAATAAATATTGAACTATAAATATGACTCATCAACTCTACTTGATTGAATGATCATCCCTATTTGAGGGGATTGTTACAATCGTTTGGGCCAATGGTAGTTTCCTAAAGAAAGTGGCCAAAGTAACCCAATTGCTGAACAATGCCCAAACTAAAGCTGGCCAGATGGGACTAGGAGGCTCAGCCTGCAATAGATACAGACAGGCAGCTAATGTTTCCTAAACTAGTAAATAATACGTGCAACAATCAGCACTTTCATACATGGAAATCCCTACACATTCTGTGTTGTTGTCTCACCCATCTTTGTGCACTAACATACATGAGAGCCATAGAAGCAAAGTTCATATGCTGCATTTCTCATAGTTTGCTCTCCACATTCATCACTTCCTCTGCAAATAGTTTCTCTCGGCATCTCGGCCAAACTCCGAGGATCTTTCGAGCTTCCCCATCACCGCATTCTTGAAATTAATGGCTTCCTGAACTTGTGAACATGATCTCTGCATCTTAACTCCACTTAAACTACATCGAGACTCCATCATTTCGCTGAGCGAAAGCCGCTTTTTCGGCCCCGGCTCTGGCCTTTGCTTAGGAGCACTTTGGGACCTCAATTTAGCCTTGAAAGATTGTGTGTTCGACATGTACTTGGGAAAATCCCCGTACTGTCCAAAATAGTTTTCAGCAGCATGTACACTCCTGCTCGGTGTAACCGGGGCATTGCATACGCAAGAACCGAAAAACCGAGGCGTACTTTGTGGCGTAGAAAACCTGCATTCCTCTCCGGTTAATCCCCAATCGGTGTCTCGGAAATGGCAGCTATCCGCTATCGATAAACCAGCTGGAACTCGACATGGAAGCGGAGAAGACATCATTTGATACAACGGGTCGTCGTCGAAATCCGATACAGAGACATTGGTTCTTCGAGATCTTGATTTCGGCCTGCCAGTATCAACCTCCAAAATTTTGGGACTTTCATCAATGTAATCCATCGAAGAAGTGTCGAGAGAAGCCGACAATCTTCTGCTGCTATGGATCGAAGCAGTATGTTCACTCCTCGAATCATCGAATCTCTCCTGCAAGATGGGATTTTAAACCGATTCAGAAATTACAAGCCTAAATGTAAGCCAAAAAACAGTGTATCTGTGATGTTCCATCTCAAGTGGTACTGGTACCACACTCCTTGAGGCGTACCGGTACCAACTCTATGAATTCACAGGGGCTCTTGACGGAGCCGAGCCGCATCGACGGAGAGTAGAATTAACGAATTAAATGGAAATTTTACCACAATTGCTCGAGCTTTCCGGGACCTAATGGTAGCTTGTGCTCTTATCAAGGCCTGCATGCCAAGAAAAGTAGCTGTTGCTTGTTTCCTCACTAAATATCCCCTAACAATTGCCTGTATCTTCACCAATCCTTTCAAAGCTCTTAGTGCTTTTCTAGCCTGTGTTTGAATCCAAATATCAAAAATTTGTACTCAAACTTCATATAAAATCCGTAATTGTTAATACGGTAAACTATATCAGATACCACTAAACTTTAGGTTTAGTATCGGTTATACTACTAAACTAAAAATCGATATTATTTTCTCAGTGAACTTTAGTTTAGGCTTCAATTATACCACTAAGTCATTAAAATCGATGGCGTTGACAGATTTTAACGATCAGTGTGTGATGAATTGGAGGGATTTTAACGGCCCAGTGGTATAATTAAAGTTTAAACTAAAGTTCAGTCTTAAAATAATATCGATTTTTAATTCAGTGATATAATTGATAATAAGCTTAAAATTCAGTGGTATTTGCTGTAGTTTATCCTTAATGCAAAATTGAATGAAACAGAAACACTTACTAGGTAGCCTCTAAAAACGGTCTGAATCTGAACAGCAGCCCTCCTCTCACGTCCGCCACCGAACATGTTCCCTCTACCATGACTCGTCAGCCTCACCACGGCTACTGCTGCCTGCGCAGCGGCTACCGCCGCCTCCGCAGCTGCTGCTGTGGCGGCCGCTACTGCGATTGCGTGCTTGTTCTGCTCTTTCTCCGTTTCATTGCAGTATGAACTTAGCCAATCCGCCTCTGCTTTTGTTATGTTTGGTGGTATTGTCGTAGGGTCGTGACACTGAAGTTGTCGGCCCGAACGGCCGACGTTATACCCCTCGTTGTCTTTTCTCCGGTCTCCGGAATTCGAGTAGTCTTTGCTGTTCTTCACCCCAAACAAGCTCTTCAGCCACCTTGTAGCTTTTCCCATTGTTTTTTATTTTCACGGTGCACTGCGTAGAAGGCAGTTTCAGACTTTCAGGAAAATGAGAGACACCGGAAAAGATGGTTTTTAACAGTGAAATCTACAAAATGAGTGCTTTTCCATGTGTTTGAAAGAGTGATGATTCAATGTTTGTTGAAGAAATATAAAATATATATAGGGTTAATTCGGTATGATATCCTTAAAATATAACTCAGATTCTAAATTAGTCACCGAATTGTAAAATACTTTATTTCGAGTTCTCAAAATATAAGTATTGTACAAATCAGATCATTCTCATAGTCTAGTCATTTGTTTGGACATTAATACTCGTTTAAATATGATGTGGAATTTTTTATTAAGTAGATAGATATTACATTTACAAGGTAAATATAAAGATTCAGAATCATACAAGATAGAACAACATGAACATTCTCAACATTACCACTCGACCAAATAGTGAATCTCGACCTGAACATATTTAAACTTGTTTAAAATATGCTCCGTGTTACAGTCATTTAATGTCAAAGGTCTAATTCTTCATTTGTTTTTAAGTGTTTTCAGAGTAAAAACACTTTTGTCCGTTGGCACTATAACAATGAAGAACAAGGTGATTTTGAATGAAAAATGTTTTTCAAATGAGCTTTTAATACAGACGTAAAAGTTAAAAAAAAAAACTTTTGAAATGTATTTTCTGGTATGAAATTAATAGATCGTGGGTTTAAAATAGACATTTTAATTTTTCCAGTATCTTTCAGCCCAACATCAAAAAAAAAAAAAAAAACTAGCTTTAAATTGAAAAATAACTGACTGAATGACTTCATTGATACAATATTATTGTCATGTGGCTATTACCTTTTTCCTAAAAGACATGTCTGATAGCATATGTAGTGCCATCGTTTATAATCTTAAGACCTGTTTTACTTTTCGATGTGAGATTATTATCTCCGACTCTTTTCAGGCGTGACATTCTCCTTCACTCAACATCGTGAGCCCTCGTCACGAGTTAACCGCACTCGTGATGAGCCAATTGTCACGGTTGTCCACCATGCTTATCCCACTCATGGGGGTTCGACATGAAATCAGACAGTCAAAGGGTCGCTCTGATATCACTTGTCATGGGGTCATTACTCTCTTATTAAAAGACATGTCTGATAGGAAGTGTAGCGCCACCGCTTGTATATCTCAAAACCTCTTTTTTTTTCTTTTCTGATGTAGGATTCTTGTCTCCGCATCTTCCCAGACATGATACTATTCTTTAAATGATTGATTATAATATTTTAAAATTTGATGGCCAATTGAATATCTGGACTATAGTTTATGGACGTTTAGTGTAGTTGACCAAAATATATATTTGTATGATGTGGAGATATTTCATAGTATTTTAAATTCAAAACAATGTATGGGGAATAAAAATTAAAGTGATGGGCTGTGAGAGAAGAAACATTATAACACGACAAAAACATACCGCTGAAAGATTCAGAGGGGCTATAAAAAAACAATTTTTTTAATTTAAGGAAGTTACTGCAAATTACAATGTGTGGTGATAAGAATTATGGTAAAGTACAGCTTTGGTGGTTAAATTATAAAAAATGATCATTTTGGTCATTATTCTTTTAAAAGTTACAAAATAATCATTAAATTAATCAAATTGTTACAAAATGATAATTAAATGTTTTAAGATAGAATAACAATTCGATTAATTTAATGATTATTTTTGCAATAACAAGATAAAATTGAATGACCATTTTATAACAATATAATAAATTTAATGATCATTTTCTAATTTTGAAATATTAATTATTAAAATAATCTTTTTTTCATAATTTTAATGACTATTTATGTACTTTACCTTAAAAATTAAAGCCCCACACAAACTTAAGAGTTAAACAAAGAGGATATATATATTCAGTGGGATAAAATAACTCATGATAAACCTCTTGCTTTACCAACCTTTTTGGGGGAAATATCATGATTTTTATCTAAGACTATTCGAATCCATTTGTCACGTGAATTCTAATTATATTTGAAGTTGAATCAAATTAAATTCTTAAACAGGGTTACGGGGTTAAACTTTTCTGGTGTCATTTTTTATTCTACAATAATTGAACTTAAGACCTTACTCGATGACATCGAACTTTTACTATTTAAAAACAACACTCTTGAGATTCACTGATCGGTCGAGCAGTCAAGAATACTCATATTATCTTATCTTGTTTGAGTCTAAATTTCAACATTTATTTTGAGAATAAAATTATCTCTGTTTAATAAAAAAATAGCAACACTCTTACTCTTAAAAAAGAAATAAATGAAAATAGATCAAATTATAGTTTTGGTCTCTCTACTATGTTCAAATTTTAAATTTAATCATTGTACTTTAACTTGACATAATTTAAACCATCATTTGTTAGTTCGAATAATTAATATCAAATGTTTTCGTAATAATGAGTGATTTTTAAGAAAAAGTTCTCCTTCTAACACAAAAAAAAAAACTCAATATTCACATGATGAGTTAATAGAGGTATTCTATTTGTAATTTACCCGGAACAATTGGGTATCAACTATATAAATGATTGGATTATGTCAAATTAAAAATGTATAATCAAATTTTAAATTTGAATATAGTTGAAGGACCAAAGGTGTAGTTTGACAATAAAAAGTCCAATTTTGGAACAACGTGAGTTCAAAAAGAAAGATATCTCAGGAGGGTCCTCAGCTTCTGACAATCTCGTGAAGCCTTTCATTTTTTTTTTCATATGCCTATCTACACCTATACATATATTAAGCATTTTTTTGGGTTAATAATTAAAAGGTCCCTCTACTTTAATAAAATTCTCATTTTAATCCTTCTATTACTTAAAAATCGAAAGCTGAGGGGAAGGTACTAAGGATTAAGCCTTTTTTTAATCTAATTCTCTGCACCTGTTTCTACTCAGTGCGTTGTTAATTCTCTACCCATGAGTCCATTATTTTGATAATTTTACACTGACAGCGACAGTGACAGTAACTATTCAAACAAGATTTCAATGTTGTTGCAGATATTTTTACAGCTCTGCAACAATGGACAACCCCAAATTTCGTCCATCACCAACACAGCAAGCAATGCGAGAACATCTATTATCCTCTGTCTCCACAGTAAACACAACACCCATGATATATCACCTTGTCACTGTAAAAAAAAAAAAAAAAAGCAGCACAAATGTAGCTAAGCTTTTCTGTCATTTTCTTTTCCGTTTTTTCATATAATTTCCCTTTGCTATGGTTCCGAATTTCGAATAGAAAAGTTATGCTTTTTTATGTTTATATTTATGTTCTCGTACTAAAAATTATGTTTAAGATTTAAAGTTAAAAGTTAAGGTTAGGGTTTAGAGAATTAAGGTAGAGTGTATCTTTAAAATTTAGGGTTTATAGTCTATAATTTAGAATTTAGAGTTTAAGCTTATAATTTAATTTTTTTGTTAGAACATAGAAAGAGACACCGAAGAACACAAGATTTTTATCCCCGAATTTCAACCCTTTTTATACTCTCTGTGTTTGGAAATCACGTTAGTATTGTTTTTTGGTTTACGAGATTTCGAAAGAACATTAATTTTTTTTATCATTCAACTTACAAATGGTATTTTGAATTATCTTTTTTCATGTTTTAAAAAGATCAGATCTTTTGAAAAAAAAATGATTATTATAATTATAAGTATTTGAACTATACATTTTTATCTCAAGTGTTTAAAGTTTTTTTTCCGTCAAAGTACGTGTCTAATGTTTCCTTTCATTACGTTTTAGGTGCATGATATTTTATTGTATTAACATTTTATGATTGGTTCGCTAAAAAAATCGTTATCTAGAAATATTAATTTCATTTCATTTGTATTTAAAAAATTAACAAAATTTCTATAAAAAGAACTCTAAAATTCTTTTAAAAAACACTCAAATTAATAAAAATTGTCATTGTCGTACATTACGACGATGACAATAAAGTCTTTTCTCGTCTCAAGAGTCACGAAGCACAATTCGTAGTCTATCTATTCGTCGTGTTCGTCGTTTGTGACACCATTTTACGTTCTCAGATCGACGTTCAATTGATACCTTGTTCGTCAATTTGCAGTGAAAAAGAGTGGAGTAATCGACAATGAGGACCCAACCTATTTAAACTATAAAATTTAAAACTTAAATCTCTAATACACAAATTGTGTTGTGTAAAAAAATGCACAACCATTCCTATTTAAACTATAAAATTCAAAACATAAATATCTAAACCCTCAATCTTAGACTTCAACCCCTGAATCTTAAGACATAGATCGATAAACCTTAAACTCTAAAATTAACAAATTAAAGGTATTTATAACTAAATAAAAAATAAAAAATGATTCATTGAGGTTTAAACCCAAAACCATTGCTATTAATACAAGTCTTGACCACCCAAACAATCCAATAATAAACAACAGGAATATTAACCACTTAGATAAAACGAGATTATTTAATAAAAAATATACATTTTTGTTAAAAACATTTTTTTTTTTCTCAATTAAAATATTTCGACCTATTAAGTGGACGTGTCACACAAGACAAAAACACGTCTTATCATATGCACATTTAAAAAGTAAACTAATAATGTATATTTTTATTTTACATAACACAAATAAATATTATTTCAACAAATAATTAGAAAAAGAATATCAAAACCGTAAATAATTTTTTGAAAGATTTTTCATAAAGAAAACCTCAATTTTAGTGGAATATTTTATATACTACAAGTTTTTATTCTTATTTTTTCCCCAATTATTCTGATCTAAATTAAACTCTCTTGGTATTATTTTTTTTACTTTATCTGCAGCAATCTGTGACCCCAGATAAAAGGTAAATAGTCTATGATAAAGTTCCTTATACTGTTCATGTACTTTTTTTAACCCTACTCTCCTAGTCATTTCGCAATCATGAAAAAATCCAACTTAAATTTCCACAATATATATATATATATATATATATATAAATAAATAAATAAAGTAAAAGGGTTTTTTTCATTAGTTAATGCCAAGTATGTTGGTTATGTCCAGACAAATGAAAACTAAAATTGTCCCTTGCATGTCTCTGTTTACAGATTGGTGTCAATGTTAGGAATGACATGGAGAACTGTAGGATGGTATAATTATTCCGCCCGCTAGGTCTCGACTCGATATGCTAGAGGTGAATTTTTTTATAAAAAATCGAATTTAGTTTAGATTTAAAAAAAAATTAAGTGCAGTTTGAGTTTGAGTTTAGGTTTAGAATAGAAATTTTCCGACTCACTTTATTTATAATTATATATATTATATTTAATATTTTTATTATTTTTTATGAAGCGGGTCGGTTTAATCAGGTCTTTTGTTAAATTTTCAATATCAAATCAGAGTCGAGTTAAGTTTTTATTATATTAGGTCGGATCCGGTTGGGATAAGATATATTAGACTCGTATCAAATCAATGCAAAGTCTGAATTTTAAAATTTATGGTGGAGGTCGGAGAGGTCTAAAACACGTCCCACCCAATTGTTATCCGAGAAGAAAATAAGAGAGATAAAGGGAAGGCTAAAATGGTAAGTCTATAGATGATATACAAAGATAAAAGATCAGATTTACAATCATACTTATGAGAATTAATGAGTAGTTTCTTTCTCATGTATTTTAGCCTAATTTTCAGTTTGATCCGTGTTTTATTTTTCAAATTTATTTTATGTACTGTCATTCTGTTTAACAATTTATTTTTTATAGTTGTCGTTAAAGGAAAAATCATGTGGTCCAATCAAAACAAGTTACATGTATTAATAAAATTAAGGGTAAACTACATCAGTAGTTACTGAACTATGGTTTCTTTCTTATTTTTGTCACCGAACTATTTTTTGGCAAAAACAGCACTAACGTTATGTTTCCTTCCTATTTTGGTAACCGGCTGTTATTTTATTTTTTATTTTTTAATTTTTCATGTCATTTCTTATCTCTCCTCGTAAGCAATATATGTTATTTTATAATATTTATTCAAACTAACATGATGGTGACACGTGTCACTGCCTATTAGTGGAATAAAAGGAATGAAAAATCAAGCCCTTTATACAGCCAGAGAGATTCGACTAATAGACAGTGACACGTGTTACCATCCTGTTAGTTTAAATAAAAATATTATAAAATAACATATATTGCTTACGAGGAGAGAGAAAAAATGACATGGAAAATTAAAAAAATAGTTCGGTGACCAAAATAGGAAAGAAACATAACGTTAGTGATGTTTTTGCCAAAAAAAATAGTTCGGTGATCAAAATAAAAAAGAAACCATAGTTCGGTTACTACTGATGTAGTTTACCCTAAAATTAATTATCAATCATTAAAATGTACAATTAGGGCCATAACCAAAATATATCCGAATAAGATACACATGCGGTGAAACTTAAATAAAAACTAATATAGATTTACGCTCACATATAATATTTATACATAACAAGACTAGAATCTTAAATCTTAAATTTCACACCACCTCAATCGTAACTCGTTAACTACGATCTTTTTTTTACAACTAAAGTATCATTCATGTTTATTTTACGATTCATAAAGACTAACGTTTTTTGAAGTTTATGGCTTATCCTACGAACAATACCGTTGTTTATATTCGAATCGAAGTTTTCTCTCAAAATAAAATATAGGGAAAAGTACACAAATGGTCATCAAACTTTCAAAAATTATATAATGGCCATTAAACTTTAGTTTTTATTACAAAATGGTTATTGGGCCGTTAACTATTGTTAACTTGGAGATGTGGCAGTTTCGAAAACTTGAATTATAACATATTTATTCCTCAATATTTACACATTCAATCAATTTAGACATCAATAATGAGGGTTAAATTAGGAATAAACTGATTAAACGTGTCAATATGGAGGATTAAATATTATATTATTCAAATTATTTTAATTGCCACATCACCCAATTAATAATAGTCAACGGCTCAATGACCATTTTATAACAAAAACTAAAGTTTAATGCCTATTATTTAACATTTAAAAGTTTGATGACCCTTTTGTATTTTTAGTGATCATTTGTGTACTTTACCCCAATATATATATATATATATATATTACCACCGTACTAAAATATGTATTTTAACCATGTTTGAGGGAATTTGGCAGTGGCCTGATCTCAGATCCTTTTCTGAAAGACAAAATCTAAAATGAGATCATGGCAATTGGCTGTATCTCAGGAAATAACAAACCAGAGTTGACAAATTTCAGACAATGTGGCTTTCATCAACTTCTAGTACTGATTTGTTAAAATATAAAGATTTTGGTTAAAGTTATGATTTTATCCCACTTTGTCCGTTCCATTTCTATTTGATATTTTTCTGTACTATTGTGCTGCTAGAGTTATGATTTTATCTGTTTATAAGATACATTGGCGTAACTGAGCATTATTTACTAAGGCTTTATTAAAATAAATTCTAAATTTAAAGGACCAACAATGAATTATATATTTTTGAAGGAGTTAATATACATTTTACCATTGTCTCAATTTGGGAGGGGGCCCCATTAGTCCCCAAGAGATTCTGTAACACCCCGAAAATCGGCCTAGTCGAAATTTGGTTTTCAATGATCGGAAATTCGATTCCGACAATTAAGTGAATTCTTGTGAAAGTGTTAAAAAGGACTAATCTGAATAATTAGAAAGTTTTAGGCTTAAATCACAAGAACAAAGATTAAGGACTAAATTGTGAAATTCTGAAGTCTAGGGCCACTGGCTAAAATGTGAAAATAATATGATAGTAAGTTACAAGTGTAATGTATGAAAGATTATAAGGATTGGGTGTGTCATTAGACCACCTGGTAATTAAATTAAAAGAATGGAAAGTATGAATTGTTACTAAATTATAAAGATTCAAAGTTAAGGAGACATAGTATAAAGGTTAAAACATTTAAGGACCAACAATGTAATTCGACCACAAACTTTCTTCAAGATAAGGAAAGGTAATAAAACCCAAAAGAATTGATTATTTATTATCAATCATTACGTGGCTTATCCTTGGGTAAACAGCTACCCTATTTTAAGAAAAAGGAAAAGATGACTAAGCAAGGGAATATACCCTTCGATTAAGAGAAAGAGGAAGTTAAAAATTCATCTTCAACCTTAGGATGTTACTGTTGCCGAATTCTCTTAGGAAAAGTTTAAGTTTTAATGAAATTATGTAAGAGTCATGTTAAGCTGGAGGAGAGTGGTTAAGCATTAAAGTAATGAAATTGATTAAGACAAATTCATTTAAGTACAAGAATATGAAATTCTAAAACCAATCTTCAGATTGTGTACATGGTGTTATGTCCTGTTCAAAACAGAGGAATTAGAAAAGGGATAGTAAACAGTATGATCGAACTATGATAATATTAGATTGATATAATTTTGATGTATTTGTATTAATTTCATGTTTAAATCAAGCTATGGTTATGGAATCTTCATTTCGGCATTGGAAACGGAGGATTAAGTTCGGTCTAGCATCTTGGATTGTTCTGTAATTTCGGTAATTCGAATTAGGTGAGTCTAATTCATTGTTTTCGGATGGGTTGGTGTTATTCCGATCATTCTTTCTATGTGTTTATTATAATTGTTTATGGCTTTATGCATTGGTTCACATAGAGTACTTGGGTGACAACATTCATGGCATGGAAGCTTGGTAAGCTTCCTTTATTTGTTTTACATCATTGGTTGTATTGGACATTGAGCATGATATGAAAATATGACATTGTGGTGAATGGTATAACTTAAACCTTACATTGATGTTGTACCGAAACTATTGAATACATCGAAATATATTGTTTTGGAGCTTTGTGCTCAATATGATTATTGACAAAGATTATTGAAGCTAAGACTTATTTATTGTCATAAGACATTAAATAACAAGGAAATATTGACACATAGACATGGTATATTCACTGCACTGATTATATATATATTGGCGATGTGGAGGTTAGGGGGAGATGATGGATGGAGGAAGAAGCACCGACTCATTGATATTACATCGACACTAATCATTGCTTTGTGCTTTCAGCTATGTGAATCATTGACCATCCATATCTATGTTCAATTTGTTCCAAGGGAAAACAAAGTAATAAAGACTTTACCGAATTTAGATAAAGATAGTAATTAAGACTATTAAGAATAAATCATAAAAATAATATTAAGTTCATGCATTGTATATGTGTGATATGTACAAGACATGACACATATGCATCGATGTTGCCTTATACTTTGTTTTCATTGATTTTATGCAAATCATAACTATTGAAATATTGTGGGTCACTACCTCATTTAGGCTAAGTAAGCCTAACTCATTTCATTATCATATGTTTCATGTTATAAGGGCTTCTAAGGATCGATTGTGATATGAGGTTGCAAGTTACACTCCAAGGTTTTCGAGTAATTTTTCGTTTCTCTATAACTCCTAGAATGGTGGCTTACGGTTCTAGTATGTTTAAATGGCATTATGGACACGTTTTGAATATGTAAACTTAAAGTATGCATATATGGTATGTTGGTACTTGGAATGGCTATTAAAATTGTATAAAAGGTTAAATTGCACTCCATTAGTTCATACGTTGCTAAAGATGTTAAAATGAAGTATGAGCGTGAATTATAGGTCATAGAGCTTATTGGAGTTCATAGGTACTGATTAATTGGACATGATTTGGTTGGGTAAGTGATGCAAAAATCAACAAAATTATAGAATTACAGACAGTCCGTAACGATATGGGTAGGTGTGTATCAGTACATGTGTACATATTTGGACCAAGTGTATAAAGAGGGTACCTGTATAGTACTGAG
The DNA here is from genome assembly GCA_019671005.1 of Hibiscus mutabilis. NCBI lineage: Eukaryota > Viridiplantae > Streptophyta > Magnoliopsida > Malvales > Malvaceae > Hibiscus > Hibiscus mutabilis. The sequence continues at coordinate 2,854,172 of CM033740.1, forward strand.
TGTACCGATATGAAATTTTATTACTGAAATTTGGTTATTTATCGGGGTACCGGTACGGATGAGACTCGTACCGATACTATCATTCATCTATAGCATGGTATCGGTACAACATAGTCCGTACCGATACTGAATTGTATCTTTGGAATTTGAGGGTTGTATTGAGTACCGATACGGATGGTTTCGTACCGATATCTACTTTAGTCCAAAATGGAAATAAGGACCCAGGTGTACCAGTACGGCCTTTCGAGTACCGGTACCGAGATAAGTAATTCTATTAATTGTCTGAGCATGTTTGTAAACTTTATAAAACAGTCCTTAATATTATTAGGATTAATTGAGCATGATATCAACCTCGAAATTCTATTAAATTTTTCATGCATGTATAATATGACTTTAATTTCATATTGACATTGTTAATTTATATTAAGGACCTCAAATTTCTAAATTTTATAAATTAGTCCTTAAACATTGAATACATTGCATTATAGTCCTCATTGACAAGTTGATTAATTAATTGACTACCTTAAGGTTATATTTGTTGAAACATTGTAATATTGGCATTCTTTGATACTACTATAGTACACATAATATCGGTTTTCACTGTATAGTTGTCGACATTGACCATCGGTGGCATCTCTGGCTGGTTCTCTACCAGACCGGGAAGAGGGTGATATAGATTCTGCCTCCAATAAGATGCGTCGATTTGTAGTTTGATTTCAAAAAGAAATTTAAATTCGGACTTGAATTTGGATCAGGGAAGAATTAGACTATTATAAAATTTTGAGAAACGAGATCCACTAATTGGCTGAGTGGCTGATGATGCTCATGTTACTCCATCTTGTATGTGTTCGATTTTTGGCATTTGTCTTTGGAATGTAATACCTCTATTTAATAAAAAAATTTGAAACAACCAAATTATCAGATTTTGAATAAATAAGAACTAAGAATTATTAAAAATAAAATTAATTAATTTATAAAAATTTAAAATTGATGAAAACTTTAACGGTATGTTTGGTTATAGAAAATAGAGTCCATTTTTATTTTCATTTTTTGAAAAATGAAAAACAGTGAAGAAAACATGTTTGGTTGTAAAATAAAAAATGGTTTTTAAAAAATAAAAATAAAAACAAGTATTGAAAATGTTTTAAGAAAGTAAAAATATAAAAACAAGTGTTTTTTTAATTTTAACTTCATTTTAATCTGAGTTTAAATCCTTAAGTCATTTTTTAAACTTTAGTTTATTTACTCATATTTTATTTATTATTATAATAATAATATTTTAGGTAAAGTACACAAATAGTCACTAAACTATATCTAAAAAATAAAATGGTCAATCAAACTTTCAAATGTTATATAATGGGCATTAAACTTTAGTTTTTGCTACAAAATGGTCACTGAGCCGTTAAATGTCGTTAATTGGGTGATGTGAATGTTACAGAAATTTGAATAATATAACATTTAATCATCCATATTGACACATTTAATCAATTTCTTCATAATTTAACCCTCATTATTGATGTATAAATTGATTAAAATGTGTAAATATTGAGGATTAAATATGTTATTATACAAATTTTTATAATTGCCATGTCTCCCAGTTAACAATAGTTAATGGCACAATGACCATTTTGTAATAAAAACTAAAATTTAATGATCATTATATAATTTTTAAAAGTTTGGTGACCATTTTGTATTTTTAGGGATAATTTAGTGGCCATTTATGTACTTTACCCTACTAATATTTTTCATATTTTTTCATATTTTTCAGAAGGAAAAAATCTAAAAATTTAGTTGTAATCAAATTTCATTGGTTTAGATTATTCCTCGAAGAGAGCCATACATGAGTTGCAGAGCCAGAACCCCAAAATTCATTATATAGCAGATTGGGCAGTCCATTTTGGGCCAATTTATTAAAGTTGTCTTCTGTTTTTTATTTCACAACAAATAAGGCCAGAATAATTTCAGCCCAAATTGACCAGAGACTAAAATTTAATTTTGTATACGAAAAATGTATGCTTTTTTTTTTCTTTGGATTTAGTTTTCGTGTAAATATATATTTTGGTACTTGAATTTGATTTTAAGATTTAATATAATATTTATTTTTTTGTTTTAATTATGTACATAAAATTGGATTTTAGGTTTAAACCGGTACTTAAACTAGGTATCATAGTTCAAATAAATCATTTATCGTAAGTATCAATTTATATAATAATTTAAATTAACATATCAAGTTCATGTAGCTAATTGAACTAAAAAAATTAGATACCAGATTACATCCCGGAACCAAATCAGGTACCAATAATATATACCTTAGTTTTATTATAATTTCATATTTTAATAGTCCTATTTTTCGAAATGTGTATTTTATTTCCTTCTACGAAGCTAATTTTATTATTATTATTATTATTATTATTATTATTATACATTTTGACCTGAATTACTTTTTATAACATATAATGATGTTTCATATGTATATTTGTATATTTTAAACAAATTATAATTTTCACATTTTTATTTTTAAATGTGCATAATTGTACCTGCAATATCAAGATGTATAAGTCGCATCATTAAAGAAAGTAATTTTTTAATAGCATTAAAGAAAGTAAATTATGTCAAAATTTTCCACCAAAATCGCATAAAATAAGGGAATTGTATAAAATCTAAAATATAAAAAAAAATCTCACGTATACCATATAACTAAAGTGCAACTCTCAAAGTATATAAGGTATTATGGACATCCACGTCGTGGTTTCCAATATTATAAACATTTTATCTTATAGTTTTTTATACATTAATAATTTATGTTCAAGTTTGGGCACCAGCATATTTAATTAGTGCACCTCTTGCTTTTGATAAACCCTAAAAGATATGTATGTACAGGGACGGACTTAGGGTTGTTGGGAGGCAGCCGTACCCTCTAAAAATTTCAAGTTCTTTTATATTTTATATATTTTCTTTGTATTTGTTATTGATAATATAATTCTACACCCCTAAACTCTTTTAATTTTGCACCCTTATATTTCTAATATAGCTTCCTGATAGTTTGTACCCCTTACATAAAATCATGGGTCCGTCCCTATGTACGTATGTGTGTATAAATCCAAGTTGCAACCCAATGAACAACAATAATAGGGTATTATGGACATCCACGTCGTGTTTTTCTACAATAATGGATGAGCAAGACATGGACATGTAATTGGGTAGGATGTGATACGGACATGATCATATATAAAATATAATAAAATTATAATTTTCATAACCATTTAAAAAAAATAAGAGTCAGATTTCATTAAAGATAATGAAAGGTAAAACAAAACACACCTTAAACATAAAAAAGTTGGAGACTATGTCCACCAAGAACTTATACAAAAAGAAAAAGAAATTATGAAAACTTAAAGGGTGTGAATAAAACATGGCCTTCAACTTCCTTAGAAACCCAACAGACGTCACCAAAATATCCTTCTCTCTATCCAACTAGACGATTATGTATAGGGCTGTAAATGAACCAAATGTTCAACGAACCGTTCGATGAGAAGTTCATTTATGTTCGTTTATTTATTAAACGAACGAACATGAACAAGATTTTATGTTCGTTTAATTAAATGAACGAACACGAACAACGGCTCGTTCATGAACGTTTAGTAATCCGTTCATTTATGTTCGTTTAAATTTATTCACATATGTTCATTTGTATTTATTATTTTTCCTAACAAAAGTATTATATTTAAAAAAATTTAAAAATATATATTAAACAAGAAAAAAATTAAACAATACTCAATGTACATAATTTAGGCTTCTTAAGAAAAACATTAAACAAAACTCAATTAAATGTCCAATTAACCGGCCCAAATACAAATCCAAATTTCAACCCATTTAACCAACTAGACCTAAAACCCAACCGAGCCCAACACCCATCTACGGTTGACCCATCTAAACCAACCCAACCCGGCTAACCCGAATACCCTAAACCTAACCCAAATGGGATGAAACCCTAACCAACTAAGTGAGCAGCCGCTAACCCTTCGACTGCCGACTCCTCATCTCTCAGGTTGGCCCATTTCAGCTCCCCATCCAGCTCACCACGTCGACCCCACGTCGGATGCCACGCCAGCAGCTGCATCACGCGTGCTTAATCATTTACCGCCTTCTCCACATTCGGCCAAAATGGTCTCTTCCTCATACGACCACCACATGCAACAACAAAAACAACAACAACAGTAATATCAAGGGATATCTCAACATTGCCCGAACCGCACATGAATCAAAATAAAAAGGACAAGCATCAACCAATAGGGTTTTTGGATGTATGTTTCTAGTTTTTTTATCAATGTAACATTAAAGCCCGAACTAAACAACATGTAAAGGAGAGACTTTTGATTTTTCAGAAAATCAATACAACAACAAAAAAAGAGTTTAAAGAAGGTATTTTTCCGGCATTTCATTTCGCATATCACAAAACAAAATTAAAGAAAAAGGGTTTTAGGGTTTACCTTTTGAGGGTCGAAATAGCCACTTCGGTCATCTCATCGTTGTCGGTTTTCCTTTCCTATTTAGGGATTCAAAACATTTTGAGTTTTTTTAAAAAAGGTTTAGGGTTATTATTTTAAGGATTTACAAAAAGGGTTTCGTTTTTTAAAAAATCAAAGTGCGAATTTGGGTTTTACGAAATAAAATCTAGGCTTTAAGTTCGGTTTAAGTACGCCGACCACCGACTAGAGGTGGCCGAGGTGGTGCCCCACGATGGCTAGACCACTGTTTTTTGGAAAAATAGAAGAATGAGAGAAAAATGTTTCAGAGCGTTTTCTCTGGTTTTTTTATTTCAAAATTGGATGATAGGGTAAATGAAGATAATCAAGCAATTTTACCTTGTTTATATATATATATATATATATGATTTCCAGAACGATGATGTTTTGGTAGCCCTTGACTTGCGCGCGTTGACCCAAATCCGGGAATGATCCGCGCAATTTGGTCAATGAGCTAATTGTCGTATAGGTCCTCGATCTTTTTTTCCTACTTTAGAGTATCGGTACTCATTGGGGAGTATCGATACCCAGAGGGCAGTACCGGTACTCACCTTGGAGTATCGATACTCGCTAGGCGTTCTGCCCAAGAAAGTTGAGTTTATGTTCAGAGGTTCTATAACTCAAGGCAAAGGGCCATAGTTAAGGTGTAAAATAAACATTAAAACTGAGAAATTGAGATTTTAACCTCGTATAAGAATAATGGGCTAATAATGTAGTAAATATCAGGTAAACTGTATGTGATGGAACCCGTAGAGATCCTAGGTGGATCGTTGATGTTGTGTGGTAATCTAGGTTCTTGTTGTATGTGAAAAAAGGGCGCCTATAAGGTTGAGTCTTATTGAATAATGAAATAAATTAATGAGAGTGGCTAATGTGTACTTTATAAACATGCTAATGAATAGATAGTTCAACGGGATGATATAATAACATATAAGAACCATAAGGCTATGGTAAAGGTGTTAGAGATGTGTGTGGTAAGACCCTTGTGTCGAGGTTTAGAGCTGTGTGGTTACTAGGGTCTTTGATGTGTGCTGATGGGACACCTAGATAGTCGAGTCACCCCTTATTGTTGGGATTGGATACCCTAAGTGTGTTGCAACACCTTGAAGACTTCCCGAATGTTGGATTCTGATGCTATGTGGACGCGAGCCTTATTCGAAGATGTTTGATGAGAGATCCCGAGTATAGATGTAGGATCCCGATGCTATGTAGACGTGGGCCTCATCCACTTGAGTATAGGATCCCGATGCTATATGGACGCGAGCCTTACTCTTAGTGTAGGATCCCTATGCTATATGGACGCGGGCCTCACTCAAGTGTAGGATTCCGATGCTTTGTAGACGCAGACCTCACTTAATGTTGTTGGTGTTATCTGTGTGATGCTAGGTAGTCGTATGAGATACTTGTATGAGCTATGTGCATAATCATACATTCATAATGCTATGTGTTTAGGCGGTTATGGTAGTGCCATTGTTATCTTGCCATGATATCATTCATGTTGCATTGTTTTATTTATGATTTGCATGAAGCATGGTTGAGTGGCGGTGTATCTACTGAGCTTGTTAGCTCAGCGTTCGGAATCGTTGTTCCGTTCGCAGGTTAGTAGGTTTGGCTTGTTCATGGAGGAGCATCATCAAGAAAGGATTCCAGCGCATCGTTTCATCAGAGTACAGTATTTAGGTCATTGGGCTATGTATTCGTTGGAGCCTATTGTATTTTGTAATTGGATTTTCAAACGATCGAGTCAAAGGTTTATAATGTAATTTTAAAATAGAGCTCTATTGTACATGTTTTCAAATATTTATTATATTTTATTGGGTTGTAATTAAATGGATTTTCATAATGGATTTGTGGATTGGGCTAAACTATGTCAAAATGATATGGTAATGGTTTGGGCTTGAGGAACAAAAGTGATATCCAAGCCGAGACTGTTACATTTGGTATCAGGGCCTATGTTTAGCCGATTCTAGGAAAATTCCGGGGTGGTTAGGAGTCGGGAATAGGTGTCTAGTGAATACGAGCCCTTGTGTCTAAGTTGTACTCTTTCAATACTAGAATCTGGATGGTGTGTCCTGTGTTCGCGTGTGTCGCTGGTTGCGACATTAAGATAGATTCGATCGCGATTGTGAGGTCCGTGATGATGGCTGATTCTTTTGAGGATGATTTTGAGATTAGAGTTATCTCAGATGTTAAGCTTGGGTTTATGAAGGAATAGAGGAGTTGAGGGTGTGCCCCCTCCCATCGCTTGAGAAGTAATCATGGTTATGTGTTGTAAGTTACCTTGAAGTCTTGAGTTAATGGTGAGAACCTCATATGGTGAGATTCTGCGTGTTGGTAGACGACCCTTATGGAACGGATAAGAGGATTCGCTTTTGATTGACCCATGGTAGAGTGTCGATCGGGGGTCTTATCATTCGTAGTAAGTTGGCCTCAATGGTGGGTACCATGTGATGAGGATGTAGCACGTCTGGCAGATATGCATTTTCGTCTAATGTAGAGAAGTACATGATGGTTGTGAGATCTCAAGTACGATCTTAGTAGGCTAAATACCATGAGATCTCGAGCAAGGTATGCTTGTTGCGTTTATTTATAGTTGTGGTCGGAAGGACATCGTGAGTTTTGTGCAAACGATGCTTGAGTAAAGCTTGAGAATGCGTGGTTGAAAGATACAATGGAGTTGTCTCCTAAATGAGTTGATATGATCTTGGCCACCGGTTGTTGTCCGATCATGAGCCAGCTTGAGATGACAAGTGTAGTGTTAAAAGCTTCGAGGTTTCGGGGGAACCAAACCCAGGGTAATAAGAAAGACGAACTACCATCTTCTGAATGCGGTTCAGACCAGTTAGGTCGACGGTGGGAGATTGACCAATGAGAGTTGTGAAGGGAGCCATGTTTCTTTAAAGGGGGTAGCATTATTGTTACGAATCTAAGTATAGAAAAAGGGGTTGAGAAAGGATGACCTGATCGATCGGATTGATGGTTAAGAAACACTCAGAAGGATCTGAGGATGACGTGGAATAGTCTTGAGGGAATCTCGACCGTATCATCTTTTTTAAAGGTAATACATACAAATGGTAAGAGACCATAGAGTCGGGTCTACAATATGCGCTCCCGATACGAGATATCTTTGTGAATGAGTTTCGAAAGAGATACATCAGTAAGGTACACATGGATGAGGTGAGGACCAGTTTCTGCATCTGGTTTAAGGAGGTCAAACGGTGTTTGCTTATGAGCAAGAATTTTTTTGTTTGAGCTGTTATACCCAGAGTTGTTGTCACGAAAGAGTTGAGGTGCAAGAGGTTTAGACAAGGATTGAATGTTGACCTTCAGTTGCATGTGACAGTGAGTCCACTTGGGATATTCTCCGAGTTAGCCAATAGTGCGAAGACACTTGAGCGACTTTGGAGTTCAGCATCTAATCAATTCAAAGATTTTAGAGTTTATGACGTGGAGACCCAGGATATCGTAGATTCCTCTCCCTATCTACACATGAGGTTTTGTGCTTTGAAGAGTTCAAAGAGAGTTGCTTCGGATTAGTTATCGAGAGTCGATTTGGGATCTAGATCGAGGGTTCTTGGAGGCTCTTTATTTCCTACTCTGGAAAGGAGTATTGATGGATTTGTTAAAGTATCGTTTCCATCGGCATGTGAGCATTTTGGCTGACATAAACTTGGAGTATGCTTTTGCTTCGGAGGGTTACTATCAGTGTTGGGCACCAGGACATATGGCAAGGAACTGCCCAGTTGTGGATAAGGATACATTAGTTCAGTTTCAGAGGTTGGTTGCTTCCCGGCATGATTAGAATTTTACTAGAAGCAGAGGGGCTAGAACACTGTCAGGTCATCAGGGTAGAGGTTCTGTGAGATCCACTACTAGGTTTGGTGCGAGAGGTGTTTCTATGCAGTCTACTGCACAAATTAGAGTTGACAGCGTTGCGACTGAGGATATGTCAGGTAATTAAGTTTTATGTTGGTTTCAGTTGTTGTGTTAGCCGTTTAGCTCTTAGGTTGTGTAATAGATCAGTTCTTGTGAGGTGTAACTTGGTAAATCTTGGGTTTGTTGTTGCTTTAGAGGGTAAATAGAATTGCATCCTTTGCTAGATAAGGTTTTATCATAGACGGTTGTTGAGAGTATATGAGTGTCGTATGATGTGAGTGGAAAGTCGAGAAGTTTTAGACTGGTAGAATCTAGCTGTTAGTGTTAGATGAAAAGAATCTTAACATCTCTAGAGTGGATGTTATGTTTCGTTGTGCTATCTCGAGGAAGATTATGTATGTTGCAAGATGTTCTTAGCTTGCGTTGTAGACGCAAAAGTTGAGAGTTCCTAGTCCTAGGGTAGTGGGTGTTTTGAGGGTATAGAGGTACCCTTTGGTGAACGAGCAATCTTACCGATTGATTGTGGTTTAGAATTGCGGTAAAGGTAAGGTTGAGTTCATTGTTAGTGTTCATCGCCCTGTGGTATGATACTTAGCGAACTCTTTGTTGGAGGCACACTTGTGCAAGCGACCGATTGAGTGTTGTTGCCAAGCGCTTCGTGGAGATCGCATCTGCGTGAGAATAGATTGTATAGTGGTTTTGGATTTGTTGGACCGTAGTGTAACGGTAGGAGATCGTTGTCGGTTTCACGAGAATTTGGCGACTTTGTTGTGGCCATAGAAGATGAGAGCTTCGCGTGTTGTTTGTCAGAGTAAGGTACCGTAGAAAAGGGTAAATGAAGGTTGTGATGAAAATGGTTGAGGTCTTAAGGGCGAAACGTAATGATAGTTCTTCGGCTTGTACACCTGTTGAGCTAGATCCCGGGGAGTTAGAGGATTGCCCAATTGAGTTCGACCAAAGTTAGTATTGGTTAAGACAATTAGGGTGAAAGTTATTAGAGTAGAGCAACGGAAAAATGGATCAATAGTTGTATTGCGGGTAACCGAATGATTGCGGTGCAAAGAAATATTTTTAGACAAGCCAGTTGGAGATCTTTGAGGACAGTCAGATGGCTCTTCGCGTCTGATTATTTAGATTGAGTCAATGGTTAGAAAAATGTGTTTAGACCTTCGCAAATAGAATGATTAGTTTTGGATTGCTTATGCGAGTCTGTATGTGGCGGTGGCCATCTCTCAGAACCAAGTAGTTGAATCGTAAGTAGTTTCAATCCTGTTGAAAGCAAGTTTGGATAAAGTAAAGTTTTAAGTTCCGACTTGGTGGGTCAAGTCTGGAGAAAGGAGTTGTTAGTGCAAGGTAGATGGATGTTAATAACCGGTTGTTAGGGCTCTGCTTGTCCTTTAGTGTTTTGACCGAGATATGGTTGTTAGGCGTGATGCGTTCCTAACAATGTTTTGTGGATGTGGTGCAGTGTTTTAGATGTAGATAAAGTTTAAACTTAGTTTTGGCGGACGGATGCTGGTAGAAGGGTTGGTTAACCGAGGTAGAATCCCTTGAAGGTGAGTTCTTTAAGTTGGTGTTTGAACAGCGTGGCTCGATATTGGTGGTGTTACCATGCTTAGCGGTTCATCGTAAGTGTCGTTGGTTGCTGAAAAAGAGTCATAGAAAATCTCGAGGAAAGTGTGGAGAGTGTGTGCTTTAATGTTATGGTTATGTTTAAGGTAGATTGAGGGGGAAACTCTTCCTAATCGAGGTGATCTTGTTTGAATAGTGAAGTGGTTAGGTATGTTTTGGTTACATCTCTCTTGCATCCATCTAAATTTTGAGGACGAAATTTTCTTTAAGGAGGGGGAGTTGTAACGACCCGAATTTTGGATTTCAGGAGTCAAGTTATCCCGAGGTATGGGCTTCGCGTTTGGGCTTAGATATTGGGCCTTAAGAGCCTTGTTGGGCTTAAAGGAAAGCTTTTGGGCTTGTGTCGTTGGGTTATTGATGGGCTAAGAAGGAAGTAAGAAGGGTAAATGGGTAAAAGCATAATTAGAGACAATGTGAGCTGATGGGGCTTTATTTTCTACAGAAAAGTGAGAGGGTGAAGTCACCCTTGTCCCCTTGTCTTCTTCTTCTTTCTCATATCTATCTTCCTACCCAAGTTTGAAGTGAAATGTGTAATCTTTGAGTGTTTGAGAGAGGATTACGTTTTGATGATGGAGGAAAGTTTGATGATCAGGAAAGGATCTACACACCAAGGTGAATATGAGCTAAAATGGTGGAGATTGAGGTTTTGGTGGGGTTAGTGTGGATGAACGTGAATAAGTCTTTGAAGGCCTCTCCCTCAGCTCTAATTTGAGGTTAGTACACTACTAACTCATATCGTTTCATGCAACTCATAAAATTAGGCTTTGTGCATAGTTTTGGTGTTTATGATTTGATAAGCTTTGGTTGACCCTTTAATGGTAAAATGGAGATTTGATGTTGCTAAAGCTTAAAATTGGTAGAAACCCACTTAATACCTTCACAATAACCCTTATGACCGATTTGGGACTTAACCATAGAGGTTAACGGTGAGATTGGTGAAATCCCGAGCTCCATATTTTAAAATCTCCATGTTTTAAAATTATGAGGCGTCGAGTACCCCTCCCGTATATCGGTACCCCTTGCAAGATAAGGATTCCAAAGGTGCTTTGGTGTACCAAGACCCATTGTTACATTACAGGTAGGGCTTGGGGGGTAAAAGGTATGAGTATCGGGACGATTAGGGATTGGTACAGGGCGATCTTGGTACCGATGAGGCGTCGGGCACATAGCAAGATAAGGACTTCGTTTAGTGTATCGGTACTCATGTGGGAGTGTCGATACCCGAGGGCGCGATCGATACTCACCTTGGAGTATCGATACTCATTGTTACATTACAGAAAGTTGAGCTTATGTTCGCTATAATTCAAGACAAAGGGTCATATGGGTCCGTTAAGGTGTAAAATGAACATTAAAATTGAGAAATGGAGATTTTAACCCGATGAGAATAATGGGCTAATAACATGGTAAATATCGGGTAAACTCAGGGAACCCATCCTAGGTGGATCGTTGATGATCTTTGTATGGTAATCTAGGCCTTTGGCTTTGTGTGCAAAAAGGGTGCCTATAAGGTTGAGTCTTATTGAATAATGAAATAAATTAATGAAAGTGGCTAATGTGTTTTTATAAACATGCTTGAATAGATAGTTCAAACGGGATGATATAATAATGTATAAGAACCATAAGGCTATGGTAAAGGTGTTAGAGATGTGTGTGGTAAGACCCTTGTGTCGAGGTTTAGAGCGTGTGGTTACTAGGGTCCTTGATGTGTCTTGATGGGACACCTAGATAGTCGAGTCATCTCTTGTTGTTGGGATTGGATACCCAAGAAAGTTGAACACATTGAAGTTTCCCGAATGTTCTTCTAATGCTATGACAAAGGGCCTCTTGAGTATAGGATCCGTTCTATGTGGGCGCGTAAAATGAACATTAAAAGACGAGAAATGGTGTAGATTTTAATGCTTTGAATGAGAATAATGGGCAAATAACATGGTAAATATGCTAGGTAGTCGTATGAGGTGATGAAACCCATAGAGATCCATTGGATAATGTTGATGTTGTATGGTTATCTATGCCCCATTGTTATCTTGCCATGATATCATTCATGTTGCATTGCTTTATTTAAGGTTTATAATGGTAATTTTATCCAAGGGAGCTCCATTGTACATGTTTTCAAATATTTATTATTTTTGTTCTTGGGTTGTAATTAAATGGATTTTCATAATATTTAGGTCATTGGGCTTGTATTCATAGGAGATTGTATTTTGTAATTTGTAATTTGTAATTGGATTTTCAAACGATCGAGTCAAAATTTTATAATGTAATTTTAAAAGGTTTGTACATGTTTTCAAATATTTATTATGTTTTATTGGGTTGTAATTAAATGGATTTTCATAATGGATTTGTGGATTGGGCTTAGGTCAAAATTTCATGGTAATGGTTTGGTGGTGGTTCTTTTGTTTATTCTTTGTTTATTCTCGAATAACGGGACCCTTAAAATTTACTCGCATTTTTAAATGAATTTTAAATTAAATTAAAATTTGAACTCGCAAATTTTCAATTGAGGCAAAATAGTATTCGACTATGAACCAATTTTTGGCGGTGTGGGGGTGCTAATCCTTCTCATCCGTAACCGACTCTCGGACCCATTTTTAAAAGAATCTATGGTTTCATTTTTGGTGTCTGGTCTACCTTTAAAAATGATCGGTGGCGACTCCAGTCTTTATTTTTCCAAAAATCGAATTTTCAAAACAGAAATCCCCAAAATTCAAATTTTCAAATAAATTCCTCGAATTTTCAAAATCTTTTAAAAATCTTTCAAAACAAAAAAATGCAATAATTCTTTTTAGCGATTTTGAAAGGTCGCTACACTGTCAAAAAGAGAATCTGGCCATACTAGATTGTCAGCCTTCTCTGATTAGGGGCATACGCCATGATGATCGCTACACGAACCTAAAACTACCACAAGGCAAACAAACTCTGCCACAAAGGCAGACGGAATAAACGCAATAAAATATGCAAATAGAGGAATCCAATACAAAGAGTATTCTTATCGGAAACAAAAAAAAAATGATAGAAAAGATTGCCAGTGTTCGACAACCAACACAAGATTAATGTTGTCGCGAACAACGTAAAATAAAAAAATTTAAAAAAAACGGCGTAAAACAAAAAAAAGGGAAAGAGACCAGTTGTAATTTTTCCAAATAAGAACTAAATCTTTTATCGATGCAGGAAGGTCACAAGTTCAAACCCCAACACCTATCATTGAAAATGTTTTAAAAAAAAAAGGAAAAGATGAAAACAAGGGTTTTGCATGACAAAAAAATCCATTAGAATTAAATTATTCATTGTTTGATTACGTACATGTTTGATATATATTTGGTCAGACAGACATATGTTTGACACTTGAATACTCTCCTGACAGAAATGTTCGTGCTTTATGGATGGAAAACGAGATATAGCTCGTTCTCAAGGGGACATTATGTAATGTGTCAAGTTGAGAAATAAAGAAACAAGAGTCGAACAAATCATGGAAAACCAACCCTGCTATATATATATATATATATATAGGCAAGTGCTGCTTCTGATGAAGAAGATGTTGAGTATCCGAGAGCTGAGGTTGGGGACAAAGATGCATAAAGCTAAACAAATGGGGGTGGTTGAGAAAGATAGTAGCCATGTGAGAAGCATGATGTAGTAAAATAATGGTGTCGGCCTTCTATTTTACCTTAAAAGGAATGCCCAACTTGATTTCGGCTGCGTATTATAATCCCTATGATTTTGCAAGTATGCAGCCTAAGCTATATACATAGGTTGGTTCATCGGACTCAAGATTTAATGTAAGGGGTGCAAGCTGTCAGAAAGTTATATTAGAAATGTAGAGGGTGCAAAATTATAAGAGTTTATGGGGTGCAAAATTAAATTATCCATAGAAAATACAAAAGAAATATATAAAATATAAAGAAACTTAAAATTTTTAGGGGGTGCGACTGCTTCCCAGCACCCCTAAGTCCATCCTTGGTTCAACTTGGAAAAGATAGATGGTATGATTAGAAGCAGCAAGTTGACCTGGTTATAATTTTTTTTTATATTGATATGATTATATATAGTATATGTTCATAATTTTTTAATCTATATTTTATACACAAATATTTAAATTCAAATATTCTATAATAAACATTATCATCTTTTTTACTGCACTCACTCGTTGAATTCTGACCAAGCTAGAACTTGAAAAAGACGCCCACAATTATTCATTTTTTTATATAAAGATGGGGGTTCTTTCGGATGATTACAAGGGTAGACAGCGGTACTATAACTATGTTCCTTAAAATACATCACGTTGTTGTGTTGAGTAGTTTGCTCTAGCTTTTGTGCTTAACTGCGGCCTTTGCAGTTTGGCTAATACTAGCTTATTGACCAAAACAATGTCTTTTTGGTGTTTAGTAGTCCCGGCAAGTTTCAACTAAAGTTGAAGATCGGGTTGGATTAAATTATAGAAAAAAAATTGACACACAAGTTTGTCAAATTTAGAGTTTTGGGTTTTATTATTAGAGATTTAGATTTTAGATTGTATAATTTAAATTTAAAGGGTTGTATAATTTTTTACCCGTGCTTTGTATCAAAATATAACCATGGATTTACCAACAACTACTTGGTCTAGCGTGATGAGGCGTTAGATCCTTTAAGTACGGGCAAACGGTAATAGGGATAGTGGGAGCCTTGCCCCCCTTAAAAATTTGATATTTATTCCTTCAAAATTTTAAAAGTTTTAATTTGACCCTTCAAAAATCTGAAGTATTCTTATTATGTTTTAAATTTTTTGAATATTTTTAATTAAATACCCACCTAAAAGCTTTTAAAGTTCTCATTAAGCATTAATTTTTTTAAAAAATAAATTAAACCCTTCAAAAATAAAAAAATAAGTAGGCTCCCTCAAACTTCGTTACCAAGATCCGCCCTTGCCCTTAAGTAATGTCGGAGGTTCGAATCTTAATATTGTGAATGGAGAAAACTGGATTGGGAGAGTCGCCCTGTATTAGACCTCTGCAGAACTCAATCCAAATTAGTCGACTAATAAATTAAATACCGATGATTAAATAAAAATATATACCTGAATAAAGTAAAAAGAAAATTCCATTAAGAATATATCAAATAATAATCTAAAATTTAAAGTTTCACGAGTAAATATTTTGTGTGGATTTCGATCTATTCTTTTTAGATTTTGCTCTGATCCAATAATTGTGTGTCCCTTGTAATTCAAAACATGTTTAATCACCGTCCGCAACTTGACGTTCATAATAATGGAGAGATTCTAAACCTTTGATTGGCGACCATCAATGTATTAAGGTAATAATGGATAAAAGTTAAAGGACCGGATCCCAACTGATGTGTAGGTCTGTCTCAAGTTGTTATGGTCTATATCTTAATATAATTCTACGGCTTAAATGAAAAATATGTGCTCAAAGTATGTCTTTTTTGAACTTTAGGTGTCCAAAGTATTTTTTTGTAAAAATATATGTTAAAGTTTCAAAAGTTATAATTTTAGTGTCTAACCATTAATGAGTGTTAAAAAAATTTTAATTGTAGTACCCATTTTTAGTCCAGGCCAAACCTAAACCCATTCATTAAAACCAAACCCAATTAAAATACTCATACCCAATACCCGTTACCCAATTACAAATGACCTAATTACCCAACCAGCCCAAAAACCATTACAAACAAAAACCCTAAAAATAACCATAGTAATTTAATAAATAAAAAACTCTAGCCCTTCCCTAGCAAGCTGCTGCCGCCGCACCCCCTTGTCCAACCAATTATCCACGCCCGTGGACGCCACGCGGGGCACCGTTGGCCACGCGCGCCACCACCGGTCACATCCACCGCCCATACTGACATGCCATCTGCTGCCACCGCCCAAATCACTACTGCAAAAATAAATAAAGAGGGAATCAGATCTGGAAAACCAAAATTGAAGTTGAGCAAGTTGTATTATTTTATTTACTAAAACCGGGTATTTAAACCCACAAATCACCATGTAAAAGGGAAAATGGAAAAAAAAAGGTTTTTCCAGTTCGAATATAAAAGAAGATTTCATCCTAATTTTTCAATTTTTAGAACAAAAATACATGAATCAAAATACAAAAAAAAATCAAAAATTAACCGAAAAGGTACACAATTTATACCTTTTTTGTAGATCTACGCCTATAGGGGCTTCTGTGTAAAAATTCAAGGTCAGATTCAAATATGAGGCGTTGAAGAGTGCCGAAAAAGAAAAACTTTTTTACTTTCGGCCGTCGTCGACGGCGGCGACCACCGCCGGTGATTATGGCTTACAGCGGAGACCGGACGACGGCAGGGGAGAGCTTGAGAGAATATAAGCTCTCGGTTTTTAAAATTTTAACAAATGATTTTGTTCTTTTTTAACTTATATAATAGATCAAAATTAGGGGAAATTACACATTAAACCCCTTCGCCCCTAACATTTTTATACAAGTGGCCTGCCGCATTAGACAATTCCTTTTTAAGTCTCTGACGCTTTAAAATGTTTTCTGATGTGGTCTCAAAATTAAATTTAAATCTGATTTTAATGGGTAAATTACCCTTTTAGTCCCTCCGCCCCAAATGCTTTTTTAAAACGGGCCTGCCGCTTGGTAAAATTACCTCCCTGGTCCCGGTAACTTTAAATTGTTTTACGATTTTGCCCTTTTTCAGTTTTTTAGTTTCTTTTTTTATTTATTCATTTTGTGTTTTTTATTTTTATTTATACTATTATTATGTATATTATTATTATTACATTTATATAGTATTATTAGTATATTATATATATGTATTTTATTTTCCTACTATATATTATACATTTTGTATTTATATATGTATCTTATTATTACCTTAATATTATATATACATGTATATTATATAGTATTTATACCATATATATAGTACCTTTATATATTATATAGTATATAATTTACTTAATATATATATAATATTGTATAAAGTATATTATATTTAGTATATATTCTGTGCATAACATATGATATTTTTATTTTTGTAAAATCTTATTTTTTGTACATTATTATTACTATCATTATATTCTAAATATTTATGATCTACACACATATATATGTATATATATTCGTATATACATTTGGTACATTGTTTTAATTAAATTTTAAATTTAAACCTTTCATTAGGGATTCTCGTGAAAAACGTACCTCGGACGTAAGGGGTGCCGCTTTCTGTTAGTCTCTATCACAAAAAAACCATTTTTTTAAAATCATAGTTTTCAAAATAGGTTCCCTTCATTCGGAATCTAACAGAAATTATGCCCTCGGGTGTTGGGGTGTAAATTTCTTTCACGCAAAGAAATATTCTTTTAAATACTTTAAGGGATCACAAATTTTAAATTAAATTCGAATTCTTATTTTCCTTCGTTAAGACGTTAAGTAATCGACCCGGTACCAATTTTGGGCGTTGTGGGGGTGCTCATCCTTCCCCACACGTAACTGACTCCCGAACCCAAACTTTTTTGAATCTCTGGTTAACTTTTAATGGTGCTCGGCCTACCGAAGTGGCCGATGGCGACTCCATTCCATTTGAAACCAATTTTTTTGTAAGAATGCGTCGAGCTTTCCACCGGGAGGTAGGGGTCCTTCACCACAAGTCGATTACTTTTTGTCTTAACGAATGGAAACTATAAATTTGGTTTGATTTATTTTGTGATCCCTTCTTTTATTTCTAAAATTTTTTACAATTTTTTTAAAAAACTATTTTCCTGGTTTCGCATATCATGAGCTCTGCACCCGAGCTCCGTCCCTTTTAAGTGGGAGTGAGAAGCTACGCCTTCGTGAGGTATCGTCTCCTTGCAGGATAGTGGATCACTTTTAGGATACATCGGTACCTTCGTCTCCGTGAGATTTTCATCTCCGCACAGACCTAGAGAAATGTGTCCTCCCGAATCGATGTCCTAGCGACAGTTCGAGTACCCTTCACTTTAGATCTAAACCACATATAGTGAGCCATAGGAGCCAACCTTTTAAGCCATGCGAAACCCTGTCCGTTTAGCGGTCACCCTTTTTAGGCTTTGGTGCATTTATTTCTTTTTATGTATAGTTTTTTTACCCATTTTAATTTTAATTTTATTAATTTATTCATTTTTATTCGAACTGACCTCGTTTCTTTTTTTGCATCATGTTAAATTCATTTTGCATTAATTGCATGACCCATCATTTTAATTTCTCGCATTTCATTCGTACAAAGTACTGATTCACGACTGGTTCCCAATTTGAAAAAAATTTATCATCGGGAGAAAATCTAGTACCCTAGATATCAATGCAACATTCAAAGTTGCGAACAAATCCCATGAGTTCGAAAGTTGAGCCGCGCCTCTGCATCTAGGACATGCACCTTGCATTTACATGCATACATTCACAATTTTAAAATTGGTCCCCAGGATGCCTCGTGCCAACAATACCAAGTAAAGCGAAAGTTGACCAATCCAGCACCTTACCGAACTTATGCAAAAGCCCAGCCCAATGGTATTTTAAAGAATGACCATCGCGTATGCCTCGCCTCTACAAAGTACCACGTCTATGGGGCATTTCCAGACAAGTTCTAAAAGTGATCCTCTGATGCTGAGTCAAACTTCTGTACCCTAGATGACTACACTGATTATCATCTGTAGCATTTCGCCAGAGCCGAAAGTAATAAGCTGTCATAAACCAGCACAACAAATTTATAGACCCAACTGAGGGGCAACATAACGCGTTCATGAAAACAATGAAAGTCCTCCGAGAAAGGGCGAAAACATACTACAGGCTTCGAATTCGCTTTATTACAGACGAAGTTCAATGAAAATAATTTTGGGGCATATATGCAGAAAGTTAACTCTACATGGAGATGATTAGAGCCAAAAAAGATTGGGGTGTCTCTTTGGGGGTAAAAAGATCATTTACACATGCATCCAATGCACGCAACATACACCTAAAGTTTGCCATTGTAGCGATGCCCCTTTTCGCTAAAAAAACTGAGTTTTTGAAGTGTTTGTGGTTTTGCGGATATAAAATGTTTATTCCGTGGGGGTTTTAAAAAACCGCATTTTATTTAGAAATTGGAGTCACCACCGGCCACTTAGGTAGGTCGGACACCATAAAACCAGAGATTCGAAAACTGTTAGGTTCGGGAGTCAATTACGGATGGGGAAGGATTAGCACCCCCACACCGCCCAAAATTGGTACTTTAATAATTACCGTTTTATTAATATTAGACTTTCCGGATTAAAGTAACGATTAATTTAAAATTTGGTTATGAGTGCGGGTAAATTTTAAAGGCCCCATTATCCGAGAGTAAACGCCCAACCACTATCACTACGCCTGATACTGGCCCCGTTTACGCTCGGATAAAAGGGCACCACATTGGCAGTTTATATATCTCGATATGCAATCTTAGAAAATAAAACATAGAACGTACAATGGCATTAGCATGGTACTAAAATATAAAAGCATGCATATTACAAAATTAAACAAAATAATAATAATAATAAAATACACGAGTAAAAAGATAAAGCATGATAAAATAAAGCCAATACGAACAAGATAAAAAACATGCTTCCAAAACCGAATTAAATAACCTCAACCTGTTTGAACGCATTAAGACAAAATACAACTAAAATATGGATAACATATACATGGCGTTGTATAACACTAAAAAACATGCTAGAATAAAAATTGATGCTTGATATTTGACATACGACACAATTTATATGCATAGACTAAAGACACGACATTTCTATAGCACCAAGAAACACACTAACATATATCATAAAAACGAAGATATGAAAATCCATGTGGGTACATAAAAACATGATGTACAAAGAAACTAAAACAATATCTAAAACAAACCTTCTTGCGATGAACGAACGAATCAAAACACAAAAACATAATATCAAAAATAAGCGTAGCAAATAAAAAAGCATACCAACATGTAACCTGAAAATAAAGTGAACAAGTCAACTAATCATACCAAATGAACATGTACGATACGAACAAACAAAATAAACAACGTAGAAGGCACAACCCAAAATACGCAAACAAACATGATATTAGTGCATGTATGAACGAAATGAACTTGCTGACAACATGTGATAGAAATTAAATGACACAAACGTTCGACATGGGAAAGGTCCGAAATGCAACAAAAGGAAAACGGTGAAGCAAAAATTAAATAAGCGAAAAACACATTCAGGGATTTAATTAAAAACTGAAACGAAGCTACAAGGACTAGAGATGTGATTAACCCAATGGGCGAGCTCAAAATGAAAACTTCAAAAACGCGGAGTGGCTAAACAAGTAATTTTACCATTTGAATTCGAAACTCGTTTAATTTAGGGACTAGATTGAGAAATTTCAAAAAAATAGAGGGGGACCAGGTTTGTAATTTAACCAAGGGGAAGACTCACTTTGAAAAGTGCAGAAACGCGGGGGGATTTATGAATTAATTAGCCCACTTTTAAAATATTAAACCTCTATATAACAGCCTAAATAGCTCGGTTCTCAGACTTTGGGCATTTAAAATTTTTGGATCTAAAAAAAACTCTCCATCTCTTTATTCTCTCAACTAAACCAAATAACCACCCAAAAAAGAAACTCCGGCCACCGCGGAGCACCGGTCTCGGGCGAGGCTCTGCCGTAACGGCCGTCTCGAGCCCTCCTCGACCATAATTTCGACAACCAATACCAATCGTAAAACCATAAAAACTTTAGAAACCCCATTTTTAAACCGTAAACCTTTGTTTCGGAACCCAAAATAAAACCCTTCCCTTTCGAACACCGGATCCTACTCCGGTTTACTCAAGGAGGAGATTATTACCGGAGAGGAAGCCGAACTACTTAGGTAAAAAACCTTCTCTTATGTTCTCTTTTTTATTTTTACATGCATGTATGTAAGAAAGAAAGACAAGAAGTTTTACCACTGGAAATTTCTTCTCTCTTTTTTTTTCAACTGATCGTTATTGTTTTTTTATTTCTAATCTGATATCTCTGAGTACACAATGGTGGGTTACACTTGTATATATACATACCCTGATTTTCCATTTTTTGTTTACACAAGCAAGTTACAATAAATGTAAATATTGCTCTTGATTTGGATCTGACATTTCTGCTTTCTGTGTTTGCTTGGCATGTCAGGTGGTTGAGGGAGGGTTGTACGGCGACATGGTGGAGGCAGCCTGGTGGCAGTATCGCTTCGGCCAGATTCACTCACGGTCGTTAGATTAGATCCGATCCAACGGTTGTGATTGCATGGGAAATGAATGGCCTAGATCTGGTCTTAGGATGAGTAAAGTTGCCTCTGATCTTGACACGTGGGGGAGGGAGAACGAACGGTTTTCTCGCGTGCGTTGCACGCGCGAGTGGGAGGCGAGCAGTCTGGATAGTGACATCACGCGCGCCAGCTGGATTATCTTGGACTGATCTAGACCGTTGGATCAAGACTTGATCTAACGGCCCGGATGACGGCGGCTGCAAGATAAAGGAGGGTTATCAGACTTGGTTTTTAAGGTTTTTAGATATTAAAGGGATTGGGTTGGCCGGTTGGGCCTTTATGTAAAATTTGTTTTGTAACAATGGACAGTTATTATGAATGGGTTTTATATTTTAGATTTGTTTTTTAATTTAAACCCCATAGTAATAATAATAATAATAATAATACTATAATAATAACATATACACCTATATAATTTATGTACATACAATCATACATGCAAATTAACATATATATATATATATATATATATAAACATTCAAACACGCATACACATATATTTGCTCACACACCTAATTAATATAAGTATGCACACATTATACAAACAATTAAAGCATACGTAATATGCATACATACACACATACATACCACATACTCATTAGTCACACGTACATAATACACACCCAATAATATTATATGTGTATACATGCAATAATAATATATTAACAATATTTACAAACTGGATAAAAATGAGTGATTACAACCATGCATTTAGAATAAACATGAACATTAGGCATAAAAGTTAGGGGCATTCATGGTGCATTTATTTTTTGCTTGGGCATACAAATAGGTCTGGAGAAGAGACCGAATGACCTTGACCATAGGGCAATGACGTAAAGACAAATTCATAGCCGGAGAAGGCTGGATATACAGAAAAGCTCAATATCCAGATAACAACGGCAAAATTTTTTACAATTACTAATTAATGTTTTCCTTCATTTTTAGGTCATGATTCTCGCCATAGAGTGGCAGAGCTGAATTTTTCCAATTTTTACTTCCGACAGTGGTGGTAGACCAAGGCAATCCAGATTCAGCCTCCATGTTGGTGTGATATAGCAGATCTATCGTTTTTCATATTGCGCTTTGTTGTCGATAGTGTAGCTAAGACCAAACTTCTTCCTCAGATGTTATATTTTCTTACAATTATAGCTAAAAAATCAAAAAATTCAAAAAAAATCATAAAGAAAAAAATTCAAAAAAATATATAAAAAATCAAAGCTTCATTCTCCAATCCGGCCATTTCGTTGATGGAGTGGTTGGGTCCAAGTTATTATCATCCAATCTGGTTCCTCCATTGATGGTATAGCCAGATCCAAGTTTCTTTCTTCCGATCTTGTTCATCTGTTGATGGCGTGACAAGAATCCAAGTTGCTATTACTCGATCTTGTCCATTCGTTAATGGTGTGGCTAGGTTCAAGTTATTGATATCCGATCTTGTCCCTCCTTTGAGGGAGTGGTTAGGTCCAAGTTCTTGTTCATTCATGCTTCTCCGTTGATGGTGTAGTAAGGTTTGAGTTGCTGTTATCCAAATTCTACTTCTCCCTTGATAGTATAGTAGAATCCAAGTTATCTGATCTTGTCCCTCCGTGATGGTGTGGCTGAGTTTAAATTAATCGTTCGTTCTTACTCCGCCGTTGATGGTGTAGTAAGGTCTAAGTTACTGTTTATTCATACTTCTCCGTTGATGGTGTAGTAAGGTTTGAGTTGCTGTTATCAGATTCTGCTTCTCCATTGATGGTGTGGTCGAATCCAAGTTATCCGATCATGTCCCTTCGTTGATAGTGTGGCTGGGTTTAAATTATTGTTCGTTCTTACTCCGCCGTTGAGGGTGTAGTAAGGTCTAAGTTGTTGTTCATTCTTGCTTCTCCGTTGATGGTGTAGTAAGGTTTGAGTTACTGTTATCCAAATTATACTTCTCCGTTGATGGTGTAGTAGAATCCAAGTTATCTGATCATGTCCCTCCGTTGATGATGTGGCTAGGTTTAAATTGTTGTTCGTTCTTACTCCGCCATTGAGGGTGTAGTAAAGTCCAAGTTGTTGTTCATTTCTGCTCCTCCGTTGATAGTGTAGTAAGGTTTGAGTTGTTGTTATCAGATTTTGCTTCTCTGTTGATGGCGTAGTAGAATCTAAACTGCTAATATCTGATCTTATCCCTCCGTTGATAGTGTGGCTGGGTTCAAGTTATTGATCGTTCTTACTCCGTCTTTGAGGGCGTAGTAAGGTTCAAGTTGCTATTCATTCTTGCTTCTCCGTTGATGGTATAGCAAGGTTTGAGTTATTGTTATTCGATTCTGCTTCTTTGTTGATGGTGTGGTAGGATCTAAGTTGTTGGTATTTGATCTTGTCCCTCCGTTGATGGTGTGGTTGAGCTCAAGGTGCTATTTATTCTTACTCTACGGTTGAGGGTGAAATAAGACCTAAGTTGATGTTATCTGCTTCTGTCTTTTTGTTGATGGGATGACTGAACCAAATTTTGATCTTGTATGTTCGTTATTGATGCAGCTGGATCAAAACTTTTGACAAGTCCAGCAGAAATGTTGGCACAACGTGCTTAAACACGGTAAAGTTTAAGATAATGGATAATTCAAATGTCCATCGAAAATATATTTTTGCGAATGGTCGAAGGAAAATAAATCCTTTGAAAAATCCAATGTCACGATTGGTACAAACTGATTGTACTTAGGGGAATGGTACAATTAGCCCGGAGTAAATGGCTACCAATAAAGGCAACTCAAAATCGTTGACCCTTGTGCATTTGGGAAAATGCAAAAGAAGTCTACGAGCCAAGCTCTACATCAAAATTTATCGACTTCTGGTCTGGCCTTCTCGATGTTGTAGCTGGGCTAAACCTTCGTCTTTCGATCCCGTGTCTTCGTCAAGGAGGGAGCTGAATCAAGTTTTGCAGATCTTGTCTCTTCGTCAGCATTGTAGATAGGTCAAATTTTCTCCAAGCATTGCATCGTCGTCAAAGTTGCAGCAAGCCGAGCTCATTTTGTTTCCTCCAACAGATCACCTCCAATTTTTTGTCTTCCCCAACGGATCGTCCAGTTTGAAGATTTTGTCTCCTCAATTTTAAAGATTTTGCTTCTAAAAGCGGCAAAAAGATCAAGCAAAGCCCAAAGAAGAAGCGGTGGCCAGCGAGAAGAAACCCAGACCCCGCCGGATATAAAATGGTTACTCTTTTGTCTTTGCCCTATTCCTGTTACACAACAATGAGCAAAGAGGGGCAGTTGTAGTGCCCATTTTTAGTCCGAGCCAGACCAAAACCCATTTCTTAAAACCAAACCCAATTAAAATACCCATACCCAATACCCGTTACCCAATTACAAATGACCCAATTACTCGACCAGCCCAAAAACCATTACAAACAAAAACCCTAAAAATAACCCTAGTAATTTAATAAATAAAAAACCCTAACCCTTCCCTAGCAAGCTGCCGCCGCCGCACCCCTTGTCCAACCAATTATCCGCGCGCGTGGCGGCCACGCGCGCCACCACTGGTCACCTCCACTGCCCATACTGACATGCCACATGCTACCACCGCCCAAATCACTACGGCAAAAATTAAATAAAGAGGAAATCAGATCTGGAAAATCAAAATTGAAGTTGAGCAAGTTGTATTATTTTATTTAGTAAAATCGAGTATTTAAACCCACAAATCACCATGTAAAAAGAAAAATGGAAAAAAGAGGGTTTTTCCAGTTCGAATATAAAAGAAGATTTCATCTTAGTTTTTCTATTTTTCGAAAAAATATACAAATCAAAATACAAAAAATCAAAAATCAACCGAAAAGATAAAAAATTTATACCTTCTTTTGTAGATTTACGCCTATAGGGGCTCATGTGTAAAAATCCGAGGTCGGATTCAAATTCGAGGCGTCAAAGAGTACCGAAAAAGAGGAACCTTTACACTTTCGGCTGTCGTCGATGACGACGACCACCGCCGGTGATCGGCGGCCTGCGACAGAGACTGAACGACGGCAGGGAGAGCTTGGGACAATATAAGCTCTCGGTTTTTAAAATTTTAACAAATGATTTTTTTTTTTTTTTAACTTATATATTAGATCGAAATTAGCGGGAAATGACATATTAAACCCCTCCGCCCCTAACATTTTTATACAAGTGGCCTGCCGCATGAGACAATTCCTTTCTAGGTCCCTGACATTTTAAAACGTTTTTGATTTGGTCCCTAAATTAAATTTAAATCCGATTTTAATGAGTAAATTACCCTTTTAGTCCCTCCGCCCCAAATGCATTTTTAAAACAGGTCTGCCGCTTGGTAAAATTACCTCCATGGTCCCGGTAACTTTCAATTGTTTTACGATTTTGCCCTTTTTCAGTTTTTCAGTTTCTTTTTTTTTATTTTAGTCATTTTGTTTTTTTTATTTATAGTATTATTATGTATATTATTATTATTACATTTATATAGTATTATTAGTATATTATATATATGTATTTTATTTTTCTACTATATATTATACATTTTGTATTTATATATGTATCTTATTATTACCTTAATATTATATATACATGTATATTATATAGTATTTATACCATATGTATAGTACCTTTATATATTATATAGTATATTATACTTAGTATATACATAATATTGTATAAAGTATATTATATTTATATATTATATTTAGTATATATTCTGTGCAAAACATATGATATTTTTATTTTTGTAAAATCTTCTTTTTTGTATATTATTATTACTATTATTATATTCTAAATATTTATGATCTACATATATATATCTCCGTATATACATTTGGTACATTGTTTTAATCAAATTTTAAATTTAAACATTCATTAGGGATTCTCGTTAAAAACGTACCTCGGACGTAAGGGGTGCCGCTTTCCGATAGTCTTTATCACAAAACACCATTTTTTTAAATCATAGTTTTCAAAATAGGTTCACTTCGTTCGGAATCTAACAGAAATTATGCCCCGGGTGTGAGGGTGTAAATTTCTTTCACGCAAAGAAATATTCTTTTAAATACTTTAATGGGTCACAAATTTTAAATTAAATTTAAAATTTGAATTCTTAATTTCCTTCGTTAAGATGTTAAGTAATCGACCCAGTACCAATTTTGGGCGTTGTGTGGGTGCTCATCTTTCCCCACACGTAACTGACTCCCGAACCCAAACTTTTTTTAATCTCTGGTTAACTTTTAACGGTGCTCGGCCTACCGAAGTGGTCGGTGGCCACTCCATTTCATTCGAAACCAATTTTTTTTTCGTAAGAACGCGTCGAGCTTCCCACCGGGGGCGGGGCCGTTGTTACATTAACCAACCAATGCTTGACACATGGCTTATTTAGGGTACCTAAAATTTTAACTTTTGAAACTTTGGGCACCTATTTTTACAAAAAAAAAAAGCTTTAAGCACTTAAAGTTAAAAAAAAACATACTTTGGGCACCTATTTTTCATTTAAGCCTAATTCTAATTATCAATTTGATTGTACTTTATAATTAGGGGTGAGAAAAATTTGATTCGAAAAAATTAAAATTTTCGATTCAACTCGAAGAGAAAAAACTCGATTCGTCATGTCTCGACTCGAAAAAAATTCAAATAAAGTTCGAGTTGTAAAATAGAAATTCGAATAACTCAAATTTTTTAGTAATTAGTGGATTTATTTTTAAGTTCGAGTCAATTCCCTCAATTTTCCTGATATATATACTGATACCACATATGAATAAATATATATGCATATATTATATGATCAGAGAAAGTCGTTTAAATTGGAATCAAATCATACTATAATATAATAAATAATTATAATTAAATTTGTATAGGAACTCGAAAACTCGACTCAAATTTCATAAACTTGACTCAAATAGAAAAAATTTCAAATAAAGTTTGAGTTGTAAAATATGACGCATTAGCTCAAATAACTCGAAATTTTTTTACTAGACTCAATCGTACACTCACCCCATTTGTAATGATTAATTATGATGATAATTATTTGAATATGTATTTTTTGGATTTGTAATTATAATTATACATGTAATTTTAAACTAATTAGAAGTTGTTTTATCCACAAGATAGTATATGTTCATTCATCTTAGTACTTAATAATACACAAATTATTCAAACAAACTGCTCAAACCTAGATCATCTAACCATAAAAACATTCTTTTTTTTCTTCTAATGAGATCAGTTATATTTTGACCCAAACAATCATTATGAAAATTGTTAAATAAAATTATGCAATTAAACCATGCATTTTGCATAAATTGTATATTTAATTTAATTTTTTATTCAAACATTTTAAGTCCATATTTATCGTTATAATATTTTGTTGACTAAACTTTTACACAATGAAGATAGATAAATTTAGTGAAAATAAAATATAAAAATCAGACTCTAAAATTACTAATTGTAATTAATTAAGCAGAACACATCAACGGCTGTTCTTCCTCACCCTTGTTACAATCAAAACCATCAGGTTGCCTAAGATCTATACACGTCAGCATCTGGGCCCTCTTAGCTTGTAGTCCCCAATCAGTGGACCCCACAACATACAACATAAGCCCAGCGCAACATACCTGGGCTGCAAGAAGGCCAAACCACAGCCCAGAAAAGCCGACTCCGAGATAGAACGCAAGCCCAACCGCAACGGGCATGCCCAACCAAGTAAAACGCACCGAGGTTCACATTCGCCGCGGTGGAAGGGCGTGCACTCCCCCTGAGGACCCCACACCCCACCGTTTGCGGGCAGTTCCCGAGCTCGCACAGCCCTAGGATCGGAAGTGCAACGGCTGTCAGCCGTAGGATCTCCGTGTCGGATGTAAACATACGGGCCCACTTATCCCTCAACTCCGACGCAAACGTCGAAGCGGATAAACCCATCATAGCCGATATAAACACCGCCACCGCAGCCGATAACCTCGCTTTGTAAGGACGGTTCGCCCCTAACTCGTTCCCGACGCGAGTCGACACCGCGAAACTCAGTGAAGAAGGGAAAACGTATAACAACGACGTCGTTTGGATCAGTATCCCCATCGAAGCCACCGGCGCCTTCGGGTTCACCAGAAGCCCACACATCACGATCATGATCTCGTACCACCACCACTCCAAACAAACCGAAACGCAGCTCGGCGCGGCCAGCTTCAGCAGCTGCTTCCAGCCGATTAAACACTCAAAACCCGGCCTTTCCCACGTCGGCTCGTGGATGCCCGAGACCCAAATGTAAGCAACCAAGGAGACGAGAACAATGAAGTTGGACATAGAAGCCGAAGCCGCAACGCCAGCGACGCCGAAGTTGAAATGGGAGACGAGCACGAAGCTGATCGGCAAATGGAGAATGACGGCGAAGAGGGATGCTAAAGCAACGGGGCGGGTGAGGCCTTGAGCGCGAAGGTAAATGCGGATTGGGTGAACAAAAGAGTTGGTGAAGAGATCGAGGAGGGAGAAAAGCAAGTACCTTTGGCCGATGCCGATGATACTCCGATCTTGGTGAAGATAAACCAAGATATCGGCCATGTTTATCCAAAGAAAAGAGATTAAAATCGAAGTGAACAACAGGAAAACAACGTAGCGGTGAAGGGTTAACGATAAAAGCTTGTGTCTTTGAGCTCCGAACGCTTGGGAACAGAGCGGTTCCATACCCAAAGCAAGGCCGGAAAGAACCGAGTAGCCGGTGATGTTAGCAAAGGCTATAGCTAACGAACCAGCGGCGAGTTCGATATCGCCGAGATAGCCTAGGAAGAGCATGGAAATGATGGAACGAGAGTATAGAATGAGACCGGTTAAAGCTATGGGGAAGGCCAAATTGAAGAGTGATTTAGCTTCTGATATGATCTCGGAGATTGAACCGCAAAGGTAATCAGCTCCATGGCGATGTTTTTCAGGGTAATGGAAGTAAATGTGGGTCGGAGATAATTTCTCTGCGACGGTGGTTTGGTTACACATGACGACGATGGTGATAAGAGGGAAGAAGAATCAAAGAATTCAAAAGAAAATTTTGTAAACTGATAAAGGAGCACTCTTTTTGTGTTCACTCCTCTTCACGCTCTCTTGTTTGGTATGGGTGCTAGGTTTCCAGTTCAGATAGACAGATTTGGTTGATTTCGGGCAATATTAATAGAGAAGTTGAGGTGGTTTTTCCTCTATTTTTTTTCTCTTTATAATATATATATTTAAATATATTCTGCAAATGTATACAGTAGAGAGATATAGTGCGATAATTTTCCTACTTTATGTGGTTTAGATAAACAGCCGTCAGGGATTGTCCGATAGGGGCTTCAATTTCCGATAAGTGAAATGCTGTTAGTATTCGATTGAGCTCAGCCGAGTTAAAAAATTAAAATAGTCGAGTTAACGAATTTTATTTTATAATTTAAAATTTATTTAAATTCTTTACTTGAGTCAAGTAGAATCGAATAATTTGAGTTTATGTTTAAATTTAATTATAAATATTTATATTGTTATTGTATTAATTGGTTCTAATTTATATGGTTTTTATACCATACATTATATACATATATATATTTTTATATTAGATATATATTAGGCAAATTTGAGGGACTCGGTTTGAACTTGAAAGTCGTTCCACTAATTACTAAAAATTTTAAGTTATTCGAGTCTCGTTTTGTAACTCAATCTGTTTTTGAAAAAAAAAATCCGAGTGGAGTCAATCTTACGAAATTATAATTCGAGTAAAGTTGAGTCGATTTTTTTCGCATCAAGTCGAGTTGAAATATTCAAAAAAAATTGAGCCGAGACAAGTTTATTCACTCATAAATCATAATGATTAGAGGGTGTTGTTTCTCTTAATAATATTATATTTAAAATTAAAATTAGATCTAAACTTTTAATATGGGTCTAAATTAGACATTCATAAGAACCTAACAAGAGGTCTCAGTGAAAAACGGATGTTGTTCATCTTAGGAGACATGAGTTCAATCTCTAAATTCGAGATTCATGTGGTTTTAAAAATAAGCACATTCAAACTCATAATATTCAATAGGTTAGGGTTACAACAACACCAATCAAGATAGATTTTAATATTTTTTTGTTTAATCTTCGATATCTAACTCATTGACAAATTAATCTGGATCGAGTTTTACAGAGATCCAATAGAAGTTACCTTTTTAAACTATTTTTTTCTATTCACAAAGTTAGGGTTCAAACCTCTAACCTTACTTAGGGGATCTAACGCTTTATCCCCTAGATTTTAATCATTTTTAATGTTAAACGGAGTAATGAAGTAAAATAAAAGAGGAGTATAAATGAAAAGAATCCATTAATAAAGAGTACAAAATCAAAAACTACAGAGATGATGGCACATGACAGGTGTCACGGGCCTAGGGCTCAATCCTAGTGGATCCGTGCGGCCTTAGACGCCTTTGACGCTAATCGGTCGATTCCTGAGCCTAAGTAAGCCTTCAACCAACCTTACGAGTACTCCTGCTTGACAACTTCTCGGACAAGCCCTCCAGGCTTCGATGGATGTGGAAGCGTTTTAAGCACTATGATGGCTGCTCTTGGCCACTCGAGAGGCAACTAGAACAAAGAACTTTAAGAACCAAGGCCAATTAAAAGGGACAAGAGAAAAGCTAGAGTAAATGCCTCAGAGTCTTATTACTCTTCTGAAATGAGAGAATGAATGGAAGGAGATGGATGATACAAATGATGGTCAGGATCGATTTACATGGATGGTCAGGATTAGCCCAAATCCTTACAAGAATCTCTAATCTAAGAAAGAATATCAAATCCTACCTAATTACATCAATTAGTAGGTTTCTTTCCTCAGATAGCTGATCACACCCGATATGGCAAGATTCTTCATTTGACTTCTTGTCTCCTGCCATTTCTGAAAACCAGTGTGATCGGGCTCTTTAGCATTCTCCAAGTGTTGGGCCAAGTCTGGTGGTCTTGGCAAGTCCGATGATCCGCTTTGAACCTCTTGGGTGGATTCTTGCGCAACTGTCTCGGACCAAAATATTTGGGCCGTGACAATCTCCCCCATTGAACACGGCGACGCCCTCGACGCTACACTAGAACGATCCTGGGTAGGGCCTCATTGGATACTGCTACTTATTGCCTCGGCTTGGTGCGGTTCCCCATATGAATTGCTCGCCTCAGTTCTTGTCGCCATGGAATTCCTCGATCCTTTGCACCATTACTCACATCGTCTTGGTGGCTTCTCGATGTCTCAGCTTGCTCATGTCCCCCATAAGGACTGCTCGCTCTGACTCTTCCTGCCAAGTGATGTCGCGTGTGCTATGACGCCTTCGGATACATCGCCGTTGTAGGAGCTTTCTCCTACGAGCCTTGGTTTGCCTTGGTCCCGCGGTAAAGTCTTGGGTGTCACCACGTTGAACACCGAACGAACTCTCAGACTTATCAGCCCATCAGTTTGGCTCCTTAGAACTCTGAAAGGTCCCTTCCAAGCTTTGTCTCCCCACACCGATGGTTAGGTCCAACTCAACCTATGCTTATCAAACTCGGCAAATTAAACTCAAAAACACTAGAGTTGTGTTTGAGATGTACCTTTCTCTCGGTTGCATTTACTCTAAAATGGGTCAGCCATTCTGTTTCCACGAAGTCTGGCCCCTTTTGCATCGAACCTCCCTCGTCGAAGTTCTTTGCATGCATCGGCCCCTTTTGACTAAGGTTCGTTGCCCCTCGTTGCACTCGCCCATCTGACTTGAAGTTTGGTGCACTCTTCTTGCATCGACCCTTCTTCCTCGAAGTTTGGTGCTTCCTCTTGCGTCGACACTTCTTCCCCGAAGTCTTTAGCTCGTTTCCCACTTTGTCCATGGGTGGTGTCTCCACGGTTGCAATGTCCATTGGCTTGGCCCCTTTCGACGCTCCATTGGTCTCAAAAGTGATGTTCTTTCCTCGAACATCCTCGACAAGCTCTATCGTAGCCTTCTTGGACATGTTCACATTTTTCTACTTTCGGTCTCCCTTGGCCTTGGCAGAACTAGACGGCTTCAAACCAAGCCTTGTAGCCTCGCTCCCTTCGGGCTTGTCCCTCGTCTTGGACTCCTTGGCTCGAACTGGGCATCTCCGCAACTTGTGAGGCCCCTTACACTGGTAGCACTCCAATTGTTTCTTCTTCACCCTCGGCTTGATAGCTTTCTCATTCACTATCGTACCGGGGCTCGACCTTGGCTTGACTACTTTGGCACTCGTAGTCCTACCTTGGATTTCCCTTGACTTATTGACACTCGCAATTGCGCCAAGTCGCGATACTCCCCTTCTGGCTCATCTTCTCTCTTGATGAGTGCAGCAAGGCGATTATTCTCGGGACAGCTCATTATCACATGTGGGCCATCACAAAAGTATCACTTCATCTTTCTGGCTTGCCTTCTTCTTTGACACGGACTTACCATCGCCATTCCCACAGTCACTCATCGTGGGTTTGGACGTCTCGGTACTGACTAGCTTGTCTCCCGCAGGCTCGGTCAGTAGCTCGACCACATCTTTGGCCTCTCGAATCTGGGCACCTCCTTGCTTCAATGCAAGCCTCGCCCCAAGTCTAAGTCCCTCTAAGATGGTGGCAAGCTCACCCCATTCACTCATTGCACTCTTGCAACTGAGTAGCTCTTCATTGAGCTCATTCACCTCGATCCGCAAAGCCTTCACCTCGACTTCGCAAGCATTACTTTGTCGGACTATCTCTATCTCGTTGCGAACTCGCCGTGTCTCGTCCTTGAACCTATCCTCCATGGACTCTAATTTTTCAAGGCGGGACTCCAAGACACCCTGGGTCTCCTTCATGGACTCCATGGTTTCTTTGAGGAAGATATCTTGGCTATTCAACATCTCGCTCATGACGTCGTATTCCTCCCTGAAAGAATCAAACGTCTGAGTAGAAACGTAATCTATTTGTCTTACCTCATTCAATGTCTTACACTTTGATGCCATCTCGGTCACTTCTTTTCCACGAACTAGCTTGCTCATTCTGACTAGCTCGAATGCAAATCCTAACCTAACTTGACTGCAAGACCAAGTAGGCTCAAACGCAGGCCCCCTCGTCTCGCTCTGATACCACTTGTCACAGGCCTAGGGCTCAACCCTAGTGGATTCGTGCGGCCTTAGACGCCTTTGACGCTAATCGGTCGATTCCTGGGCCTAAGTAAGCCTTCAACCAGCCTTGCGAGTACTCATGCTCGACAACGGCTCGGACAAACCCTCCAAGCTTCGATGGATGCGGAAGCGCTTTAAGCACTATGGTGGCTACTCTTGGCCACTCGAGAGGCAACTAGAATAAAGAACTTTAAGAACCAAGGACAATTGAAAGGGACAAAAGAAAAGGTAGAGTAAATGCCTCATAGTCTTATTACTCTTCAGAAATGAGAGAATGAATGGAATGAGATGGATGATACAAATGAGAGTGGAAGGCTTTCTATTTATAGTTGAGCTCCCACTCAATCAATGGTCTGGATCGATTTACATGGATGGTCAGGATTAGCCCAAATCCTTATAAGAATCTCTAATCTAGGAAAGAATATCAAATCCCACCTAATTACATCAATTAGTATGTTTTTTTCTCATATAGTTGATCACACCCGATATGGCAAGATTCTTCATTTGACTTCTTGTCTCCTGCCATTTCTGAAAAGCCAGTGTGATCGGGCTCTCTAGCATTCTCCAAGTGTTGGGCCAAGTCTGGTGGTCTTGACAAGTCCGATGATCCGCTTTGAACCTCTTGGGCGGATCCTTGCGCAACTGTCTCGGACCAAAATATTTGGGCTGTACACAGGTCACACGTGCATGCAGTTAAGAAGTGTATTTCTCGTCCCCACAAAAGAAACTGGAGAAAAAATCACACATATTTTCTGGGTGTGAACTGGAAAACACTGCAAGTAATTCCTTTGATTTTGTATTTCTCTTCCATTATTCCCCTGTCCATGTTGAGTTGGGTGAAACAGACTGATGCGTCGTTTTGTCCGAAGAAAAAACAAGCTTGTGTAGTGGAATATTTATGACAGTCCCCACATGGCCACCACCGTCTGACAACGGCTGGCCTGTGGACTTGCTGCGCCATTCCTTGTGTTTCTATAACGGGAGCGCGTTTGTTTGCGTAGTGGGGGCTCCGTTCCCATGGAAAATAATTTCTGCACAACCCCTGGCCCATGCTGCTTCATTTCTGGACCATTTCATTCCCGTTGTAGGCAATGATAATGGCTTCCATTTGTATTAACTAAGGTTGTTCTTCAAACTCTATCAAATATTCGAGCACGTTGAAGTGTGTTCTGTTCTTACGTTTATATTATCCGACAATAATTGGCCGCCAAAAGACTGGTAATGATTTACGTGCATGCATGCATGTGATTTGATGGATGTTCATCATTCATGCACATGGTAAGTGATCATTTGCATACAGCTGCTGCAGGTACATTTCAAACCCAGTAAGGGAAACAAAATCTCATCAGAGTTGGAGGGTACAGTTTGGTTTACTTTATCAGGCATATTCTTATTTCCTCCATTAAATGTAGTTTGATTGTCCTTTGTGTATATGGTTTCAACTTTTTGATGTCTCTATGAATCCAGCTTCGATTCAAAACAAACTCTTAAACATAAATAAATTCTGTTAATATTTTTTTTTTGTTCACAAGATTCGAATATAATAGTTTATTTAAAATTATTTCGAGTTTCTTATTACTCGAGACATAGGGGAGCATGTCATAACGTATCTCACGTGGGGAGCATCTCTGCACATGGTTTTAGAGGCATTCTTGTCCTAAATTATTCCACTTCCCTTTCCATTCATTCAAAATCCACATTCTTCACGCTTCGATTTACTCTTTTTTCCACAAACAACGATCCAAAATTCATGATCAGTTTTCCATTTTATGGCCTAATACATCAAAAATAAAATCTTTGATTCCATTTGATTTGATTTGATTTGATTTGATTTTTCATAGGTTACTTTGAGTGCTAATTGCCAGCATTCACTATTGACTGCGACCTTTGGTTCAGCCACAAGGTTTGACCCACCTATAATTCTCCAAGATCTCACAAGCTGAGGTGAAAACAACACCCAAATTGTCCAATGGAGTGTTTATAGAAAGAGTTAGGATCCACTTATCTATCTATATAGAGAGAGACTGGTAGATAGGATCCGTTTATACGTGTAAGAGTTTTAAGTTTTTCACGATTTTGGATCGTTCGATAGGTGAAATAAACGAATGAGATTATCGGTATATATGTGAAGATTATCACTTGAAAAAACGTGTAAAACTATGAATTTTACATTGAATGTAAATGGATCCTAACCACACACACCCATATATATGTATATGTGGATGGGATATGATCCAGTTACATAGTATAAGACTTTTTAAGTTTTACACATTTTTTGGATCATTGGATATGTGAAATGAATGACTGAGATTAGCAGTAGAATAATAAAGATTATCACTTGAAAAAAAGTAAGGAGTTAATCTCAACCATCCATTTTTCCATCCAACGATTCAAAAAACGTGTAAAACATTTTTAAGTTTTACATTGTGTAAGTGGATCCTAACCATATATTATCATCATCCAACGATCCAAAAAAAATATAAAAGTAAATGAGTTTTACACAATATAAGTACAATGTAAGTAGATCCTAATCTCTCTCATTGTCATCACAAAACAATGAAGAATAGTGTATTGAGTTTGTGGTACATGGACGGTTGATATCAATCCATTCTCAGTTTAAATTTTAAATTACTCTCCAAATTTTAAAATATTTTAATTAAGTTTTAAAGTTTTCAAT
Organism: Hibiscus mutabilis; assembly: GCA_019671005.1. NCBI lineage: Eukaryota > Viridiplantae > Streptophyta > Magnoliopsida > Malvales > Malvaceae > Hibiscus > Hibiscus mutabilis. The sequence goes on from CM033740.1 coordinate 2,890,189, forward strand.
ATTATTTTAATCAAGTCTTTATATTAATTTAGCAAACCGCTTGAGCAATAAATGTTAAGTTAGATCTAACATAAAGTAATTTAAAATGTATAGATCAAATGTTAAATATGTGTGCACTTGTTTTATGGACAATTTAGATTTAACATATAGAAAAGAAATTTGTATCATTAGAATTTAGCAGGATTATTCTTTTTTAACACAACAAATCTAAATTGTCAATGTAATAATTGCACAATGTTTAAAAAGTTGATTTTACATGTTTTAAGTATATTTTATATCATATTTAAGCTAATATTTGTTGTACAAATTGATAATTAAATTAACAAAAGACTCGATTAAAACGAGATCTACTGATTGGTCTAGTGACTAAAGATGCTCATGTTGCCTCATCTTGTATAGATTCAAATCCTGAAATGAGAATATAATCTCTATTTAATAAAAAAAACTCGATTAAAACGATATTGTTAATTTCAAGATAGAATCAGAACGTTATGAAGTTTAGAAACCGATTAAAATTCAAGCTATATGAACCCAACCAATATGGGCCTTAGTATATCGACAATGTTAATAACTTTGGGCCTCCTATCCACAATCGTATTCCCCATGATCTATACCACCAACTCTGCGTATAAATCTGCAAAATTTTGAAGGCGGCAATGAGAAAATGGAAGGACCTGAACTCAAGAAGAGGAAAATCCATAAGCCACCGCCTCGCAGGTAATCTTTTTATACACTTTTCAGCTATGGGTTCTTTGTTTTTCTTTTATATTTCTTTGACTTACGAAAAAAATATACTCAGCTTAGTTGCTTGTTGCTTATCTTGATTATAGTTTGTGTTGGAGAGCACTCTGCAATGGTGTTTTTTTTAATTGCATGTCATATTCTTGCAGATTGAATTCTGGGTTTATAGTGAAGGTTGGGATTCGGGTTAGAATTATGTTTTGAACGATTGTTTTGTATTTGGGGATTGATGCATGAGTTAAGATGGGAATGGGTGGATTGTCAAACTAGGGTTAGAATTAAGTTTTCAATAATTGCTTAACTTGATTATAGTTTTGGATGGAATCGAAATAGTGAGACACTTCATTTGAAAATCCGATTATGATCTTCGATTTATATCCCCTGCCTCAAGTTTCAGCCTCACAAGAAATCCTAAGAAAAGAAAAATGTTAAGCAATCTAGGGTTTAACTAATACGGGATAAAACCGTTTTAACCGGCTTCCATTTCGTGTAGTTGGAGTAGGATGAGCCTATCATATGATATGACAATCTCGGAAGAGGTAAACGACATGAATAGGGAGCGAGTACAACGTAACAAAGCCTGTGCTCTAATGCCACGTTAAGCATCCCCCGGAAATCTATTGGTAATAGGTGGAAAAGTCTGAATGTAGGATCACAGACAATCTAAAATTTAACTGATGTGGGATAACAACACTTAATTTCTTGCCAGTTTGTTGCTTTATGCAGTTTCGTTCTTTTTTGCATTCTTCATATGCCATAATTCATAAAGACGGAACTCGTGATCGAGCCTATTTTTATAGGTCTGTCCCTTCACCTGCTTCAAAGAATCCCAGAGATGCAAAATCGACAAGTATTTTGAGGGTAAAGCCTTTTTCTCTTGCTTCTATTCTCTTGGTGTTCTATTTTTCTACATTTTAAACCCTGTTTATTTTATAATGTGAACTATCGGTTCAGGATCCGGGGGTACAAACCAGTGATATTACCAGTTTCAGAATCCAACAAGACAAGAACTTTGCAGTAGTTCAAGCACAACAAGACAGCTGCACCGGAAATTTTAAGAAGTTTGATTCATGGTATGGGAATTTTCTGGTGCCGGTTGTTCCATCACGGGCAGAACTTAACGGATAAGTACTTGTGTCTTATTGATTTCGATCTAATTTTATCGGTGGAAAATGTGAGTGCAACATTTTCTGTACACAAGTAGAATATATTCTTCTTAAGTACTTGCCTTAGCCATATGGATAAGATTCTTCCAGTTCTCACTTATCATCATGGATTGAGGTAGGGCTAGCCTAAGCATATATATTTTGTGCCGATGACGATCAAGAGCTTACCTGCTTGATATATATCTGTTTTACTCCTCCATTTTGTTTGTTCATGGACAATTTGTCATATGTTGGTATTTTACCATTCTCGGCCTAAATTTGGCATAGTTTGCCTTTGCATGGGAGAAAGCCCGGACATGTTATATGCACCCAAATGAATGTTTTCATAAACAAATAGAGAAAGTATAATGAGAGTGTATATATACACTTAACTCTTATGTATAGCGAAGAAGGTATCCCTTGGATAAAGCATTTCAAGGGTGGATTTTGTAGTGAACCATAATTGTAATGTTCCATCACCAGCTGCCGGCCCGGCCGAGGACAACTATGCAGCTAGGTGACAATTGAGGAACAATTATCTACTCAAGATTTTGATCTCTGCGCATTGAGAATAAGAGGTAATCATATAGTTCATTTCCCCAACCTTTTGTTTAATATACCCGAAATGTGTCCGACTCGATTCGGCATCAAGTTTAGTTGGAATTTTTGTGGCCATGGAGAGACTGAGGTTTTACAGTAATTATAGAAGCAAAAACACATAAAAAGAGGCTATAAAATAGCAGCAAACAAATGCAACACGCCATGAGAAACAAGTTGAACAACTGAACCATTTTTATAAAACAAACGCTCGCACTGCATAATTTCAAGTTTGGCATAGTATTCAAACATGGTTCATCAATGGAGTATTACTAAAAGTTAAACACTTTACCGGTTTAAGAACCAAGGGTCGCATTATTGAGCCTCTCCAAAGCCAAGATCAAAGCTTGGGTACCGAAATTCCCTTCCCCGTGAGCTTTTAGCGACAAATAAAGCTGCTGAGCCAGAGCCAAAGCCAAAGCCAAAGCGGGCAAAGCAAGTCCCATGCTTTGACATTCCTGTAAACAAATCACCAAATCCTTGACGAAATGGTTCACGAAGAAACCCGGTTCGAAATCCCTCTTCAAGATCCTGCTCCCGTACAAATCCAACGATTTTGAGCCGACCGCTCCGGTTGATATCGCTTCCAAAAACGACGGCACGTTGAGCCCCGCTTTGTGTGCGTAGATGATCCCTTCCACTAATCCGACCATCGTCGATGAGATCGTGATTTGATTCGCCAGTTTCGCGAATTGGCCTTTCCCGCTCGGCCCCATGTAGTTCACTTTTCACATGAGGGTAAAAACGGGATTCAACCGGTTCACGATGGCTTCGTCTCCGCCGGCGAATATCGCGAGTGTCCCGTTCTTGGCACCGCGGTCGCCGCCGGAAACTGGCGCGTCGATCGAGGAACAGTTCTTAGATGAAGCGGTGGCGGATATTTCGAGGACGAGAGAAGGCTCCGATGTAGTCATGTCGACAGTATCCCGCCGGGGCGGAGGCCAGAAAGAGCTCCGTTAGTAGGATCGAGTAGGACTTGGCGGACGTCGGAAGGGTAGCCGACGATGGAGAAAACGATATCGGATTGAGCGGCGAGGTCGTGGGGGGTCTGAGACAGGCGGGCGCCCATGTCAACGAGGGGTTGGGCTTTGGAGACGGTTCGGTTGAAGACGGTGAGAGTGTAGCCGGCGTTGATTAGATGAGCACACATGGATCGGCCCATTACACCGGTTCCGATCCATCCGATCCGGGTGGTGGATGGGTTGATGGGCTCGGCTGAGATGGCCATGTAGCGGAGGAGAAAGGGGCGGTGAGGGTGAGAGGAAGTTTGAGATTGGGGATAGTGTCGAGAGAGTGAGCGGAGTACATATGGTAGTGACCGCATTTTATCCTTACGTGAAATATCGTAATTTACTAAATTGTTCGGTTCAGCTTTATTCTCATGATTTTACATGCATATTTAGGCATTTTTTAGAAGAAAAAAAAATAGTGATGTCTTTAAAAGATCCTACTTAAATTTAAAAATTATTTAATTATTATTAACTAATTTAAGTTTTATTTTATAATTTTATTATATTTATTATAATCTTCCGCTCACCAAATTATTCAGAGGTGATTATTTGAAATTATCTAGAGGGACACCAACCAAGTAGGCCTTCGAAATAGAATGTGCCAAAGTCTTTTAGAGTAACCTTATCTCAAGCAACATTGATATTGACAAAACAGACGTAAGATTATTGACCCATTAGCTAAACTTACCCACTGGAAATGTAAGATTGTTCTGTTTTACTCACCATATTTTACCGTATTAGATTTGATATCGTTGTTAGACCTTCCAAATATATATATATGAGAAAAGTCATTATCTTCTCCCAAACTGAACCCTGCACACAAGGGTTGATCAGACCCTATTTATCTTCTTTTTCATCTTCATCATCTCGATAGACCGCAACTTTCCGTCTAGACTACCCTGAGTGAACTGCATGAAAGTCCACCATCATCATATTCAGACCATCAACAACTTCAAATTTTATTTAAAAATTTTGAGTCGAATCGAATTTATAAAATTACTATTCAAGTTTAATTTTTTCGGTTCAATTTAAAAATTTTAAATTTTTTCGGATAAACATTAGACCCCTTAGCATGTCATTTGGATAGGCGATGGGGGAGGGTTTGTGGCAGGGCCAAGAACCAGAGTTTGATTGTAGTAGCCCAGCAGGTTCAGGTTGAAGCCCAATAACTGGGCTCGAAGCACTCCACAAAGATGTGGCGAAAGAAGGAAAATGGCGCATGCAGTTGCTCCGTTATGGACACTCGATCGAATTAAATTAAAAAAAATTAAATCAATCAAGTTAAAAAGTCATATTTTATAAGTCAAATTTTATTTTAAAAAATTTGAGTTGAGTTGTTTGAGTTTCTGTTCAAAATTAATTATAAATATTTATAATGTTATATTACTAATTAGTTACTACAATTTAAACGATTTTTTATAATAATATACAATACACATATATATTTCTTCATACTTGTTCATATGTGATACATATATCATGTAGAATTGAAATACCCAACTCGAACTTGAAAACGGATCAATTAATTATTAAAAATTTTGAGTTATTTGAAATCTTATTTTATAATTCTAACTTTATTTGAATTTTTTTGTGTTGAGTATTTTTATATCGAATCGAACCAAAAAAATATTTTTTTAATCGAGTAAAATTTTGCACGCCCCTAATAATAGAATCTATTTACCCATCATTGGTTTTGGATTGAGGGTTTGAATATTCTCCGGTCCCTATACAACAAAAACATGCTTAATGCCTAAGGTAAGGGATGTCATGAACAAGTGTATCGTCATTGACAACTGGCTACGTTGACTTTGTTAAATATTTTTAGATGAAAATATTATTTAATTAGAGTTAGTTTTGTATTGTTTTTTTAAGGTACAGTGAATAACACTTTAGAATTTTTGTTTTAAAAAATGTTTTTAAATTATTTAGTTTAAAGTTTAAATATTTGTTCAAAAAATCATTTGATATTAGGGGCGGACATATAATTTTATGTAAGTAAGTGTTAATTTTTATGAAGTTATACTAGAAATTTAGTGGTACGAAATTAGATCATCAATAGAAAAATACTTAATTTATATAGAAATTTAAAATTTTCAAAGGTGCGATACACCCTTAGAACCCCTCATCCATCTCAATTCGACATTTGTTGTCAAAAAATGCTTTTGATATATAAAATGCTATTTTAGACATTAATTTTTGAAAACATAAAAGAATTGATGACACAGATAAAGATAAGTGAGTAATTTTACTCAAAAAACACTTTCGGCAATTACCAAAAGTTAGAAATTTCAACCAATAATCAGTTTGTCTAATTAGATGAAGCACTATACCCCTCAAACAAGGTCAAGGATTATAATCATGACATTGTAAATAAAAAAATAGAATTGACCCATAATAGACGTTTATAGTATAGTGAGAGTTCGATCAAGTAGAGTCAAAAAAATTTGAGTTATTCGAGTTGATGCGTCATATTTTACAATTCAACTTTATTTGAATTTTTTTCGATTCGAGTCGAGTCGAGTCAAGTTTTCGAGTTCCTATACAAATTTAATTATTATTTATCATGTAAGAGTACGATTTGGTTCCGATTTAAACGGCCTTCTCTAATCATATAAGATATACATATATATTTCTTCATATTTTTTATATCAATATACATATCATGAGAAATTGAGGGACTCGACTCGATCTTAAAAACCAAATCACTAATTACTAAAAATTTCGAGTTATTCCAGTTTTCATTTTACAACTCAAACTTTATTTGAAACTTTTTCGAGTCAAGACGAGTCGAGTTTTTTCGCCTCGAGTCGAGTCAAAAAAATTATTTTTTAATTCGAGTCGAGATTTACTCATGCCTACTTTATAATACTCAATCCGAATTAATTAACTAATTAATTGAATATCGTTGGATTATACAAAAAATCAACTTTGAAAAAACATTGGAAACAAAATTGAAAAACAATTTTGACCAATAAAATAATAGTTTTATATTTTTGAAAGAAGAGTCATGCATCATTAAAAACTCGTCCGAACTCGGAGTCGGATTCCGAGTTCAGGAAATGATTAATAATTTTATATTACTTTCAGTTTCAAAAACACTTTTAAAAATTGACGTAAAATAAAGTAAATAAAATTTTTAAGAAAAAAGGAAGAGAAGGTAGATGGAATCTATCACAAGATCCAAATTTATAGGTTACAACTAAGCCTGCTTGAAGTTTCCTTTTCCACATTTTCGTAAGATTTGTTTTTCAATGAATGTAACCGAACACATGGTGTCGCTTTTCTGAATGCCCAAAAGAGTTGTGAGGTCCTTTTTGTCCTTGCCAACCTCTTATGGAATGGAAATCAATCTTCTATCCATTCTCACCATCAACATTGAAAGGTTGATAGTTGATTGAATCTATAACGTCGAAATACGAAAATCGAATGATAAGAAATTTGATGTTTTTAAATAAAATCGTGAATTTCAAGTTTTCGTGAAAAGAAAAAAAATAACAGATAAAAAAATCGTCTCACAAAATAAAGTTTGTCTGGTTTGATTCTGAATTTGATCAGATTCTTGTAATTCTCGAACACAAATTCTCATATCTAAAAAATAGGGTCGATTGCACTACAAGATTTTAAGCTATGACTCTCATTTTAAATTGGTCCCACAATTTTTTAATGTTTCAATTTTATCCCTAAATTATAACTATCGTTTTAAAATGATCCCAGACTTTTGGATGTTCCAGTTTCATCCCAAATTCTGGCCCTCATTCTATCATATTATTACATAATATACATAAGTGTTTACATGAAAATTAACGATTTTTTTTATAATGAATTTATTAACATGTAATATGATTAGCATATATTGATAATTTAAGGATGAAATTATAACATGCAAAAGTATGTGGATTAATTTAGAAAGAGAATTATAGTTTGATGATAAAATTGGAACGCTCAAGTGTTTTTGGGGCCAATTTAGAATGAAGTTTATAGTATGAGAATGAAAATAAAATGTTCAAAATTTTTAAAGCCAATTTAAAATGAGAATCATGATTTGAAAACATATAGTGCAATTAACCCAAAAAAAATTATAATTATTTGCTCAATTGACAATCACCATCGTCCAGCGTGGATCGGTACCTTTTTTTGGGCAGTATGCGATTTTTTATCTCGCACATATTTAAAATTTTCAGGGATTAATTACTTAATCAACGGTTTTAAAAATTAAAAAGGCTAGAAAATAAAAAATAAAATAAAAGCCGAATATTCGGATAATTGGATCTTAAATGTAGCATATTCTTCTTCCTTTTAGCTATTGGCCCCAAAAAATTTAATGTACAATCTTTCCTCTAACGTTTATTTATTTTTTCAACTTTATATCTAATGTATTTTTGAGCTTTTCTGCCCCTTGACATTTATTCCGTTACTTAAATCACTTTAAATTTTTGACACTGTTTAAAAGAACATCTCAACTAATGAGATCGTGCCATGCCATCCTATATATTTTATTTTTCTTAATTTTGAAATTAACATATAAATTAATTAAAAATAAAATAACATAATATAATATTATAAAAATTTGTTTTCCCCTCCTTTCTTTCTTCAGTTCTCTCCAATTCTCTATTCTCCTTCATTGCTAAAAACCAGTGAATGTTTGATTTTCCTTCAACATCCATTGATAAAGCAAAACAATTGACCCTAAAGACTTTTTGTACTACTTTGGGTAATGGTGCAAATTTTAGGGGAAAAAAACAAAAAAAATACGTTAGGCACCAAGTTGGAAAAAATAATAAATAGTAGGAGCCAAATTGTGCATTAAGCAAAAAAAAAAACTAAAACCATCTAAAGATCTCTCTATATATAATCTCCCATGGACGGAACAAAATTCGACTCTATTCGAAAATTTTGAATTTTTCATCTTAACTCGACGTAAAAGATTTATTTAAATTTTTTAAGTAAAATCAAATTTTTAATAATCAGTGGATCTATTTTCAAGTTTAAGTCGAGTCTTTCAGCTCTGCATGATATATGTATATCATATATGAAAAAATATATGTATACTGTATATGATTATAAAAAGTCATTTTAGATTATAACCAATTAGTACCATAACATTGTAAATAGTTACAATAAAATTTGAACTTGAACAACTTGACTCGAATTTTATAAATTCGACTCAAAATTTTTTAGATAAAATTTGAGATATAAAATAAAACTAGTTACTCAAATTTTTTACTACTCCAAATCATACATATTCAATTCATTGATCAATCAATTAATTTACATTTTGAGTATTATAAAAACCAGTCAAGAGAATGAATTTAATAATTCAATTTGTTTCAACAATCCTTAAAATAAATGGTTAAAAATTATCCGTTAACATTATTCTTTCCCCTCTACGTGAGTAAGTTCAGTACCCATTAAGAATAAATTTTTTTTTCTCTCCCTAAAATTTGTTCAAAATAAAATCAGTTTAATTAAATTTTTAATCTTACTTAAAACTTATTGTCTCATCACTCAACCAATTAATTATTTTTTATACAATAGTATATATTTTTCTAGAAAAATAATCTTCTTTTTTTTTTTCTTCTTTTTTTGACAATATTTTATTTTTGCTTCCTAAAACATGAAGGGGAGGATGTATGAATGTGGGTCAATATCTTTGATTGCTCAAATCCATAGTTAACAAAAATTACGCGCTCACTTACTCTCACCGTCTTCTCTCTTCGTTTCATCTATCTCTCTCCCCCTTCTGCCGCGCTCCGCCGACGTACGGCGGAGAGAGTGAAAGAAAGAGCTAACAGCTTCCAAGGAGCTTAATTCTAGGGATTTATATATATTAGATTTTTTCCGTGTGGTTGATTTTCTGTTTGGCTAGTTAGATTGAGAGAGGGAAGAGGAAAAGATAATACAATAGAAATGTCGGCGACATTGGACCCTGTCGATTGACTTCTCTTCTCTCTCAGCAGAGCTTTCTGTAGTCCTCTCGCATTTTTTATTCAGATCCAGGTTTGTTCCTTTTTTCTCTCTTTCACAACCGTATGCTTTGTTCGATTCCTCGGTAAACTAAGTCTGATTTTGTATTTTTTTCCCGCATTTTCGCTGTTTGGACAGTTTTATCATGTTAATTCATTACGTTTTTAATGGATGTTTGGTTAGTCTCTTAGCTTTGTATCTTATCTACAATTAGCTTAAATATTTCTGTGTAATCATTAAGATTTAGAGTACACCTTGAAAAAAAAATATGATTTCCTTTTACAACAAAGGCGCTGGCTTTTCATTAGTATTGGATCTCGATAGCTATGTTTGGAACTAAAGGCTAAATCTCATTGTTTTTTATTTGTTTTCTTTGATTCGCCAAAAAAAGAAAGGAAAAGAAGAATACTGTATGGGACATAATTGAAATGAAATGTTTGGAAATTCGTCGGAGTGGTGCTGCTATTAAGATATTTAGCAATGTGTCTTGCAACGATTATGTAATTTGTAGGTATTGAGGCAGTAACAGTTTTAATTTGCTCTGAGTTGATCTTTGTTTGTTATATAGGCTTATAGCATTAGAATCAAATGTGGTAGGAAGCTCCTTTTCCTATATATGTTCTTTCTATATCACAGGAGCTTTGTCTTAGTTTAATTGTTTATGCTGTATGAGGAAGGATGGCATGTCAGTTAACGTAGCGAGGATCGTCTCATTGGAGGACAGACAAAGTGAGCTTTTAACCAATAGTTTATCTAAAAGAAAAGCTACGATCACAACTTCTCTAGGAAATATATTGTTTACTAATTTGTGTTATCTGTTCTGCTAGCTGATATACTTATGCTTTTGACTAATACCTTTTATTATGAATACAATATTTTCACTTTGATTGTTTTAGATCAGTTACCTCTCTTTTCCTGTTTATCTGCCCGTTTAAACTTCAAAAAGGTTACCATTCGGAATGCTTTGTATATGATGTAGGGATGCGTAATATGCTTGACTCTTGCTCTTGGGTGGGCTTTTGCTGCTTATGTCAGGTACATGGTTTTAAGAGAATTTAAAAAGCAGCCTGCTTGCTGCCATGACTATTCTATATTGTCCTATGACCTAGAAAGTTGCCTATTTCATTTATATATTCCTATATTTTTTGCCCTTCACAGGAACATAGAGATCAATAGAATGAAGGTTGCCATGAAAGATGGCAATAGCTTTGCTTTTTTATGCCATGGTATTAATGAACTTGAGCACTCTAATCAGGTCAATCTACCAAGAGTTACAGCTGTGATGCCTTTAAAAGGTTTTGGAGAACATAATCTACACAATTGGAGGAGTCATGTGAGTACTTTGTGCTCTAGCTAGCACTCGGTTTGAGGTGTCTTCTCAATCATGGTAACGAAGTGTGCATTTACCTATTCCTTGTCCACATTTTGTTCATCAGAAAATGGAAAACTGATCTAAATTCCCCTCTTCTTTCTTCTTCATATTGCTCTGCCAAAATTGATTAATTTAAAATATTTGTTTAATGTCAATGGAGGCAGATCACATCTCTCTATGGTGGCCCTCTAGAGTTCCTGTTTGTAGTGGAAAGTACTGAAGATCCTGCCTACCTTGCTGTTTCTCAGTTATTAAGAGATTTTAAGGTATACCAAAAATTTGCTTTATTATGCATTGTCGGATAATATTGTCAGAAAAGTCAAATAGGATTGTTATCAGTTTATATTCCCCTTCACTGAACCCTCCAAACTCAATGTTTGCCCTTTGTTTCATGCATGTGTTAGAGGGCATCATTTGAGTGTCTTCACTGGGCTTTACTTCTTGCCTTCCTGATTTCATTGCATGCTTTTCTGTGCAGGATGATGTTGATGCTAAAGTCATTGTGGCTGGTTTATCAACAACCTGTAGTCAGAAAATACATAATCAGCTGGTATGTAACAACTTTTCTAACAGATTTGCAATTAATCTTGCCTTTTACCTCTGTATTGATATTATGTTTAAACTATGCTTCAATCTCACTCATACCAGTGAAGAATTAAGTTAAAGCCTTAGCCGAAGAATTCCTCTTTTTGCTAATCCACAATTATTTAATGTTATTCCTTGTATGTTGTTAATATCTCTTGGCTAGAAGTGTATTCAATATATCATATCATTTGGTATTTCTTGTGAAGGTTGGGGTGGAAAAAATGCATAAAGATACCAAGTATGTATTATTTTTGGATGATGATATTAGGCTTCACCCTGGATCAATTGGAGCCCTCACTGCTGAGATGGAAAAGAGACCTGAGGTATGTTTGTGCACATCAATATACATTAAATCAAAATAATTAGTTATTTTTCTGAACTAAAATTTCTTTTTGTGATACTCATGTTATTGGCTATGGTGTGCAGATATTTATTCAAACCGGATACCCTCTTGATTTACCGTCTGGAAGTTTAGGGAGTTACTGCATATATGAATACCATATGGTATGATGCCTTATATGACTTATTTTTTCTTCCCAAGATACTTCATATTCCTGACCATAAATTATTATATTGTTTTTGGATAACTTGCTCTGTATTTATACAAGTGAGCAGTGAAAAATCTGCCTTCAAAACAACAGTACAACCAGAAACAAAGCCATAAATGATTACCACCTAAGTCAATGGTCCAATTATTTCATAAAATATGAATTTAATGGGGAAGTCAGACAAACTCATTTGTGTATGGCTTGCTGTTTCTTTCATGTCCTACTATCCAATCTACCAGTATACCCGCAGATAAGTTGCACCTTTGATTGCTACAAAAGCATATGCTAGCTGATTAAATACACTCATTTATACACATCAACAGGCAAGCACTTCTTATTGAAATAAAGCAGCAACAAGGAGGGGAAATAATCGTCTCCCATGTGCTAACTTATACCATAGCCCAAAGTTTAAACAATAATAGAGCACTATAGATTGAAATAAATCTTTTTCTACTGTTTGAATTTGGCCAAGAGATGCTGCTTAGCTGAAAGCTCTTGTTTATTTAACTGTCTTCAAGCAGTTGATATTGGTTCTTTTACTTTAATCTCTCTCCAATAACTTAGTTGTTGTATCCTTTAATTCATGTACTCCTACTCGTCCAATATTTCTTTTCTACAGCCTTGCTCAATGGGATTTGCCACAGGTGGGAAAACATTTTTCCTTTGGGGAGGGTGTATGATGGTAAGTGGCTCCCCTATTGTTCTCAGTGAATCCTGTACAAAATTGAAGGATTGTTTCTCATTCTTCTAGATTGTTTTTCAGATGCACGCTGATGATTTTAGATATGACAATTCTGGTGTGGTCTCGGGACTTCAAGATGGTGGATACTCTGATGATATGACACTAGCTGCTATATCTGGTAATCTAGTCTCTATTAAATGTTTTCGTATACTAATATTTCTGTTGATATTAGAATTACAGCTTTGTATACTCATAGACGTGCAGCACTTTAACTGATACTCTTCTCAGGAGCCAACAAGAGACTTATTACATCTCCTCCTGTAGCTGTTTTCCCGCATCCTCTTGCAAGTGATCTTAGTTTCTCTAGGTTTGTGATTTTTACCCGGTTAAGCTTTTTCTTTTATATTTATATCCTTGTTGACTTTGACTTCTTCTCCAGGTACTGGAATTACTTGAGGAAGCAAACATTTGTTTTGGAATCATACATAAGCAGGGTTAATTGGCTAATGAATAGAGGATTATTTTCATTCCATAGCTATATGTCATGGGGATTTGTTGCGCCATACTTGATGGCTGCAATTCATGTTGCAGCAGCATTAGAAATCTATATCAAGGGTTATTCATATGGGGAAATAACTTGTACTACAACTGGTGAGCTCAATATTTTTCCTTTTCAGCTAGGTTAGGCAAACCAAAGTCTGGGATTGTAATCTGGCAGTATACCAGTCTATTTGATGCATTTTGAGTAACAAGAGTTTGTTTTGTCTTTGGTCGAGACGGTACAAAGTTATACCGATAATCTACAAGTTCCTTGTGGCCCTCAACATGTTGGATTTCTAGTAATTCAGACTTGTATTCAGGGATGCATAACTGTTTGCTCTCCACAACTAGAAATGCTGGCAGTAGTCCTTGTCACATGATAGAAATTTCTTTTTCAGAAGTACTTTTTGGTTGCAGTTTCTCCATTAAAGTGTTCAATCTAATAAATTGGAGTCTGGAGACGTATAGTATGATATTAAAGTTGGCAATAGCTACTGCAACTAAGCAAACTGACTTTCCACAGGATTGTTACTGACAAGTTGCCTCGCTATATGTACCTTTACGGAGCTACTTGCTATGTGGAACTTAACAAGGATTGAAGTTCAACTATGCAACATGTTATCTCCCGAGGCACCTAAGCTCTTGCTTGATTATTACAACTGGAGCATGGTAAGCATCTCTCTCTCTCTCTCTCTTTAATATGGAGGACGGTCATGAATTTTGTTAAAGTTACAACATCATGCGTTCCCATGAAAATTAAGTTCTTATCTCGAGTATATTCGCATTTTCCTTTCCCCCAACTGTATGCTTCTCTTAAGACCTACACGCATAGAATGATGACGAAAATGTCTGGTCTATTTATCTGTTTCAACACCTCGTCTAAAAGTTCAAAATCACGGAATAATCTCCATCTGATTGTAGTGAAGTAGTGTGTACTCAAGCTTTTATATGTTTTTGTGATTGAGCAGATCTTTGTTGCAATGCTGGTTGATAACTTTCTATACCCTATCTCTGCATTCCGATCTCATTTCTCTCAATCTATCGATTGGTCGGGTATCCGATACCCCACTTGAAGGATGGAAAAATAAACAAGGTAAGCCAGTTGAACACAACACACAAGCCACCATTCATATCGAACTCGAGCTGAGCAGTATTTGGGTAATGTGCAGATCGAAAGGAGCAAAGGTAGGGGTCCGAAGTTCACAGACTTGGGAGGCAAGCATTTATATGGCAAAAAAGGAGCTCCTCCAAAAGCCTCATTCTTAAGCTCATTGGCCAGAAGCTTAGGCCAGTGGTACCAACCCAAGAAATACGAGGTCTAGATTTGGCAGAGGATTCTAGAAGCACAGATTCAGTAGCCTATTGTTGGTGATATTTCTTATTTGATTGGTTTTAGTGGTCTAGGAATTTTCGCCCTCATTTGTTTTTTTAGTCGCCATTCAATCAAATTTATTCTTGATTTTATCACCTCTCTTTGTAGGAGGGGGGTGATTTTGTAATTTGCGTCCTGTAATTTTATTGAATTTTTACAGTTAGTGTTCGAATTTGAGACATTAGTTTGTGGTTTACAGTTTTACCAATCGGAATCTCTGTATCGACTGTCCATTTAGTGTTGTGTGTGCAACATTTTATTGGTCTTTTTTGGTCATTCAAATTTCAAGCAAATCAAATCAGTTGATCTAGTAGGACGATGTACTAGATTTATTAAACAATATCATATGTTCGAATGTGATATTATGAATGGAAAAAATTAGGTTAGAATGATTGTCCCGTAATGAACATCTATTATATTTAATCTGAATTAATCAATCAATAAGATACGAGTAATTATACTTGAAACAAATTCCGTTCGGTCATGTTTGGTTGCAAGGTATAAATTGGTTTTCAAGCATTTAAAGCATATTTTAATTGGTAAAACTAAGGATTGATATTTTGGTACTTGAACTTAACTTCAAGGTTCAATTTAGTACTTAAAACTTTTTTTTTGTCTAATTAGATATTTGAATTTAAATTTTTAACTCAAATAGATACACAAACTTGATTTCTTGATTTAAATTGATTAAAATTTAGAAGTACCTATTTGAACAAAGAGTTTGAAATGATTAAAAATCTCATTTTCCGCAACATCCCATTTTTTAAATTTGGGATCGTTTGAAATTTGATAAAAAAAATGGAAGTACCTGTTTGAACCAAGCAAACATTCGCTTCACAACCCGTTTTTCCCGCCGATGAAAGATTGGAATCCTCTGAGCTTTTCGAGACAGTAGGATACCCGGTCGTCGAGCTTGTTGGGTTCGTTCTTGAAGAACCATTCGTGCTTTTCTGGTGCAACGTCGACTGGGGATATTCAAATGAACCTCAACTTAAAATACATCGAAAAGGGGCATAGTATTTGTGCGGAGATATAAACAAAGATATCGAAAAGGGCATAGTATTTGTGTTCAAATTTCCTTTATGGAACCCAATTAAAGCTTAAAATACATGAAGACGGAGAACAAACTCACAAGGATGGCAATATTTTACATTTTCCTTTGATGTAATGGAGAGCAAGCTTTTCACTTTTGTTTTGTGTCTTCTTTCTCTATACGATGATCATGCATCATTAGCATTATTTTTTTTTAAATAGTCTAAAGGTGATTATAATGTAATATCTATTTATAGATATTTTTAACTCTTTGACAATACAATTTGAACCCGTGTTTCTTAAGACGAACATTATCCACTGGGACACTTGTTGGGTTCTATTTAAACATTGTTAAAAAAAACCCTAAATGCTTGAACACAAACCCTAAAGTTTAAGGAGTCAGCATATCCATAAGAGGCAGACAAGAACCGAGATCATGCATCGATTCCTTTATTTATTCTCTTTGGACTCATCAATCATGACAGTCATTGTGATTAAAGGGTTTCAACAATTAATTAAGAAGGTTGGCGTGGGATTAAAGTAGAGCTTAAATTAGCGGTTCACAATTAAAGTGAAGATATTTAGGTCCCATCCCATTTTATTAAAATAATAGATTATTATCCTCTACATCGACGGTGAAAGGGTTTAGAGTTTTAGGTTATGAGTTTAGTTTTTCTAATATAGAATTTAATATTGATGGCTAAAATATAGAGTTTAATGTTTAGAGAGTTAATATTTAGTAGGGGTTTGGGGTTAGTGATTTCAATTCAATAGTTGTCCTTTATTAAATAGTCTTATTGTTCTGGAAAATTTTAGAACGAGGGACACACTGTTATACACCACTAACACTAAACACCACTATAAAATTTTAATTTATGACTTACGGGTGTAAAAAGCCCTTTTAACTTAAAAAAAACAATTAAGCCCATGATTTTTTTGCACTCAATTAAGCCCTTAAACCAAGAAATTTAATCAATTAAGCCTTTTGACCAAATTTGGCCATTAAATCTGACAGTTTTTTGGATCTGTTGGTGCAGTACGTCGTGTCATAGTGTTTTTTACTTGATATTTTTAATTTTTTTTATTTTATTTAAAGAATTATTTAAAAATTCTAAAATTCTAAAAGACTTATAAAATTTATAAAAAAGATATTTTTTGAAAAAAATCTGTAAATGCAATATGATATAAATGTAGTGTATCACGTGCCAATAATATCTAAAGAAAAAAACTATCAATATTTAATAGTCAAAATTGGTCAAATGGCTTAATTGATTAAATTTTTTTGTTCAAGGGCTTAACTGGGTGTAAAAAAGTTCAGGTGCTTAATTGGGTGTAAAAAAAAATTAGGGGTTTAATTGATTTTTTTTTAAATTCAGGACATATTACACCCTTAAGCCTTAATTTTTTAATGATTTTTAAATAAATATTAAAAATTTTATGCATTTGACATGCAATTAATCGTATTTTAAAACAAAGTTATAATTTATATAATTGATTGAAAGTCATACCAACTCATACATAAAAAGTCGTAATTTTTCAACGGCCGGTAGGGAATATCTCCGACGGCGGCTACAGGAAGATAAGAGTTTAGGAATGAGTCTAGGTTTGTAGAGGATGAATAATTTAATGCTAATGTTTTAAACTAAAGATTAAAGAAATACTAAAAAATAAAGAATTATTCTATCTAAATTCTAATTTTATTTTAAAATATGATTAATTATACGTTGAAGGCTTAAGAATTTTAATATTTATTTAAAAATCATTAAAAATTAATTGTGTGTAGCGTTAATGGTGCGTAGCAGTATATGTCATCAGTTCTAGACTTATCCTATTAATTATATTAATAGTTTTATTTACCGTTTGTGCGTCAATTCATAAAAACATGGATGGTTATAAGCAGTGGCGGAATCAAGATTATCATATAGTGGAGTCAGAGTAGACTTTAGGGTACGAGGATTCTCATACCTCTACAATATAAATATTGTTGACCCCATACCCAAACAAATTAAGTGGGTCAATTCTAATATTTAGATGAAAAATGGTACACTAACTCCTTGAAAACCCCATTTAACTCTTTGAAAATCTTATATCACAACAAATCAAGTGGGGTCAATTGAACCTTAAAACATGTGGCTCCGCCACTTATTATAAGATACATTATCTGTGATTTTTTAACAATCATAATCGAAACGATAACAAATATTTTATTTATTTATCTTTTATTCTTTTGAAAAATAAACAAAAACATTTTTATGTTTTTAGACAATCATTATTTTATTTGTGGAATCCGGTGCTAATTTATTTTCCTATTTCAATTTAGATATTTTTAAATACTTCTATTAGATAATATAATCGGTTTAAAGTTAAATTTTAGAGTTTGGAATTTAAATAAATAATTTTTTTATTATTTTACACAGCAAGTAGATACATGCATGTACATACAAGCTCAACTAATACACCTAATGGAAAGTAATCTAACTCCATTTTTTTTATATGTAATTATCACGTTCTCAAATTTGCACATCACATATTAATACACATAAATAAAACAGTCAGAAATTAAGCACACATGCATATGAAAATGGTATAATATTTTCAATGTTTAGTAACAATTCCACTAATTTTTCAATGTTTAGTAAAAATTCCACTATTTTTTCGTACCAAATTAGGCAGATAATTACCATTAATTAATTAATTAATTAAATTTCATCAACGATGCCCTATGTTTTATTATTTCCCTCGAATGAGTAAATTTTTAATTATTTTTTATAAAAAATGGAATAAAAGTATAATTTTATAAAACTCTTTTAATTGATAATAATTAAAATTAAAGACTAATTTGTTTTTTAGGTTAATAAAACTATTTGCCAACATTTGTTAAAGGTTTAATTAGGTAATTTCAATTTTGGTTTATCATCTATAATTATATAATTAAATATATTCATGTAATTTTGATTAAAATTTTATTATAATTATTTTTAGAATAATTTGAAATATTTTTGACCGAATGTTTATACCTTTTAAATTTTAATTAATTTAAATCAACATAAAATTTTATTTTTCCTTACATGAACTCAATTTGAGTTTAACTTGAGATATACTTTCGACTTGTAAAACTAACATGATTAGTTGACATGGTGGTTTTAATAAAAAACGAAATATTCTTATACCTAAAAAACTCCGATTTGAGCAATTTATTTGTAAGGCATATATTATCAAATGACTAAAAAGAAAGAAAGAAACAGATAATACGGAAAGATCACAACAAATGCTAAAAAAAATTATTTAAGACCTTGTTATTTATTTTGTGAATGATTATTACATGCATGAACAGTGAAAAAATACAAGTGGGATTGTAGAATCATCATTGGCGATTCCGCGGTAATGACAGGACATATCGACAATAACCTTGAATATTTTTTCACGCCCTGAATAATAATCTTTATTTAATTTATAAAATTAATTGAAATTGAATTTAATTATGAGCAGTTTATTGTTTAATAAATAAAAATAATTTAAATTATTCGTATAAAATTATAATTAATAATTTAGATATTCGTGAGTGATAATTTAAATTCAATTTTGAATCTTATTTAAAATTAAATCCATCCTACGTCATAAATTATATAAAATATATATAGGCAAGTAGTATATGTCATGGATTTGGTAGATTATTCCAATTATTGGTAATAAAAAAATTGGTCTAAAACACCATACATAGACTTTTTACGTGCGCCATGCAAGAAAGCAACAACAAATCAAATAGAGCTAATAAATTAAAGAGGTATTGGTTAAAGATTTTGTTTATATAAATTAAAATAATTCTATTTAATAAAATAGATCTTTTATAATTAATATTTTAATAAACTAATGTTTAATTTTTTTATCAATATAAACATATTTTTCAAGCACATACAATTTCGAATTAATTCAATATCTTCTTTATATTGGTCTAAAAACACTTTCTTCACTAATATATGTTTTATTATTGAAGGTTCTTTTACATCAAACAAATAATGAGATATTTCTAATTTATTCAAACTAATATGCATTGTTATGATTAGACCACCTGATCCAATTTTGGAATAAAAACTCGTCTCTGACCTGATCTGACAAAAATATATAAAAAATTTATTTTTATTCAGTAAAATAGAGAGTTAATTGAAAAAAAATATAGAGAGCTACATTATAGCAACTCTCACTAAATATATATAAAAAAATTGCACTATTAGTCTATGTTAAGTTGGGTCAGATACAAAACTATGTTAACAGATTGGGGAAAGGGGAGCACTGTTGTCAGGGGGACAAAAGCAGCGTATCGCCATTGCTAGAGCCATTATCAAGAACCCTGCGATACTGCTGCTTGATGAGGAGACGAGTGCCCTTGATTCTGAATCAGAAACACTGGTACAGAATGCACTTGATCAGGCCTCCATGGGAAGAGCCACTCTGGTAAGTGCTAACTCGTTTACATTAATCCTAGTTTAATCTTCTTAATTTATTTCTTCTAATTAATTAAGCATTCCAATTTGATGAGCAGGTCGTTGCCCACAAGCTCTCCACCATTCGAAATGCAGACCTCATTGCCGTTGTTAACAATGGTTGTATCATTGAGACTGGATCCCACAGTGACCTCATGAACATGAAGAATGGCCACTACGCACGGCTCGCAAAGCTACAACGACAATTCAGCTGTGATGACCGTGAAGAAAATCCCGAAACATGCCTTCCATCTGCTGGAAGAATGAGTACCGGCAGGCTAAGCGCTGCGAAATCGAGCCCGAGTTAGACTTTCTTCTCTACGCCGTTGCCTAATATCGAAACTCCAAAACCGGTTTCTCATCCCCCTCCTTCCTTCCTTAGGCTCCTCTCTTTAAATTCCCCGGAATGGAAACATGGTTTGATCGGTTGCCTCTCGGCTATAGCATTCGGCGCCGTGCAGCCGGTCTATGCTTTAACAATTGGTGGCATGATTTCGGCCTTTTTCGCGACAAGTCACAAAGAAATGCAGGCTCGGATACGTACTTATGCTTTGATATTTTCTTTGCTCACGTTGCTCTCCTTCATCCTGAATCTTATTCAGCAGTATAATTTTGCCTACATGGGTGAGCGGTTAACTAGGAGAATCCGAAGCAGAATGCTCGAGAAAATACTGTCCTTCGAAGCTGCTTGGTTCGATGAAGAGAAAAACTCTAGTGGAGCTTTATGTTTGAGTTTGCGCAATCAAGCGTCGATGGTTAAGACTCTGGTCGCAGACCGAATCTCGTTGTTAGTTCAAACCACTTCAGCCATTACCATCGCGATGATTATCGGACTAATCGTTGCTTGGAAATTAGCAGTGGTGATGATTGCAGTCCAACCTCTTACAATTATGTGTTTCTACACACGAAAAGTTCTGCTTTCCAGCATTTCAACTAACTTCGTCAAGGCACAAAATCAAAGCACTCAGATAGCGGCGGAGGCTGTTTATAATCATAGAATCGTAACTTCGTTCGGGAGCCTCGGTAAGGTACTTCAACTGTTCGACGACGCAAGAGGAACCGAGGAAAGAGGCTCGGAAAAAATCATGGCTTGCAGGGATTGGTATGGGATCAGCTGTTTGCTTAACCTTTATGTCATGGGCTTTAGATTTCTGGTATGGAGGTACATTGGTCCAAAAGGGAGAGATATCAGCAGGGGATGTGTTCAAGACATTCTTTATCTTGGTTAGCACCGGAAAGGTCATAGCTGAAGCCGGAAGCATGACCTCAGATCTAGCCAAGGGCTCAACTGCAGTGGCGTCCGTGTTCGAGATACTTGATCGGCAATCCTCGATTGTTCCAGGGTCTCAGGTAAGAAGATTTCTTTAACTTAATCTTTGCTTATATTACAACATACAATTTGCTTTAACTTAATCTGTTTACTATCGCATTAGGGAGAAGATGGCACCAATGGAACAATGCTAGAAAGATAGAGTTGAAGAAAGTTGATTTTGCGTATCCAAGCAGGCCGGATACGCTAGTGTTGCGCCAATTTAGCTTGGAGGTGAAACTGGGCACGAGCGTTGGACTAGTCGGAAAAAGTGGATTTGGAAAATCAACTGTGATTGGATTAATACAAAGATTTTACGACGCCGAAATGGGGTCAGTGAGAGTAGATGGTATAGACATAAGAGGACTAGACATTCAATGGTACAGGAGGCAAATGGCATTGGTCAGCCAAGAGCCAGTGTTATATTCAGGCACCATCCGGGATAACATTGTGTTCGGAAAGCTAGATGCATCAGAGAACGAAGTCGTCGAAGCAGCTAGAGCTGCAAATGCTCATGAATTCATCTCGTAATTTGTTTACTTTCTAACCATCACATTAACGGAATTTGCAAACTTGAAATCATCCTAACAATTCTCCTATTCACAATAAACTCTGATGTGTAGGGCATTGAAGGAAGGATACGAAACAGAATGCGGAGAAAGAGTGCAACTATCAGGAGGACAGAAACAAAGAATAGCCATAGCTAGAGCTATAATTAGGAACCCAAGAATACTCTTACTAGACGAGGCGACTAACGCTCTCGACGTGCAATCTGAACAAGTAGTTCAAGAAGCATTGGATCGTATCATGATGGGAAGGACCACAGTTGTGATCGCTCATCGGCTTAACATGATAAAAAAAGTAGACTCGATCGCATTTGTGGCCAATGGAAAGGTGGTGGAGCGAGGTATGTACGCTCAGCTCAAGAACCAGCAAGGAGCATTTTCCAAGCTTGCAAACCTTCAAACATAATCGTACCAGTTAGCTCTTTCAAAGGCTGGAAATGCCATTGCCACTAGCTAGCATGCGCTTGGCTAAACTTAAAAAAGCAGTATCCTAGTTTTTTATATATATGAAGTGCAGAACATTGTACTAAATTAACTGTAAAGATATCAAAACATGGGGAAACTGGTTATAGATATAGATTAATATTTGCTACTCAAGCATGCATAAAGTGTAGTTAAATGATAAAATTCAGAAAAACAATTAAATAACAATTCGAATAAATAAATAATATACACGTTATTTATATGTATCAATCACTTGTTTTCAAATTAACGGATCCCTTTTTCTTTTCTTTTAATTTTTTATCTCTGATTTTCAATATACTGACCAAACCTGTTAAAAGTAAGGATTGGTCGACTTTAGTAGGAGAGAAGGAATTGGCTTACGTGGTATAATTGACAAAGGAAAGAATGCTTATTCTCCTTCTTCAATGTTCACTGCCTAGGCTGGCGTTTCCTCTTTGGTTTTAAATCGACAACGATGACTGATATATTATCAGCACTGCTGCGTCCTAATGCTATTTCGGTAAGATTATCAGCTACCACTTGAGCAGGTGAAACTCCGTCTGCCCCCGAATACCTGCGACGTCGTCTTAGTATGCTGCGAGCTACCTCCCCTGCTTCTTCATTGCTCATCACATCCCACAACCCGTCGCTGGCCAGTATCAAACACTCATCCTCACTGCTCCTGGTCATGAAGGTAATCTCTGGTACTGGAATTATCCATGGCCTTAAATACCGGTCACCTGAACACACACATCACTGACATTAAAGGAAATAAAATCACTTACATAAAACACAACTTCATGAATACACACGCGGGCGCACACTCAGAGACATCGTATGATGAAAATATGAAAGGGATCACATGTGAATAATGACATTGATAAGAGCACATAGTAGAAAAGGCCTTGAGGCTTGAACCTGTATGATTGAAGAAGCTTTGATAAATGCTAAACAGGAAATTCAAATGAAATAGAAATGTACAGATGGAGAAAACCTATAGCTCTGGACATTGCAAGAACTCCAAATACCCTAGCACCATTCCAGTTTATGACTCTCCCTCCCTCTCTTTCGATTCTCTCGAGCTCTTCTTGTCTATCAGGCTGTAGCATGCAGAAGATAAGAGTAACAATTAGAAACAATTTCTATTTGGAGATACATAAAATATGACAATTAATCATTTGTAGAACAGTAACAATTAGAAACAATTTTCATAGTAACCTTCTGATCAACAGTTAACGGAATGGTATCAGTTCCCCGGCAAAGAACTGCCCTTGAATCACCACAATTAGATGTAATAATCTGGCAACCAGATAAAACTGCAACAACAGCAGTTGATCCCACCATTTCCGGTGCAACTGCAGCGGTATGGACTTCATTGTCAGCTCTCTCAAAGCCAGTCGAAAATGCTGCTTCCCATCTCTTCTGCCACCCAGAGTCATCAACCACTTTACGGCCCCATTCCTCTGCTATCACTCCATGCATCCTCTCAGCACAAAATTTAGCCACCTACCAACCATTGCTGAAGTTAATATGTGGAATGAAGGGCGTCAAAATAGAATAGAAATCTTCTATCTTTTTGATGTCTTTATTTATGCCTCATATTAAAAATTAAGTTTAGGATTTGATCCATATATTTTATTTTGGTATAATACACTTGTCCTACTTTAATAATACCGTTAGTCCATCCCAATTGTTAATATCATTAACTATTTTCTGTTAAAATGCTGGCATGCTAATAAGGTTTTAAGTATTATAATTACTGGTGGATCTTGGAGTAAAAATTTGAAAGGCCAACTTAAAATTTTAAAATATTTGGAGGCTTTAACAAAAATTTTCAAAAAATTAGAGGGTTTAACTAAAATTTTTTGAGAGATTTTTAAAAAAAATTAAGAGAAAATTTAATTTATGTCCATCAAGATATAGAACCGTCTAATTTGCCTTGACATGCAAACCGGCAAAGGTACCTTGTCTTCCCAGAGCATCAAACTAGACTATTCATATTATATATACCTGCATGTATGTTCGATCGGTGGAAGTAGAGCTATAAAAATTAGTCAACTGGACCAATAAATTTAATCATGCGTTCATTTAAGACATTAAACTGACCATTCAAGTAATAATATAAATACACAATATTAGTACTTTCTTCAATTAGAGAAGACAATATATACAACCAAAAGTTACTCAAATTTGTTTAAGAAGTCTGAAGATGATGTTGAAAACATGACAATAGCATGAAAGCTAAATGCATAAGAAACTTATTGTGATTTGATTAAAATAAGTCTTGACGTGAAAGAAAAAGATAAGCTGGTACGTCATTTTCTTAGGGCTAGTTTAGCATTACTTTTGAAAAGTGATTTTTAAAAGTGCTATCAAAAATAAATTATGAAAAAGAATTTTAAAAAATTTGACTGTAAGATTTTAGTGTTTAGCATTGCTGTCAAAAAGTGTTTTTAAAAAGATAAATGATCATTTTAAACATGATATTGTAAGTTATATATATGTATGTATATATATATATATAAATAATATTCAAATATTTTAATGTTATAATATATAAAATATATCAGTTTAAATTATTATAAAAATATAAAAATATTTTTATTAATAAATATGATTGGGTTGAAAAGCACTTTTCATTAACAATTTTTTCTCCAAAAGTGGTTTTTAAAAAATATTAATAAATTATAATAAAAAATAAAAATATTAAAAAATAAATCATATAATTATGTATTTGTAAAAAAATATAAGTTTATAAATTATAAATAAAACAATAGCAAATGAAGGTTCAAATTGTAATTTAACTCCCAAAAATACTTTTCTAACCGCAAAAGCTAAAAATTTCAGCTTTTATGTTTGGGTTAAAAAACACTTTTTAAACGCATTTTTTATTCAAAAGTTATCTGTTTAACATTACTTTTGGTCTCAAACCAAACAATGCTAAACACACCCTTAGTAACTAAGTACCAATACCTATACATACAAGTATTGCAAATCAAGGGAAAAAGCAAGCTTCTCTAGGAGGGAAAAAAGCAAAAATAAAAGAATTATTGTCAGATGTAAAAACATGGCAAAATTGACATACGGATGGCCACAAAGCGGTTCACCAACCTACCGCCCAAACCCTCTTTTTTCCTGGTCGTCTTACTCTTTTTATAGACCCGATCAGCCATCTTCCCCATGCTACTACCTCAATTTCTAAACATGGTAAACCAAAGAAAACATTTTGTTGACTTTTCTTATTCCCACAATAAAGGAATTTCATAATTCCTCGTGGGGCACCCAAGGTAGGATTCTTTATACCTTGCTACCATCGGGTTCGTTCCGATGGACCGTACAAAATAAAATATACTATAGCAACGAGATTTATCAATGTTAGCAGTGACATAGAACATTACAACGATAAAATCAAGAATAAGGTACATGTTTGAGCTAATGAGACCTTGAAATTTCATATTCATGTCTTACTATACATAAACTATATACTGATGACTCTATGCAAATATATTTTGATAATCAATTCGATTATTTGTACGTGTAAACCGTGTAAGTCAAATGCAGAAATCCCTGACAAAAATTCAGCGGTCCCATAATAAAAAGGTTCCAAATTTAACCAATAATAATAACTTGGGGACTAAATGTATTAATGTCCTTGACTTACTTATACGTGCTGATGTATTTGTATATGATATTTGCAATTCTCAATACCTTGACGACAAAACACAGGCAGGCTATCTCAGGAACTTAGCGAAGCTTTTATTATTATTATTATTATTAGAAAAATTTTAATACATAGTCTTATAAACTTTAATTTAGATAGGCCTTTTAATTTTAGGGGTTTAGTTTAGGGGTTTAGGTTGTAGAATTTAGAATTTAACATTTATGTTGTTTATAATTTAGTTTTTTAAGATTTAAATTTAATTTTAATTTATAATAAAAATAAGTAAATTTTACAATACCTGTGTATTAAATTTAAACTCTTATTATTATCTCTAAGAAAAAACAAAGCGTTGGACTTCTTGAGCCAAAACAAAAAGTGTTGTGCTGGTTCTTAATGACACGCGTCCAGGAAGAATGCAAAAGGCTATATTCTTATGTATGTATAGAATGGACCACTAGTAATTGAAAACGTGTCAAAGCATGAAAAAAGAATAATTTTTATGTTCAATCAGTAATAATATATA
Organism: Hibiscus mutabilis; assembly: GCA_019671005.1. Classification (NCBI taxonomy): domain Eukaryota; kingdom Viridiplantae; phylum Streptophyta; class Magnoliopsida; order Malvales; family Malvaceae; genus Hibiscus; species Hibiscus mutabilis. Next base: position 2,916,761 of record CM033740.1, read on the forward strand.
TTAATTTATTTAAAACGTTTATTTATATACACCATTGAAGAACACACAAGATTTATGGAAATGTGGCGGGACTCTCTCGCGTGATCTACCCTCCATTTTCTCTTTATGGAGCCAGCTAAATTAATCGTACTTAAACCAGTAAATTTTTCTGAAGAATTCCTTACCTGCGAACCACCGTGGCCATCGTAGACGCCGAAAAAGTGGATAGGGGAGATTTCGGCGGCGGTTTTAGAACCGGGAGCCGTACAGCCTCCGACGTGATCGCACTTGCTGGACATGAACGCCGGTATAACGGAGATAGCGTCTTCCATCTCTCTCCGTCTCCCGATCACAGAAGTAAACCCCCATGTCACTCCGTTGTTCCTCCCAACGCACTTCTCCCTCGTCGTTACCGTCACATCAAGCTCGTCACGAGCAGGCTCAGGGTCGAGCAACCTGGGAATCGCAGCCTCCGCCGTTAAAATCTCACCGGAACCCCCGCTCGTGCCGGAGATATCACCCGAGCTCGTCGTGCTCCTGGAATCCTCCCAGCTGAGAATCGAGGATACGCCTGAGCTGGTTGAAATCAGGTCCGGTTCGGGGAGTGAGTTGATTCGGTGGACTCGCTGTTCCTCTTGCTCTTCCGGTGGAGGTTCCATGGGCATGGGGAAGGAAAAAAGGTAGAGAAAAATAGAGTTGAGAAGGAGGAGATATAAAGAGGGGGAATACTGAAGACAATTGCGACACGTGTTAGAGAAATTGAGTCGATATCACACGCATCCTCAATCAAACTAAATATTTGAATATAACCAAAGCCAAAATAAAAATAAATTTCAAAAATATTTACGATTGGTGTCATTTAAATCAAAATAAAATATAAAGATAATTCACACATAATTTACATAGTGAGAGCCGAACTTAGATATTTAAGGATATAAGGTCTTTACACTTGTCAACCTTTCCAAAGCCCCTCTAGTGTGTTTGTCACTTTAATTTGAGTAGTTAGTAATTTAGACTAACTAATGACATTAATATCATGAAAGTATCCTTTAAGGGACTATAGGGGCTCCGCCCTGCCCAAATTTTGATAAATTTAAATTTTAGTTCTAAAATTTTTGAAAATTTTAATTTGATATTTTCACGATTTTTAAAATTCCATATTAAGCTTTAAAATTTTGAACATTTTTAATTAAATTTTCTCTTAATTTTTTTATTAAATCTCTTTCAAAAATTTAGTTAAACCCTCAATTTTAAATTTTTTTTTGTTAAAGCCTCCGAATATTTTAAAAATTTAAGTTGACCCTCTCAAACTTTTACTCTAAAATCTGCCACTGATTATAATACTTGGAGGTACCCTTGGTGAATGAGTAGTTTTACCATTTGATCGTGGTTTAGAACCGCGATAAGGGTAAGGTTGAGTTTATTGTTAGTGTCCATCGTCCTATGGTATGGTACTTGACGAACTCTTTGTTTGGGACATACTTGTGCAAGTGACCAATCGGGTGCCATTGCCAAGTGCTTCGCCAGAGACGTGCCTATGAGGGAGTGGCTTTGTATGGTGGCTTTGAAGTATTAAGCCAAGGAGAAACGGTGAAAGATTATTGCCTATTTCATGAGATCGATGACCTTGTTTTGGTTATAGAATGTGAGAGTTTCGTATGTTGTACATAGTAAAGGTACCGTAGTAAAAAGGCAAATGAAGGTTGTGATAAGCATGGTCGAGACGATGGCTGAAACCTATAGACCGGCCGATAAGACGTTGGGCTGGCTAGTGCACTATCTTGAGGTAAGTGTGTTCAGATAAGGCAAGTAACATGAAAGATATTAGAGTAGCACAGCAGAAGTGTAGGTTTAACAGCTATGTTGTGAGTAATCGAATGTTTGTTATGTCGTATTACAAAAGAATATTGTCGAATGTACCATTTGAAGATTTTTGAGAAGGCCTTATTGGCATGCCAACACTTAAACAGAAAATAGTTAATGATATTAACAATTGGGATGGACTAATGGTATTATTAAAGTAGGACAAGTGTATTATACCAAAATAAAATATATGGATCAAATCCTAAGTTTTTGCGTAGTAGAGGAATCAGAACCAAAATTTAATCAACAATAAATAAAAAGTCATCGAGTCGTACTCACGGGCTTTATTGTTTCAAAGCCACGTGCCATTATTCAGTGGTGCCACGCTGACATTACGGGACAGGGGAGACCGGCACGAACAAACTATTATTCGGTGCGGACACAAGAGCTACTCTACTCACCCGGAATTCCCTGCACCAGCAGGCCATTCAATGACGTGTCCGAAACCAGTATGATTTGATTGCTGACATGGCAGTTTCGATGAGTTTGATTGGGTGTTCGGTGATCGGGTCAATATGCTGTTAACTGTTGCCTTGCAGTGGATTCCTGTTTGTAAACATGTGAGGAATCTAAGGTACGTCCTCAGGTGGGGCCCAACCATTCTTTTTAAAAACTAACTACGTGGCGGTTATGAGCAGAAACTGGGGCCCATCATTAGGTAGAAATAGACTCTATGGCAGTAGACTAGAGTCTATAGTTGAAAACTGTATAGGAAACAAGTGAAGGGCCACGTCACATGCGCAGCTTTTAAATAAAGCATTAATGATTTAATTGTGAATTACGACTTTTTTTACCAAATTGTAAAAATATTTAAATCTTCCATTGCTAATTACTAAATACTCCATATTGATTGAAGAACACAACTCCAGTAGAAAATAAGTTAATGCTCCTCTTAAAAAATTTGGATTCGAATACATACATATATAAGTTGTGTGTATTTTGTCAAAAAATTACGAAAAATTATAAACATATACTATCATTTACACTAATATATTAAAAGAAAATCAAAACAGAATGTAAAGTTCGAACGCTTTATGGTTGAATAATTTATATTTTAGACCATTATTTTTTTAACTCTCATTTGGATTACAAACTACAAACATTAATTTAATCTAAGTATATCATCAATTTTCATTTAAATTAAAATAAGTATTTTATATTTTAAATAGTGAAAATAATTTAAAAGAACTATATATGAATTATTAGTTATTTTTATTTACACAAAAAAATATATTTTTACAAAATATTTATTAAAAAGACTTTGAAACGGTATCAAGAAAATATGAAAAGACCATAAAAGAAAGTTAGTTTGTTAAAATGAAGTAAAAAAAAAAAAATCGAAATCCAACCTTAGTATGGAAAATCGAGAAGTGAATAAATACTTTTTTTGGCATATTTTTATTTGTTTTATGGTTCATATTCACGATTTGTGGTTGCGTCTTTAAAAAATGTCATATTCAATGTTTAAACATTCATTATTTTCATAATAGTGTAATGTATCTTATCACTGCATCCAATATATGTTGATATTAGTTTTAACGTTAAATCATCATAATTTATTTTGGATAATTATCCCACAAACGATGTTATTTTAGGGCTTATGGACTTAGATTAAGTTTTAGGGGTTTATTTTTAAAATATAGAGTTTAAGGTTTAGGATTAGAAATTAAAATTTAATATTTGATTAATTTCTCAGTTTTCTTAAAATACAATAAACAAATCCTAACAAGTTCAAGTAGCAATTTTGATGGGAGAACGTTTGTTGAGAAAAAAAAAATCTCATATAGGGAGCTTCAGAGATTATCTCATGAACTAGAGATATTGTTAGAGTGATTTAAACAAAGTCGTTACCTTTTTTTAGACGACATTGAAAACTCGTCCGAAAAGCAAGACAAATTTAATAAAAAAAATTACTTTTAAATCTCCAAACGACACTTGCGCTATGCGTGCTAAAGGGGAACTCAACTCGTCATCTCTTTCAACAAGCTTCCCTTACTTTTTTAATACAAAAAAAAATTAAGATCAAACATGTCTTCTTTTTTCTCGACGACTCTTACGACTTCTTTTCATTACTATAAATTTATCCTTTAAAGAAAAAAAAATAAACTTTCACCCACCTCAAATTATCAAATTCCCCCAAGATAATATCCGAGCAATTTTGCCAATTCGAATAGAGAACAACTTTTTAAATTTTCATAAAAAGGCTTAATGTCAAAATAAGTGCCAAAACTATTATATTTTATCTTTTAGGTGCTTAAATTATTTTTTTTATCCATTTTAAGTATTTAAACTATTATTTTTAGTTAAAATATGTACTTAAACTATAATTTTTTATTAAATTAGTACCTCAGTTTGACATAAAAAAAGGACAAAAATAATAATTTAAACACTTAAAAAGGACAAAAAAAATTAAACACATAAAAAAACGAGATAATTTAAACACCCAAAAAAGACAAAAAAATAACTTAGATACAAAAAAAAAATGATAATTTATACACTTATTTATTTTGATATTAAGCCTCATAAAAATGATGTGCAATTGATCAAATGTTGAAGTTCTTATGTTTACTCCCCATTAGATTAACTTTTCAATCTCAGTAATTAAACCGATCTTCTTTAATTAAAGAGAGATTCGGCATGTTGGTTTGAATCACAAACACAGGTCTTGGGAGAGAGACGGTGATGCACGGCAAAAGGAGAGATCGTGGGACCCTGGTGAAGGTAGAGATGTTCGATCAATGTCAAAATCAGAAAACGGAGAAACTCTCCCAAATCGATTCGGAGATCAAACGGCACTCCGACGGACAGACGAACTCAGCAATAACACGTGAGTACGGCGGCCGGGCCCCACCTTCCGCTACACCGCGACACATATTCACCTCTTTCAATTCCTGTCGCACAGATCTTTTCGATTTGATGGAAATGACCGAGTGCAGTGTCGCTATTGCATTTGGACGGGTTTTCAAAGCGACGCTTGGATGGCGATGTTGTTTCGGCGACGACAATTGGAGTTATCAGGTAAAATTGAGTGCCATTGTTTGATAACTACAGTTTCTTGCTTGGCCCACCTGTTTTTCCATTATAAGATTGCTTGCCTTACTTACTATCTAATTTACCTTCTTTAATGTTTATCCAATTTCATATGAACACAGCATCACACAACAAACTTGAGAATATAATTTCGAATAAATTTCTCACCACCTGTCCACTGAAAAATATTTGATGCACACTGAAAAACTAATTTTTCATGAGCAGTGTATTTTTAAAGTTTAACGTTAATATTTTAGGGGTCAAGACTAAGGGATTTAGATTTAGGTTGTAGGTTTTAAAATTAAGAGTCAATGACTAGAAATTAAGATTAGGGTTTAGAGATTTAGGTTTTAAAATTTGGGTAAACTACACCAGTAGTCACTGAACTATAGTTTATTTTCTATTTTGGTAACCGAACAATTTTTTTGGCAAAAACATCAATAACGTTATGTTTCCTTCCTATTTTGGTCACAGGCTGTTTTGCTGACGTGAAATTTTATTTTATTTTATTTAATTTTCCATGTCATTTCTTCTCTCTCATCGTAAGCAATATATGTTATTTTATAATATTTTTATTCAAACTAACAGGATGATGACATGTGTCATTGCCTATTAGTGGAATAAAAAGAAATGAGAAATCAAGCCCTTGTGCAGCCAGAGAGATGGTGACACATGTAACTGCCTAATAGGATGGTGACACGTGTAACTGCTAGGATGGTGACACGTGTAACTGCTAAGATGGTGACACGTGTAACTGCTAGGATGGTGACACGTGTAACTGCCTATTAGTCGAATCTCTCTGGCTGTATAAGGGGCTTGATTTTTCATTCCTTTTATTCCACTAATAGGCAGTGACACGTGTCATCATCATGTTAGTTTGAATAAAAATATTATAAAATAACATATATTGCTTACGAGGAGAGAGAATAAATGACATAGAAAATAAAAAAAAAAAATAAAATTCCAAGTCAGCAAAATAGTCGGTGGCCAAAATATGAAGGAAACATAACGTTAGTGATGTTTTTGCCAAAAAAATAGTTTGGTGACCAAAATAGGAAGGAAACATAACATTAGTGATGTTTTTGCCAAAAAAAAAGTTCAGTGACCAAATAGGAAAAAAATCATAGTTCGATGACTACTGGTGTAGTTTACCCTTAAAGTTTATAGTTATCTAATTTCGAGAATAATGTGTCTTGCAATTGCATTCAATTCTTGTTGGTTTAGATTGCGTTGTGTAATTTTTTTACAAAATATAAGTGGGTCCTCTCTCTCTCTCTATATATATAGTCAGTCTTATCATAATTAGATTGGAAAGATCGATTGAATTAAGAGTTGATGATTCAATCTCTCTCTATATATAGCACTAGGGGTGATAATGAGCTTGACCGGCTCGCGAGCTACTCGGGCTCGGCTTGGTCAAAGCTCCACTCGAGTGAGCTCGGGCTCGATACCTTAACAAGCCGATCCGAGTCAACCCAAGCTCTGCTCAAAAAGCTATTGAACATGCTCAGAATAATTATATATATTATATATATGCTACATATACGCTAAAAGTAATATTTTTAGCAAAAGAAAAGTAATAAAATAAATTAGAGGAAAATCCACTAAAAATAAATTAACTAAAATAAATTGGGCACTCTTTTCCCCTTCCCCGATATTGAATTTTGTTTCAGTGTTGGTTATGAAAGGGGTTTTTAACGAGGCCCTATCTTTTATAAAAAATAATTATAGCAATCAATTTCGAGTCAAGGCGAGCCGAGTCTGATGAGCCCGAGCCTAGCCAGGCTCGTGCTCAACTCGGCTCGTTATCACCTCTAATTTCATAGCATTAATTTAAATTTTTTTTATTTAATCATTAGTGAACTTATGGGTTAAACTATGAATCAATGGTTTGATCCATTTAACTGTCGACCCGATTTTTATAATATCGTATAGAACTTTAAAATTAATTTAATTGTTTTATTTGCGAAGTACTCCTAGCAAATATATTCTTATGATTTCATTTTCTTATAAAGGCACCAGCAAATATTGTTAGTTTTATATGTAGAATGAGTTTTGTTCTAGTTATGAATTTTACATCTCCTTTTACAAATTTTGAAAAATTAACGGTGCGTTTGGTTTTAGAAAACAATGGAGAAAACATGCTTAGTTGTAAAATTAAAAAATAATTTTTTAGAAAATAAAAACAAAAATACGTGAAAATTTAAAAATATAAAAAAGACGTTTTCATTATTTTCATTGAAAATGTTTTAGGAAAGTAGAAAATATGAAAACAAGGTTTTTTAATTTTAAATTCATTTTAATCAGGTTCGAATCATTCTAATATCATTTTTAGAACTTTGGTTTATTTAGTCCTATTTTATTTATTTATTATTATAATAATAATTTTCTAACTATATTTTATTTTAATTATTTAATAATTATTTTTTTCATTTCTATGTTGAAAAACTAGATACCAAACACATTTTCACTATCTTCATTTTTGAAAACAAGTTTCCATCCCTATTAACCAAGCATGTTTTATAGTTTTTAGAAAACTGAAAACAAAAATTAGTTCCTGAAAATGAAAATAAAAAATAAAAAAAAATATTTTCTAAAATCAAACGGGCCCTAATCTTTACATTTTGATCGTCATAATTTGAAGTTTATTCTTTACGAAAATTAAAAAAAAACTAATTCAAATTTAGTAGTTATTGAATTCAACATTTATTATTTAGTACTTAACTTTTTTAATTTATCAAATAATATTTCTCAATTTCTATAAAGTAAAATACAAAATTATATTTAGACTGGTGATTTTTTTTATTTTTAATGTACACTTAAGCCTGGCACTTAATTGTTTGAAAAGAAATAATGTGTTTCGTTCCAATTCTTTGAACTGTTATTTTTAATATTTTTATCATATTATTCATAGATTTAATGGTCGAGTTATCCTTCTAAATTCGAAGCTCCGTCCGAAATTTAGAAAGATTTTAGTAAAAATATTAAGCCTAAAAAAGAGTTTGAACAAATTTTAGACCTGTTTAAAAATAAAGGTTGGGCTAAGTCCAGTCCATTTTGTAAGTTTAAAATATATTATATTATGTCAATTTTATATGTTATATAATATAACATGATATTAAATATATAATATATACAAATATATCCTCCTATTAAGATCAAGACATTTTTAATGAGGCACGTAATAATAATCATCCGTTTATTAGAAATATAATATATATATATACTACTATGTTATAAACATGAAAAAAAATCTATTAAGTAGTTTATGTATAAAAGATTAAAAAATAATTTTAATGAAATAAAAATCATATAAAACTATTAAATATTAAATTAAAAATATAATAAATATTTTTAAAAAATAAAATAATAATACACGAGCTAAAATGGGTTTGGGTTAACCATTAGAAATATGAATGAACTGTGACAAAATTTGCGACTATATTTCAAATCGAAGTGACCTTAATTAAGCATGAAATGGGTTGATCAAGTACATAGTACATACTCTATTCGATCCGACCGTAAACAACTCTAGTTAAACAAAGTAATACTCATTTATCATAGACAAATAAACATACCCAAGAAATATATATATCAAATGAGTGGTTCCAGTAGTAAAGGGCTGGGTGTCCTATTTACGCAAACGGAGTTCAAATAACTTAATTTGCAGATGTACATGAGTTCAAATAACCGAGATTATCTCTTTTTTTCATAAACATCTCATCACTTCCTACTATTAATCACATCCGTTCATTTACTTTCAACTTTGTGATAGAGTGGCTCTTTCCAATATTGCAATTTGCCCACCATTTAACTTGATGTATCAAGCGTTAACAATATCTGAAGCAAATAATTAAAAGCTCTCTTTTAACACTCTTTCTACTTATTATAAATAAAATTTATTTATTTTTTCCCTAAATATGAATTGTAAAAAAAAAAACTTCATGTATCAAGCTCATTATGATTGGGGCAAATGGAGAACTCCAATACTGAGGCTAGAAATAGAAATGTTTAGGGTTTGGGCCAATTGAGGCAAAGCCTTAAATGCAGCTCAATTGTCATTATTTAACGGCCATGCCCCTCTCCAAATTAATAACCCAAATTCATTGGTTTATCAAACAAAGACCATGCTTTAAAAGATTTACCAACCTCAACTTGTTTCAATTACAAGTCAATCAGACACAAACTCCAACCCCAAGAGTTTGACTGAATAGTAAATGTTAGGCTTGTAATATGATATTTTATTAATAGTAGTAACTTTTTATACACACGTTGTTTAAAAAATTATACAAATCTGTATATTTACACTTAAAAAAACATCTAATTTCATAACTTAAAATCCTAAGCATGAACCCTACAAATTGAACTCCTAAACTCTAAACCCCAAGAGTATGAATGAATAGTGAATATTCACTTGTAATTTGATATTTTGTTAGAGTATTTTTTATACACGCGATGTGCAAAAAAATACTAAAGCTTGCATATTTATATTTTAAAAAATAACAATTCTAATCCTGTAACCCTAAACCTTAAACATAAACCCTACAAATTAAACTTTTAAAGTCTAAACCCTAAACTGAATCTATATATCTAAAATAGTAAAGATTGTATATTCTAAAGACTACACATAATGTGTATTGAATAATTTTCCTTTAAAATATTTAAAAAGTAGTTATATAGCATATGTGTTACATAGGGTTAGATTTATTATTATTTAACATTAAATATAATGTTTAAATGGTCGATTCAGTTATTAACTGAAATAAATTATCATCAATCAAGCTATGTAAAAAATTTAAATTATCAATCGTTAATTGAATTGAATCTTTTGCGAAAGTAATTAGTTGAATCAAATTAATTTTGATTAATTCGATCGATTTTCAATTTAATCGAAGTTTATAACATTTTTTTTCTTTTGATCAAAGAAGTAGACATGATTGAGTTTGTTGAGTCTTCAATGGGTTGTTGGGCAGCGGGTTGGTTAATTGGTTTATATATAATGCATAAATTTATTATTAATTTCTGTTAATTGACCACTTTAGTATCAAATTAATTAATAATTTCAAATATTCTTTAATCAATCCTCGAGCAAATTAATTTTGGTGGCTAACCAATTAATCAAACTGTTTCCATTCCCTATGTTAATTCAATTTTAATCAAACTCTACACACTTTTATTTTTGTGTGAATTATATTTACATAAGTGTCTTGGTTTTAGGGGTTAGGGTTTAAAGGTTATAGAATAGGTTTAGTGGGTTAGAATTTATGGTTTATGATTATAATTTAGGGTTTAGGGTTAGAATTTAGGGTTTAGATGTTAGTATTTAGAGTTTAGTGTAATATGATTAGAGATTTAAGTTTTAACCTATAAACCTTAAATTATAACCCCAATCTTAAAATTTAACCACAACCCATCAACTCTGACTCACTAAACCTAAACTCTAACCTTTAAACCCTAAAATCTAATCCTAAAATCAAGATGTTATGAAAACTTTTTTTTATTTCCATTACACGTGTATCGAATAATTACCCTAATTAAAATCTATCAAACATTTGGATCTATTAGCACATATTGTTCCAATTTAATTAAGGTCTCGGATTTAAGTTAGGGTAAACTATTCAGGTGACCATCGAACTATTTGGGCGTACCTATTTTGACCACCGAACTAGGCAACTCATAATCAGACCGCCAAACTTTTAAATTGATCATATATTGACAACCGCCGTTAAAAAACTAACGAAGGGGTGACAAAGGAGTAATGTGGCAGCTAACGAAAATTTGTAAAATTACACATTTGGTCCATGTTATTTACCTATTATATTAATTTGCTCTTAATTTTAATTTAATTTAAAATTTCAAGGCTCCAATACGATGATGATACATGTCACCATTTAATTATACAATTTTTCTATTAATTTAAATTTATTTAATTTAATATTTTCCTTCAATCACAAGGTGACACGTGTTGCCATGTGATTAAGGAAAAATAGATAGAATGAAGGTTTGCACCCAAGGAAAATCAAACCCACAATATTTGGGTTAAATTACCACGCTCAAACCACTGAACTAGAGCCACTGCTATGTAAAATTTTATCAAGAAGTTTATTTAAATCGTAACATGTGAAATAAGGATGAAAAATTAACACTTTCTTCTTCGTTCTACTTCTCCTCGTCTCTCAAAGAATCATCTTTGAATCCATCCTCCTCCTCGCTCAAGTAGTTTCTATGGTGCAGGATGGATTAACACGTTTATTTCATCGTACATCACTATCACCACCTTATATAAAGCTGTAAATCTCCCACTCTCGAGAACCTCTGCCGATGCTACATGGCTGCGCCCATATGGCTTAAGCTTGCGGGGATAGGACTTTCCAGTCGATTGTTAGCGAAGCTAGCTACCTTCAGACTCTGCTTAAAATCAGGTATTGGACCAGAAAATTGATTCCCTTCTAGCCTCAACATTAGAAGCTTGGGCAACATGGTTAGCGATGATGGGATTTTACCAGTGAAATCATTATTAGCGTAAGAGCTGAATGATTTGCTAATGACTCTCTAAATTCCCATTTCACAGATGATTCAAAGATATTTTTTGAGAAAGGAGGAGGAGGAGCAGAGCGAAGAAGAATGTGTTATTTTTTCATCCTCATTTCACAGGTTACGATTTAAATAAACATGTTGATAGAAATTTTCATTACATTGGCTTTAGCTTAGTGGTTTGAGCATGCTAATTTAACCAAAATGTTTTAGGTTTGATTCTCCTTGGTTGCAAACTTTTGTTCTATTCATTTTCCCTTTAATCACATGGTGACACGTGTCATCTTGTGATTGGAGGGAAATATTAAATTAAATAAATTAAATTTAATAAGGACTAGGGGCATGGGCCTCCAAAATTTTAAGAAATTATATTTTGACCCTTGATTTTTAAAAAAAAATTAATATGACCCTTTAAAATTTTTAAAAATTTACGGTAAGCTTTAAATTTTTAAATATGTTTAATTAAATTCCCTCTCATAATTTTTAAAAATTCTTATTAAATCACTCAAAATTATTAAAAATTTTAAATAAACCTTAAAATTTTTGAAAATTTCAGTTTAAACCTCCATTTTTTAAAATATTAAATAGCCCTAAACTCTTACCCCAAATTTCGTCACTAATATTACTTAAATTAATTTTTATTTAGACCATCTTAAATGAATCAGTGGGGTTCATGTACAAAATAATATAATTAAATTAATGTTAACGCTGCATGGATACATGATACTGTGTGCTGAGATCCGCGGCATGTAGAATGGTGCAAGACACAATTTCTTTTAATATTTTTTTTCACATTTTTTTACTGTTGTATAAACCAACGTTTACTTTTTTTAATACTGTAAAAATGATTAAAATGTAATATACGTTCATACATATTTTTAACCTTTTGACAAAGCACACACGTCTTACAAATAAAATAATTAGACTCGAATCTCTAAAATTATCCTCTTTTTTACATGGACCATTTGTCTAGAACATCGTCAACGTTTACTTAAATGAGTAAAATAAATTTTTCTGTTTACAATTATAATTATAAATGATACATTTAATAACTACGACCTATATAAAATATACAGTATATGATTGGACTAAAAAAATAAAATAAATCTAGACATGAAACATAAATGTTAAAATTTTAATTAAAACAAGTTGTTATAATTTAAATTAGATATTTACATGCACACAAAAGTAAGCTACTTTACGGATAAACCCTAGCGCCGCTGAAAATTTTCTCTCTAAGCATAGTTCACTTTCATTCTTTTTTTTCTATTTTTCCATTGTTTAATCGACGACGGTATTAGATTTTAATTTATTTTCCGTCGTCGGTGATAAAATATTTTTTTTTTTTTTTATATTTGAATTTATTTAGTTTGTTTTTTTTTCTTCGTACATATAATGTGCTTTTTTTTGTTTTTGTGGCATAGTTTCTCTGCTTTTATAACACGTCTCTGTTTTTATGCCACGTCTCTGTCTTATGGCATATTCTATGACTATTTTTGTGGGTTTTTGGTGCTCGTACGGTGACGCTCAAGATGCTTGTTTTTATTCATGTTTGTTTATGGTCACTAGGGGTGAGCAAAACTCGACTCGAAAAAATTAATTTTTTTTCAATTTCGAGTTTGAGTCGAGTTGAAATTTGTCAACTTAAAAAATCGAAAAACTGAATTTTATAGTTTTACGATTTAGTCCCTGATTTCATTTTTTTCAATTTCTCCTTCATTTTAAGTCTATTTTTGACCAAATTTGAACCACATGTTCTATACCAATGTAGAATACCTATTTAGCTTCAATTCATATTTTTCAAAATAAATTTCATCCTTTTGCAATTTAGCCCCTCAACTTTGTATGATTTCCTCATTTTTTAATCCCTCATTCGTTTTAAGTCCATTTTCGACCAAATTTGAACCACATACTCCTAATCCACTATAGAATGCCTAATTAGCTTCAATTCATATTTTTAAAAATAAATTTCCTAGTTTTTCAATTTAGCCCCTCAACTTTGAATGATTTCTCATTTCTTCAATTCATCTTTCGTTTCAAAGTCTATTTTTGACCAAAATTAAACCACACGTTTCACTAACACTATATAATATGTATGTAACTTCAATTCATATTTTTAACAAAATATATTCTTTTTGTAATTTAATCCTTTAACATTACATTTTATTCAATTTGATCATTCAACTTAATTTTTTTGTAAAATTTTTTCTTCACATCAAATTATTGACTCATTTATGGTCCTATCAATACTTTATCCCCAAAAGTTTCTTATTTAAAAATAACATTATAAATATATTTTAGAAGTTTAGATGATATTTTTTTATTAAATAACATTACAAATCTTATTTATACATGTAAAAAATAATATGAAGAAATATATATATATATATATCTTATATGGTTAGAGAAAGTCGTTTAAATTGGAATCAAGCCGTACTATAACGTGATAAATAATTACAATTAAATTTGTATAGGAACTCAAAAACTTGACTTGACTCGAACTCGACTCGAATTTCATAAACTCAACTCGAATCGAAAAAAATTTCAAATTAAGTTTGAGTTGTAAAATATTATGCGTCAACTCGAATAACTCAAAATTTTTTGACTTGACTCGCTCGAACACTCACCCTTAATGGTCACTGATAGTTTGATCCATTTTAGGTAGTTTGTCAATGTAATTTGCAGTGGATAGTCATCTTTGGAATAGACGTGAAATGTGGTTGTCGATTTTGGATTTTATCTAGTTTGTGTTTTGATAACTCCCCATGACCCTTCCTACATTGGACCTAGAGATTTTCTTTGGTTCAAAGAGAAAGTGTCAGATCTGATTGGTACAATGCTTATTTTTCTTTTTAGATCTACAATTTTCTTTTTTTTTTTTTTTTATGTTTTAAAATATTTGTCGCGACCATTTTTTTTGAAAATCGAGACGTGTAAAAATAGTCCGACGATCTATCTTTTAGAAAATTAGGGTTTTCTGGCCATTTTAATTAAATCTTGAAAATTTAGGATTTTTCATATTAAATCAAATTTTCCTTTATTTATCTTTAAAACACTTTGGAGTCATCACTCGATCACTTCGAGGTAGACCGAACATCGAAAAACAAACCAGAGATTTTGTCTTGAAAAATTGGGTTTGGGAATTGGTTACGTGTATGGAAGGATTATCACCCCTACGAACGCCCGTTATCGGTACCTTTAGTTTTACGTGGCATTTTGACATTTATAATAATTATTTGAATTTAATTTATCCCATAACTATTAATTGAATTTAAATTCCGAATGCAGATATTCTTTTATAAGGAAATTCATTTTGTTCAAATATGATATTAAAGGCAACCATTTAGGTGGCACCCCTATTCGTATTTTAGAAATGAATTTCCAACATAAAAGGTTTTTAATGAATGATATTTTATTGTCTTGTAGACAAGACCATATCCAATTTTGCCTATACTTTTTTTCGCACCCGCGTATTTTTTAAATTGAATGAGTATAATTTATTATTTTTTGCGAACATCTTTATCTGTTAATATGTGTACATTTTATTAAAAGTAAAAAAAAAATGAACTGATGTTAGCTCACGATCATATTAAGAATATTAAAAAATCTATTTTTAATATATATTCATACAAAACCAACGTTTAGTCATACATTTTCAAAAGTAATCAAAATTCATTTAACATACATTTATTAAAGTTTACATTTTTCAACTAAAGCTCATTCAAACTATCTGATATAGGAAAAGTTATGGGATGGACCAACTCACCACGTCATACTTAGTTTTATGGATATATTTTATTGGTTGAGACCACGAATGACATGATGAGCTAAGTCCATCTAATAATTTCTATTAATATAATCTTCGATGCACGAAGTGTTGACGTATGGATCTTTCACATAATACTCTTGTCATTAACCCGTCTGGTATTGTCAACTCTGAAGTAAAATTTAATAATGTGAAATATTTAAATATGTAAATTGATTGTTGAAGGAGTAATTTTGTTTTCATAGTCGTCTAAATAATAATAATGTTATTTTTTATTTTAGTTTTGTCAATTTGATCTTAATTTTTTGAATTCTAATAATAATATTTTTTTATTGATGAAAAACATCATTGATTATTATTGTCATGATCAGGGGTGGAGCCAGAGAATTATTTAAAGGTGTCATTTTTTTTAATTATATTCTAAGGGTGTCAATTATTTATAAATGGGTGTCATTTATTTATTTTTAAAAATTTATATATAAATTATATATAAAAAAATGTCCCAAAAGATTTTAGGGTGTTATATGACCATTTATGCTAATGGGTGGCTCCGCTCATGGTCATGATGTGATAATTATTTATGCTGATATGGTCATTCATAATGCTGATATAACAATCTATGCGCGAATTATAACGTGACAGATGACAACATTGATTCTTTTAACGGATTTGAGAGCTTAGCCAATTTTATAAAAGAAAGGGTAAAGTTGACAAATGGTCACTAAACTTTGGTTAATTATTTAATTTGATAATCAAACTTTCAATTTCTTCAATATTACCATTAAACTTTGTGATTTGTTTCAATTTAGCCACTGAGCTCTTAACGGACTTTAAGAAAGTGAGATGTTAGTTAACAAATTTTGTATAATAACACATTTAGTCAAATAATTTAACCCTAAACCTTAAACTTAAACCCCTAAATCTAAAACACTAAACCTAATCCTCAAAAACATAAACACAAAACCGAAAAGCCTCAAACTCATAAACCCTAAACTTTTGATAAGGTAATTTATGTTCGGAGCGGCCATTGTTCGAGTTTTTTTTGTTGTCTTGATTTTTTCAGTATTTTAATATTAAAATTTTACGTTCTTCTCTGCAGGATTTATCTGAATAATTCAATCACACAAATAGCTTGAAGTTGATTGCTAGAGCTCATCAGCTGGTTACGGATGGGTTTAACTGGGCACATGTAACCGTTCATGTTTCTTATAAGTTAATTTTTTTTTATTTTTTTTTTATACAAGGCATAAAATGCTTCGGGGGGTTTAATTCCTAATTTTTTTTTCCCTTGTAACAGGAACAAAAGGAGGTACCCATATTAAGTGCCCCTAATTATTGTTATCGCTGCGGGAACATGGCGGCTCCGAACATAAATTACCTGGCCAAAAGTTTAGGGTTTATGGGGTTTTAGGTTTATGTTTTAGTGTTTAGAGTTTAGGGTTTATGGGTTTGAGGTTTTTAATTTTGTGTTTATGAATTTGGAGTTTTAGGTTTAGTGTTTTGGATTTAGGGTTTTAAGTTTAGGGTTAAATTATACTTAATTAAAAATAAGGTCAAATTGAAATAATGTGTAAATATTGAGGGTTAAATTTACTATTAATTTTCAAATTAGGACTAAATTATTTGAATGTGCAAATATGGAAGAATAAATGTGTTATTATACAAAATTTGTTTATTGACACGTCACTTTCTTAACGTCCGTTAAGAGTTCAGTGACAAATTGAAGCAAATCACGAAGTTTAATGATAAGATTGAAGTAATTAAAAGTTTGATTACCAAATTGAATAATTAACCGAAGTTTAGTGACCATTTGTGAACTTTACCCTAAAAGAAATTGAGAGCTTATTATTTAAGCAAAAAATTTAATAATTTAAGAATATTAAAATATTTTAAAAATAAGAATCATTAAATATTTAGAATTATAAATATTAGAATATTTCTACAAACAATATTAAAATTTTCAAAATATAAAACTAATATATTAAAAATTATAAAATAATAAATTATTAAAAATAAAATTTCACAAATATTTACTATAAATTAATAAAAATAAATATTTTCATAGAAATGTTTTTTTATTGTGTCTTGTAAACATGAATCTATTGTTAATTCTTTTAAAGGTAATTATTCCATACACAAGCGCTTGTGAAAAATTTATTTACACAAGAGCCTTAGTTTTAGGGTGTATGGATTCCGTTTAAGGTTTAGGGTTTAAGTGTAGTAGTTTTGAATTTAGAGGTCGTTGATAGGATTTTGGGTTTAGGGTTTATAGACTAAAACCTAAATCTCTAACCATATTACCCTTAAACCTAAACCCTAACCCTAAATTCTAACCCTAAACCTTAAATTCAAACCATGAACCCTAAATTCTAAACCCCTACACTAAAACCCTAAATTAAAACCTAAATTAAAACCTAAAATTGAGGCGTTTGTGGAAACAAAAAATTTCTACCGCATGTGTATGGGATAATAATCCTTCTTTTAATGTATATTGATGTTTCCATAGTTTTTTTTTTATGTTTCCATAGTTAATATAAGAGTAAAATTTTGATATACAGACCGTATAAAACTAATATTACACAAGTTTACATATTTACACTATAAAACACAAATCCTAAAATTTTAACTCTAACCCTAAAAAACTAAACCATAAACCCTAAATTCCAAACACTAACCTTAAATTCTAAACCCTACAACCTAAACCCATAAATTTTAAACCTTAAACTAAAACTCTAACCCCTAAAACTAAAAGACACGTGTAAACTTTAGTTTACACAATCTGCATATCAAAGTTTTTTTCTTAATATAAAATATATTTTTTGTTAAATACTAATTTTATTTGAAATTAGTTCCAATTTGAATTATAAAAAAATATTAACAACATATCCAATTCTTTTATATATACACATCAAAAAGGCAAAAATTAAAAATAAGAAAGACAAATGCGAGGTCACGTATGTGACGTACAAATAATAGATGTTAGTGACCTTATTTGATGAGATATGTGATCCATTAACGTGTATAATTTCATTTTAAATTTTATTTTTTAAAAATATAGTATTTAGAATTCTTATATTTTACTATTAAAAAAAGAATTCTTATATTTTAATTTCTCTAAAAAATATTATTTTATTTTTCAACTTATGACTTGACATAATCTTCAATTACCACACGCCACAGATTTAAAAGCATTTAAAAATATTAAAATAGTGGTTAGAACACAATTTTGGGGCAAAATTGGATAGATATTGTCTTTAGGGAAAAAAATTATGAAAATAGAGTGGCATGAGGTTTATTTTGGTTTTACGACAAAAATTACAGTAACGTTGCAAGAACTTTTTTTTGCAAAAGACGGTCACCTATATTTTAATCATTTATTCTCGAGTTGACATTGCAACGTAGGGAAAGAAAAATATTATATTATTTTCTTTTAGAGAATTTCTCCTGCATTATGCATGTATTATTGTAGTAGGGGAAAGGAAATATTATATTATTTTCTCTTATAGAACGCCTTCTGCATGAGACGTTATATACATGCGTCACGTTCATATAAGAGAACGTCTTCTGTAGGAAAAGTTCTTTCAGTATTATTGTAGTTTTTGCCGTAGAAAACCATGCAACCTTATTTTTACAATTTTTTTCTTAGACAATATTTACCCAATTTTGCCCAATTTTGGATCAAATTAGAACATAAAAAACTCTTAGTATAAAAAATGTCAAATTTAAGGGGTATTTAGACTTCGTGTTTTTATCAAACCCCGTATTCTTAATTGAACTCAATAATACGTACACTGAAACTATGAAAAAATCATCTATCTCTTTTCGTTGTCCCTTTTTTATGCCTCAATACTAAAAAACACTAAAAAATAAATTTGAAACTCTAGCCCTAAATTCTAAATTTTAAACCCTACACACTAAAAAATACACTCTGCCCCAAATTCCCTAAACCCTAACCATATATCTTAACCCCTAAACCTAATTTTTATTATGAAGGCGTAGAAAAGGAGCACAAAAAAGGGTAGAGAATTTCTATTCCTGAAACAACAATAATAAAAACATGCAAGTCTAAACTCAATGAGTGGTTCTAGTAGAAAATGGAGCATTGTTATTTTTAGGAGATCCATATTCGAGCAGTTTGTATGCACGATTGTGTACATTTTCAAAAGACTAATAATAAAGAACAAATACAACTATGTAAATCACACTAAAATATTAAAAAAACATGCAAGTATGTAATAATTTATCTAGAAATTAATAAGGGCTCCAAAGCTAAACAATTGTGAATTAACAATCAATCAGATGGTCTAGTGGAATCGAACACCGAATCTCTTAAGGCCAGATGTTTGAATTCTAACATTGTGAATGGAGTAAATTGAGTTAGAAGGATTATCCCTATAATAGACCTTTGCATTACCCGATCTTAATTAATCAATTAATAATTAAATATTAATAATTATAAAAAATATTGTGAATTAAGAACATCTTTACTCCAATATTAAAATAAAATTTAGACAACAATAGGCAGGGACAAACGCAGAACTTTGTGTTAGGGAGCGAAAATATATTTTTAATAGAAAATACATAAAAAAATTCTAAATCAGATACGAATTTCAAATTTTCAGGAAGGAATGATCGCCCCTCCAGGCCCCCGGTCCATCTCTGACAATAGGGATTACTCAAAAATGTTTAGTCTTTTTTAACTGTGATCTTAAACTTTTCTTCCATATTGATTTCATTCGATGAATAAGGGCGACTTTAAGATTTAAGGCATTGTGCAATTTATTAAAATAAATTTTAAAAATAAATGCTTGTTGACTTATTGTATAAGTGATATACTAACTTTTGAATGAAAAACAAGTTTAACAATATTAAAATCCATAAAATAAATTAATATTTTGATTTACACATGTGCTTTACTACTGGTTTAAATATATAATATCAAAAAATACTCTTAACGTTTGACTGAATAGTCATTTTGGTCCATATTTTTTTTGAAACTATTCGAGTTTAATATCGATCTTTGTATTAAATCTCATAGTCGAGCTCGATTAAAGTTGTTCATATTCAATAATATATAGTTCACAATCAAAATAGTTCAATTTGCCAAAGGCAATCCTGGGCATATTCGTCGTCCAGCAAGAATTTCTCCGGCATAAAACTATTTTGGTTCTCTCAAATGCTTGGATCTCTACCGATGGCCCATGCGTTAACAAACTGTTGTGAACCACAAAGTAAATGTGTACATTTTCGAATATCGAATCAGATTAAATTAAAAATAAGATATTAAAAATTTAGTAGCAATCAGTATTTAATTCAAAAAAATTGGATATTCGATTTTTCGGATATCGGATATTTGGATATCCGAATATATAATTTGATTTAAGTTTTTTTTTTAATTTGACGGTCTTATCTATTGTAAATTTTGGATTTTCAATATTACAAGCAATAACTAAATATATCAAGATTCACATCTATGAAAATATCGAGTTTTCAAATTTTTAGATATATAAGCATCAAATTACTAAATATAACAAGATTTATATAAATACGAAATTCTAGATTTTCAGATAATTTAAAAATTAAAATATTGCAATTTATATCTAATCTAAAAAATAAAAAAATGAATCAAATATCTGATACAAAAATAAAAAAATAAACCAAATATTTAAATTTTCAAATCGTTCGTATCATATATTTTTACACACTCCTAATTTAGGTCAGCGTCGGCCCCAGCTCTGCACGGGAGTAACAATGGGCCAGCAGGGTGCATCTGAAAGACTTCTTCGATGATAAACTATTTGTCAGATTCTTCGATTGGATTTCTTTTTCCAATTGCCTGCTCCAAATCTCCAGTTCTTTTGGGCTGTAAGTAAAACATATGGGTTTTGTGGCAAAATTAAATGAATATTCTTTTTCAGAAATTATCTAGAAAAATAATTCCCAATTAAAATTATATAGAAAAATATTTTCTTTCAGTTCACGTAGGATAAAATTTGTGTTTAGCCAAAAGCGAATTTTGAAATCGCTTTTTGCTAAACTCGAGTTTCATGTTGAGTGGGTAAATAAGAAATAAAAATTTTAATTTTTTAAGTTTTTTTACACAGAACTCTTTGAAACTCGCTTTTGACTAAATACGAGTTCACCTTATGTGGGCTGAAAGGGGGTATTTTTCTACATAATCTTAGATGGAGGTTATCTTTCTAGATAATTCCCAAAAAGGAAATATTCATTTAATTTTGATGGGATTTGAAGCAATTCCGCCATTTCCCACTCTGATGTGCTTGGTGTTGTATCAATTCCAACAACAAATACGACATGTCATCAGGGATGGATCGAGGGGAGCTGGAGGGGGCGATCGTCTCCTAAAAGTTTAAAATATGTATATGATTTAGAAATTTTTATGTATTTTTTATTAAAAATATTTTTTCGCCCCTGCCCCTGGAATTTTATAGGTTTCCCCCTAAAATTTTATAAATTCGTTCACTAACATAAAATCATGCTTTCGTCCATGCATGTCATCTAACATGATTAAACTAAGAATCTAACATCTATACCATAAGTATCTAAATACTTCTCTTACTTACATACCAATAAGTAAAAATATTGTTATATTTTGACTCAAATTCTAATCAGTAATTAAGTTGAGTTTTATTGTAATTCTAGTGGTTGAAAATTACTTGGTAATTAGAATTTACTTTAATGAGTAAATATCTATTTTAGGTAGAGATCTTATTAAATAAGGTTTCTTGGTGACCAAGTATTTGGATCTATAAATATAGACTAGGTTTAACCTTTTGAATTATGAGAGAATGAGAGAACAAAAGAATGAGAGAATTATTCTCTGAAGAGATGTAACCACTTTTAGGTTCTCTACAACTAGTGCGCCTAAGTTGTAGAGATGGGTATTGTAGGGATGTTGGGAAGAGTGTTTTGGTTCCACCGAGTCGTGGGATTTGTACACCAGGTTTTGGGATTACATGGGTTATCATGTATTTGTACTCTTCGGGTTCTCTACGTTGATAGTGGATTGATTTCCTCGTCCGTAGAGGTAGGCTATGTTGAACCACGTTAAATCTTGTCTCATGTGCATGTCTTGGTCTATGTCGTTATCGCTTTGGTTATTTTGCCACATAACAAATGGTATCATGAGCTATGGTTCGAGCTGTGCGATTGCGAAGGAATTTTTGTTGTGGATTTTGCGGTGCGATGTTGGAAACATGCCAGAGGAGTATTGCTGCAACGAGCTTTCAGTTGTAGGGGGGGTAATTCTCAAAATTTAACGGTGCTTCAACGGATACTACATAAGAATTGGAGTTGTTGAAGACTTGGTGGCGGTGCTTCAACGGATATTTGACTTACGTAAAAATTGAAGCTGTTGAAGACTTGAAGACCAATGCTCGAATAGAATTTTTGTCTATGGGGAGATTTGTTATATTTTGACTCAAATTCTAATATGTAATTAAGTTGGGTTTTATTGTAATTCTAGTGGTTGAAAATTACTTGGTAATTAGGATTTACTTCAATGAGTAAATATTTATTTTAGGTAGAGATCTTATTGAATAAGGTTTCTTGGTGATCAAGTATTTGGGTCTATAAATATAGAAAATTACTTGGTAATTAGGATTTACTTTAATGAGTAAATATCTATTTTAGGTAGAGATCTTATTGAATAAGGTTTCTTGGTGATCAAGTATTTGAGTCTATAAATATAGACTAGGTATAACCTTTTGAATTATGAGAGAATGAGAGAACAAAAGAATGAGAGAGAGAGAATTATTCTCTGGAGAGATGTAACCACTTTTAGGTTCTCTACAACTATTGTACCTACGTTGTAGAGATGGGTATTGTAGGGATGTTAGGAAGAGTGTTTTGGTTCCACCGAGTCATGAGATTTGTACGCCGGGTTTTGGGATTACATGGATTATCATGTATTTGTACTCTTCGGATTCTCTACGTTGATAGTGGATTGATTTCTCTTGTCCGTGGAGGTAGGCTATGCTGAACCATGTTAAATCTTGTCTCATGTGCATGTCTTAATCTATGTCATTATCGCTTTGGTTATTTTGCCTCGTAACAAATTCCTAACAAATATGATGTAAATGTCTTAAACTCAACGATGTCCATACATCTCTTTCATGTTAACTTTAAAAATTTATTACTCAAATATATCAAGATGTCTATGTGTCACACACACATCAATGTATTGTGTATGACAACATGAGAAAAATGTATGATAACTTATTTTTTAACAATGTCGACCTTTCATTCAAATACAAAAGAAATACATAGAAAAACAGAAGGTATAAGGGGAGAGAAAAAAAAACACATCACAAACAAGTAAATTGAGAAGTTTAACAGAAAATAGGTGGAAACAGAGAAAATAACAAAAAAACATCACAAACAAGCAAATCAAAACATAGAGGAACATAGGACAACCAACACCCAAATACGAAGATCAAGACCACCGTAAAAAACCTGACAGAATCAGAAGCAAGGCACCAAACCCGCAAACTCATCGATGAACTCGACTTCTCAGCACGGAACGGTGACCCGAATACTGTTTTGGGCACTAGGAAAAGAGAATTCATAACAAAATGACCAGAGGGTGGTCTGAGAGAGCGAATGTCAGAAAGAGACAAAAAGTTAAAAAAGAACAAACTAAAAAGGAAAAGAGACAGAGTGGAACGAAGAAAGGGGTGATTATCGTTCATGACTAAGAGCGACGCCACCCAAAAAAGGTAGAACTAGGGTTTGAAATCAGGAATGTAAAAAGAAGGGGGAGTGTCTCTCTCTAACATATAATAACTTAAAAACACAAAAAAAACATCTTATAGTATTTGTTAATAAATATTCTTAACTTTTTGACAATAGATATACACATTGTAGACATAGCGATTTAAATTCGTATCTCGTAAGATAAACATTATCCGTTTTTCTATTAGAACACTTGTTAGGTTCTATTATTAATTATTATTGTTTTTACTGTGATAACTGAATTATTTTTTTGACAAAGTTTTTAATAACGTTAATTTATATATTTTTTTATTTTTCATTATTTTCTCTCTCCACTGTAACTGTCAATTGGGATTCAATCCAGAACCCCTTGAACAAGGGGTTTAATATATATATTACTAAATTAAGCAAACATGATAAATAATTTCATGTGGATTGCCTTTATTGGATGAGTAACTATCCAAATCAATCGATTTCTAATACATTAATAGTTATTATTATTTTGATAAATAATAGACGCTAACTTTTATTGAATAAAAAACAAAAACAATAAAATTATAAGAAGAATTATAAAATTAGACTAATCATATTATTTGGTGATTTTTCTAAAACTACAGCATAAAAAAGATCATACAAAGATAGGGTAAAATCTAATCAAATAATTTAAAAAAGTGATAGATAAATAAGTATTGTTATCATCGGTGAATGATAAACGCCATCAACACTAACATACAAATACATATAACAATAATAGCGCGATGATAAAATTAATTTTACCACAACTCAACCGCAAACTATAACAAATGAAAAAATATGGGTGACAACCATTTGATCAAAAGCTGATAATGTCACCCTCTTAGATCACCAATGAAGCTGAATTCATAGAATATAAAAGTGAATTTATCAACCATAATTAAACCTCACTCATTTCCTAGTCACTCGAATTAATTCCAATAAAAAGAACTTCACGTGTAAGCATCAAATTCTACTATAGCCAAAGAAAATGTGAGCTTAAAGAAGTACACAAATTAATTCCAATAAAAACAACTTGACGTGTAAGCATCAATTTCTACTATAGTCAAAGAAAATGTGAGGCCACGTGTATGACCGGAAATTGAGAATTAAAAATTTATTAAGTTTTTAAATTTAAAAATTAAAAATGATAAAAATATTATTTAACTAATATTTAAAATAAAAATAATATAAAATGCTATCACACCAAAAAAATTTAGAAGAGGCGTGGAAGTGACGGATGTTAATGAATCTATATGATGAGCTATGAAATTTGTTAAAATATGATATAATGCCAAAAAATTATCTCTAATATTTGCCTGAGTAATTACTTTAATTCCTTTTTTAAATAATTTAACTATTAATATTATATTTTGGGTCAAAATAACCTCTTTGTGGTTAAAAATTGTTAATCAACTAGCGATACACAATTAAAAATGACTTGACAGAATGATGCATCAGTAGAAAATATAGTTTTATAAAATTATTTTTAACTAATGTAGCATTCTTTTAAGTTAACACATTTGTCTATATGACATTGTCATATCAGCGTACATTGCCATATAGGTTTGTCAAGTCATTTCAAACTATTTACCTTTAGTTCATTAACAGTTTTCATTTGTAGAATGAGCAATTTTTACTCAAAATAAAATGTTAAAAGTTAAATTACTTTTAAAAAATGAATATGGACCAAAATGACTATTTAATTAAACGTTAGAGACATTTTTTGGCTTTATACTTTCAAATATATAATTTTATTTTTGATTTTTTATAATTGTGGTGTATCTTTTTTATTGTATTTTTTTATTACACATACAAACATGATAAAATCTCAACTACCAACCTCATCAATTGTTCTTATGCTAAATTATAAAAACTACCAATACCTTCTATTTTTTACTTAAATTAATACACATAATACAGACAAAGAATATGCTACTAAAGAAATCTAAAATAAACTAAAAATATCATACACAGTATCCCAGTACGTGCTTTCACACTGTCCTATCATGCACCAAACAAATCACTTTCAAACAAAGTCGCACTAAGCGTCCAAATAAGCAAAGAAACCGGCCGACAATCAAAATCAATTTATGTATTTTAATAGTAATTACATACACGTTACGAATAGAAATCTTCCATCTATTTTTTTTCTCTTATTTATATTTCACACTAAAAATTAAATTTATAATTTAAGGTTAAAATTTAAAGTTAAAGTTTAATGTTAGAGTTAGAGAAATTGGGATAAAGTGTGTTTTTTGGATTTAAAATTATAATTTAAAATTATAATTTTTTTTAGTATTGGACATAAAAGAAATACCGAAAAAAGACAATAGATTTTTTTGTCCCAAATGATAGGTGTCACTAACTCAATCTAACAAGATTTTTTATACTACGAAGTATATAGTATTGTTTGATATTTTATTTCATTTTTATCTCTCTTTTTAACAGATAGAATTCGTATCTTTTTTGTGTCACTTTTTTATGATCTACGAATTATTTTATATCAACGTATTATCAATAAGCCAGAAACAATTAATAAAATAATAAAAATAAATTATTAATATGCATGATATAAAATTATTATTGAGACACAAAAAAGATACATAAAAAAAAACTTAAAAAAGTCACATAACAATTGTAACACTAAAAAAGGGTTCTAGGGGTGGGGAGGCTCAAACCCAAGACCTTTCCACCCTAAGTTGTGTGTTAACCATTGGGCTAAGCCCCATTTCTGATATGGGATTACATCATATATCATTTGATTAATTCTGGTAAAGAAAGCTGGTATTTAATATACCAACCAAACCCATATACCACATTTATTCCAGCTTTTATTACAGCCCCTTCTCTCTCTCATCTCTCGATCTTTCTCCCCAAATATCGTCCGACCACCGTGCTTCGTCCCTCACCACTGCGCCGTGAGACTCACCGCCGACACCAGGAGAACCGCCTTATTCTCCAGAGCGTTTCCCCTCCATCCACGCGCATCCACCAGTTGTCGATCGTCGCAGGGAACGGTGAGAAGGTTCAGTAGAACCCTAAAAGTTACCATTGTCAATTCGGCCACCGTCCGTCCTCTTTAGCCGATGGTCAAGGTCCTATCGTGTTCTCCTCCTCAAGAAGAGTATAACCGTAGTCACCGATTATTGTTTAGCCATCGGGAGAGACTTCATTGGTGTTGTGCTATTTTCTGGTCAGAATCGGCGTCATTATAGGTCGTCAGAGCATTTTTCGGTTATCAAGATTCTTCTGATTGTGCCGCAGATCAGCCCAGATCGCCCGGTCAGTCCAGACGTGATACCCTATTATTACTCATTCCCACACCATTGAGCGAGACGATGGTGGTCATTAGTCACTCAGACGCCACTTTTTGAGGTGTGTTCCCTTCTGTGTGCTATATACGATTTTAAATATGAAATAAATATTTGTATAAGTATGTGTAAAAATGGTTACCATGATTATAACATGTTTGTATATGCATATCGTGTACGTCTTCGCATGACATGCAACATGCATCATACATATAGGGTTAACATGAATATGACATGTAATATGGTTGATCATGATATGATGTTAATGACATGGACATGATACATAGGGACATATACGGGATATTATAAGGAGTGTATGCAGGCGCAGCCTTGATCAAGCTGGTAAATCCTTACGGGCCCAAGGTATACCCTTGGGTAGGTGTCGTGACTTCGGCCCGAGTAAATCCTTACGGGTTCAAGGTATCCCCTTGAGTAGGTGTCGTGGCTACGACCCGAGTAAATCCTTGCGGGCTCAAGGTATCCCCTTAGGTGGGTGCCGTGGCTACGACCCGAGTAAATCCTTACAGGCTCAAGGTATCCCCTTGGGTAGGTGTCGTGGCTACGGCCCGAGTAAATCCTTACGGGCTCAAGGTATCCCCTTGGGTAGGTGTCGTGGCTACGACCCGAGTAAATCCTTACGGGCTCAAGGTATCCCCTTGGGTAGGTGTCGCGGCTTCAGCCCGAGTAAATCCTTACGGACCTAAGGTATCCCCTAAGGGTGGCTCCTAATGCCCATCGGGCTTAGGGTAAGTCCTTACGGATGTAGCTCAGTGGGGAGCTGCATATTAGTGTACGGTTGGAGGGTAGATATGTTGCATGTATACCTTTGGTTGCCCTTTTTCATGATGATACTTTATGCATACTTGATATATTAAAAAATGTTTTTATTGTTGCACTTTTGGGAGCACACTGGGCTATATAGCTCACTGCTAAACTTCTCCTTTCAGGTTGTTGTTGATAGGCCACCTGGTACTCGACACTTGGAGTATCGACACATTGGATTCTACTAGATTGTAATGTTCTTATCCACCATTTATTACCAGGGTGACATGTGCCATTTATTTGGGATGTATAACTTATTTTGGTTGGGTTTATTTTGTTAACTTTTATGCTTGGCGATAATTCAATATTTCTATTTTGATGATTACTATTATCCATTTTCACTCATGGTCATTTTTTTATTAAACTTGAAATTATGGCTAAATTCCTTAAAAGTCTAAAAATTTTCTATAATTGATATAAGAAAGGTTTTTAAAAAGGAAAATGTGATTTACTATGTCGTGTTTTCCGCATAGGCCGGTGTAGGGGTTACATTTGGTGGTATCAGAGCTTTTGGTTTTATAACTGCGGACTGTAAAAGGGTCCTACATTCAAACATCGATTTGAAAGGTTTTAAACATAAAGTTATATGTGAGGCCATGTCACCGAGTTATATATATATATTTTACTGTGCTCGATTCTCTAGTTTCGAAATTGATTCCATACTCTTTTTATTTGTAGATCATTATCTTTAGATCATTTGATATGAGTACCAGAAGAGGTAGTCGACCGGTCCGTAGGCGGGGTCGTCCAATTAGATTCGTAGACCCTATTGATGAGCCTACAGTAGATCCACCCACTCCGACTGATCCACCTGCTTTTGTTGGTCCTTCTGTTCCTGTAGGGCCTTTTAGTTATAGTGGTCCCGCTATTTCATCTGATCCACTACCGACTACTGGAGCTGATATGACTACACCCGTTAGGGGAGCTACTGACACCAGACTTGATGTTATGACCGGGATTACTGATGATGCCCTTAGTAGGCAGTTTTAGAGTTGATCCGATGAGTTATTCGAGCATCGGACATGTTACCGAAAGTTTCCCTGACCCAGACTTTGATATCTCATAG
Organism: Hibiscus mutabilis; assembly: GCA_019671005.1. Classification (NCBI taxonomy): domain Eukaryota; kingdom Viridiplantae; phylum Streptophyta; class Magnoliopsida; order Malvales; family Malvaceae; genus Hibiscus; species Hibiscus mutabilis. Next base: position 2,945,880 of record CM033740.1, read on the forward strand.
AGTCCGTACATTTTCTAGATCTCTCAGTGGGCCACCTACTGCAGCTGAAGACTGGTTATATGACACTGAGAGGCGGATGAATCAGTTGGGATTAGATCCAGCTAAAAAGTATCTGGGAGCTGTATCGATGCTGAATAGTAATGCCCACACCTGGTGAGAGTCGATCGTTAGTAGTGTACCTCTAGACATATTGACGTGAGACTTCTTCAATGAGAGATTCATGAGCTGTTTCTTGGGAAAGCATTACCTGAATGAGAGACGTAAGGCATTCTAGGACTTAGAGCAGGGATCTATGTATGTGGCAGAATATGAGATGGAATTTTTAGGACTGTTAAAATATGGTACAGGTCTAGTAGCCATTGAGGAGGACCGTTACTGTAAGTACCTGACGAGACTTAATTATGAGATATGTCAGAGTATTGCTACACATCATGATAAAGATTTTGAGGCCCTAGTGAATTGGGCCAAGACTGCTGAGGAGCTCGAGTTGCTTGAGGCTGGTCAGAACAGTAGAGACCAGAGTCAGAATCGCAGCAGAGACCGAGGACGGGACCGACCTGGTAGGTCATTTGGTTATGGGTCGTCACATCCGGGCAAGAAGGCCCGACATGTACATTCTAAGAAGGGCAATGATAAATCGGGACAGACAGCGCCCACCGCTTTAGCAACTACTAGAGACAATTTATCTGGGTTTTCTTCCATTCTTTCTTGTACTCATTGTGGGCTCCGACATAGAGGAGAGTGCAAAAAGCTGGCAGGAGCGTGTTTCCGTTGTGGGTCTCTAGATCATTTCAAGAGAGACTTACCACACCCTCTTCCCACTTAGCAGATGTCGCTCAGACTCCTACCCGATTTCAGACTCTGGCTCGTTCACAGGTATCTGGTTACACTCCAGCCAGAGGTCGATCATAGGGTAGACCTTCGGGGTCCATTGCTAGATCTGATAGCAGAGGCAGATCTTTTCAGAGTTGAGGACCTTCTATGACTGATGCCAGGCAGCCTGCCCTGATTTATACTACTAGACGTCGGGAGGACAGAGATGAGCTAGATGTGATTGCATGTACCTTTACCATTTATTCTGTTCCATATATTGCATTACTTGATAATGGCTCTACACATTCATATTTGTCGAGATCCGTAACCTGAGACATTCAGATTTCGGTTGATATCACAAAGAATTCAGTTACAGTTATGAGTCCGGTTGGACAATTAGTGGTTGTGAACAAGATATTCTGCAGTTGTCCGTTAGAGGTTCAGGGAGAGATATTTCCAGCCGATCTTATGAAATTATCTCTAGAAGAATTTAACTTAATTCTCGGTATGGATTGGTTAACCGAGTCACACTAGATTGTAAGTCCAAAGGGCAACTCTAAAAACACCGGATGATCGAATAGTTACTCTAGTGGGTGAAAGACGGGGTTATCTTTCCAAAGTGGTATCATACTTGACTGCTGATAAGATGGTTCAGAAAAGATATCAGGCATTTCTTGCTAATATCTTGAACACCAAGGGTTCTTTGGCTAAGATTAAAGAAACTCCGGTAGTGAAGGAGTTCTCTGATGTATTTCCTGAGAAGTTACATGGTTTACCTCTTGACAGAGATGTTGAGTTTGAGATAGAGACTTATCCGGGTTCAGCGCCGATTTCTATGGCCCCGTATCGTATGGCTCCGAAAGAATATAAGGAGCTGAAGATCCAGTTACAGGAGCTCCTTGATCGAGGGTTTATTCGACCCAGTTCCTCACCTTGGGGAACTCTAGTCTTTTTCGTAAAAAAGAATGATGGTTCCCTCAGATTATGCATAGATTACCAGAAGCTTAATCAGATCACTATCAAGAATAAGTATCCTCTACCTAAAATCAATGATTTTTTTTATCAGTTCAAGGGAGCTTCAGTTTTCTCCAAGATCAATCTTCGCTCTGGGTATTACCAGCTGAAGGTGAAAGGGATAGATGTTGCGAAGACTGTTGTTCAAACTCATTATGGGCACTATGAGTTCTTAGTGATGCCTTTTGGGCTAACTAATGCCCCTGCAGCTTTCATAGACCTGGTGAATCAGGTGTTTCGACCATTTATTGACCAGTTTGTGGTGGTATTCATTGATGACATTCTGGTGTACTCTCGATCTGATGCTGAGCACGCAGAGCATTTGAGGATTGTACTGCAAACTCTCAGGGAACACCGGTTATATGCTAATCCGAGTAAATGTGAATTTTGGCTATCTCAGGTAACATTTTTGGGACATGTGATATTAGCTCAGGGTATTCAGGTTGACCCTAGTAAGATCGAGGCTATTGTAAATTGGAAGCAGCCGAAGAATGTCTCTGAGATTCGTAGCTTTCTGGGTTTAGCCGGATACTATCGACACTTTGTCGATGGATTTTCTATTATTGCTTTTCCTTTGATGAAGCTGCTACGGAAGAATGTTCCCTTTGAGTGGACTGAAGCACAACAATGGAGTTTTGAGAAGTTGAAGACTGCATTGACACAAGCACCAGTCTTGACTCAGCCTGAACCAGGGAAAGACTTTACAGTTTTCAGTGGCGCTTCACACTCGGGTCTTGGATACGTTCTGATGCAAAATGGTAGGGTGATTGCCTATGCGTCACGACAGTTGAGACCTCATGAGTGCAATTATCCTACTCATGATTTGGAGTTGGCAGCAATAGTTTTTGCTCTGAAGATTTGGAGACACTATCTCTATGGAGAGAAGTGTTATATATATACTGATCACAAGAGCCTAAAATACCTTCTCACCCAGAAGGATCTTAATCTCAGACAGCGTTGTTGTCTAGAGCTACTCAAGGATTATGATTGCGTAATTGAGTATCACCCCGGAAAGGCCAATGTAGTTGCTGATGCTTTGAGCCGTAAGACTATTTCTGATTTGAGATCTCTTTTCGCCAGGATGAGTATTTATGATGATGGTAGCTTACTGGTTGAGTTACAGGATAAACCGACCTTAGCTGAAGAGATTAAAGCCAAGCAGTGCCAGGATAGTTCTTTACTTCCAGTTATACAGCAAGTTGAGCATGGATCCACATCTGTTTATACTTTTGACCAGGATTGTGTTTTATGCTTCAGAGGTCGATATTGTGTGCCTGATGACGCCAACCTTAAGCAGACTATTCTTAGTGAGGCTCATAGCAGCCCCTATGCCATGCATTCCGGAGGAGATAAAATGTACCAGAATTTGAAACAGAGATACAGATGGGTCATAATGAAGAAAGACATATATGATTTTGTAGCTAGATATCTGGCATGCCAACAAGTAAAAGCAGAGCATCAACACCCATATGGGTTGCTGCAGCCGATTAAGATTCTCGAGTGGAAATGAGAGCGTATCACCATGGATTTCATTATAGGATTACCTCAGACACCCTCTAAAAAGGATGTTATTTGGGTGATTGTTGATAGACTTACGAAGTCTGCTCACTTCATTCCAGTTCGGATCGATTATTCTATGGATCAGCTGGCCAAGCTGTATATTGCCGTGATTTTCAGATTGCATGGAGTGCATCTATCTATCATTTCTAATCGTAAACCGAGGTTCACTTCCCATTTTGGACAGCAATGTAGACAACCTTGGGTACTCATCTTAATTTTAGCACTTCCTTCCACCCGCAGACTAATGGGCAATCAGAGAGGGTGATTCGGATTTTGGAAGATATGATTCGGGGTTGTGTGCTTGATTATCGTGGTAGCTGGGAGGATTTTCTACCGTTTGTTGAGTTTGCTTATAATAACAACTACCAGGCTAGTATCCGTATGGCACCCTATGAAGCCTTGTATGGTCGTAAGTGTCGTACTCCGATTTGCTGGACAGAGTTATATGATAGAAAGACTCTGGGCCCCGAGTTGATTCAGGAAACAGAGGAAACAATTACATTGATTCGGAGCAGACTGAAAGAGGCTTTTGATAGATAGAAGTCTTATGCAGATCGAAGGCAAAAGGATATCGAGTTTAAGGTAGGAGATCAAGTCTTTTTGAAGGTATCCCCATGAAAGAAAGTCATGAGATTTGGACGTAAGGGTAAGCTGAGTCCGAGATACATTAGGCCATACCGTATCCTGAAGAGAGTTGGGCCAGTTGCTTATCAGCTTGAGTTACCTCCTCGGCTTAGCCGTATTCATAATGTATTCCATGTGTCCATTCTGAGGAAATACCATCCAGATCCAGTGCATGTTATTTAGATTCATGATGTTGACCTGAGACCAGATTTATCATATGAGGATGAGCCTATTCAGATTTTAGATTCAGATGAAAGAGTTCTGAGAAACCGACGCATTCTGATGGTTAAAGTTCAATGGAGTAATCGTAGTCCTGCAGAGGCTACTTGGGAGACAGAGGAATCTATGAGAGAGCAGTATTCACATCTTTTTGACTCTGGTAAATTTCGAGGACGAAATTTTTTCTAAGGAGGGAAGAACTGTAACACTCAAAAAAAGGGTTCTAGGGTGGGGAAGGCTCGAACCCAAAACCTTTCACACCCTAAGTCGTGTATTAACCATTGGGCTAAGCCCTATTTCTGATATAGGATTACAACATATATTATTTGAGTAATTCTGGCCAAAGAAAGTTGGTATTTAATATACCAACCAAACCCATATACCACATTTATTCCAGCTTTTATTACAGCCCCTTCTCTATCTCATCTCTCGATCTTTCTCTCCAAATATCGTCCGACCACCGTGCTTCGTCCCTCACCACCGACACCAGGAGAACCGCCTTCTTCTCCAGAGCATTTCCCCTACATCCACGTGCATCCACCGATTGTCGTTCGTCGCAGGAAATGGTGAGAAGGTTCGGTAGAACCCTAAAAGCTACCATTGTCGATTCGTCCACCATCCGTCCTCTTTATAGACGGTCAAGGTCTCATCGTGTTCTCCTCCTCAAGACAAGCATAACCGTAGTCACCTATTATCGTTTAGCCATCGGGAGAGCCTTCATCGGTGTTGGGCCATTTTTTGGTCAGAATTGGCGTCATTATAGGTCGTCGGAGCATTTTCTGGTTATCGAGATTCTCCTGATTGTGCCACAGATCAGCCCAGCTCGTCACGGTCAGTCCAGCCGCGAGACCCTATTATTACTCGTTCCCACACCGTTAAGCGAGACGTTGGTGGTCATTAGATCACTCAGGCGCCACTTTTTGAGGTGTGTTCCCTTCTATGTACTATATACGATTTTAAATACAAAATAAATATTTTTATAAGTATGCGTAAAAATGGTTACCATGATTATAACATGTTTGTATATGCATATCGTGTACGTTTTCGCATGACATGCAACATGCATCATATAGATAGGGTTAACATGAATATGACATGTAATATGGTTGATCATGATATGATGTTAATGACATGGACATGATATATGGGGACATATACGGGATATTATATGGAGTGTATGCAGGTACAGCCTTGATCAAGCTGGTAAATCCTTACGGGCCCAAGGTATCCCCTTGGGTAGGTGTCGTGGCTCCGGCCCGAGTAAATCCTTACGGGCTCAAGGTATCCCCTTGAGCAGGTGTCGTGGCTACGGCCTGAGTAAATCCTTACAGACTCAAGGTATCCCCTTGAGTAGGTGTCGTGGCTACGGCCCGAGTAAATCCTTACGGGCTGAAGGTATCCCCTTGGGTAGCTGTCGTGGCTACGGCCCGAGTAAATCCTTACGGGCACAAGGTATCCCCTTGGGTAGGTGTCGCGGCTTCGGCCCGAGTAAATCCTTACGGACCTAAGGTATCCCCTTAGGGTGGCTCTTAATGCCCATCGAGCTTAGGGTAAGTCCTTACGGATGTAGCTCAGTGGGGAGCTGCATATTGGTGTACGGTTGGAGGGTAGATAGGTTGCATGTATACCTTTGGTTGCCCTTTTTCATGATGATACTTTTATGCATACTTGATATATTGAAAAATGTTTTTATTGTTGCACTTTTGGAAGCACATTGGGCTCTATAGCTCACTGCTAAAGTTCTCCTTTCAAAATGTTGTTGATAGGCCACCTGGTACCCGACACTTGGAGGATCGGCACATTGGATTCTACTAGATTGTAATGTTCTTATCCACCATTTATTACCAGAGTGACATGTGCCATTTATTTTGGATGTATAACTTATTTTGGTTGGGTTTATTTTGTTAACTTTTATGCTTGGCGATACTTCAATATTTCTATTTTGATGATTACTATTATCCATTTTCACTCATGGTCATTTTTATTAAACTTGAAATTATGGCTAAATTCCTTAAAAGTCCAACAAATTTCTATAATCAATATAAGAAAGGTTTTTAAAAAGGCAAATGTGATATACTATGTCGTGTCTTCTACATAGGCCGGTGTAGGGGGTTACAACAATAGTCGTAATAAAATTTCAGATATCAAATTCGAACATAGAAAACCATAATTATCAAAGGTGCCAAGTTTAGAATTCAAGTGAGTAATTAAGCCCTCATGTTTGTTCAAACCCCATATTCTATATTGAACTTAATGATTCATACACTGAAATAACAATGATAAAAACATACAAGTGTATAATAATTTATCTGAAAATTAACAAGAGTGCCCAAAGCATAACAAATGCATTATGAACTAGGAACATTTTTACTCCAATGTTAAACTAAAATTTTCAGACAACAATAGGGATTGCTCGTAAAGGTATAGCCTTTTTCACGGTGAGTCCAAAGTTCTCTTCCATATCGATCTCATCCGGCGAGATTCCATCTTCAAGTTTCCAATCAAAGCAGTTTATGAGAGACCCTACTATCAAATGCAACATCCGATTCCCTAAAGGCAATCCCGGGCATATTCGTCGGCCGGCACCGAACGGAATGAGTCCGAAATCCGTACCTTTGACATCGATTTTAGACCCCAAGAATCTCTCCGGCATGAAACTATCCGGGTTTTCCCAGATGCTCGGATCTCTACTGATGGCCCATGCATTAACCAAAACTTGTGAGCCCTCGGGAACTTTGAAACCACAAAGCTCGGCATCGGACCCGGCTCTGCGCGGTACTAACAATGGGACAGCAGGGTGCATTCGGAAGGTTTCTTTGATGATTGCTTGCAAATACGGTAAACGATTTACATCGTCTTCTTCGACTGGATTTCCTTTTCCGATTAATTGTTCTATTTCCTTTTTAGCTTTATGTAAAACCTGATGGTTTCGAAGCAGTTCCGCCATTGCCCACTCGGTTGTGTTCGATGTTGTGTCGGTTCCAGCGACAAATAATATCTGTAAAAGAACATATTATAATTTTATAATCCAATCGTTTATAAAGAGAAAATTAGAGGAAGACGATGAAAAAGATTACCAAAAGTAAATATATGATTTGGGTTCTATCAAGCTCCTCGATACCGTCTTCTATAATATCAATAAGAGTGTCCAAAACATCGTTCGATGAACTAGATGAATCCATGGATTTTCTTGATTCAGACCTTTCATCAAACATGTTGCCGAAAAGAGTCAGTAATTTGTCAAAATGAACAGTCATCCGGCGCCGTATGCCTTGTGGGTCAATCTTTCTAAGCAAAGGGAAATAATCAGCCAAGTTTGGTATCCCGGCGTCGTGATTGATGTCCCAAACTGTTTTCTTGAATTCTTGAGCATGAGATGAATTCGGGTCAACCAGATCCATAGAGAAAATGGTGTTGGACAGCAGATTAATGGTAACATCAAAAGCAGCTTGGCCGACGTTAATGGCTTCGCTTTTGAGGGAACTTTTGCGAACATTGCCGATCAGTTCTTGAATCTTCTCCCGCCGCAGGTATTGGTTGGCATCGAGTTTTAGAGTAGAGAAAAGATGGATAACACAGACTTTGCGAAGAGTTCTCCAAATCGGCGAAACGGGTATAAACGACAGCGCGAACTCACTAAACTGGCTGGCTCGGACAGCATCAACAACGGTTCGGTTACAGAACACGAGGTCCTGTTTCTGCAGGACTTCTTTAGCCGTTGTTTCCGATGAGACGACGACGGTGAATAAGCTGCCGAGTTGGAGACTCATAACGGGGCCATGAATCTGAGCAAGCTTAGCCAATGACCTGTGGGGTTTATCCCCAAGATCCAAGAGATTGCCGAGGATCGGCAGCTGCCGTGGACCGGGAGGGAGCTTGCTTCCACTCGATTTGCGGCCATTTCTGAAAGATTTAAAAGCTTGAAACAGGAACATGGTAAGCAGCAAACATAGCAAAGAACTTGTTAAGAAATCCATCTCTCTCAGACTCTTAGTCTCACTCTCTTCGGCACAGATCATTAGACTGCGGCCGTAGTAGTTTTAAAGCTATGCAATGAGATATTTTAGAAGTTAAAACAATCCTCGTAAATGCTGACCTAATCATGTACCTCAGTATGAATGAACGACAACTAACCCTATGTTCCCAATGCAAGTCGTCTTACCCTTTTTGTCTATTTGCATCCCAAATAAAAAAATTGGATTTAAGATTAAAATTAAGGGTTTAAGGTTTATTATTAAAGTTTAAACTTTAATTTTTAGGGTAAAGTATTTAATTTTTAGTGTTTAAAGTTTAGAATTTATTGTTAGAATGTTATATTTTATTTTTTATGTTAGGCATACATAGGAGAGTATAAATCCCCTAAAAAATTATATTTATGGTTAGGATTTTGGTTTAAAATTAAAGTTTAGGGTTTTGAGAATTATGAGTATGATATAGTTTTAGAGTTTAGGGTTTATAATTTAAAATTTAAAATTAAGACTTAAAATTTTATTTTTAATAGTAGAGCATAAAAAGGTACATCAAAAAGGGTAAAGTATTTTTGTCCTACGCACCAAAAAAGATAAATGATTTTTTCCCTATCTTCCTCTATCGTATAATTGCATATATAAGACATTTTATCCATCTAATTACTATTATCATTAGGTTTAAATATGTTATAACTTCTGTTCAAAAAAATGTTATAAGTCCTTACATTATTTCAAAACATAAACTTTAGTCTTTATACTATATTTTTTAAATTGAATTCATGAAATATTTTTTATTTAAAAATCTTAAGGTCCATATAGTTCTAGAAAATATTTTTTATTTTTATTTTCTATTTTCATTTTTAGAAAATTATTTTTATTTTCAATTTTTCGAAAACTAGAAAACACATTTGGTTGGTAGAAATAAAACTTGTTTTTAAAAATGAAAATAGTGAAAATGTATTTGTTATCTAGTTTTTCAAAATAAAAAAAATAAATATTTACTTATTAAATAATTAAATTAAAATATATTTATTAGAAAAGGCTTAAAGGAAAAATAGGTGCCCAAAGTATACCTCTTTTGAACTTTAGGTGCCTAAAGTATTTTTTTGTAAAAATAGGTGCCCAAAGTTTCCAAAGTTAGAATTTTAGGTGCCCGGCTATTAAATTTAAAAAAAAACGTTATCCATTTAAAACGCAACACGTGTCACTTTTATTTTCTTTAAATTATATTTTTTTTAATAATTTAAAATTTTACAAAAAAATCTTAAAATTTTAAAATTTTCTAAAATAGTCCCTAAATCCCTAAAAATCCCAAAATCCTCACCGTTGCCGCCACCGGCCCTACCCTTTCGGTCGTCGGGCTCAGCCGACCATTTCCCCTCACCCCCCATCGCCGAAAACCGGCGAACGATGTGCGAATCGAACGGTTATTTCACGTCGAACGTGAACCTTTCGATTCGCACACCGTTCGTTGGTTTTTGGCGACGGAGGGTGAGGGGAAACGGTCGGCTGAGCCCGACTACCGAAAGGGTAAGGTCGGAGATGGCGGCTGGCGGCGGCAACGGTGAAGATTTGGAGATTTTGAATTTAGGGGGTTTAGGGACTGATTTGAATGGTTTTATAAATTTTAGTTTTTTAAAATTAATTTTAAATTTTTTAAAAAATAATTAAAAAATCAATATTTTATGCCACGTGTCGCGTTTTAAATGGTTAATGGGTTTTTTATAACAGCCGGGCACCTAAAATTCTAACTTTGGAAATTTTAGGCACCTATTTTTACAAAAAAATACTTTAGGCACCTAAAGTTCAAAAGAGGTATACTTTGAGCACCTAAAGTTCATTTAAGCCATTAGAAAATTATTATAATAAAAATAAAATATGATTAAATAAGCTAAAGTTTTAAAATTGACATTAGAAGGATTCAAACCCAGGTTAAATAGAACAATAATTTTTTTAATCATCTACGCTTATAGCTAACAACAACCAATTGATCTAGTGAGATGAGACACTAGATCCCTTAAGCAAGATCAGAGGTTCACATCCTGATGGCTGGCATAGCGAATGAAGCAAGACACCCCATAACAAGCCTCTGCAATACTCTGGATTAGTCAACCTATGAGTTGGATACCCGTGGTTATACCAAAAAGAATATATACGTTTACAGCTTTTTAAGCTTCAAATTGATAAAAAAAACTATAAACATTAGAAATTTTTAAAACTTTTTTGCTTTTTATACATGTTATATCAGCAATTAATGGAAAAACTAAACAATAATTTATAGAATGATCAAGATTTTCAAATAAAAAATAGTACAAGTTCAATTTCACAAAAAAAATAATATAAGGACTAGATTTTAATTTTAGAATAGTATTGGGACATTCTACCTATTTAAACCTTGTTATTATTATGAATTTTATATTTGTCATCTCCTACATCCATATAATATTATGTTTTTGCAATAATAACATAGAGGATGAGTTTACCACGGACGTCGCACACAGCTGAACACCACTAACGCAATACACCGCTGAACACCATTAAATTTTTTAATAATGATTAAAAATTTTAAGGAAAAGATTTATTATTAAAATTATTTCAAAAGAAAATTTGATACGGTACTCGTATGGCAGCGGAAAAGATCGATTCTTCAAGTTGCGAAATTCCCTAAAGGCTCTAGACTCTTTAAGGGATGAACGGCAATCTTGGTGAACTCTGAAAATTCAAAATAACAAGTTTAAACAAATTGTAAAACCAAAGAAGCTTAAGGAATAAATAAGTTGCTAACTTGAATCAAAATAGAAAGAAAAAGATAGTGTAAGAAAAATGTTGTCCTAGAAACCCTCCGAATTATGGTTAATCCGACAAACTTTGTCAAAGGCTCTAATCTCCCCTCCAAGAAAGTAACATGGCAAAGAGAAGGTTGAATATGGTTTCACCAAGATTCTTGTCGCAAGAAAGCGATGAGCAACTTCGAAGACACAAGTATTAGCACTTGCAAAAATGTACTCAATAAACATATATTGACTGAAATCAAGAATAAAAGTTGTGAATTACAATGAAGAGGAAACCTCCATTTTATAGGCTAAGGGGAAGTAAGGAGAAAATCCTAATAATAATTTAACCTAAATCCAATGGTTAAGATTAAACCACCAAAGGTGATAGGTGGCTAACCCTAGCCAAGTAAGCTATAACATTAACCTAATCTAACAAGGAAGATCTAACAGTCCAGATTCAACCCTTGTTTCTAATTATTTGAATGACATAAAAATAAAATAAAAGACTATAAATTCCCTTACTGGGCTGTTAAAATTACTTTTGGATCGAATTTTACATGGATTCATGGCAACGGGCTTCATAATTTGAGAGTAGAAATTTTTGCATGTGTTGTCTTCACTAAATTGATCGTAACTTGAGCTTCCGATATCAGATTGGTGCGTTTTAAGATGCGTTGGAAAGCTAAGAAATAGATGTTTAACTTCTAACATACATGTTGATCCAGAAACGATCAGATTGCACTCAAAAAGCCGTTGTAAGTTGGCTGACATTCCAGACTTGCGAAATATCTCCAACCTCTTGTCCAAGATGATGAGCTTGACTTTTCGAGAAGGCTTGTAGACCCTTGCTCACAAAGTCTTGTACTGTTGAGTGTAGCTTGGTCCTGAATTGTCTTGACTTTGCTCTCGTAATCGGACCATGTGGAAAAATTAACTTGTCATGTCCAAGGGTTCGATCTTGGGCCATAATGCTCATATCAAAATTAGATATAATAAACTTTTTATATTTCTTTATAATATTTTTAATTGATACATAAGAATTAAATATCCCAAAATCTTCTTGATATCAAAAACCCTAAAACCAACCCTTTTATTTTCTTTCTACCGCCGCCACTATCATAGCCGCTGTTATCGCCATCGTTAACCATTTTCTGCTGGCTTTTGTGCTTTCTACACTTATTGCAAGTATCATAATAATTCTAGTATATGACTTAAACAATGGTAGAAAACTTAATACTCTTTCGAAATAAAGGTGGCAGCAGCAGCGGCGATAGAAGAGAAATAAAGGGGTTGGGTTTAGGGTTTTTTGATATTAAGGAGATTTGAGGATATTTGGTTCTAATATATCAATTAAACATACTATAAAGAAATATAAAAAGTTTATTAAGTCTAATTTTTAATTTTATTTTGAAATAATTTTAATTATAAGTCTAGTCCTTAAGATTTTTAATCTTTATTAAAAAATTTAATGGTGCTCAACGGTGTATGGTGTTTATCGGTATGTGACACCCGTCGTTGAATTTTCCTAACATAGACCAATTAGCAACCCCAAACAATTCCTCTTTTCTAATTTTTATTTGTAGACTAGACCCATATCCAATCAAATATTGCCTATATTTTTCCGCATCCGTATTATTATATATACATTTTAATTTTATGATTGGATTATAAGATAATATATTTTTATTAATTTTATTTTTTAATAAAAAATATACATTTTGTGTAGACAAACTGTTAAAACAAGAATAATTTAGAGATAACAATATTCTCTTTTCGACTTGGATCACTTGATAAGTTCTATCATATATCTAAAGTCATACATTTTAAAACAATCCACGTTCAGTCATACATTTTCAAAGCAATCAAAATTTGATTATTGTGTATATTCCATTAACATTATTATTAGTACAATATATATATGAGAACATAAAATCAAGTATGTTTAAGCTCTCACCAATCTAAATATTATATGAGAAAAAGTAATCAAAATTCATTTGACATACATTTTTGAAAACCTACGTTTTTCGGGAGATTCTGGCGTGCGGCACTCTACGATGCGGTAAAAATAAGGCGATCATACACAAATTCTTATTAAGTTGATAAGAATTTGTGTAATTACATAAATTCTTACAATTTACACAAATTGAGAGAATTTAGGTTATAATACAAATTCTTACTTAAGGCAAAATCTACACAAATTTTTACTCAGTTGATAAGAATTTATGTAGTTACACAAATTCTTATCTAGTTGGTAAGAACCAAAATTCGTACTTAATCTTACATAAATTTTTATTATTTTTATAAGAATTTATGTTGACATCATTTTAAGCTGTTTTTATTTAGACTTTTCTACGTTTTCCAACTAAAGCAAATTCAAGTATCGAATATAGTCTTCGACGCAACAAGTGTTATCGTCCGGTGCTACCAAGTCACACCCCTGTCATTAGCCCCTCTGGCACTGTCAATTCTGAAGTGAAATTTAGTAATTTGAAATATTTAAATTTGTGGATTGGTAGTTGAGGGTGAAAGTGGAAATTCATTTATATCGCGTAAAAAAGGGTAAAGTACACCAATGGTCACCGAATTTTTAGGGTACTTTCATTTTGATCACCAAACTTTTCAAATTTTTATTTAGATCACCTAACTTTTATTTCACTTTCATTTTGGTCCTCCCGTAATCTTCTATTAGAAAATGTTGATGTGGCCCGTTAGTTTTCCTCTTCCTCAACGGTAAACTACATAAATGGTCACTGAACTTTTAAAGCGCTTTCATTTAGGTCATTGAAATTTTAAAACTTTCACTGGGGTCACCCAACTTTTATTTTGCTTTAAATCAATCACGTTGGTTTAAGAAAAGAACCCTTTCAATGTACAAAAAACAAAAGTAAGAAGTAGATTTTACCTTAGGATTATCGATGAACAATATATTTTTTTATAAAAAAGTTCGTTGTGTAGATTGAAGTATTTACCGGCATAAAATATTTTGTATATATCATGTTCTTGAATATTGTCTGTAATGTAAAGCCGTTATTTTGATCTATAAATCACATTGTATGTAACCTCATCTTCAAGTTACTTCAAGGTTAATAAGTACAAGGGAAAGAAAAAAAACAAACATTGAGGTTAATTATTGACTACGAGTATAACATTCTAGTTTACTTCTGAAAGTTGTATCCAAAAGTTGTTCCACAAATTTTCTAGAATATGCAAGCAGATTTGATGCAACCCATGTTTAAGTTCAAACATTAATTTACTTTGTCATTAGAGAAAGAGCTAGGATCAAACATTTGGAGGGTCAAGACTATTAAACCTTTAAATATAAAAATCGAGAAGACAAAAAAAATCCTTATTTGATTAGTATTTAAACTAATAAGGACCTAGCTAAAATACAATTATACCTAAAATCGGGAGGAGTAGCCCATGCCTCTGACGCAGCAGAAGCATGATCGTCACACTAAGTCACTTGGTATTAGATACATGAGTGATTGGTCTTAGTGCTGGTGGGAGATTATTAGAGTATGCCCAAAGATCAATCATAATATGATTGTAAATGACATTTGTTTTTACCTTGTTTATTATTATAGAGGCATTGCCGTTATTATTTTTAGTTACTATTCTGTGTGCATAAATAAACTGAATTATAATAAAGTTCTTAGAATAATATGATTATTCTTAAATGTTCTTAGTCGAGTATTATTGTGGACATAGATAACAATAATGCATTAAGACTAACATGTAGTTAATTGATGACAAAGTATTGTCATTGACACGGAGATGTCAAAATCAATATATAAGTATGTGTTAGAGAACGACATACTGGACTGACCCGCTATGAACATGTTTATTGGATCATTATATGACAATCACAATATTGCTCATAGTGGTAACTACATGTATGATCCTCAAACTTAAGATCATCATTATTTCAACATCGTGAGTGACATATTTTTATACAGTTAAACATGTGTCGTAACTAACTACACTATAAAGACGGATATTAGTTCTGTCACAATCTATGTAATGGGATATGGTTGATCAAAATAGGATTTGTCCCTCCTACATAATAGAAGTAATATAGTAGGCCACTTGATTGAGTGAGACTAGAAATGCATGACCATGCTTGAATAAGTTGATATGAGATATCATAGTTATTCGTTTATAATAGTTTAGTCAAGTTATCAAGAAATATTAGATGGGACTATACAAGTGTGACCGTTCCATAACTTGTGTCCAATCTAGAAATAAAGGACAAAAGGATGTAATACATGAAAGAGTTAATCACGAAGAGGTTATGTCGAATAATGATTTCCTGTAATTTAGGTGACAATGACATATTGTTAGATTTCACTCATTATTTGTAATATTAGACATGTTCTAATATTTACCACTAAGTTACAAGAACCTACAGGGTCACACCCACGGTTGAAATGAGCATATATTAAACGAATTATATATGTACAAATTTGTTGTGCACAAATTTAGTTAAATTAATAAATATTTGATATATATATATATATATAATTTAACTATTGGATAAACATTAAAAGAAAATAATTATTGTAATTATGACTCTTTTAATATATAAATAATATAATTCAATTTAAATTTATATATATATATATATATACATTGAAATTCTAATTTAAGTTTAATTGGGATTACATATATATATTGAAATTCTAATTAAGTTGAATTGGGATCATATATATTAATATATATATTGAAATCCCGATTAAGTTAAATTGAGATTATATATATTAATATAGATATATATTAAAAATCCTAATTAAGTTGGATTAGGATTATATATATTAATATATATATATTAAAATTTTAATTAAGTTGAATTGAGATTATATATATTTAATATATATATATATATATATATATTAAAATCCTAATATGAGTTGAATTAGGATTACAAAGGTTATATAAAGGCATGAGAGATTTACCATTCATTAATGCTTTTTGAAAAACCCTCTAAATAGTTTAGAGAGTTTTATATTCTCGTTTCAACTGGGTGAACTAAGTAGAGGTCGAAGCGTAATCGTTGCTGCTTAGGAATCGACATCGTGGAATCGTGATTGGATATTTATCTTCTCCAAATTTAAAATTCCAGATTTTAAACATGTAATTCTTCACCCTTACTCACCTCGATTTGTTCATCGTACATGGATCTCTGGTGGTGATCTCCAGATAATTTTTCTTCTGCACCATGGGGTGTACCGGTGTGACCCAACGCCTTTATGTTTGGTTGCAGCTTGTTCTTAATCGTTGGTTTTCTTTTCTTACTCTATTTTCATCGCAACTTGTATCTTTTCTCTATTCTTTTTTTTGAAAGTTCCATTATTTCTTTAACCTTGACCGACGTGTTTTGACATATATGCTCGTCTATTTTCTCTATAAGCAAACACTAACAATGAATTCATGACGAATTCATTAAACAATGCACCTAAATAAAGGTAGCAGAAAAAAGAATGAAGAAAGAATGTAGTAAAACGATGGAAGGAGTGGGAGTGGGAAATGTGTAACCCCAATGAAAGTATTAAAAGTTTAGAGACCAAAATGAAAGCACTCTAAAAGTCCGATGACTATTTATGTAGTTTACCCTTGAGGAAAGGATAAACTAACCGGCAAGTCAACATTTTCTAACCAAAGGTAATGAGAGGGGCCAAAATAAAAGTTGGATGACCCCAATGAAAATTTTAAAAGTTTGGTGACCAAAATAAAAGCACCGTAAAAGTTCGATGACTATTAGTGTACTTTACCCAAAAAATAATTAGGTAATAGGTTTAAATCTTCATAATCTTCCAAATATCAATGATGTTACTCTTGTTTTTAGTTTGGTTAATTATTCTAGATTGCAGAATCACAGGAAAAAATGATTTATTTGAGTTAAAAAAATGAGCTTGATCGGTTATTAACCGGGCCGGTCATGAATGATATACTAATGATGAAAACTAAAAATTCTAATAATTTAGTTTTAGGGTTTATAGATTGAATTAGGAGGTAGGATTTATGGTTTTAATTTGAAGAGTTTAGAATTCAGGGTTTATAGGTTAACCTAAATCTCTCATCATATTATCATATTACCCTAATAACTAAACCCTAAATTCTAACTATAAACCCTAAGTTATAACAAATTTCCCTAAATTCTAAATCGATAAACTCCTAAACATACACCTTGAATTAAATTCTTAAACCTTAAAATTAAAGATTTTGTAAAAACTTTTAGTTTTCAGCTTAGTGTATTGAATATAAATCTTTGTTCATAATAGTTACAGAAGCATTACATTTGATGTTGGTAAAGACAGAGGCTCACGATTTGACAGGGGATATTGAGGATGCTATTTCTAACCAATCATTCTCGCATCTTCAATTTTCGGATGACACCATCCTATTCTTAAAGCCAGTAGAGCAGTTCTTGATGAATGTGAAGCGTATCCCAAGATGTCTCGAAATTAGCTCAGGTCTTAAGATCAATTTTGGGAAGTCCTGCTTGGTGGGCGTGCAGTCGGAGCTGGTGGAGGTGTTAGTCAAAAACTGTGGCTGTCAAGTGGGTCAATTACCTTTTAATTACTTAGGAATTCCACTGGGTTCATATCCAAAAAGAGTATTAACGTTGGAGCCGATAGTGGGAAAATTCTAGACCAAGTTGTCATGATGAAAGTGCAAAAATATATCTTTCGCAGGAAGAGTTATTCTAATTAATTCGATACTTTCTTCCCTTCCTTTTTATTTCATGTAGTTATTCGAAATTCCAGCAACTGTAAAGCCGATAGATGGCCCGTGTGGGTTGGAATAAAATTTGCTTGCCTCGGTTTAAAGGTGGGGCAGGTGTCATAAACTTAGAAGCCAAAAATAAAACACTTCTAGCAAAATGGGGCTAGAGATTTACGACTGAAAAGTCAGCTCTTTGGCGTAAGGTGATCAAATTCAAATATAGAGGAAAGAAGGGGAGTTGGTTCTTGGTAATTAACAACATGAGAAAGATATCTCGGTTATGGAAATGGATTGTGAACAATTGGAGAAATGATGATGTGAGCAAATGGATGAACTTTGAAGCTTTTAAGTGGAGAGTGCGGGATGGAAAGATAACTCTGCTTTGGGAAGATGTGTGGAGTAGTGACAAACAGTTGAGGATCCTCTTTCCTAGACTGTTTCGTCTTGTCAAAAAAAAAAGAGAGAAGAAATGACCATTTTTGATATGGCTTCAAATGTTGATCCTCTTGAGATACAGTGGAGTCCTACGTTGACAAGAGAATTACTAGATCTCGAGTTGCCTATGCTGGGTGGAATTATTTTAGATGACAAGAAACTATCACAAATTCTTGTTAATGCGGAGGTGGAGGATCCGAGCTTCAACTTTTGCAAACTATGAAAATTGAAAGTCACGCCCAAGATAAAAAGTTTTCTGTGGATGCTGAAACTTGACCGTCTTCCTACGAAGGAATTCTTGAGGACAAGAGGGGGGCAATCCTTATCCGAGAATGGTCGATGCTGCTGGTGCTCCTTAGGCCTTGAAGATGCTAGCCATTTATTTGTAGGGTGCAATTTCATTGGTTATTTTTGGAAAAATTTCTGTCAATGGTCACAGGTTGGTCATATTGATGTTGTGGATGTAAATAGCTTGTTTGTTTTCTGTTTTTCAGCACAATTTTCAGGTGTCTTGAGAGGACTATGACTAATTTCTGTTGCTGCAGCTTTGTTGAGTATTTGGCTCGCACAATATGACATGACTTTTAACGACAAATCCTTGTCTTTGAAGGGCATTTTGTTTAACACAAAGCTGAGGGCCCCAACTTGGATTAAGGCTTCGAAGGATGAGGTGATGGTGAATTCAGATGTATAATTCGGTTTTGCTGGGCATGGAGGTGTTCTTCGGACTGAAGAGCGTGTGATTCGAGCCATCTTCTCGGGTCCCCTAATAAATGTTAGTCCAGATTTAGCAGAATTAATTGCGATAAAGATTATTTTGCGAGTTTTTTTGGATGCAGGTTGGTCTGGAATGAATTGCTTAAGTGTGGAATCTTGCTCGGGAGTTGTGATATTTTGGCTGGACAACCCAATACAACGGCCGCGGTGTTATTGGTCCATATTTGAGGAAATTCAAGAATTATTGAACCAGATTGACGTGGTGAAATTTGTTTTAATACCTAGATCAAGCAATGGCATGGCAAATAGGCTTGCAATGGATGGTATTCGAAGATTACAACTGTTCAAAGCTTGGTGGCGAACTGAGTAGTGGTTTGCTTTGGATTACTGTTGACCAATTTTTATCATCATTTTTTATATGTTTTTTAAATTTTAGAACTTTTAAGAATTTTTTAAATAAAATATTTTTTTTCGAAATATCAAGTGACAACACTGTAATATGACATATTGTACCAATTGACCTAAAAAACTGTTAGATTTAACCGTCAACGTTGGACAAATGAGTGAATTAATAAAATTATAGAGTGTAAAGACTTAATTAGGTGTAAAAAGGTTAAGAGGCTTAAATTTTTTTTTAAAAAATCAAGAGTTTATGATATCCTTGAGCCAATTATACATAATGTTTGCAAGATTTGACCGTAAAGTTCGCATGATATAAGAATTATGTATTATTTTACATTTATATTAATTTATTTAAGTTGATTTTTTGTTTCCGATCCACTGGTCAACTAATTCAGATTAGATCTTGTAGAGACTCATTATGAGACAACCCTCCTAATCCAGTTTTCTTCATTCATAATGTCCATATTTGTAACCCTAATATTCCTTAAGGAACCTAGCACCTCATCCCACCAGACCACTGGTTGATAGTGTTTTGGACCTTTTTTATTTAATTTTCGAAGACATTTTTAGGAAACACGAAACGATAGTACAAGATAGAATAAGAGAACATCCTCTTATACGAAAAAAATATATTATGGGTCCTTCTCACTATATCAATTATGGTCCTAAGGAGTTAAAACCATTCACTTCTCTTATTTTTTTCATGTCATATTTTTATCATGTGAATCTTAACTCATATTATTTTCACATTAATTTTTTAAAAACAATTTTTGAAAGTTACCATTTGACTAGGTTGATAACAAGGAAAAAATGATGAAGTGGATGATTTTATTAATTGAGACCATAACTGATATAATAAGAATAACTCATAATATAATTTATCCTTCGGCACCATTATAATGTATGAATAATAGGGGTCAATAACCTTATCTGACAAAATATGTGACACGTCGTATATAGCCTCATCACATATTTTGTTTCATTTTTATCTTTGATTGTTACATGTCACAGACTTAAAAACATTTTAAAAAGTCGTGGCCGGAATAAAAATTCAAATTTCAAAATACAACATAAATGTAACACTCCTTTCTCATGGGTCGACCACACTCGTGACGAGTCATTGTCACGGTTGTTCACCCTGTCTACCCCATTCATGGGCGCTTAGTGTAAGATCAGACAGTTAAAAGGTCCAATACCATATGTCACGGGGTCATTACCTTCTTCCCGAAAAACATGTCTGATAAAATGTACAGCACTACCGTTTATATATCTCAAGACCTCTCTTATTTTTCAGTGTAGGATTAATGTCTTAGTCTCTTCCCAAGCATGACAAAATGCAATTACTCTTTCTATGCCTATTCAAGTCACACATTTCATATATTAAACAAAACCACAAGTTCTTCGTATGCTCAAACATTTACCACTACTTAGATATACACAGAAGGGCTTCCAAATAAGCACATAACTACAACCAAGGTCTTACTTATATACTACGTAGCCAATAGCCACCATACTAGGAGTTTAAGTCTAAGTAACCTTACAACCAAAATAAGCTAGAATTGACTTGCAACGATCCAAAATGCTCGAATTCTACTGTTCGATACGAATGCCTATGAAAGCAGTTAAACAATAAAGTAAGCTTACATAATTTAGTGAGATAATTCATATACAATTTTCATAGCACATAGTCATATGGCAATCAAAATACAACAATTATTCATCAAAATTAGGTGTTTGGCCCATTTGAACGTTAGATATACTCGAAACACAAATCTCACCCAACTTTATCGATAATTATATGGTCAAGCCCTCCAACTTTCCCTGAACATAATATCTGGCCAATCAATAACATCATGTACTGAACTTAATGGATTATATGACATCCCAAATATATCCGACATTATACTATATGTTCAGGGCACTAATTATCTAGTTCAATGATCAGTATGAATATCACATATACATGCTTCTCACGTGTCACATTTTCCTGATCATATACATTTGTCTTAATATCATTTCAATCTATAATCCGTACATGAACACATATAATAAAGCAATCTCAATTTCACATAACATACCACAATCAAAGTATTGGAAAGCTTACTTAATCCTTGAAGTTACAATCATTTAACTCTAAATGAGCTCATTGCATATAACTTAACACAATTCTCTTAATTAATAAGGTTAAGACATACACCATACAAATTGACTACACTCACCTAATCCAAATCGTTGTACGATTCGGATACTAATCGGTTCTTAACTTTCCCTTTTCGATTATGAATTTCCTCCTATTCATCTTTATCTAGCAAATATCATATAGACATATTACAATCATATTCCATAAGTTAGTCTTCATATAACTCTAAATCACCGTGAATTCTTTTTTTTTTTTGCTCGGCATAATATGATATTTATTAAGGGATAAATCATACACACCATGAATTCTTAATCGAATAAAATAACCCTAATTATTCAATTGAGAGCTTTTCACACCTATCATTACAACATTGAAATTAAGCATGTTTATTCATGGAATTTCTATAAATTCTTTAAATGCATGCTTAATCTTAGGAAAAGGAAATTATGAATTTAAAGCACTAACCTGGTTGATAATCTAAATGTACCAATAGAGAGACTTTGGTATAATTTCAAGACAAGTCCTTCTTTTCCACTCAATTCATCTATCACTTCATGGTTAAATTTAACTATTAGTCCCCCTAACTTTCCATTCATTTTACTTATGATACTCAAATTTACTCTGTTCACTTTTAGTTCTCTAACTTTTGTTCTTTATAATTTAGTCACTAACACTTTAAATACTCTTATAATTTAGTCCTCTCTTAGCTAATCACCGCTATTAATACTTCGATTCATAACTAATTTTTTTTCGCAAAAGCAATTTCCGATCACCGGAAGTCAGAAAAATTCTAGACCAATTTTGAGAGGGTTACAATAAAAAAAACCATAAATATCAAAGGTGCCAAGTTAAGAGTTCAAGTGAGTAATTAAGCCTTCATGTTTTATCAAACCACACATTCTTTATGAAACTTAATGATACATACACTGAAATAACAAAGTTAAAAGCGTAGAAATCTGAACATTAACAATCGTGCCCAAAGCTTAGCAATGTATTATGAACTAGGAACATTTTTACTTCAATATTAAAATAAAAGTTTTAGACAACAATGGGGATTGCTCGCAAAGGTATAGCCTTTTTCACGGTGAGTCCAAAGTTCTCTTCCATATTGATCTCATCTGATGAAATTCCACCTTCAAGTTTCCAATCAAAGCAGTTTATAAGAGACCCTAATATCAAATGCAACATCCGATTCCCTTAAGGCAATCCCGGGCATATTCGTCGACCGGCACCGAACGGAATGAATCCGAAATCCGTACCTTTGAAATAGATTTTAGACCCCAAGAATCTCTCTGGTATGAAACTGTCGGGGTTCTCCCATATGCTTGGATGATCTCTACCGATGGCCCATGCATTAACCAACACTTGTGAACCCTCGGGAACTTTAAAACCACAAAGGTCAGCATCGGAGTCGGCTCTGCGCGGGATCAAAAATGGACCAGGAGGGTGCGTTCGAAAGGTTTCTTTGATGATTGCTTGCAAATATGGTAAACGGTTTATGTCAGATTCTTCGATTGGATTTCCTTTGCCGATTGCTTGTTCCATTTCCCTTTTGGCTTCAAGTAAAACTTGAGGGTTTCGAAGCAGTTCCGCCATTGCCCACTCGGTTGTGTTAGATGTTGTATCAGTTGCACCGATAAATAATATCTGTGATCGAACATATTATAATCCAATCGTTTATAAAGAGAAAAATTAGAGGAAGACGATGAAAAAGATTACCAAAAGTAAATATATGATATGAGTTCGATTAAGCTCCTCGATGCCGTTTTCTATAATATCAATAAGAGTGTCCAGAACATCATTTGATGCTGTATAATTCTCGGATTTTCTTGATTCAGACCTTTCATCGAACATGTTGCCGAAAAGAGTCAGCAACTTGTCGAAATGAACAGTCATCCGGCGCCGTATGCCTTGCGGGTCAATCTTTCTAAGCAAAGGGAAATAATCAGCCAAGTTTGGTATCCCGGCGTCATGATTGATGTCCCCAACTGTTTTCTTGAATTCTTGAGCTTGAGATGAATTCGGGTCAACCAGATCCATAGAGAAAATGGTGTTGGACAACAGATTAATGGAAACATCAAAAGCAGCTTGGCCGACGTCAATGGCTTCACCTTCGAGGGAACGTTTGCGGATATTGCCGATCAGTTCTTGAATCTTTCGTCGGCCCAGGTACTGGTTGGCGTCGAGTTTCAGAGTAGAGAAAAGATGGATAACAATACTTTGCGAAGACTTCTGCAAAGCGGCAAAACGGGCATAAACGAAAGCCCAAATTCACTAAACTGGCTGGCTTGGACAGCATCCACGACGGTTCGGTTACAAAACACGAGGTCCTGTTTTTGCAGGACTTCTTTAGCCGTTGTTTCTGATGAGATGACGCCGGTGAATAAGTTGCCGAGTTGAAGTCTCATAACGGGGCCATGAATCTGAGCAAGTTTAGCCAAAGACCTGTGGGGTTTATCCCCAAGGTCCGTGAGATTGCTGAGGATCGGCAGCTGCCGTGTGTCACGGACATGCCCCTTTTTACTCGGTTGGCATGTCGTGCGGCACTTGAACTGGGTGTTGCCTAGACAAGTCAGCATTTCTCATGCCCCTTTGTCCAAGGATTTATCTCGGTCTAGCCTTCTCAGGATCACAATGCGCTAGGGACTTTGGAGTATCGGATCCCGCAGGGCCTAGCGACAACTACACTCCAACCTCGTACTTCAGCCACGAGCGCGATATGGGGCCATAGCCCCAAACCGTCCCTATGTATTTCTCCCAAGGAGACAATGTGCCAACCACTAGGCCCCACTGCTTGCACACCTAGGCCCCACATGGGCCTAGAAGTAGGTCACTTACACCAAGGAAGCTCGGTCGCTAGCCCAGGCGAGGGAGATGTGGAGACCCAACACCAGACCACTTCCCCTTAAAGAGCTAAATAAACTTACCAAGAATGTCGTAAGTAGACATTGCTTCGTCCCAAACGAGGACACTTTCTGGATAGGGCCTTCATCGTCTTCCCAAAGCATCTTAACTTGCATCCTTGACTTGGTAGCTCCTCAGGGATTGCTTATATCATCGCTCGGTCCACCATTGCTCGGTCATGAACGGGCTTTCAAGGCAGGATCGCAATACAATAAAGGATGGCCTTGACATTCTCCCACACTTTCTCTATCGATGGCATCATCGATGTAGTCCTAAGAAGGGATGGTTCTTATTGATGTTGACACCAGTTCTTCATCACTTGATGAGCCGATATGGACATCTTTGGCAGCACATCTTCGATTCGTGCTCGATTTGGTACGTTTTTTCTAGTTCTACCATTTGAACATTCAAGCAAATAATTAAGCCTCGGTCCTGGGTTCTTTCTATCTCCTTTTTGACTATGTTGCACATCCGTAACCATCTAGACTGATTATGAACTCATTATGACCCAGTTCCACTTCCTTCAAGTTGAGTGCTAGATTCATGCTCCCCCACTTTTACTCTGATTGTGGCTCGAGCAAAAGACAAGTAACAAACCATTTATCCGCTCTAACATGTGCCTTGTAGTTTCTTTGTGCTCCATGATCTGCCCATTAACCTACACAAATACAAAAGTAACATACCTGGCCATGACCAAACGTGTTATGACTCGTCACTCAATGGCTTGCTCCCCGGCGTTAAGCATCTTCGCCAACTTTGCCTCATCTCGTACCGAGACCTTCAAAGTACTAAATGTGTCACCATACATACATCATCATATTAACCCAAGTTTGCCAGTACATGCTCACATTGCATTTGGTTGCTTAATAACGCAATGATGATCTCTAGTTGCCAACACCGTATAGAATTGTACTTGGCTTTTGTTCTCCTCAATACATCCTGGTTGGCATACATTGCCTTATGCTACCACCAATCATGGTATGCCTTTGTATGTATACCTCGAGTGTTTTGACTATTTGAGAACGCAGCTTCTACGACAAGCTAATATCATCCACTCGTGAGACTTTTTTCTTACTCGATTATACCTGCACCATTTGCCAAGTGAATGCACACCAATGTTCTCTCGAACAACCTTGCCCTTGTTCCAATAGCAAGTAGATAGTCATATGCCCTCACTAGAACTTCTCAATGGTCTCCCATGGCCCTTGTAATAGCCAATCAAGTTGCCCCCTTATTTCGTTTCTCCTTCACTCCCTTTGTAACAGACAGAACTGTTGATTAAGCACAAAAGTACACATTTGATCTCTTGGCACACATGGCCTATACTCCATGGGTAAGTTAGTTTCCCCCATCTACTGATGTCTTCCCCACATCCACTTATTAAAAAAAGTTCATCTTGTTATCACACCAGCAAAATGTACCTGTATCGGCACCCCTACAAACATCATATCAACACTAGTCTCGTGTTGTGGACTTCAAAATGATGTCTCACTTGTGCCCTCTACGTGTGACTTAGGTTTCTACAGAATACCAAACTCTTCCACATATGCCCACGACATCTAGTCAGTAAAGCGTTCTCATGTAGGATCAATACCTCTTTATTCTCTTACATAATCTCGAATATGACCTGTATGCGCTAAACCCCTTAGCTTCTTCTGAGCATTATACTCTATATTTTCGAGAAAGAAAGAGCTCATTAACTCTTTCTTCAGCTCTTCCCATATCTTGACAGAACAAACACCATTAATAAACTTGGATCGCCACCACAACTTGGCGTCCCCTGTTAGATACATCGAGGCCACCGAGACCTTGCCTTCATCTATTTTAGTATACGTATACCGAAAACTGCTCGATGTCGAACAAGAAATTTTCAAGCTCCTTAGCATCTATGTTCCCTTCATACCGCTAAGGTTCTGAAACCCTAGTCCTCAGACCTTTATCTGATGTCATTGAATTGCCCATAGCTATCTATATCAAGTTAACCTGAGCCTTGATCTCATCTAGTTCGAACTTCATATGACTTAATGCTTCTTTGGCTTCATTACCAAAATCTTTGATAGCTTGGGTCAACTCTTGTTGTGTTTCCTCCATTGCTCAAAGCCTATCATTTGATGCCATAGCTTTCATGGCAGCCACTACGGCCTCAAGTTCCTTAAACCGACTAGGGTCTATTGACCTACCACCCTATGTCGACGTCCCAGCACCTGGGTGTGTTCCCTTCTTGGGGCAATACTCGCTCCACATTTTCGCATTGTCACCATTTCTATCGACACACACAGAATCATTGTGCCTGCATAGACATCATCTTTTACAAACGGGTGTGATATTTGTGCCATGTCCTTCTTTGTTACATGAAGCCGACATTTATCTCTGTTGCATACAACCAAGGCTTTTGACACCTGCCAAACCTTCAAACCGTCGAGTTCTTTAATCAATTACCCTACACCCCTCAAGGAATTAATAGGAATACCTGTCTTCATAACACACACAAAGAGAAAACTGACCACGACACTGGTTAGTTCAATTACATAACAATAAAATCAAATGTACCTTACAAGTTACCATGGGACCATGAGGCTCTCCAGTACGTCCCCCCACTGCAACTCACGCTCCGTATAACCAAACTCTGTGAGGTGTTTGTAAACTCCTTGACCCCCATATTTCTCTCTTTTTTTGGTAAAACTGACATATCCATGGTAACTAGGTTTTGCTTCCAATCTCTTGGTCCATACATCGGTTTTGACCTAAGCCATGGCTTTATTAGCGTGCCCAACCAAGTAGCTTGTCGGTAGTAGCACATATCACCGATTTATATATT
The DNA here is from genome assembly GCA_019671005.1 of Hibiscus mutabilis. Taxonomy (NCBI): domain Eukaryota; kingdom Viridiplantae; phylum Streptophyta; class Magnoliopsida; order Malvales; family Malvaceae; genus Hibiscus; species Hibiscus mutabilis. The sequence goes on from CM033740.1 coordinate 2,972,991, forward strand.
GGGGATTTTGTAACACTTGGATGAAATCCGAATTGTACTTGAACTATCACCACATACCCCTCGAGCTTGTCTGTCCTATGCTCACTTTTTGGCTCTGCTTTTGAAGGGACTGCCGAGGAGAGCTTTTCTCAGATACACCCACATTACCAAGTTGTACCACCCTTGTGTTTCTCACCAAAACGGCTAGCTTTACAAATATCATTCTGCATTACCATAGCCAACATCCCCACCAAAGGAAGATTTTTGTGCCAAAGGAGTTTTTTTCCACTATCCAGGATAAAACCGTATTGACTCGCACAACCTTTGTCATCCCATATTTTCAATCTATTGCGAAGAATCTGGTCTAAACTACCACATCGCAACATATTCATTTTACCTTAAGACCCAATGTGTCCTGAGAAAATTGCCATTTACGGGCAAATTATTAGCTATGAGAAGCATTCCCCTTAGGCTCCTTGATTTCATTTGACAATGTAGCAGATTTTTTTCCTCAAGAACCCATGGTGTGTCCACCGGTAAAAGAGTCCACATCAGCAGGAGGGAGCATACCAATAACTCGGCACTCCCTTTTACCCCATTATGTTTTGATGAGGCAACTCCTTCCAGCATACTGCGGTCGTCGCGATCCTTTGACCACTTCACTAGATAGTTCGAGGTCATAAGATCCTTTTCATGCACCTTTAGACGATCACGTTGTACCAAAGTACTCCCACAATAAACGAGCTTTATCATAATCATTTGATTTCATCAATGAGCGAATCTACAGCCTTAAGAAACACAACTCTGCCGCATTGATCCCCTGAACACAAAGCAAATATAGTAACTGTCTCAAGTTGTCCCCAACTCTTCCTCTAAGGTTAGTCTGCGAACCTATGACTACCCATTGTATCAATCTATATCCATTTGTACACACTTCTCTTTTCACCTGGAAAGAGATAGTTAGGCAACAACCAAGCACCATAGTGCCAAGATAAACAACAATGCCATTAACTTCCATCAGTCAAGAAATTATCACTTTTCCCTGGAAACAACAAGCATCAATATGTTAGATTAACAAAATAAGCACATTTTATGTTTCGAGCTGCACACGCCCTTATGCTAACAAGACAAAACAAATATCAATAAGCAAAGGTTACCGACACAAGGCACTGTATCAAAATAAACATCACTATTACCGATAGCCACCATAGGGAATGACCCTTATCTCGAGTGACGCGTAAGCATCCCCATATTGCTAGAATTCGTGCCACCGTGCTACGAGGAATACACACTTCATCATGTCCTATAGACAACCATCAACGAGCCTTTAAAGTGACCATAAATATTGCTTGTGTCCCAAATCATGGACAGACACTATTGTGCAAAGGTTAATCTCGTCCACTAAAGTTCTTGTACTTTTTTGCGCCTCAACTCGATCACTATTTCGATCAGCCAACAACAATGCTACACCTACAATGAACAAATGAGCACCACTGTGCTCTAATTCACACGCGACACTGCGCTAGGATAATTATCGTGGTTAACGACAGACACCACGTGTACACTGACTCTACGACAATTTCACAATAAGCACAACTGGGCAAGGATTCATATACGCCACTGCACTAATGTAACCCATCGGTACTACCATCCCAAAACCCACCATTAGACACTTTTGCGCCTTGACTAGGTCTAGATCAATTAGCATCATAGGGAGTCACCCTGCCTACTCCACTCGCGGAAGCGCTTGGCATAGATTCTAGCCACCCTGTTTACCCTCACAGGGCGATTGGTGTGAAACTAGACCACCCTGCCTACTCCACTTATGGATGTGCTTGGCGTGACATTACACCAACCTGCCTACTCCTTGAAGATAAGCGCTTGGCGTAGGATTCGACCACCATGCTTACTCCCCACATGGGAGCGCTTGGCGTAGTCCCCCACCTTGCCTACTCTAGTCCAAAGAACACTTGGTTTACTGTCATTCGACCCTCCTACTCTATTTACCGAAGCGCTTGGCGTAGAATCCACAATCCAGCACCTCTGTGCATAGAAAAAGTCTCATTTTTTTCCTGTCATGATGATCTACCCTGACTACTCCACCTATGGGAGCGTTTGGCGTGAGACCAACTGATCCACAAATAGTCCAACTTTTATTTTGCTACACATCCATCTGGCGTCACCACGCATACTACCACTGAATAAAGCTTCACAATGTTCAAGTTGGCACATGAGCACTATGGCGTTTGGTCAATAAATATGCACCACTGTATCAAAAGTCATAACCAAACACCACTGTCACATGACTACATTGTCCCATCATTTTCTTGCTCTGATACCACGTGTCACGGACATGCCCCTTTTACTCGGTTGGCATGTCGTGCGACACTTGAACTGGGTGTTGCCCAGACAAGTCAACATTTCTCATGCCCCTTTGTCCAAGGATTTATCTCGGTCTAGCCTTCTCAGGGTCATAATGCGCTAGGGACTTTGGAGTATCGGATCTCGCAGGGCCTAGCGACAGCTACATTTCAACCTCGTACTTCAGCCACGAGCGCAATATGTGGCCCTATGGCCCCAAACCGTCCCTAGGTATTTCTTTCAAAGAGACAGTGCGCCAACCACTATGCCCCACTACCCGTACACCTAGGCCCCACATGGGCCTAGGAGTAGGTCACTTACACCAAGGAAGCTCGGTCGCTAGCCCAGGTGAGGGGGATGGTGGAGACTCGACACCAGACCACTTCCTCCTAAAGAGCTAAATAAACTTACTAGGAATGCCGTGAGTAGACGTTGCTTCATCCCAAACGAGGACACTTTATGGATAGGGCCTTCATCGTCTTCCCAAAGCATCTTAACTTGCATCATTGACTTGGTAGCTCCTCAGGGATTGCACATATCATCGCTCGGTCCACCATTGCTTGGTCCTGAACGAGCTTGTCAAGGCAGGATCGCATACAATAAAGGATGGCCTTGACACCGTGGACTGGGCGGGAGTTTGCTTCCACTCGATTTGCGGCCATTTCTGAATGAGTTTAAAGCTTGAAACAGGAGCATGGTCAACAACAAACATAGCAAGGAACTTGTTAAGAAATCCATCTCTCTCCTACACAAATCATTAAGGCTGTCGACTTAAATTCTTGACAACGTAGTAAGAATTTAGGTGGTAAGATAGTAATTTTTTACTCAGTCGATAATAATTTTAATAGAATTTTTAATTCTATTAAAATTATTATTAAAATTTTAAGTTATAATATAAATTTTTATTTAGTTAATAAAAATTTTAGTTCTACTTAAATTATTATTTAATCATATAAATTTTTATTAAAATAATAAGAATTTATGTTAGTTGTATTTTAACCGTATTCTAAAAGTACCGTAACTTAGCACGTCCTCATGAGATGAGATATTTTAATAGTTAAAGCAATCATCATAAACGCTTACTTCATCTAAAATTTATATTGACCGCATTTTAATCGTACTTTAGAAATAGCACAACTAAACATGTCCCCCATGCGATGAGATATTTTAAAAGTTAAAACAATTCTCATAAATGTTGACGTCGTCTCAAACCTCAATATAAAAAGGATATGACAACTAACCTTCTCTTCCACTTATCGGTCTTTTATAATCATCCTCATAAAGCTAATTTAAACTATCTAATATAATTTCGGACATAAGGACGGATTCAAGAATTTTAATTTAAGATATTAAATTTTAAAATATTTTATGAATGAAATTTTAATTAAGTAAGAATAAATAATGAGTATTAATTTCTTTTAAGAGGTTCCGATTTTTAAGAAGTGTTAGTATTCATTTAAAATTGTATTGATTTCATTTTTAATAATATCTTATATTAAATTTATAAGAAAAAATGTTTTTCCAAAATTTTTGGACATATTCAATGGGGGGCTCCCCATGATCCAACCCAACAAATGTTGTCGTCTTGTGCTACCACGTCACAACACCCCTGTCATTAACCCGTCTATTACTGTCAATTGTAATGTTACCCTCATTTTTAAATAGTTTTAAGTGATTACATGATAGTACATGTTCATACATATTTTTAATTATTTGACAATGTACACATACTTTGCAAACAAAACGATTTAAATTTAGGTCTCCTAAGATGAACATCATCCTCTTTTTTACGGAGACCACTTGTTGGATTCAACTTTGTGAACTTTTTAAATTGTATCAATGTTATTTTTTTATAAATGAAAATATCATTGATCATTATTGTACTGAAGTAACAATGATTGTATTGACATGATAACCAATAATGTTGACATAACATTTTGTGTGGTTGATAATGTGGTAGATGATAATGTTGATTTTTTAATCGAGTCTGATGATTTACTTGATTTTTATATAAAAAGATATTCATGTTGTTACATCTTGTATACGTTCGAATTTTGACATTTTTCTTGAAGATATAATATATCTACTTAATAAAAAAATCTTTGAGCCACAAGTTAACAATTTAAAATTTTGTTAAAATATTATAAATATAAAAATACTATAATGTTATAAGAATAAATATTAAAAATTTTCTAAAATTAAAAACACTATTAAATTTTTTAAAAATTAATAAAATAATAAAAACAAAAATATCAAAAATTAAATTAAAAACTTTAAATTTTCATAAGAAATGTCTTTATTATCTCTCGTCAGCATCAGTCTATTATTATTTTTTTAACAAATATTTATATTTTCATAATCAAATATAAAACATTTATATAATTAAATATAGGCTTAAGAGTTACTTTTATCTCTGTAGTAGTCTCAATTTATCGATTTCATCCCAACGGTATTTTCGTATCTATTTGACCCTTGAAGTAGTCGAATTGCATCACCGTTTAAAGTTTAGAAATACTTTTATGTTTTATAATCACTTTAGATTAATAAAAAATTTATTAGGGTTTGAAAATTTAGAAATTAGGGTTAGAATATTAACCAATGGGCAAAAGGTGATGCAATTCGACTATTTTAAAGGCCAAATTGATGCATAAACATAATATGAAACAAAATTGATAAATTAAGATTACTAGAGGGGCAAAAATAAGCCTTAAGCCTTAAATATATATTTTGTTAAATGTTAATTTTATTTTAAATTAAATCCAATTTGAATTATAACAACATATCCAACTCTTTACTTCTTTCTTTCTCCCGAAAAAGCGCAGGTAATGTAAGCAAAATAGCAAGTCAAATAATGTCAAGACACGTGGCAAACCACGCAGCACTTAAAACAGTTGGAGCAAAACGATGCCATAAGGGTCAATTCCATATTCATTTTGGGATAGTTTGTTTCTCAGCACCCGTAGTTCCAAAGTCTTCTTCTTCAGTCCACTCAACACATACACACTAAGACCTACAGAAAGGCCGACGCCGTCAATGGCGGCACTGGAGACCTCAACCGCCGCCGTTCCACGCTGTACACCAACAACGCCTTAAGACTCAGAAGCGTTCTCTCTTTATTCATTCTCCTCTTTATCGATGTTATGCAGGGCCAATCCCGAGGAACTATCAACTGAGTTTCGAAACCCAAATTTTCTGGATTCTTTAAGAGTGTCGAAACCACCTTAAAGGTTCACACGAAGAGTTTAAGTCTAACTAACCTTACAATCAAAATGACCCATAATTGATTTTCAATGATCTAAAATGTAATCTCGAACTATATTGTTCGATACATACGCCTGCGAAAGTAGTTAAACAACAGAACAAGCTTACATAACTTAATGAGCTAGTCCCAATCACTACACACAATAAACAATGATGGCAATCCAATATACATATAAAGACATAGATCATAAATTCAATTACAAGTTTCTATGTATACATTTCAACTCATCTACAATTTTCATAGCACATACTCGTATGTCAATTAAAGCACAGCAATTATTCATCAAATTTAGGTGTTTGGCCCATTTGAACATTAGATATACTTGGAAATGCAAATCTCTTCCAACTATACCGATAATAATATGGTCAATCCCTTCAACGTTGCCTGAACATAATATCTGATCAATCAATAACAACCTACCAATTCTTTCGAGACCGAAATCTATATAAATGTACATGACAAACCAATTGTATATGGCATTATAATATATTTTCAAGACACTAATTACCCTAGTCCAATGATCAAGATAAATATGACATGTACATATCATAATACATGCTTCTCATCTGTCACATTTTACTTATCATATATATTCACCTGGAAAACAAGAACAAAACGGAAACTTATTTCCAGGTCTAAAAAGAACATCAAAATAAAAATTTTAGACAATAATAGGGATTGCTCGCAAAGGTATAGCTTTTTGAGCTGTGATCCCAAAGTTCTCTTCCATTTCGATCTCATTGGGTGAGATCCCATCTTCAAGTTTCCAATCAAAGCAGTTTATGAGAGACCCTAATATCAAATGCATCATTCGATTCCCTAGAGGCAATCCGGGACATATTCGTTGATCAAAACCGAATATAATGATTCTGAAATTCGTACCTGTGACATCAATGTTAGACCCCAAGAATATCTCTGGTATGAAACTGTCGGGGTTCTCCCATATGCTTGGATCTCTACCAATGCCCCATGCATTAACCAACACATGTGATCCCTCGGGAACTTTGAAACCACAAAGGTCGACATCAGACCCAGCTATGCGTGGGACTAACAATGGACCAGTAGGGTGCATTCGAAAGGTTTCTTTGATGATTGCTTGCAAATATGGTAAACGATTTACGTCGTCTTCTTCGATTGGATTTCCTTTGCCAATCGCTTGTTTGGTTTCATTTTTAGCTTTAAGTAAAACCTGAGGGTTTCGAAGCAGTTCCGCCATTGCCCACTCTGCTGTATTCGATGTTGTATCAGTTCCAGCCACGAATAATATCTGTCAGCGAACATGTTATAACGTATAAGAATAATCCAATCGTTTATGAAGAGAAAATTAGAGGAAGATTGTAAAATATTACCAAAAACAAATATATGATTTGAGTTCGATTAAGCTCCTCGATGCCGTTTTCTATAATATCAATAAGAGTGTCCAGAACATCATTTGATGCAGTAGAATTCTTGGATTTTCTTGATTCAGACCTTTCATCGAACATGTTGCCGAAAAGAGTGAGCAACTTGTCGATGAACATTCATCCGACGCCGTATTCCTTGTGGGTCAATCTTTCTATGCAAAGGGAAATAATCAGCCAGATTCGGTGTCCCAGCGTCATGAGTGATGTCCCAAACTGTTTTCTTGAATTCCTGAGAATGTGATGAATTCGGGTCGACCAGATCCTTAGAGAAAATGGTGTTGCACAACATATTAATGGTAACATCAAAAGCAGCTTAGCCGACGTCAATGGCTTCACCTTCGAGGGAACTTTTGCAGATATTGTCGATCAGGCGACGAAACAGGCATAAACGAAAGCCCAAATTCACTAAACTGGCAGGCTCGGCAGCATCCACGATGGTTCTGTTACAGAACATGAGGTTCTGTTTTTGCATGACTTCTTCTGCCGTTGTTTCCGAAGATTTTGATTTTAAGTCTAAAGGATGTTCATGTTATCAAGGAGTGATTTATATTTTCAAAGATGATGAGAAGAGAATTAAGAGGTGATTGAATCTGATTTGATTTAGTTTAGGGTACGGAGAATTAAGTAAGAAAGGTTCAAAGCAATTTAAAATTGCTTTAGAATGATGGATATTATTTGTTGATCTTGAAAGAAAAGATATTTATATGAAATTAACGATAAAGTATTCCTTAAAAGTTTCACCTTGGAAGAAGGTGTTATAGTTTGGACAAAAAGGGAAGCTGAGTCTGAAATTTATTGGACAACATAAGATTGTGAAAAGAGTTGGTTCAATGGCTTATTAGTTAGCCTTACCTCCAGAAATGGACAATATATTTTATGTATCGATGCTCAAGAAGTATCGATCAGATCCTTTATATATCCTTACTTCAGAGGGAATAGAGATTTAACCGGATTTGATGAGGAAGAATCGGTAAAGATATTGGCACATGGAGTCAAAGAATTAAGAAATAAGATGATCTCGCTTGTTAAAGTTCTTTGGAAAAACTTATGAAGTAGAAAAGCAACTTGGGAAAGAGAAAAAAGATTTGAGAAAACAGTTTCCTCATTGTTTTCGAATCAGGTATATGTTGAAAATTCGAGGACAAATTTTCTTAAGTGGGAGAATTGTAATATCCCAATTTTTTATTAGTGGCCAAAATGTAAATTTAGAAAGTTTAGGGGTTAAAGTGTAAACTTTGGAAAAGTTCAGAGACCAAAATGTAATTTTCAAAAGTTATGTATTTTAGACCCGTAAATGAATAGTTCACCCCCAAGAGTGACCTTCCCGTGTTACTCGTATTTTTCGTAAAGAGCTTGTATTTTTTTGCTATAAAGCGATAAATTTTGGAAGAATATTCGGATCGAATCGAATATCCAGGATATTTTAAAGGATGATAAGCCAGGGTTGATTATGTCATTTTATATGTCTAATATATTTTCTTTGTGTTGGAAGAATATGAACCATTGGATTTGAGTTGATTTTCCATGCTAAATATGAGCTGTTGGATGAAAAATGGCAAGATCGTAATTTTTGGAAAATCACAAGGGCAAGGTTGGTAAACTACTAACTCAAGATTTAACCTAGGTCATTGGATGAAGGATGATGATATGAGGAACATTATGGAAATATAGAATTTTCAGAATTGATCTGATAGCTCGGTAAAGGTAAAATCGTAGTAGAAGTATTTTGTGAATACCGGGAAATCGAATTGAATTGAAATTTCGGAGGCTGTTTTATAAGCCATGGAGAATCATAAAATGATATTTATGGAATAGTGGTCGGTTGAGAAAGAACTAATTTAGTTAGATTCTAATGGAATGACAATTTTAAAACAATGTAGTAAATAAAGAATAATTGGAGGGCAAATTGGTCATTTGGAAAGCATGGCAATTTTGAAATATTTTTGAAATGTTGAGGACATTTTTGGAAGATGAAATATAAATGAATTTAATCTTGGCCCTTGATTTTAGATGAGATTAAATTAGCCATTGGATTTAAAGGCTAAATTGGTAATTTCACTATTTAAATGAATTTAAAATTCATTTAATAGTTGCAAATAGTTAAAAGATGAAAAAAATTCATCTTTTCCAGCCTTGAAACGTGGAGAAAAAGGGGAAAGAGGGAGAAAATTTCCAAGCTTGATTCAAGCACCGAAACTCGATTTTTAGGTAATCTTTTGAACTACAAAGTTGTTCTACTCTTCAAGCTCTATCTTTTGATATCAATAATTCATGGAATCCATGCTTGATTGATGAGAATTTACATGAGAAAGAAATTAGGGTTTATGGATCAAATTGGGGCTTTTGAGATTTTATGATTCCATGATTGAATTCAAGTTGAAATCAAGTCAGTGTGATGTTAAAATCATGATATTGAGTTGGGATTTAAGTTCTACATGTTTTGATTATTATGAAGATGATTAGGGTTTATGGATTCAAGTTTAATTTAGGGTTTGTGATGTTGGATTAATGATCTAGTAAGCTTGATTTGTTGATTTTGGGGATGTGAAATTGAGGTTAGAATGCTAAATCGATGTTGAATCGAATTAGTGGCCATTTTGACAATTTGTCAAAATCAAGTGACCAAATCGGAAATGAATTCTTGGATGGGGAGTAAATCTGATTTTTAGTTAAAATAATAGAATTAAGGTAGTAGTGTTGATTTGAGGACTAAATTGCAATGTTAAGAAGTTTGAATCTTTACCTTTGCATTTTAGTGACTATTTTGGCAAAGAAAGAAAATTAAAGGGAATTATTTTGAATAATTATTTGATATAGAAGATTGAATTTTGGCAGGGATTTCGAAAAATCACCATAAATTCTACAAAAAATGGTTAGATGATGAATTTTATACCGTTGTAAAGATTTGTTCGTCTAGTTTTATGTCAAACAAACGGAAACTGATTTCGAGTTCCGAGTTAAAAGATATGAATTTTTAATCGAATAAAGGTTAGAAAATTTACAAAGCAGTTTCGGTCAGAACAGCACTGTGACGGGAGTTTGAAGAATTTTCATAATTTTTGTAGATTTTATTAATTTATTTGGCTTATACCGTTAGAGCCGTTATCGAATCTAGTTGTTTCAATATAAAGGAAATTAAGATCCGATATGTATTCTGCCCGGTATATGTAAATCTTTGAAGGTAGTGCAAGCAGTCCGAAAATGGATTTTGAAACATTTTGTATTTAAATGTTAGTTAACAAGCTCTGAAGAATATTTGGAAGTTCAAATTGGTCCCTAGGGACCATAAGGAGTTTCTAAACAATACAAGGAAGAAAGGAAAAATATTTGGAAATTTTATATTCGAATGATTATATTAGACAGTATGGTTAAGGTATTGTTAGATTTGAATCTAACAAATATTTTATCTTATTCATGTGATTAATGAAGTCAAGTTCGAATCAAAGAAGGTTCGAGGTTCTATAAAGGAAAGGATCGAGTAGAATTTAGTGAGACATACAAATAAATGGCCCAGGTGAGTGCAATGCATACATAACATGATACATGGATGTTTTATACATCACTGGTAAGACTTGCAATAAGTCTACCTGATTTATATATTAGCATGATATTTATGTCATTGATTATATATTTGACATATTTTAAATATGTCAAAGGTTGAAAACAAATGCATTGATCGCTAGTTATACTATGATTGTTATTTCAGGTATGAATTGCTCAATATTAAATTGTATTGATATACGTTGCCATGGATGAAATAATACGGGAATTATGCCCAAATAAGTCATTGAGGGACAGGGTATAGTTGGCATGACATAGGGTCCAATAGCACGTTGTATAATCGGGAATTCGAGATAGCACTATAGTGTTAAAAGTACACTTAGTGCATGGTAAGCATAGCTTTATAAATGTGCGGGTTAGCACTTCGATGCATAATTATCCGAGATAACACTATAGTGTTAGTAATTAACACATAGTGTATGGTTAGCACGACCTTATAAATGTGCGAGAAATGCACTTCGGTGCACATTTGACTCGCGTACCCAGGGTCCTCAAGGTTATATTTAGGCTATGAAATCGGAAAACTGGGAAATCATTGATAATCGGGTTATAAATAAAGGGATAATAAATCAGGAAACAGGTTAGAGAGGATATGAACTCTCGGGACATATGGCAAGTATATCAGTAAGAAAATTTATATCTGGTTTATATTATGTTGATATATGATTTATATGATGGTAATACTTATCTAGTGATCATGATGCATATAAGGCATATTATGATAAACGGGCAAGCATGAAAATCTTATGAAATTGACATATAGTAAATAATTACTAATGCAATGTGAAAGTGAATGCATTGGCATATATCATGCTATATAAATGTAGCCATGAAGTTAAATAAAGTTTAAATAATTGTTATTACTTTCTATATTGCCTCACTAAGTTCGTACTTAGCGTGTGTTTGATTGTACACACGTAGGTAAATCAAGATGAGGGTGAGAAGAGCATTGCATCAATATTGGAAAGCTCAACAGGTAATCACAGTAATGACATCCTAATTAAGGTTTGATTAGTATAGTGGCATGTATATTTGCTAAACCTATTTGAGATGTGATTGGCCTTTAAAGTTCGTTATGGGTTCGTGATAATTGGTGTTTCTGTAAAGATTCAAGGTTAAGAATAACCTTTGATGATGGGTTGCATGCTAAGATCCTTGATTTATAATTTGAAGCTCGAATAAATAATTTATGTCGGTTTTAAATAAAGTTAAGCATTCTTGGGTTAGAAAAATTTTAGGATGGGTGACCATGGAGAAGTTTTAAATTACCATGATCTTTGAATAAAGAAGTCATAACATTTCTGACTCGTATCTGGTGTACGGATATAGGAAGGGGGTGTTACATTTATTGGTATCAAAGCTATATGTTTAGCCGGTTCTGGAGCTAAACGAATTATGGTAAAGGTCAAAAGTGTATACATGCCACTAGGATGTCAGAATTACTGATGATTTTACTTTTTGGAATGGATGCAATTGTTTACTTCATTATGATAATAATGTTAAAATTTCAATGTGTGGGGGTAAAAAATTCGTGTCGAGATTTTAGGAGAGTGGATCAATAAGAGATTCACAAGCGTAATAGGCTTAATGATAATATTCTACCCTCAACTTAGTTTGGTGCAGAGGCACCAGAGTAACATGATATGCATGTTCTGGATTAAGAGCTTTTCTTCCTAACATTAGATGTGATCCTGAATCAGCCTGCTTAGGCACTGATTGCAAAAGAATTGAGAGTTCTGACATACTAGATTTTCAGAGAGATGTTGATGGAGATCTTATGACTAATCTACGGTTTAATGATATAAAGATTAGGTTGAAAGAACTCTGTATTAATGATCAGAAAAGACTAAAAGTAAAGTAGCATCTCATCTGAAATGATTAGACCCATATTTGATAAAGTAATGCTACGGTACATACTCAAAGGTCTATTAGCTAGAAGTTTTTTATTTGAGTGTTCCGTAACAAAGTTTATTCTAAAGATGCAACAGAGTTTTTGCATCTTAATTTGGGCAATTGGAATATTACGGATATGAGTGCAAGTTTAATAAACTGAGTTGCTTTGCTTTTAAATTGTTTCCTACAGACAGAAAGAGAGCAGGTTATAATAGCTCATAAAAGGTTAGAGGTCGGATACAAAGAAGTACTGACTGCCCTATGTATTTCAAAATTCTAGGAAGTAGTAAATTATGTTGAATGCAATACAATGGGTTCAGAATGAGAAAATATCTAAATAGAGGTTACAGCTCGAAAAGAGGAATAGTGAGTCACTATGTATTTCACCACTTCTAAAAAGTGGTAAGGATTCCCGACAAAGATATCAAGTTGAATTTATTAAATAGTTCTGCTAAGAGATAAAGACAAGGAAAATTAAGAAATCTTTGACATTTATAATAATGTTGGAGATTCAAGAAAATCACAAAACCCATCATGTGAGTGTTGTGATAATTGTCATGCATGAAAATGCAGAGTTTTTATTGGAATTTGTTAATAATGTGAAAATGATTTTACTTATGTTATGAATACCAAGCATCAAGGGTAAGCTGGGAGAATATTCCTATTGTTTGTGAATTTTAAATGGGTTGCTCAAGAGGAGCTGCTAGGCTTGATGCTTAATCGAGAGGCTAAGTTAGGATTGGATTTAATCCAATATTGGACCTATATTGATTACACTCTACAAAATGGCTCTTACTAGATTGAGGAAGCTAAAGACATAGTTACAAGGGTCATTAGATTGAGGTTTTATATGACTCGGTATATCATGTTAGAAAGCTCCAGTGAGGTTAGTCAAAGAAGCAATAATATTCCTCTAAGATAAAATTTCGACTATATTATTACCAATAAAAGAAGATTTGATAGTAGCACTAGTATTAGTGCAGTATGAATCTAGTAAGGATTCTGCCTTATTCAATAATACGTCTCATAATAGGTTGGGATGTGTAGTGGTGTGATAAGGCTAAAGTAGTAATAGATGTACTTAGCCAAAAGTCATCATTTGGCTTATAAGTATTAAATGCTTAATTATCTTTGGAGGAAAAATAGTGTATCAATTAAACAGTCTCAGCTCAAGTCTACTTCGACAAATTAGGTCAAAGATTTATAGATAAAAGATAAGATATGCCTGGAAAGAATTCAGTAAGGTGAAAAGTAAAAATTCGAAGATTTTGATGTTAAGTCTAAAGGATGTACATGTTATCAAAGAGTGATTTATGTTCCTGAGGATGATGAAAAGAGAACTAAGAGGTGATTGAATCTGATTTGATTCAGTTCGGGATACGGAAAATTAAGTAAGAAAGGTTCAAAGCAATTTAGAATTGCTTTAGAATGATGGATATTATTTGCTGATCTTGAAAGAAAATATATTTATATGAAGTTAAGGATAAAGTATTCCTTAAAAGTTTCACCTTGGAAGGAGGTGTTATAGTTTCTTTGTATGTCAGATAAGCCAGGGTTGATTATGTCATTTTATATGTCAGATATTTTCTTTGTGTTGGAAGAATATGAACCATTGGATTTGAGTTGATTTTCCATGCTAAATATGAGCCGTTGGATGAAAATGGCAAGATCGTAATTTTTGGAAAATCACAAGGGCAAGGTTGGTAAACTACTAACTCAAGATTTAATCTAGGTCATTGGATGAAGGATGATTATATGAGGAACATTATGGAAATATAGAATTTTCAGAATAGATCTGATAGCTCGGTGATAAGTGTTCAAAAGTACTATTTTTATTACCCTTTTTACTCATATTATTGTTAGACTTAAGCTCATATTAGTTGCATAATTAGTTATTCATGCATTAATTCATGTTTCTTTCCACTGTTGAGCTTGATTACATAACTTGGTGATTTTTGTGGAAAAAGATGCTGCTTTGGTGTGTTTTTGTGTGTGTATGTGCAGGATCACTTGCCAAAGCAATGCCGAGCTAGTTGCCAGGGCAATGCATGAAGGATATGCCAAGCTAGTTGCCAGGGCAATGCATGAAGGAGACGCCGAGCCAGTTGCCATGGCAATTGTCGACAAAGAAAAAATGCAATAGGGATGTCGAAATTGATGACTAGACAAGCCCAAGATGACGTGGAGCAAAGCCCAAACCCAAAGGAATTTGATTTCCATGCAGAGATTAAAGAAGAATTAAATTCCAAGAAGATAGGAGAAGTTCTAGTAGGAATACAATTATAATAAAGAATTATATTCTTTAAAGATAATTTAATTCCAACTCAAACTCCTCCTCAAAGAAGGACTTTGGCCTAGCCCTATAAATAAGAAGGAGATTTCGACAATTCCATAGAGAGAGAAAGAGGGAAATTTCGACAAGATAGCAAGGAGGGGAAATTTCGACTTCTTCTTCTTCTTTGCTTCCATTAGATTCATTGTTTGGGGATTATTCTTTGTATATCTTTTGAACCCAACCATGAACTAACTTGATTGGTTGGGGTTATTGTGTTTTGTTGTTGTGAGAAACAATTGGATTCTGTTTAGGTAATAAGAGTTTGCACTTTCAATTCAAGGTTTACTCATTCTTGGTTTTTATTCTTGTTTGCGAGTGAATTGGGAGAGGATCTCGTAACTTCATCTATTTATCTAATATCGGGAGAGTTAGATTCAAGAAACGAATGAGTATGATCTTTATTCAATCTATTGATGGTGAAGATTAATCCTGCTTAGGAATAAGTTAAGGATTTCAACGGCTAAGAGGAGCGCAAGATTGGTTGTTGTTCACCCTTGATTCACGCAGGGATGTATTATCAAGGCATGCACAAGTAGCTAGAGTTTCGACTTAGGGATAAGAAGAAACCATTGAATAACGCTCAGCCGAACCTTGAAGTTGCTGCCAGACGCCCAAGTAGTTTCCCAGCTAGTTGCCCGGGCAACCATCGATTAGTTGCCAAGGCAACCCCGCACAGTAAAGTTGCCACGGCAAATCGAGTTGCCCTTGCACTCTTTTACCAAGACGATCCAATCGGCTATCACACCTCAACTCACGATCACCGGCCTATTCTCTCTTTTTCTTTCATCTATTCTTTTAGTTTATTGCTTTTACTTTTCTCGTTAATTAAAACCTCTATTATCAATTGTTTTTTTATTTTCACGGTCACAAGAACTTAAGCAAAGTGGCCCAAACCAATCCTCAATGGAGACGATACTCGATACTCATATCACTTTATTACTTGCGACGTGTATACTTGCACATTTGCGTAGCACTTATCACACACAACAAGTTTTTTGCGACGTTGCCGGGGATTGGCAATTGGTGTTAGTTATTTTTGTTATTGCATTTTTTTCTATTAGTTTTACTAACTTTTCTTTTTGTTTGTTTTATCAAAAAAAAAATTTAGGTGCGCTACAAGTTAAGGCACGCCAACATGTCGGGAAATAAAAGCCAATCTATTCGAGAGATGATGTTGGAAGATATGAATCAATCCAATCAAGAGTTTCTTGCACCCTTTGATGATTACCTATACCAACCGAGAAAAGCCCAAAGAACTTATACTGTGGAAAAATCTTGTGCTATGTGTGGAGAACATCATGAGTTTGAAAATTGCCCTCACATTTTTGGTGCATATAACTACATTGAGGACCATAGAGGGAACCAGCAGCAAAATTCTTCATGGTATGGTCAAAAAGCTCAAAATTTTTTTTACCATAACAATTTTGTTGCAAAGAATGATATATGCCATGGCAATGTAGTCCTTTTCAAGAGCATTCCAATTCCTTGGAGGAAACGTTACTAGCTTCCTTGGCTAGACTTGACGGATCAATTGAAGAGATTCGAGAACTATCAAAATCTATGGATACGAGGATAGCTCGGTGGGATGCAACCTTAGGGGATTCGAAGATCAATTGGGGAGATCCACATATGTCATGGATAACATGCACCAACAATTCATTCCTAGGGATACTGACATCCCAAGGTAAGAGGATAAGGAGCAATACAAAGAAATATCTCCGATGTGTGAGGAACAACTAGAACCTCAAAGTCAAGAGGATGCCAATGAGAGAGACTGCCCAACACATGATGAGCTTGAACAACAAATTGCCTCGGCAATGATGGAGGAGCCTGAACAGAGCAATGCCGCGACAACACTCGGTGAAGCTGAGAACAACAATACTACAGCAAATTCTGAGGAACCTGATACCCAGAAAGTTATAACGTTGATGTTGAAGCAGGAAAGTGTAGATTGCTCTCATTTACAATTGCCACGGCAATTACACGACCACATGCAAGATCAACGAGATGATAATACTTTGCCAATGGATAATGAGCAGGTAATAGTTGAACCTTTTGAATTCTTTAAAAACTCACCTCGTCCATTGCAGGTATGTCTTGAGGAACCGAGGTTGGTAGATTTGAAGCCATCGAAATCTCTACTGATAGAGATGTTTGAGAGGCCAAAAGAAAAAGGTGTTTGGATTCATAAAGCCCTTCAGAAAATTGATTCTTCCTTTGACTTAAAGCAAAATTTGACAACTGATTGCCACGGCAATTGGCTTGAGCAGCAATTGCCATGACAACAAAGGCTACATCCAACCATGATAGAAGTCGACAAGAATGAGGTAAGTGAATGGTTGAGAATGGATATAATTTTTCCTATTAATATATTTGTGCCTTCAGGAATAGTAGCAAGGTGGAGAGTATACATGGACTACAAGCGAACAAAGAAGAAAGACACCTCCACCATGGTAACGCAAAAGGGAGTAGTGGCAAGCACATTGGCCAAACTCTTTTTGGGCAATATTATCACCTGATGGAGGGTGCGGATAGACTATAAGAAGTATCGAAAACGGCAACCTTCAATACCGCAGGAACCCTTGATGCCTCGGCAACCATGGATGCGCATGCCTCGGCAACCTTCAACACCGCAGCAACTCCTGATACGCACGCCTCGGCAACCATGGACGCGCACGCCTCGGCAACCCCTGACGCCTCGGCAACCCTCGACGCCACGGCAACTACTGATACATTTATTTATTTTTTTTGAACTATTTTGTTCTATTATTTTTGGTTATTTTTTCTCTTTATTTTTTAGGATATATTTTATTTTTCTTCATTATCTTTAGTTTCCAGGTTTTCTTTTCCACAACAAGACTCACAACCACCATGCTAAGGAAATTCACTGCCGACTACTTGCCACAGTAACCACAACAGAAACTGGCGATGCCTAGGCAACAACAATGGCTTCGGCAACTATTGATGCCCAGGCAAGTGAACCTGCCTCGACAAACATGGATCAAATCAAAGCAATGCTATTCACACGGCACCAGCATTCAACCACCGACTGAAAAATGAATCAAGCAAACGGCACGAAAGAAACTTATCACTCGAGGTGACGACCTCTTCGACTAACTCATTTCATTTAGTTTCTTTTAAATTTTGTTTCACTCTTACATGCATTGAGGACAATGCTTCTCTCGAGTTTGGGGGGGTGTTGGTTTCTAGTTAGTTTGCATTCATCTTTAGCAATCACATATAGGTTGCATATGTTACTTGCCATGCCTTTAATTGGATTTAATTGCTTAAGACTTGTTGAATATCCAATGATGAAAATTTTCCACTGCACTTAATTGAAATAACCTTTAATTTTATGATTGCATGAAAAGAACTTAGAATTTTACTATGATGCTGAATTTTTTTTTACACGGTTGTGGGTTGTTGATTCAAAGAAACTTAGTGAACTTAGGTTGCTTAAAATTTGGGTAAATTTAAAATTGAAAATTAAAAGTTAATTTATTGCTAGAGGTGCCCAAAATTGGCTCTAGTAGTAAATACACTTTCTTGCTAGAGGTGCCCGAAATTGGCTCTAGTAGTTAATGCACATTAAAGAATCGCTAGAGGTGCCCGAAATTGGCTCTAGTCGACTAAAATAAAATAAGAAATTGCTTACTTTGCTAGAGGTGCCCGAAATTGGCTCTAGTGAAAATGAAAATAAATGCCCCGACAATTAAATTGATAAAAGCCTATTGTTCACATAGAATCTTGAAAATCAACTTGTACACAACTACGCACACACATTGTCACGAGCATTATAGTTTGGTTCCGGGTAATTTTTGTGCTATCTGAAAAATTTAAAAGGTGATCATACTTTGTGCCACGGTTTCGAGGTTTGAATTCAAGTTTGAAGCATGTCTTTGATGATTAAAGTCTTGGCAGGTAATTGTTAGTTTGCATTGCTTGAGGACAAGAAATAGTTCGAGTTTGGGGGCGTGATAAGTGTTCAAAAGTACTATTTTTATTACCCTTTTTACTCATATTATTGTTAGACTTAAGCTCATATTAGTTGCATAATTAGTTATTCATGCATTAATTCATATTTCTTTCCACTGTTGAGCTTGATTACATAACTTGGTGATTTTTGTGGAAAAAGATGCTGCTTTGGTGTGTTTTTGTGTGTGTATGTGCAGGATCACTTGCCAAAGCAATGCCGAGCTAGTTGCCAGAGCAATGCATGAAGGATATGACAAGCTAGTTGCCAGGGCAATGCATGAAGGAGACGCCAAGCCAGTTGCCATGGCAATTGTCGACAAAGAGAAAATGCAATAGGGATGTCGAAATTGATGACTAGACAAGCCCAAGATGACGTGGAGCAAAGCCCAAACCCAAAGAAATTTGATTTCCATGCAGAGATTAAAGAAGAATTAAATTCCAAGAAGATAGGAGAAGTTCTAGTAGGAATACAATTATAATAAAGAATTATATTCTTTAAAGATAATTTAATTCCAACTCAAACTCCTTCTCAAAGAAGGACTTTGGCCTAGCCCTATAAATAAGAAGAAGATTTCGACAATTCCATAGAGAGAGCAAGAGGGAAATTTCGACAAGATAGCAAGGAGGGGAAATTTCGACTTCTTCTTCTTCTTTGCTTCCATTAGATTCATGGTTTGGGGATTATTCTTTGTATATCTTTTGAACCCAACCATGAACTAACTTGATTGGTTGGGGTTATTGTGTTTTGTTGTTGTGAGAAACAATTGGATTCTGTTTAGGTAATAAGAGTTTGCACTTTCAATTCAAGGTTTACTCATTCTTGGTTTTTATTCTTGTTTGCGAGTGAATTGGGAGAGGATCTCGTAACTTCATCTATTTATCTAATATCGGGAGAGTTAGATTCAAGAAACGAATGAGTATGATCTTTATTCAATCTATTGATGGTGAAGATTAATCCTGCTTAGGAATAAGTTAAGGATTTCAACGGCTAAGAGGAGCGCAAGATTGGTTGTTGTTCACCCTTGATTCACGCAGGGATGTATTATCAAGGCATGCACAAGTAGCTAGAGTTTCGACTTAGGGATAAGAAGAAACCATTGAAGAACGCTCAGCCGAACCTTGAAGTTGCTGCCCAGACGCCCAAGTAGTTGCCCAGCTAGTTGCCCAGGCAACCATCGATTAGTTGCCAAGGCAACCCCGCTGTGCAAGTTGCCACGGCAACTGAGTTGCCCTTGCACTCTTTTACCAAGACGATCCAATTGGCTATCACACCTCAACTCACGATAACCTGGCCTATTCTCTCTTTTTCTTTCATCTATTCTTTTAGTTTATTGCTTTTACTTTTCTCGTTAATTAAAACCTCTATTATCAATTGTTTTTTTTATTTTCACAGTGCAGTAACTTAAGCAAAGTGGCCCAAACCAATCCCTGTGGAGACGATACTCATATCACTTTATTACTTGCGACGTGTATACTTGCACATTTGCGTAGCACTTATCACACGCAACACTCGGTAAAGGTAAAATCGTAGTAGAAGTATTTTGTGAATACCTGGAAATCGAATTGAATTGAAATTTCGGAGGCTGTTTTATAAGCCATGGAGAATCATAAAATGATATTTATGGAATAGTGGTCGGTTGAGAAAGAACTAATTTAGTTAGATTCTAATGGAATGGCAATTTTGAAACAATGTAGTAAATAAAGAATAGTTTGAGGGCAAATTGGTCATTTGGAAAGGATGGCAATTTTGAAATATTTTTGAAATGTTGAGGACATTTTAGGAAGATGAAATATACATGGATTTAATATTGGCCCTTGATTTTAGATGAAATTAAATTAGCCATTGGATTTAAAGGCTAAATTGGTAATTTCACTATTTAAATGAATTTAAAATTCATTTAATAGTTGCAAATAGTTAAAAGATGAAAAAAATTCATCTTTTCCAGCCTTGAAACGTGGAGAAAGAGGGGAAAGAGGGAGAAAATTTCTAAGCTTGATTCAAGCACTTAAACTCGATTTTCAGGTAATCTTTTGAACTACAAAGTTGTTCTACTCTTCAAGCTCTATCTTTTGATATCAATAATTCATGGAATCCATGCTTGATTGATGAGAATTTACATGAGAAAGAAATTTGGGTTTATGGATCAAATTGGGGCTTTTGAGATTTTATGATTCCATGATTGAATTCAAGTTGAAATCAAGCCAGTATGATGTTAAAATCGTGATATTGAGTTGGGATTTAAGTTCTACATGTTTTGATTATTATGAAGATGATTAGGGTTTATGGATTCAAGTTTAATTTAGGGTTTGTGATGTTGGATTAATGATCTAGTAAGCTTGATTTGTTGATTAGAAGTAAAATCCTAAGTTAAAAATATAGGGACCAATTCGGCAAGCTTCAAAGTTAAGGGACCAAATCTGAAATTTTTGAAATTATGGTGTATTTATGTAATTAATGATTTTGGGGATGTGAAATTGAGGTTATAATGCTAAATCGATGTTGAATCGAATTAGTGACCATTTTGACAATTTGTCAAAATCAAGTGACCAAATCGAAAATGAATTCTTGGATGGGGAGTAAATCTGATTTTTAGTTAAAATAATAGAATTAAGGTAGTAGTGTTGATTTGAGGACTAAATTGCAATGTTAAGAAGTTTGAATCTTTACCTTTGCATTTTAGTGACTATTTTGGCAAAGAAAGAAAATTAAAGGGAATTATTTTGAATAATTATTTGATATAAAAGATTGAATTTTGGCAGCGATTTCGAAAAATCACCATAAATTCTACAAAAAAATGGTTAGATGATGAATTTTATACCGTTGTAAAGATTTGTTCGTCTAGTTTTATGTCCAACAAACGGAAACTGATTTCAAGTTCCGAGTTATAATATATGAATTTTTAATCGAATAAAGGTTAGAAAATTTACAAAGCAGTTTCGGTCAGAACAGCACTGTGACGGGAGTTTGAAGAATTTTCATAATTTTTGTAGATTTTATTAATTTATTTGGCTTATACCGTTAGAACCGTTAACGAATCTAGTTGTTCCAATATAAAGGAAATTAAGATCCGATATGTATTCTGCCCGGTATATGTAAATCTTTGAAGGTAGCGCAAGCAGTCCGAAAATGGATTTTGAAACATTTTGTATTTAAATGTTAGTTAGCAAGCTCGGAAGAATATTTGGAAGTTCAAATTGGTCCCTAGGGACCATAAGGAGTTTCTAAACAATACAAGGAAGAAAGGAAAAATATTTGGAAATTTTATATTCGAATGATTATATTAGACTGTATGGTTAAGGTATTGTTAGATTTGAATCTAACAAAGATTTTATCTTATTCATGTGATTAATGAAGTCAAGTTCGAATCAAAGAAGGTTCGAGGTTCTATAAAGGAAATGATCGAGTAAAATTTAGTGAGGCATACAAATAAATGGCCCAGGTGAGTGCAATGCATACATAACATGATACATGGATGTTTTATACATCACTGGTAAGACTTGCAATAAGTCTACCTGATTTATATATTAGCATGATATTTATGTCATTGATTATATATTTGACATATTTTAAATATGTCAAAGGTTGAAAACAAATGCATTGATCGCTAGTTATATATGATGTTATACTATGATTGTTATTTCGGGTATGAATTGCTCAATATTAAATTGTATTGATATACGTTGCCATGGATGAAATAATACGGGAATTATGCCCAAATAAGTCATTGAGGGACAGGGTATAGTTGGCATGACATAGGGTCCAATAGCACGTTGCATAATCGGGAATTCGAGATAGCACTATAATGTTAAAAGTACACTTAGTGCATGGTAAGCACAGCCTTATAAATGTGTGTGTTAGCACTTCGGTGCATAATTATCCGAGATAGCACTGTAGTGTTAGTAATTAACATATAGTGTATGGTTAGCACGACCTTATAAATGTGCGAGAAATGCACTTCGGTGCACATTTGACTCGCGTACCCAGGGTCCTCAAGGTTATATTTGAGCTATGAAATCGGGAAACCGGGAAATCATTGATAATCGGGTTATAAATAAATGGATAATAAATCGGGAAACAAGTTAGAGAGGATATGAACTCTTGGGACATATGGCAAGTATATCGGTAAGAAAATTTGTATCTGGTTTATATTATGTTGATATATGATTTACATGATGGTAACACTAATCTAGTGATCATGATGCATATAAGGCATATTATGATAAATGCGCAAGCATGAAAATCTTATGAAATTGCATATAGTAAATATTTACTAATGCAATGTGAAAGTGAATGCATTGGTATATATCATGCTATATAAATGTAGCCATGAAGTTAAATAAAGTTTAAATAATTGTTATTACTTTCTATATTGAATCACTAAGTTCATACTTAGCGTGTGTTTGATTGTACACAAGTAGGTAAATCAAGATGAGGGTGAGAAGAGCATTGCATCAATATTGGAAAGCTTAACAGGTAATCACAGTAATGAAATCCTAATTAAGGTTTGATTAGTATAGTGGCATGTATATTTGCTAAACCTATTTGAGTTGTGATTGGCCTTTAAAGTTCGTTATGGGTTCGTGATAATTGGTGTTTCTGGAAAGATTCAAGGTTAAGAATAACCTTTGATGATGGGTTGCACGCTAAGATCCTTGATTTGTGATTTAAAGCTCGAATAAATAATTTATGTTGGTTTTAAATAATGTTAAGCGTGCTTGGGTTAGAGAAATTTTAGGATGGGTGACCATGGAGAAGTTTTAAATTACCCTGATCTTTTAATAAATAAGTCATAACATTTCTGACTCGTATCCGGTGTACGGATATGGGAAGGGGGTGTCACAAATCATTAAACTACGACCGTCATACTTTTAACGCGCCTACTTGGTCCGGAAGAAAATTGGGGGAGATTTCATCAGAATAAAAAAAATAGGGAGTCAGGGAATCAATTCAGAACAAATTAACTTAAAACATACATAATGCCAAAGCAATTCAACGCTTATCAGAGATCATAAGCTTTTTCATCATGATTTAATGATTATGGACCAATTTGTAAAGTTCAAATCAACTTAAAACGTACATAATAACAAAGCAATTCAACACTTATCGGAGATCATAAGCTTTTTAATCATGATTTAATGATTATGGACCAATTTGTAAAGTTTCGAGTCTAAGGACTAAAGTGTAAATTTTCAAAAAAAAATAAGACCTTTCGAAATATTCACTTTAATGTTTATTTATACTCTTAAACATATCTTCTTTCGGAAATATAAATTTCAAAGGAAACAGAGATCAAATCTAACATCAATTGGCAAAGATATGACTCAAGGACTAAATTGGAAAGTTTTCAAACTTCAAGTGATCGATCCCTTTTATGAGGGAATTGATCCTTTTACACTAAATGCCTGAAAGATCATTTTAATTAGCTACTGAAATTCAAGGGACCGGTCCGTTTTCTCGAGGGATTAATTCTTTATGCCTATTTGGCTGAAATCCCATGTTTTTGTTATATTTTACTCAAATTTTATCATTTGGTACCTCTTGCACCAAAAGCAACCACAAGATGCAAACCTAAAACTCAAGAAACACTTACAAGAATACATGGCAACCATACGAACATTACCCAAATTTCAGCTTCTCAATTCTATCATAAGGATTTACTAACCAAAGACTAATTAAACGACTTCCTTCATTTTCACTATAATTAAGATTCATACTACCATTCTCAATATTCATACCTACCATATAGCTTAATCATAAACCAAGATTAACACATGTCTCATATGTTCCTTTTTATTTTTAAAATCTATTTCATGATTTTAAACACAAGCTTACCATTAAGGATCTATATCATCAAAAGCAATTGCATACACATTCATAGGTCATGCCATCAATTCAATGACACCTAAAAAATGCAACTATCGTGCTTAGCTCATATGCCACCCAATAGGAGTTTGATCAAAGAAATTTACTTAATGCTCAAGATTGACTTGCAACCCATAAATATGATCCTGAACATTTACGAAAACTTATCACCTGAAATAGATGCAAAAATACAAAATAAACTTATATAGCTTAGTGAGATAGTTAGCTTAAACAAAATAGAATGTAATACAAATGGTATTATACATAAATATTTCATGAACCTAGAATGGCAAGGAGGTCTCTCTAATATGATCATTCCAACAGTACATTCAATCCTTTAATTCATTCGTTTAATTATCAATCTTGTAAGGCTTAAAGACATATATAGCATAATCACACTTTGTCAACAAGTTCATAGGTCTTAACTTAAGTACATACACTTAATAATCATAGTTTCTTTCATTGTTATCAAAGATCAATCATTTAATTTTCTTGGATCACAATCAGCGTAAGGATACTCAAATTCCCACCAACTGTCTCCAACATAACTGAGAATAGGATTGTAATCCTTTAACAAAGAATGCTTTATCTCTCCTACAATCCTCAATGACCAACAATCACATCCCTTCTACTGTCTCTACATAAGGTTCGTAACCTATGGATCGTAATCTAAACCCATACATGAGCTCAATGAATTATATGGAATGACAATTGTACCCTAAGTTGACTTGTATCTAAAGTTTTTATTTTATTCATAACATAGTTCAAAGGTAAGCTTAAAGCTCAATTTTCAACATAAATGAGCATATTGCTCCAAAACTTATCATGACGTTAACTTATATCAACGATAAGCATAAGCTCACAAATTATATATTGTCATTATAACACATATCTTATCTTTTAATCAAATTTCATGACTTATAATACATATTCATGATTCATTGCTTACATAACTTCACATATTATATCTTATCATAGCAAAGTATACCCCATCTTAACTTCATATATCATATATCATATAACTATAAATTCATATTCCATGGTTCATTAAAGTTTCATATTCTATAGCTTTTTATCATAGATTTACCTTTTTTTCACCATTCATAACAATGTTTCAATCATCATTACTCATACAAACACACTTACAAAGCAAATATCAAAGGGATTAAGCTTACCACGCTTATCTCCATGCCATTTTCACCATTGTTCTATGTGAGCCAAGATCCAAATATATAATTCAATGCATAAAACAATCAAATTAACTTCGGTGTCATCTCAAAACATAAACTACACTCATCTCAACCTGAGCTTAGAGATCCTTGCCTTCTCTTCCCAAGTTGTGGTTTCCTTCCTTCCCATTTACTCTAACCAAGTATCAAAGAAATATATCATTTAACACTTTTAGGGAATATGCATTGTCCTTAAACACTTCTATGAGTTTAAAGCTTGAAACAAGAACATCATCAACAGCAAACGTAGCAAGGAACTTGTTAAGAAATCCATCTATGATCTCTCTCACTATCTCCAACACAGATCATTAAACTGCGGCTGTCATAGTTTTAAAGCCATGCGATGAGATGGGATACTTTAAA
This sequence comes from Hibiscus mutabilis, assembly GCA_019671005.1. Taxonomy (NCBI): domain Eukaryota; kingdom Viridiplantae; phylum Streptophyta; class Magnoliopsida; order Malvales; family Malvaceae; genus Hibiscus; species Hibiscus mutabilis. Next base: position 2,999,215 of record CM033740.1, read on the forward strand.
AAATCCTTCTTAATACGGTTGACCATCTAATTTCAAGATAATTTACATTTTAAATCATTAAATTTAGTACCCGTTTTTATTTTATTCATAAATTTTTAATGTAATCAAATTACATCATTCAACTTTTTTTTGTAAGTTAAGTCACTTATATTAAAATCATTAAAATTTTCTAATAAAAAATTGGCATTGACATTTTTATTTGGTCCAAGTCCAGAAAGTTCTAGGCGTTCAGCTGTGCTAAGGAAAAGAATAGAAGAAGCATCTGACTCCTTCGTGCATGCTCCACTTGGCTCGGGGAATATAGCTCAGTTGGTAGAGCTCCGGTCTCGCAATTGGGTCGTTGCGATTACAAGTTGGGTGTCTAATTGTCCAGATAGTAATGATAGTATCTTGTACTTGAACTAGTGGCTCACTTTTTCTAAGTAATAGGGAAGAGGACCGAAACATGCCACTGAAAGACTATACTGAGACAAAGATGGGCTGTCAAGAACGTATATTTTAATATTCTTTAGGATTTATAGGAAATTTAGTTATTTTTTCTTTGAATTTATTTAATTAAAATGCTTTAGAAAATTCTTACAGAAAATTATTAAAATTATCACTTAAACATTATTTGATGATGATATGTGAATATATGTTAAGTAAACGTGTCAATTTCATTTTTTTATTAAAATTATTTGAGATGTTAGTATGACTGACTTGGTTTATTAATAATAAAAGTTGAATGGTGTAATTTGATTAAATTAAAGGTTTGTGATATAAATGAAAATGAATGTTAAGTTTAGTGTTGATCGAACAATCGAAATTGGCCAAAAGGAGATGAATTGGAAATTTAAAAGAATTGGAAGAAAAGTGCAAGAAATAAAAATTGCAAGAGAGATTTAGAGTGGTTCAACTCCCTTAATGGAGTCTACATCCACTACCTTAGCTACCACACTAAAGATTTCACAAATCACTCAATTTGTCTTTCCTTTGAGGAGAAGGAGTAACCTTACAACACTCACCAAGATTTATACCCAAAATCTTGAGAGACCCTTTTTCAAAGATACAAAACAAATAGGCAAACTTAAAAAACCTCACTAGTTAGGTGTTTGCAATATTTTAGCTCTCTCTCAAACCCCAAATACTTGATAATAAATTGATACAATAAGAATACTCAAGTTTTTAAAAGAAAAATATGAAATGAAACACTAGTAGATTTTGGATTTTGCTTGAATGCTTTTAGATTGTTGTCTTACTTGTTGAATAAGCATTAGAGACTTGTTTTTATACCCCTAATTGATTTCCAACCGTTTGGGTAGTTGAGATATTGAATATAGTCATTGGGGTGCATTTTTTCTGCATTAAATGTTCTCTAACAACTGTGGGTATCGGTACGCGAGAGCCCATATTGGTACCTTCCTAAAGAAGAAATAGTCGTTAGAAACATAGGGCGTACCGATTCGCGGGCTTGTGTATCGGTACAAAATAAAGGATACATGTACGCTAAGGGTCATACCGGTACTAAAATTGCTTACTAGAATTTAATGGAGCTTTTGCATATCGGTACGCTCAAGGTCATACCGGTACTGAGAGCAAAATACTCTGAGTCTCAAGAGTATCGTATTGGTACGGGTTCATCGTACCGGTACTCGATTTGTTCAAATTAATTTTATGTTCTAGTGGGTACTGGTACGAGGTTCATCGTACAAGTACTGAGATAGCATTCTAAAAGAAAATATTCAAGGGCTCATACCAGTATGCTAAGAGCCTGTATCGGTACTAAATGACCATTTTTTATTCTAGTAACCAAAATTTGTATCGGTGCGCTAAGGGCCGTAACGGTACTCACTAACCAAAGTGGTCTTTAGAGTACCAAAATACTTAGAAAATGTAACGCCCCGATTTTGGGCCTAGGAGTTTCTAGGTAGTTTAGACGGTCCGGCAGATCGAATTAGAGGATTCGAGTCAGTTTCAGGATTTAATTCGAAATAAATATTTTTGTGTGAGATAAAAATACAAAAAAATATTCTAAAATCATTATTAAATATGTAAATGATTTTGGTAAAATCAATTTTGCAAAAAGGGGTCTTGAAATTGGACATTTTGGTTAGTGACCAAAATGTAAAGTTTTAAAAATTGTTTTTACTTATTGTTTTGTAAAAGGGTCAAAACTTTGAATCTTTAAGGATTTATTTACTCAAAGTCTAATATCAGACTTTTTCCCTTAATTGGCTATTTTAAATGATTTTAAAATAATATAAAAAGGCTTGGAGAATTAATTGGATAATTAAAAAAGGTTTAAACAATTTGACGTAACTAACTTTTCTTAAAAAGGATTTTCTCTCCAATTCTCTCTAGCCAAACACTTATTTTCTCCTCAAAATTCTTAGGTAAAATCTTATTTTAATAAATCCTTTTATTTCAAATGGAATTATAATGATTTCCTAACAAAATCTAATTGGTTTCTTATTGTTTTCTTTTGTAAATTCATCCAGTTAAGGGGAAAGGCAGCCATTAGAGGCGAGGTTCGTTCTTCTCCTCTAAAACAAGATTCTTTATTAAATTCTCAAGTTATTGATCCTTTATATATGTTTTTTAACTTGATTTGATGGTTTAATTATGGAAAATTAGTTAAATTGAGGTTTAATTGGTTAAATTGGTGGATTTTCGAATAGACTCTATTTTGCTAAGTTTTTTATTGGTTTTAATCATGATTTTGATGTTTAATAACGTTAATAAGTGGACTTTAACATTGGAATCCCGAAACTATGTGAATCTCTAATTTTGTAGGTTGTTTGTTGTGAGTTTTTGGGGTGTTGTGGTGGTTTTATGAATGCTGGAAGTATAAAGATGTTTTTGTTGTGCTTTTAGGTGCTAATTGATTATTATTGATGGGTTAAAATGTTAGGTTTTGGCTGGGTTAAGTTTGGAAGATGTTGGATGTTAATTTCGGTTGTTGAGGGGTGTATTTGAGTAGTGGATGTTGAGGATTTATGTTGTTGTGTTGTTGAATGCATTTTGATGCATTGAATCCTCTGTTTTTGTGTGGATAAAATAGAGAAAGTTGGTCCTCGAGCTTGAACGATCATTTCGAAAGCTTTAGAGGCGTAGTTATCGTATCGGCAAGCAAGGCTTTGCGTGTCGGTGAGTGAGAACGTGTTTTATAGCTTTGCAAAGGTTTGAAAGTTGTGTTTTAGAGTTTAGATCAAGCTTGAAATACTGGTCTAAGCTCGAAAGTAAGTAAAGGATGAATTTTCTCTTGAACTCGGTTTGGCAATTGGTTTTTATGCATTTGTTTTAATGAATTGATTTCTCACTGTTTATGCATGTTTTGAGCATGGTTTAATGCTGAAAATTGGTTATGAAATGATGATTATGCATTGTGAGGTAATGCATGAGTTGGTAATGTTTTTTAACATTGATTAATGCAAGGTTGATTGCATTGATAATTGGTTCTAATCGATGCATATGAAAACAATGAGTTAATGTAAAGAATTGAATTATATTGGCAAGTGATAGTATGAAATAATTTTGAAAATGTTATCGAATATAGTTGGTCGGCCATAAGATTTAAAGTGCACTATAATAAGTCGTTCATGGTTCATAGAAGTGATGTATTATGAGTATTTACTCCGACCATGTGAACCTCAATATTGTTGAGGTAATACTTCAATGGCAATTTACTCCAGCTACGACCGTTGAGGTGATGCAGGTGATTATTCCAAATTGAAGGATGAGCCTTGGTAGTGTAGATGTTATGCATGTATTGCATTTACTCCATGCCATTGAGCTGTAGGTGATTGGGATATCACTTAGGAAATTCGTGTATCCAATGTGGTTTGATGAAAATATTGAGAATTGGGTAGGATCACTTGTAAGCCAATATAATGAATTGATGTATCATGTTGATGGATTGGTTGTATAATGTGATTTGTACATGTGAATACTCTTTAAGCTTTGCATATAGGATGTTATGCATGGGAAGGCTTAAATTGAGGGTTGCATATAGGACTATATTGTTGAATCCATGATACATGTTGCATATGGTTTAATATGCGTGATTTGGAAAAAGTTAAATGCATATGTTGAAAGTAAGGCATTTTGATTTTGAAAATAAAGTGTATGTGAAAGATTATGTGAATAAATCAGTTTTAAAATGCATTGAATAATGTTTTGTGTTTTGAGCGATCCTTACTAAGCATATGTGCTTACGCTCTTTTTTATCATCAATGCAGAGAATTAAAAGTCAAGGTCAGCGGGGAAGCAAGGAAATGAATCCAAGGACTTGTTGCAAATTATGGTTTTAAACGATGCAAAGTAGTAATAAGGGCAATGTGTCAATAGTTGATTTGGGAGGGTTATTTGGTGAACTCTCTGTTTGTGCAAGTTTTGATTGTTGTTTTGAACTTGTAAGAAGTTTAAAGTGATTGAGATGTGGATGGATTTACGCTTTGGGTGTTGACTAGGGAGCATGCATATAGATTTTTGTGGTTGATTATGTTAGACTTACTAGGATTGCTTGAAATGCCGGTATGTTGATGCTTAAGCATGTTAATGATGTTATATAATGTTTAAATATGTGTTAAGGTTAAATGGAGTGAGTCAAAGTGGCATATGTTAGACCTAGATGTCATTACAGGCCTCAGCGTACCGGTATGGGTACCCAAGGATCGGTACGCAGGGTCTGGGAAGGCTCAGTTCATCGAAAAATAACAAAGTGTGCCGATACGCCTAGCCACCATATCGGTACGCATTGAGGAAAATTTTGTAATGGTGTCAGTACACGGGTTTGCGTACCGATATGATCTCTTCAATTTTAACAAGCTGTATCGATACGTGGGGTACCATATTGGTACGCGCTTTAGCAACTGAAATTTTGAGTTTTGAGAAAACAAATGAGGTATCGATACGGGGTCAAGGCCGTATCGGTACGGATGGGTCAACACACCGTATCAATACAGTAAAACGTGTATCGATATGAGTAGTCGTTATGTTAGTTAGGCCGTATTGGTACAGGCTTTCTCGTATCAGTACGCTATGTTGTTTTTGTGTACGCTTGTTTGCTGAAGTTTGGATATCTTGCAATCTAGTCCCTGATTGTTATGTATGCAATTGAATGATTTTAGATGGCTGCTTTGAGTTGGAATTTAACATGCTAGCATGAAATTGGACTAATATGATTGGGTAATCTTAATTGTGATAAAGACCCTATAATTTATAGAAATTACGTTTTGGTCCTTAATGTGAATTGATGAGCAATTGAACCCTGTTTTGCAATCTAAATTCAATATGACATTTTCGCTGAAGCATGTTCACTTAGGATAATAATAATAATAATAATAATAATAATATGCATTTATGCAAGTTAAAAAGAAAAAATGGGCTCGGATTAGGTTATTAACTCGGGTTTGCTTCGGCAAACCTAATGTGATTCCCTTAGTCCGGTTTCGGCTAGGCCAAGCTAAGGGGTTACAGAAAATATTTATGTTAAAAAGGATTGACTTAGAAGAAATTTTATCTTTGAAGAAAGTCTATTTTGTTCGAATGCTTTGTCTTTTGTGAGTAATTTTAAGTACCTTAAAATTTTATTTATTTGCAAAATAATACTTGTTATATCAAAATCAAAACATATGTTTAACATTTAGTGATCTACAATGTAAATTACTCTCTAATTGGTTGTCGATAAGAACTACATGGATTCTAATCATTAATATTTATTTTGCTTTTCAATAGAATCTAATAGATTGTAATTAATTACATTCCTAAAAAGTTGTGTTCTATTAATTTAGAGTGTTTAATGTAATTAAACCATAAAACTCTAAAACAAATCATAAACCCTAAACCCTAAGTCTAAATCCCTAAACCATAAACCCTAAATCATAAACCTAAACACTAAACTCAAACCCTAAATCCTAAAAATCCTATCATAAAACTAAAACCATAAATCCTAAACCCTAAAAACCCTACCATAAAACCCTAACCCTAAATAATAAACTCTAACCTCAAAGTAAAACTCATAAACCATAAAACCCCACCCTAAAACTCAAACCCTAAACCCTAAACAATAAACCATAACCCCTAAACCATTTTAGGTGAATATTAATTACATTAAACACACTAAATTAATGAAAAACAACTTTTTAGGAATGTAATTTAATTACACTCTATTAGATTCTACTGAACAACAAAATAAGTATTAATTATTAGAATTTATGTAGTTCTTATTGATACCCCTAAGGGCTGTCTATTAGGGCTGTCAATAGCAAAATCCTTTTTAAAAATAAAAATCATGTATTGTTTTTATTTGAAAATCTCGGTCTATCTCCTAATTTTTGTTCAATTTTACCATTTAATTGATGTCATATAAGCTATAAAAGAGGTAAAATGACATTTTTAGTCTCGTATATTTATAATTCTTTTATTCACATGACCCTTAATATTTGAAAATAAATAAAATAATTGTCATTAATCGAAAAATAAACTTTTTCTAATCATCTACGAGTGTGATGAGTAACTAGATCCCCTAAGCAAGGTCAAATATTCGAATCTTAACGTAATAAATAAAATAAAATATTATAAAAATAAATATTAAAAATGTTAAAAATAAAAACACTATTAAATTTTTAAAAATTAAGTGAAAATATTAAATTAAAATAATATAAATTATAAAATATCAAAAAATTAAAATATTAAAGTAATTTAAAATTTCATATACAATGTCTTTATTCAGTCGGAATCTACTATTTTTTTGGACAAATATTTATATTCTCATAATTTTTTTGATAAAAAATATTTATATTCTCATAATTAAATAAAAATATAAATACTTTCCATAATTAAATATAAACGATTTTTTTGTTAAATACTATTTTTTAAATTAAATCCAATTTAAATTATAAAAAATATTAACAACATATCCAATTCTATTATATATATATATATGTATCAAAAAGGCAAAAATGAAGGGGGGAAAAAAGAGACAAAAGAATGGTGTTCTTTACTTCTTTCTTTCTCCCCAAAAAAACGCCGTTGGCAATGTAAGCAAAACAGCAAGTTAAATAATGTCAAGACACGTGGCAAACCACGCAGCACTTAACCAATTGGAGCAAAACGATGCCATAGAAGTCGATACCTAATTCATTTTCATAGTCATTTTGGGATGGTTTCTCAGCACCCGTAGTTCTAAAGTCTTCTTTTTCTTCAGTCTACTCAACAAGGAAAACGCCGTCAATGGCGGCCCCGGAGACCTCAACCGCCACCGTTCCATCTTTGTACACCAACAACGCCTTAAGAAATGCTTTCGGAGGCGTTCTCTCTTTCTTCATCCTCCTCCTTATCGGTGTTATGGCTTTCTCGATCCGTCTATTCTCCGTAAGATCTTTCGTTCCTCGTGCTTCCGGAATCTTCTAGATCCGATCTGTGATATGCTTTTCAAATTAGTGGAATTCAGCTGAAGATTGACACATTTTCGAACTTTTTTTCCTATTGAATGGATTTCCTAATTTGAATCTTATTCTATTTGGATGACGAGGAAGCCGGAGGAATTGGAGGCGGAAAATGATATTTTGTTTTTAGTATTGTAAATGAGCTGCTTAATTATTTGAAACTCTTGTGCACTTTTATGCTTTCAGGTTATAAAATACGAGAGTGTTATTCACGAGTTCGATCCTTACTTTAATTATAGAGTCACTCAGGTCAGTTGACTTAAGTCTCCTCTCTCATTTACAAATTATTGTTATTTTTGGTTCCTTTATATCCATTTCGCTTAAGTTACATGCCAATATTACGTGGTTGTCTTGTTGGTTTCAGTTTCTTGCAAAGAATGGTATATACGAATTCTGGAATTGGTTTGATGATCGAACCTGGTATTTATTACTGGTGGTTAATATATGAAGTTTATGGTTTTAGCTATGTTATTACTTGGGATTTCTGAATAGCATGCATTTGTTTTTGGTATAATCAAGGTACCCTCTTGGGCGTGTGATAGGTGGAACTGTTTACCCTGGATTAACTTTGACTGCTGGTACCATATGGTGGTAAGTTTTCCTGAATGTTAATAGGAGAGGAAACATTTTTATTTAATTTTGGTCTAAATTTTGCATTACCTGCATTTCACTTGTTTTTCTCTCCCTGATGCTTCAGGTTGTTGAATTCTTTAAATATTCCTCTGTCCGTGGAGACCGTTTGTGTTTTCACTGCACCAATATTCTCTGCTTTTGCTTCATGGGCAACATTCCTTTTGACTAAGGTCTTTCTTTTTTCCTAATGTTTAGTTAGTTGTTACATGGTTGTTAACCTCGGTTTATTTATTTTTGTTGATATTCTATTGCCTTTTCATAGGAAGTTAAGGGTACCGGTGCTGGGCTGACAGCTGCTGCTCTTTTGGCCATGGTAAATCATGCAAGAGATATATGTAGCATTAAACTTCATTCATTCATTATAATTACTTTGAAATTCAAGTTTGAACAGTAGTGACTGAGAATCATTTTTACGCTACACTTGGATACATCAAAGTTATCATTGCTTTTACCTGTCTGTATATGTATCTCTTTTGAGTTCTGACTATATTTGGCTATGCCACTTTATCAACTTGGTGTTAATATGCCTTGTGAACTTTCTCTAGGTTCCTTCATATATATCTCGTTCTGTGGCTGGTAGCTATGACAACGAAGCTGTAGCAATATTTGCCTTGATCTTCACTTTTTATCTTTATATAAAGGTCAGACTTTGAGTAAAATAAATTTACTTAATTTCCTATATTTTTTGCGTACTGATGCTTGAGGCAAATCCGGTTTTAACCTACTGGCAAAAAGTATTCATTATTATAAGTGACCTGCTATATTATGTTGCTTGGAGTTACCTTCCATTAATTTTTTCATGTCTGACTATTCTCTTCACTGTTGGTTATTTGCAGACGCTAAATACTGGATCTCTGTTTTATGCCACCTTAAATTCAATTGCATACTTTTATATGGTGGGCTTCTTCTGCTAATCTATATCCATATTTTTAGTTTCACTCCTTGTTTATGTTTCTAGTTGATTTTTTTTTTTCAGGTGTGCTCTTGGGGAGGATACACGTTCATCATTAACCTCATTCCAATGCACGTGCTTCTATGCATTGTAACTGGTCGCTTTTCTTCTCGACTGTACATTGCATATGCTCCTCTTGTAAGTATCTGCGTGACTTGGGAAACTTCAATACGAGTCAATAAACAGGAGTGTGTTTCGGTATGCTATTGAAGAATCATGCTAACAATCGTCAACAACAGTTATCATTTTGCAAAAACCAATGTTTTGTGAAAAACTGGAAGGGGCAGGTTTTTGTCGAGGTTAACCTGACCAAAATAAACAATTTTTGTTAGAGACATTAGATCAATTGCTAACGTGCAGAAAATTATAATATTTTATCAAACTCCTAAAATTTTGAGTTTATTTTATATTTTATAGATGCTTGAACTTGTTTGAGGATGCATATATGCTTTATATTTAATCTTGACCTTCACTTTATCTGTGGATAGGTTGTTCTGCTAATAATGTTCTTTTCTAGTAATGATGGTGGCTTGTTTAGAAAATGCACCTTATTTTTCTTGAATTGAGGACACAAATCTTTTTGGAGATTTCTTGTTGGATTTCCTGATTTTGCTTGAAATTGCAGGTTGTTTTGGGAACACTGCTAGCTGCTTTGGTGCCAGTAGTTGGGTTTAATGCTGTCATGACATCAGAACATTTTGCATCATTCCTGGTGAGCTTTTTCCTGTATTTCCCCTGAATTTTAAGTTGCTTTTTGTATTTTTCTTATTTTTCTTGTTTTAATTCATTTGTATGTCAATCTCAACTTGTTTAACCTTCATGCCAATAACCTAATCAACCGTGTCCTAGTCACTTTTACGTGCTAGCATTTTATGTTAGTAACTGTTCAACTTGAGGGGTTATAGTTATGTGACCAACTGTCGTGCTTAAATGCTCAATGACAGTAATGATTCAGCGAGGTGTTTGTGGGCTTTAGAACAAGTGACAAATAAAAGACGGTAGCTTTTGAGATCCTTTTAGAGTGTAATAATAAAATCAAGAATTTCTCAAATTCCTCACAGCAATATTCAGATTGCCGAATATTTTCCATTTCCCCCTCCCTCCCTCCCCTTTTTGTAATTCTTGGTTCATATGATGCTATTCCTTGCCTTTTGATCTATTAGTGTTTAACCAACTGCAGGTTTTCATTATTCTCCATGTGGTTGCTTTTGTTTACTATATCAAAGGGATTCTTTCCCCCAAAATGTTTAAAGTTGCTGTGACACTTGTTGTATCTGTTGGCCTGTAAGCTTTCCTTCTCTTTTGTTCCTGTAATTTTTTCAGGGTAACATGAATCGATATACTAATGGAAGCTAAGAGCAAAATGTAGTGAATAAGTTATGATATAATCTTTCCAATTAATCAATTTGGCATGCATTGTACCAAAATTATATTTCTTCTAGACGTTCTCAATCATAAGCATTTGAATTAGATGGAGCATTAATGACCGCATATAACTTCTGTTCTCAGGGCAGTATGTTGTGCTGTTATAGCTGTTCTTATAGCATTAGTAGCTTCCAGTCCAACGAAGGGATGGAGTGGACGAAGCTTAAGTCTACTTGACCCGTAAGTATCTAATTCATTCTATTATCTTCCATGTTAATATGCTTTTGGGTTAAATTGTGAATGAAGAGGCGGTGGCAGCCAGGCAGGAATTGTAGTAAAGGTTGGTGCAGTCTGATGCACCTTGAAATAGTGGTTATCCAGACATCTGGGTTTTGCATGAATCGAATTTGGAGGGCCTTTTTGTTCTGTGCATATTCTTTAAACCTTAGATCTGGAAGAGATACCAGAAAACTGTCTTATCTGTTAGCATTAAGTGGGTTCCCATTCAAAACAGTATTTTTGCTTTAATACCTGTGTGTTATTTGTTTATTCAATAGTTGTTCAAAATCAGCTGTGTAACTTCTTTTCTATTTTTTACTGCTTCTTGTCAGGACTTATGCAAGCAAATATATACCAATCATTGCTAGTGTTAGTGAACATCAACCACCTACATGGCCATCTTATTTCATGGACATTAATGTTTTGGCATTCTTGGTTCCAGCTGGTATCATTGTAAGTTGCAAGCTTTTGGAAGGGAACATATTGCCCTTTTTCCTATAACTTAAAAGTTTATGCGGTAAATTCAATAATTGTTCTTTTCCTTGTTGGAAGGCATGCTTTTCTCCTTTATCAGATTCAAGCTCATTCGTGGTCCTCTATATTGCAACATCTGTATATTTCTCTGGAGTAATGGTAAGAGGAATACGGACACAATCAATCCGAGTCTTCCCATTTTTATGACCTAATAGTGTGGAGCCTTTTATGGTCTAATTATACAGGTGCGCCTAATGCTTGTGTTTGCTCCAGCTGCATGCATCACATCTGGAATTGCTCTCTCCCAATCTTTCGATGTTTTCACCCGATCAATTAAGTTTCAGCTTCCTGGAATATCAACCAATACGGAAGTTGATGTAAGCAGGCTCTGTTTATCCATTCTAAAAGTTTGTGCTCAACCAATCATTTGATGAATTCATTTAGCCACAGGACTAAAATTATTTTATGCTTCTTCTGATCACTAAGGCTGCGGAAACTAGTTCTGCCACTGCTGAAGCACAAAATGATGCAGTAAAAACTGAAAAGTCTGAAGAGAAGTCAAAGAATCGACCCTCAAAGAAGAGCAAGAAGAAGGAAAAGGAGGAAAAACCTTCAACCAAAGCCAAAATTGAGAAGAGGCTTCTTGCTTTACCTTTGGATTCATCTGTGATTTATCTTCTGCTACTCATCTTATTGGGTGCCTTCTATGTGGTACTTTGGTTTCCCTTTTATATCTAATTTCTTGTTTTTGTCAGTGTACTGTTCTCATTATAGAAGTTAATATGATGTTGATTCGTGACTTCTGAGAGGTTGTTCTAGGTGGGTATATGTTATCATCAGGTGCATTAGGTATATGTTTGAAAGGGCGTGAGAAGAAAATGAGAAAATAATGATGACTATACATACAGAGAAAATATTTTGTTTTTTGCACTATTAGAAACGATATCACCATCTCGATGAGCTTTAAGATATAAGAAAATTGTAAATTTCTGTTGAATTCTTCTCGAATGCTGCAATGCTGTATCATATGGAATACTTGTTGCCTTCTGATATTTAGTCTTGTTTCAATGTGTCATATAAAAGTCCATAAATGGTAGTTAATATGATTATTCATTATGGCATTTAAAAGCTAGTGATCTCTCCTTTTCTTGCAACAATTTGGCTATTCATATAAAAGTCCATAAATGGTAGTTAATATGATTATTCATTATGGCATTTAAAAGCTAGTGATCTCTCATTTTCTTGCTACAATTTGGCTGACCTTAATGTAGCCTTACCATAGATACCACATCTAGCATTTAAATGTTGTTATGTTGGAAATATATATTGTATATTGCTCGGGAATTAAAACTTCATTGCCTGTTCTTTTTGCTGTCACTGGAATTTCCTTTCTTACCTTTTTCTTGCTCATTCCTTTCTTCTTGTTCATTTAATTGTAGAATGCCTCTACATTAATGCGCTTCCCTTTGCAGGTTCATTGTGTTTGGGCTGCAGCTGAAGCTTATTCAGCTCCCTCAATAGTTTTAACATCTCGTTCTCATGATGGTCTACATGTTTTTGATGATTTTAGAGAGGCTTATGCATGGTTGCGCCATAATACTGATGTTGATGATAAAGTAAGTTCTCTTTGTGGTATTTCTCCACTCTTGGCATGAAGTTTTTCTTCATACATGTATTTTTGTGGAATAAATAATGGGAAAAATTCAAGATCCATGATCTATGCTGATATGATGAACATATATTGGGTTGACTCTGATTTCCTATTGATGATATTCTTGATGATTTATGTATTTTCCTCTTATTTTGGAATGAACTGTTTTTTGCATATAACAGCTTAATTTTTGTTGAATGTAACACATTCTAATCAAATAAGTTGGCAAAAAAATGAAGTTTAGTTTGACTGTGCTAAGTGAATCTCCTCGCAGGTCGCATCTTGGTGGGACTACGGTTACCAAACCACTGCTATGGCTAACCGTACAGTCATTGTCGACAATAATACCTGGAACAATACTCATATTGCAACTGTTGGCACTGCCATGTCTTCTCCTGAAAAGGCAGCTTGGGAAATTTTCCATTCTTTGGATGTAAAATATGTTCTAGTCGTATTTGGAGGTTTGGATTCTTCCTTGTTTACTTGAAATGTTCTGTCCTAGTATGTTATTGTTCTGACATTTACTTAACTCATTAGGTCTCGTTGGCTATCCGAGTGATGATATTAACAAGTTCCTGTGGATGGTTCGAATTGGAGGTGGCGTCTTTCCCCATATCAAGGAACCTGATTATTTGGTAAGTTCTCTGTGCTAGCACTGCTATAAGTCGAGAATGGATATCTTACATTGGCTTAGAAATTAGATATATTTCACTTGTTCTATTTATTAACTGTCTTGTAACTTGCTTGCTATCTACAGAGAGATGGTCAGTATCGGATTGATTCCCAGGCCACACCGACCATGTTAAATTGTCTAATGTATAAACTCTCGTATTACAGGTCTGCTGCTGTTAACTTTCGAGTTTATATGTGGTTTTGGTCAGTTTTTTTCTTTTAGCTCAAGTACTTCATCCCTTAATTACGTGTCTACAGGTTCGTAGAAACTGACGGGAAAGGCTTCGATAGAGTGAGGCAGACAGAAATAGGAAAGAAATACTTTAAACTCACTCATTTTGAGGAGGTAAAATGATCGTAATTTTCTTTCTTCCTTTAACCCCAAATAGCACCTCCTGCAAACACAGAAAAAGTTGCCAATAATACTTGCTCAAATAATCTCTCTGTGAAACATGCGACTTCTCGGCCTAAATTGACAAATGCTGTAATGTAATCCTGGAGTGTGAAACTTCCATGTTTTGCTTCGCATGCTGGTTGGTTGATGCCTGCGAATTGAAGATCCATATTTTACCATATGTGTCGGATGAGGAATGATGATTAGTGTTTCCCTGTTCAAGCATATCCCTGATAAGACTATCTCTGGTCTTGTGTCAATGTAGGTATTCACAACCCATCATTGGATGGTTCGGATATATAAACTGAAGCCTCCCAATAACAGGATTCGAGGGAAGACGAAGAAATCGAAATCGGTACATATAATCAATAGATCATCTCCATGATACACTCACACTCTAAGAAACACGAACATTTTGTATATATATATATTATTTGTTTTGGCAGAAAACTAGCTCAACATCAAGCAGGGTAAAGAGAAGCGGAACAGGAAAGAAGAATCCATGGCACTAAGGAACAGAAACATTTTTATAACAATGGTCAAGTATCTGTAACTCTATAGAATTGTATGCGGGAGGGACCTTTTGGAGAGAACGATTTGAATATTCAGGCAATGGTAGGTCATTTTCCTCGACAGAAATACAAACAAAAAACAGTTCAAAGTAAAACAAGAGTTTTGAAACACACAACTTGATCTTTAACACATTAGTTTTCAGGCAAAGTGAGCACCCAATCATGTTTTTTTTCTACCTCTTGTTTGTTTGGTTTGGTATTTAGTATGTGCTGCAACATTTCCAATTAAAACCACAATAAAGTAACATGTTTGATCTGAAACATACCAGGTTTTCTTTTTTGACAATAGAAACATACCAGGTTTGGAACATAATATTTCAGGGTTCGACGGATTTAAGTGATGTTACATGGGCTTAATAATATCAATGGGTCCTTTAATATTTTTGGACCACTTTGAAATATTTCTTAAATGTGTTCATATACAAAGTTGAGAAAGATCACGTACAAATATTTTTAAGTTTAGGTATTAAAATGATAAAAAAAAAATTCATATACAAAGTTGACAAAGATCACCAATTTCAAAGTCAAATGATACACCATTAAGTTTAGCAATTAATTAAGGCTAAACTACAAAATAAGTGCTCAAACTATATTTTTTTAATAGGTTATTAAAGTTTTATTTTTTGTTGAAATAGGTGCTTAAAGTTTTTCTTTGCTTGTTTTAAAGTCAACTGAGACACCTATTGTGACACCTATTTCAACCAAAAATGAAACTTTAGGCACTTATTTTAGCTAAAAAATACTTTAAGCATTTATTGCAAAAAAGAGACATAGTTTGGACACTTATTTTGTAGTTAAATCATTAATTAAATATTATTTTAAACAACGAGACTTACGTGAAATTGTAAGAGTTTCTACTACTTTAATTATTGGTCGAAAATCCAATCTTCGTTCCAAATATGGAAGAATTTTAAAACTTGTGACCTATATTTACACTTAATATGAACTAAACTAACAAAATGCAAAGGAAAAAACTTTGACTTTTTAGTTTTAGGGGTTAGGATTTTAGTTTAGGGTTAGGTTGTAGGGTTTAGAATTTAGGATATATGGTTTAAAATTTAGTTTTTTTAGGGTTAAGATTGAGAATTTAAGATTTGAATTTTATAAGTAAATATGCAAGCTTGTATAAAATTAATTTTATACAACTTGTGTATCTAACTTTCATCTTGCAGTGTGTTTGGTTTGGTCGGACTCCACTGACCGGAAGTTGGTGAAATGGAAGTTTGGATTTAGCAGAAGAACCATAAGTCTCCAGAGTCCTATATTTGAAATGCTCAATCAGGCTGTCAGACTCAGTATGAAATAATGGGAGGATGGCTTTGACTGTGGTGGAAAACTTTTCTATTAATTCAGCAGGAAGTCCATCACCATTGGACCAAAATAAACCACACAAGGACTTAAAATCATCTGCTATTGTTTCATAATCTTGCAGACCAAAAGCACGAGCAGGGCCTCCAGCGAGTAAAACAAGCAGGAGACCATCAAAAGAAGCTTTCATTACTTCAGTTATAACTCGTGTTCTGACTCTGTCATGCACGGTTAATGAAATAACCTCCAAGTAGTGCTCAAGCTCCTGAAGAAAAGGTTCAATCCTCGAGGATGAAACTTCCCCAACATACAAGCCATCCCAAAGGACATGACTTAGATCATGGAAAACGACCTTATATGCAGTTGCCTCACACAATTGTTTTATCCCCTCCACACAAGCAACAGTTGAAAGTTCAAATGTTTTCCCATCCCATTGGCAATATTGTCCACATGAGTGGATTCAGAATTTCTAAGATGGGCAGTTGCCCTTTTTGCCAACACATCCAACTCCATTCGAATATGCTGCAGAGTATTAATATGACAGAGCAGCTGGGATATCCCAAAGGAGCCATTGTTATTTGTAGTTCCAACCTGAGATTTCCTACTCTGTGATATTTGAAACTTTTCTTTCTTCTTAAATATACCAGAAAACTTTGACTGTGCTGAACATCTAGTCAAAGCAGGCATTGAGGGAACAAAAGTACTTTGGGAACCTGTAGATCAGAAGATAGCATACTTTCCTTTTAGTTTTAGTCAAAATTGATCATTTCAAAAAAATGGAATATTTATGTATGCATTAGCCTTCCCTAGGTTATGTAATACGTACCACAGCCTGACTTTGCCATTGATATATAATGTTGAATACATCTGTCAATACCAGTGGTTAAATCAGGAAGCAACACAGCATGCGTAGATATTGGTAGCAAAAAGAATGCTTCTAAAGCTTCATCAACAATTCGCAGAACTTCAACAGCAGAGGGAGCAAAGTGCTCTTTATTCGGACATGGATCCCAAACCTAAAAAGAGATGAATAATAGAATGCATAGCAGTAAATGGTCTGTATTTGCAACACAAATTAGATTCAAGCCATGGTAGAAGCTTGAACCAGAGTATCATCTACAACTATAACGAAATCTCCCTGCTAAAGACAAATATTTCATATCATCCAAACCAAACCACCATCAAGGCATTATAGAAAAGGAATAAAAGTCATATACCTCTTGTTGCAGATTCCTGTCAACCAATTCCTTCAGTCTGTCTAATCTAGTCTTTATCCATGATTTCACCAGATTGGAAATTATAGATTCAACCTCGTAAGGAGGCATCTCTCTTATGATTGACTTTCCACCATCCTCACTATTGACTGAACTTTCAACTGCTATTTGCACGAGATCTTTCTCCAATTTATCGGCAGCTCTCAGCACTTCAAATATATCTGGCGTCGGTTCGCCAATGCCAGAAACAAACTTCTTCAGCTCATTGCCATAGCAGGAATGAAGAGTGGCTACAGCTACACCAGCTGCAAGAGAGTGCCATCTCTTTAATAGTGGACTAAAATTGCCTTCTCACTAAAAGCCAGTGTACTGACATCCTGTGCAAGGATGGAAAGGAAAGGAAGCTGATTTTGTTGGTTCTTAGATGAACGTTTGCTAGACTTCACCTTCTCCATTATCTGTCTAAATACAATCAACAGACAAACCTCAAATCATCTTTCAGATAGAAGTATAACAGCAAAACTTGGTCAATATAATTCAGAAAGATATAAAGAGGTTGATCTGAATATATAATTTAAGACAAATTACTCTCATAATATTAAACTAGAGGAGTCTTTTTTTCTTCTACTGTCCCTTCATATGTAGGGACATTATGTGAAAATATTGAAAACTTGCCTGCACAAAAGCAGCACGCAATGATTATCTTATGTAGGTATCAACTCTCTCATGAGTCACAAAAGTTTCCTTTCTTTTCCTAAGATACTCATGCGGGATATCTTCTGCCATTGTCTTTGCTGATAGAACCCCCATAGAAACAACACATTCCATTGACTCAGTGTTATCACTATGAAAATAATTGTGACAGGCAAGAAGCCTTTTCTCAGCCCAGCCTAGAATTGCACTCAAAGTAGAGCTTAATATCTTCGAATAATCAGGATCTTTCATTGCCTTTGCATCCTTTTCAACTTCCATTAACAGATTATTAGCAGCAAACAACAGATCACCTTCCACTTGACCAGTTGCCACATAACGGTCGAACAATATCCACAAGAAACAAAGATTATGCAGCATCTGGTTCATTCCAAGGACTAACCATGTCTTTTTTACGAGTTCCAGAACCTCATCGACTTCTTCAATAACAGATGTTTCATCATTGACATCAAAACAAGCTTCTAACAACATTTGGTAAATTCTAAGATTCAACGGGAATCCATCTGCCCAGTGGCTGGTCTCAGAAACAGACCCATCAAAGGTTCTATAAGCAAGAGATAAAACAATGCTCCGGAGGGCTTGCATCGATTCATTATTTTTTCCAATCTCCAATGGTTTCTCCAAGGCCCCACGAATGATCTGTCGCAGTCGCTGTGGAGCAGTATTGGTATTATCTAGGGGCAAGAGAGGATGCAAAAGGAGTCCAGCTTCAAGAAGCTTCAAATGCCTCCTCAGCCAAGCTTCATATTCCACTTGATTCGGAAAATCCGAAGGCTTGAGTTGCTGCAACATCTCAAGTGGCAACACTATTGACTCTATCCTTTTTCCAAGCTGATACATATACAAAAACTAATGATTACAATACTGTAAATAAAATAAGAAAACTTGTCAAAATCATAAACCATAAACATATCCAAATTCCAATAATCAACAACTGAATTATCCATTTGCTTAGTCTACTCATGATTCCAGCATAAATTACAAAATGACATGAAAAACTGAAAGCCTCTGATTTAGCTAAAAAATTAAATCAAAAAAATAAAAACATAGATGCAAAAAGGCCGTTGCTTTTCTAAATAAAAAGAACCTGTGCAGCGGCAACTCTCAAGAGAGCTCTTCTAACCCTGGAATCCATTTGCTCTGAAACTCCCATCTGAACCCTCAACATCTCCCCAATAGTAACCGCCTTCTTGACTCGTTCCGAGTCCGAGTCACTACTCACTACCCTCCTCCGCGACGATTTCAATCCTAAAGCCTCTTTCACCTTACTCGCTGCAGTCGACGTCAAAGACCTCTGTAACGGCGGCGTCGACGTAAACGTCGGAGTCGCCGCCTCCCTTTCCGAATTCCTCTCTGAATGCGATATGAAAGTCAATGGTTTCCCGCCGGAACTCCGACAAGCTCCGACCACAATCTCATAAGCCGTCTCTCGGAGCTCCGAATCCGATAAATTCGTCGCCAACTCCCCGTTGTTCACTGGCTTTTTTTCTCTCTTTTTTATTAGTTAAAGATTCTTGCTTGACTTTAAAGGAAACAAAATGAAAGTTCTGCAAATTATCATCAAACACCAAAAAGAAAGAAAAAAACAAAAAAGGAACAAAAATTTTGGACAGTCAGAGAATTTGGAATCTTTTTTTGCCCCTTTTCCCCCTTTTTCTTGCAGAAAAACTAAGAAAGAAAATCGAATGAGAAATGGGAAGAAAATAAATAGAACGATGGTGCCGCTTGTTTTCTCGGCAGCCAACCAGACCGCATCGGGAAGCGCGTGGGATGTAGTTTTACTCCTTTTAAAAATAATGATAATTGCTGACTTTTTCTTTATTTCTGTTTTTCCCATCAATTATTTTAAAATTTGACTTTTAGGTCTAGTTTTGATTTTAGTCCCTCTATTATGCTTAAACATGTAATTCAATCCCTCCACTTTTGATGGGGAAAAAAAGCTCTATTCAATTCGGTCTCAACTTTTATAATGTAGTCAACTATGGATAATAAATTTCAATATCAATCGAATATCTAAGATTGTTTCTTTAACCCATGCCATCATTTTAATGGTAGCAACTAAGAATAATATAAATTGGATGTACTAATAACATTATAAAAGTAGAAATATCAAATTAATGTGGATGGATTAAATTTCAAATTTTAGTATAGTGGAGAGACTAAACAATAATTAAACCATTTTTATCCTATTGTGACACAATCTTGTCTAGTTAAGTATATTGGTCATATTTACTATTTGGAATTTGAAAAAACTTTGTGACACAGTTGTATATACAATTCTTTTAATTTTAGGGGTTATATATCTAATTTAGGGTTTAAGTTTATGTGTTTAGGGTTTAGAATTTAAAGTCGTCGTATATAATTTAGGGTACAATATTTAAAGTTTATAGTTTAATTTTTAGGCTTTAAAGTTATGAAATTAAGATTTAGGATTATAGTGTAAATATGACTGCTTGTTTTATTTTACTGTGTATCAGAATTTTATCCTTTAAAATTTAAGTTTAATATTTTATAATTTAGAGTTTAAGATTTAAAATAAACCTAATAAATTTTATACAATCTTTGTATTAAATAATTATCTTAATTTTATATAGGTTTGAGATATTGGACCATTCTGACATTTAATTTACAATTCATAATGTACATTAAAATTTTTGTATATTCAAAATTAATGTTTTTTTTGGGTGAGTGAGGATTGAGAAGTAAGAGAGGAGGTTGAAGAGTGAATTTTGGTAAGTTTTTATTTCTCTTTTATTATTGCATTAATAATAGCTTTGAAGTGTACGTGTGACCTAAAGTTCATCATAAATACAAAGACATCATTTATTTTGATGTTTCTTTTTCCTATGAAATTTACTAAAAAGTATACTTGAAGTATTTTAGAGATAATTTATATATTTATTTAAATAGTAATGATGTATAAAATTTAAATAATTGACAATTTTATTCGGTTAGAATCCAATAAGTGGTCTCAGTGAAAAAGTAGATGATGTTCATCCTATAAGACCCTAGTTCAAATCGCTTTGTTTGCAAAGTGTGTGTATTGTCAACTGAGAATGGTTTTTTAACAATTTTTAACTAGGGAAAGGGAAATGACGTCAACTGACAGCTTTAACTACTTGCTCTAGAGATTGTTGAAATAAAAAAATATTTTTAAAATGATATAACTTAGGCGTTTTATTTTGGGTATACGATTTTTCTCACCGACGTGTATTTTTAATTAATATTTTAAATAAAAAAGACGTAGTGGCGGATTAAGATCATTTGTGCAGAAAAATGCAATCGTCGGTATATCAAAGGATTACTCTATTTTTAATTTAATCACATGTAACTTTTGTCCATATTTTATTACTGTCTACATTTTTTTTCTGAACAATTTCTACTTAGAAGAATGAAAAAGAAAATTTTGCTTCTATATGGTCTTGAACCCACAACCTAGGGACGGGAATATTATCAACTGAGAGCTTTAACCACCTATTCTAAATATTGTTTACTATAATTGAATATATTTCGATTAGTCGTTCAATGTACGTATCATGATTAATTATAACTATAATTGTGATTATTTTTATTCATATAACCTATATCTATTAGTAAGATATTGATTGAGTTGATGTTACTGATTAATCAATTATCAACTCAGTTGAAAAAATACAAAAATATCATTTCATTTCATTTAGATAATAATTAAAATTATTATAATAATGTTTTTATTTATTTTTTCATACTTTGAGGGACGGACGGTGAATAGATTTAGGGGGTCTTGGCATCTTAAATTTTTGGAAAATTATATTAAACTTTTGAAATATATTTAAAATTTTAATTAAGTTCGCTCAAAATTTATAATTTTTTTATAGTTTTATAAATTTTGAGTATTTTAATTATCCTTTAAATTGTAAAAAAGAATCATTAAATGTTTTCAAAATATAATTTTTAATTAGATCTTCACATTAAAAAATAAATTTATCATTAAGTCGTTTAAAATTTTTAAAATTTTTGGTTAAACTTCTAAAATTTAAATTAGGTCTCCTTAAGTCATACGATCAAGATCTGCCTCTGCATATTTTTATAAAATTTGTAAACAAAACAATTAAAAATATTTATCTAAGAATCAAGCTTGTGTTTTAATTAATAAATTATTTATTAAAATTTTCAATTTTTATTTTAAATATTTTTTTCACGTCGATTACACAAAAGAGATTTGCAGACAGAGCGAGGAGCCAATTAAAAGAGACGTGAATTAGACACAAAGAGTGAGTGCAGGAAATGACATTTGGCAAATGAAAACCTTCCATCTGTCTTATCTTAATATAACTACTTTTTCCTGTTTCAGTAGGGTACCGCCCTTTGTTGAGAAATTCTATAGTTAGACTGGGTAAGATGAAGTTAAAATGAGTTGATTACATAAATTTTTATTATTTTTGTAAGAATTTATATAAGACAGATAATAATTTTGGTAATTATATAAATTATTATTAATTGTCGTAAGAATTTGTGTAACTATATAAATTCTTATTAATTTGGTAAGAATTTGTGTAGATTTTATTTTAGATAAGAAACCACACAAATTCTTACCAATTTGTGTAGATTTTTATATTATAACCTAAATTCTTACCATTTGAGTAAGAATTTTTATAGATTGTAAGGATTTGAATAACTACACAAATTTTTACCAATTTAATAAAAAAATTTGTAAATTCGACTCATTTTAGTCTCACTCTAAGCCGTCTCCCCAGGGGATTACCCCTTTTGCTTTCTCTCTTTCTTTCTTTCTTTCTAGACCTGCCTTTTTTCACTTCATAATAAGTATCTAACTATAATAAAATATACATTTTTAAATGAATATGTTAATAAACAAACATTAGTTTCTAACACCATTTTTTAGGCTTAATATTAAAATAAGTGTTTAAATTATATTGTTTTCCCTTTTATAAACGTCTAAACTATTTTTTGCCCTCTTTTAGGCGCTCAAACTATATTGTTTTTTCCCTTTTATGTGCCTAAACTTTTTTTTCCCCTTTCAAGTGCCCAAACTATCATTTTTTGGTAAAAGTAGGTGCCTCAGTTTGACCTTAAAATGGACAAAAATGATAGTTTGGGCACCTAAAGTGAGCAAAAAAAGTTGAGACACTTAAAAGGGAAAAATATGATAGTTTAGGCACCTAAAAAGAGTAAAAAATAGTTTAGGAACTTAGAAAAAAATATGATAGTTTTGACACTTATTTTGACATTAAGCATTTTTTTTAATATGATGGCATGATTACGTATAGGGAAATGCATTTTATCGGCCCGGCCGATTTGGATCTGACCTGATTGGATCGGTTTTTTGGTAAAAATAGGTTATGTTTTGGGTTTAGGATGAAAAATATTTGACCCAACCTGACCCGAGAGTGTAATTTTTTTTTATATATTTTTAGGGATATTTATAAGAATGCCCCTCTTTATATTTTTTTTAGAAATAGGTCATTAAAGTTGTGTTTTTACAATTAGATCCCTAAAATTAAATGTTTTCACAATTAGGTCCCTAAAATTATTTTTTTATAGATCAGATAGTATATAATTTTTGGGTCAGGTTAGGGTCGGGCTTCGGGTAATTATTTTCGAGTCGAGTTCATATCTACCAAAAACCCTACTCGTGTCCATCCCTAATTACATGGTAGTATATGTTCATACTTTTTATTAATCATTTGACAACGCACACCCACCTTGCACACACAAATGCTCGAACCCAAATCTACCAAGACGAACATTATTCTCTTTTTTACCGAACTTACTCATTAGGTTCAGGTTCTATTACCCATTTTATGACTATTTACAATTGAAGTTCTAATATTTTGATTCCGTCATTATATACCGCTATTGGATCAATATGTATATAAAAATGAGGATGGTCTATTTATGCTCCAAATGGATGTTGTTAAGCGCTAATCACGCGCTCAATGAATGTTTAATCAGTCTACAAGACCAACAAGAAAACCCATCTGTCAACTTCTTCTATCTCATATCTTAATAATATTAAATATTTGACAAGAGAATTTTATCATTTTTATAATCTTATTTTTTAAATATTTTTCAACATTCGAACCTGTATAAGATAAAAGAAAATAAATATTCTTAATCACTAAACCAGTTAATGAATCTTATATTTATAATCTTATTTGACTCAATAGAATTAGTCTAAATCTTTCATTTCAAAAAACAAACTTCTTTCACATTTGGGATGATATATTTTTGTAATCATATGTAGAAAATGTCCTTTAATTTAGGTCAAATTGTTTGATTAGTACACGTATCATACACGAGTTGCCGATTGTATTTTAATTTGGTCAATTTTAGTTTATTTACTTCTCTAAATTTGAAAATTTAATATTGACCTAAATAATACAAAGAAAATATATCTAAATTATATGACTTAAACTTATCAAATCGAAAAATATGAACTACATCTACAACTAATGCATAATATAAAGACTAATCACGTCACTTAATTTAACAGATTTCATAGTTGTTGTCTAAAACATAATAAAAAAATTTAAAATTTAAAAAATATAGACATCCAAAATGATCAAATTAAAATACAAAGACTAAATTTATTATTTATACATAGTATAAGTATTAATCATACAATTTAACCTTTAAATTACAACTTGGAAAAGGTCCAAACTGCGTGTATATACATATATTAAAAAAATAAGCAGTGGGATATTTCAAATTTATTTTATTCAACTGTTTCAATCATGACCCTTCCAACACAAATTTATTAAGAAAAAAATCATTAAATTATTATTGATTTTAAGAATAAAGTTGGACCCTACATGTACAATATATTATTATTTAATTAGTTTCATTTGGTGAGTCATAGACATGTAGGTGTACTTAAATATGCAGTCCACCTTCCGCACTCGTTGTAATCATACAATATTCGCAATCATATTAATTATTATACAAATTTTTTTAAAAAAATACCATATAATTTTTAAGGGATAAAGACAAAACTAACATAATTACATCCTAATATTACCAAACTAACACTTAAAATTTTATATTTCCCAAATTAGCACTATTACAATGAAATCACCGTATAATGGGGCTGTAAATGAGACGAGACAGATCGCGAGCTACTAGAGCTCGATTCGGTCAAAACTTGAATCGATTGGACTCGACTCGAGCTCAAGCTCGGCTCGAGTTCTTAACAAGCCGAGCCGAGCTACTTGATATCTGACTCGAAAAGCTCGCAAGCTACTAGAAAATATAATATGCTAAAATGTAGGTTGGGTGTTTTTGGTTGTTATGTTATGTTAGTTTAATTTTTAGTTTTAACTTTTTGTATATTTTCATATGTACTATTTTTCGTTCTCATTGGTAGTAATCAACCCCTGATCTCATAGTTAGAGATGGGGTGAGCAACCACCACACTATATCTCATAGTTGGATTATGAGCTTTTTTAATGAGGCACATGAAAATATTTCTTTAGTACGATTATATAATGAAATCATGCAATTTGATCAAAATTAATTTATTATTGTTATTAGGGTTGTAAATGAAACGAGACAAGTCGTGAGCTATTCGAGTTCAACTCGGTCAAAGCTCAATCAACACTCGACTGAATTAATTGTGTTATTATTCAAATTTTTGTAACTGTCATGTCATTCACTTAACGACAATTAACGGCTCAATGACCATTTTGTAACAAAAATTAAAATTTAATACCAATTATATAACTTCTAAAAGTTTGGTGACTATTTTGTATTTTTTGAGATAGTTTTGTGACCAGTTGTGTATTTTACCCTTTTCTAAAATTGTAATACTTCTCACGTTAACTTCATAAAGTCTATTCACTGTTAACATTTAAATTACCGTCAATGTTAGTTACCGAATAGCGGTTACTTTCACAATAAATAACAAGTTTTCCCGCCAATGTATTTAACTCTCATTAATTGGAAAAAACTGGAATTCAAAAAAATAGAAATGAAAGGCAGGCAAAAGCTTCGCCAAGCAATTGATTCATTATACGCCGGTGGTCAAGCGGCGGCGGAAGCGTACACGCCGCTCGTCGTCGAATGTCTCCGAGTCAACGATGTCGGTCAAGCCAAGAGACTGCAATCTCACATGGATCGTCACTATTTTACACCCATCGATTCGTTTCTACATAATCGTCGCGAGGTTTGGGAAAATTTCAGATGCTCGAAGCCTGTTTGATAAAATGCCTCAAAGAGATATTATCTCCTGGAATACGATGCTTTCTGTGTAAGAAAAATCAGGGTCTGTTGAGACTTTGAGAGCACTCTTTGATCAAATGCCTTCCCGTGATTCTGTTTCTTATAATACCGTGATTGCGATGGATTTGAGCCGACGTAGTATACTCATGTGAGTGCATTGAATGCGTGTTCACGGTTATCGGATTTGAGGAAAGGGAAACAGGTTCATGGTAGAATTTAAGTTGGTTGTTTGGGAAGGAATGTTTTTGTTTCGAATGCTTTGACTGATATGTACGCTAAGTGTGGCGAGATTGATAGAGCACGGTGGTTGTTGGATAGAACGGATAATAAAAATGTAGTTTCGTGGAATTCATTGATTGCTGGCTATTTGAAAAGTGGCCAACCTAAGAAATGCATTGATTTGTTTCAGGAGATGCAAGTAGCTGGTTTCAAACCTGATGATGTCACGGTCTCGAATGTTCTTGGCAGTTATTTTCAAAGTGGATTGGTAGAAGAAGCAAGGTTTTTAGCATGATTAAGAAAAAGGATAAAGTGTCTTGGACGACAATGATTGTTGGTTATGTACAGAATAGAAAAGAAGAAGATGCTCTGAATTTGTTTAGCAAGATGTTAGCAGAAGGTGTCAAGCCAGACGGTTTTACGTTCTCTAGTGTGATTAGCTCCTGTGCAAGATTAGCCTATTTGTGTAATGGTCAGCTTGTTCATGGGAAAGCCATTCTTGCGGGAGTTGATAATGATTTGCTCGTATCTAGTGCTCTTGTTGACATGTATTGCAAATGTGGAATCACTAAGGATGCCTCGGATGTTTTTGATACGATGCCATCCCGAAATGTAGTTTCTTGGAATGCCGTGATTAGGGGTTATGCACAGAATGGTCAGGATTTAGAGGCACTGGCCCTTTACGAAAATTTGTTGAAAGAAAAGTTGAAACCTGATAATATTACATTTGTGGCCGTTCTATCTGCGTGTAACCATGCTGGTTTAATTGAAGAAGGACATTCTATCAGTAAACGGCATGCATTGGTGCCCACTTTGGATCACTATGCATGCATGATCAATCTCCTTGGCCGTTCGGGCTGCATGAGAGAAGCAACGGATCTAAGTAAAAATATGCCCCATGAGCCAAATTCCTTAATATGGTCAACCTTTCTATCTGTCTGTGCTATGGAGGGTGACATGGAATATGCGGAGATGGCTGCTAAGCGTCTTTTTGAATTGGAGCCCCTAAATGCAGGACCTTATATCATGCTCTCTAACATGTATGCAACTCGTGGAAGATGGGAAGATGTAGCTTCGGTGAGATCTCTAATGAAAAGTAAGAATGTCAAGAAGTTTGCGGCTTACAGTTGGATCGAGATCGATAATGAAGTTCACAAGTTTGTAGCAGAAGATGCAACTCATCCCATATACGAAGGACTGAGCAGACTGATTCAGAAATTGCAGGAAGCTGGTTTTATGCCTGATACGAAGCTAGTTCTTCATAATGTGGTTGAGGAGGAAAAGTTTGCATCCATTTGTTACCGTAGTGACAAACTTGCTCTTGCATTTGGATTGATTAAAAAAGCCATGGAACAACACCGATTAGGATATGAAGAACATTCGTGTTTGCGGAGATTGGCATCAGTTCATGAAGATTGTGTCTAGAATTATTTGTAGGTCAATCATCTTGAGAGATTCGAACAGATCCCATCATTTCGTTGACGGCAGTTGCTCCTGTAAGGATTACTGGTGAGCAATCCAGGGAGATTTTTATCATTTTTTCTGGGATTCTTGAGAAGAATGAGTGTCAAGTTCCGAGGACCTCTTTAATCGGAGCGACGGAAGGTAAACTTGCCGGAAATTCTAATAACCAATTTCCATGTTGAGGGTAGTTAAGCATTATTTCTGAAAGATATCAACAACCAACATTTAGAACCAGAACACAAAAGATGGCTCTAATGGCTCTTAATTACTCATATTCCTTCTTGACTTTTGCAGTTTCAGGCAACCTGGACCAACAACTTGTTTATCCTTAACCATCATGTTTAACCATTCGGTTAACCGAAACCGTTTAGTCTAACGGTTATTTTAATTAACCTGTAAAATGTAACGGTTATACTGATTAACGGTTACGGTTTATTTTGCACACTCATACCAATAAGGGAACATGCTGAGGATTGACCACGGATGCAGAAATCATTTGGTGACAGTCCATGTATGGAAAATTTTAACAGATTCTGATCAAGTTATGATGGGCCTTCAAAAGTATATTGGGATGGGTTTGATTTGCCAATTTTGGTTGAGAGCACAAGCCCAACCACAAAGTATAGAGCAATTAGTATTTTGAGTCTTTGAAATTGATAACTTTAGTACATTTCGAGCCTTCCAATATCTTTGAAGGCCTCTGAAACATTGGGTCGACAATTCCAAAAAAAATAGTACTTGAAGTTGATAATTTTTTGTAAATTGGGAACTGAGTTTTATTTTTTTCTCAAAATAATACATGTATTAACGTGTATCTTCAACAATCAATCAGGTTGGTGTAGTGGGTGTGTTTGGTTGAGTGGAAAAATGGAAGAAGAGAATGAAAAAGTGGAGAAAAAATAAATTTTATATGTATTTGATAGGAAGCAGGGACGAAGCTATTAAGCTCCTGAGAGGGATTGCTGCCCCCGACTGGGGAAATTTTTTTTTACCCTTTGGTCTTTTATATTTTTTTTGAAAAAAATGATATAATTGTGAATTTGCCCCCCTCACCCCTAAATCCTGGCACCGTCCTGTAGGAAAAAAAGTGGGAGGGAAAAAATTAGAGGATTGTGTGTACAAAAAAAATAATTCCAAATTGGAATGATAAGAGAGATATAATCTAGTTCAAAATTATGTATTTTCAACGGCTTTATTTCATTTTTAACTTTACTGAGTAACGAATGAAATGAACAAAAAATATATTTTCATCTTTTTATTTTTCGTTTATCAATTTTCTTTCTACTTTACCAAGTTAAATCTAAGAATCACACTCTGATTGATTGTCGAATCGTCATACCAGAATCTGGTACCAATTTGAGATTTTTTCCAAATTTATGGAGTACTTTGAAGAAAAGAAAAATAGATACATTTAAAAAAAAAACATTGCCAACTTTTAGGCACTAATTTGTCTAATAAACCTTCCCCAAAAAAATCAGAGCAAACTCAAGCACAATAGTCAAAAATCAAATTCCCCCACTTTTTCGTGTCATTATCACCACCATCACCAGCCCTCTTTGCTCTGCTTAATTCAAGCCTCCTAGCAATGCATAATTGCAGCAAAATCTCAAAATATTAGACCAAAAATAAACCAGACTTAAAATCATTCTATTAAACACAAAGCGCTAGAAGTAAAATCAACAACCCGTTAGACTAATGAGGTAAATCACACAGTAAAGTCGAAAATTGTTACAAAATCATAAAAATAACACCAAAATTATTACAAAAATTCTTGTCCCTAATATGTATCAAAAAGAAATGAACCTCATCGGCCATGGCTGCAGTTTTTTCATGTACCAATTTGATAAAGCCAGTTCCTGTCACGTTCTCTCTTACTCTATCATTAGGGTGAGTAAAATTTGACTCGATATGAAAAATATTTGATTCGTCTTGATTTGACTATTAATTTTAATAAATTCGAATTGAAAAAAGTTTTAAATAAAGTTTGAGTCATAAAATAGAAATTTAAAACAACTCAAAATTTTTAGTAATTAGTGGATCAATTTTCAAGTTCGAGTCGAGTTTCTCAATTTTGCATATATATGTCACATATGAAAAAATATGAAAGAAATATATGTGTATTGTATATGGTTATAAAAAATCATTTAAATTAGAACTAATTATTACCATAGCATTATAAATGCTTACAATTAAATTTAAACAGAAACTCAAACTCGACTCGAACAAATTTCAAATAAAATTTGAGTTATAAAATACGACTCTTTAACTCGACTAACTCAAAATTCTTTTGACTCGACTCAATCGAATGATCATCCCTACCTACCACTACTAAAAAACAAACCATGAGATAAATTATACTTAAACTTGTATTCATTTCAACCATACAAATTCCCTTGGTTTCTTTGTCGTTTTATATTGCAGACTGGAAGAAAAAAAAATATGAAAACCGTGTTTCACAACAGAATCAAAATGTTGTCCTCACCAAACATAAATAAAGACACCGCCCCACCACTGCACTGTCCGGCCACCCCACCTGGTTCATCTTCCTTGCACCATTCGGTTTCCATCCGAAGACAAAAAGGGGCTCGAAATAATGAGTTGCCAAAAGTGTCCGAAAGTACATGCGGAGTAAGGTCGGCATTCGATCGAGTTTAGTAAGTTGTAGAGTCTTATTTTATAACTCAAATTTTATTCGAAATTTTTTGAGTCAAGTCAAGATTATTAAATTTGAGTCGAGTTAAGTTATTAGAATTTCTGTTCGAATTT
Source organism: Hibiscus mutabilis (assembly GCA_019671005.1). Classification (NCBI taxonomy): domain Eukaryota; kingdom Viridiplantae; phylum Streptophyta; class Magnoliopsida; order Malvales; family Malvaceae; genus Hibiscus; species Hibiscus mutabilis. The sequence continues at coordinate 3,029,536 of CM033740.1, forward strand.
AATTGTAAACATTTATAATGTTATGGTATATATTAGTTTCAATTTAAACAGTTTTCTATAACCACATACAATATATATATATATATTTATATATTTCTTCATATTTTTTCAAATGTAGCAGAATTGAAAGATTCGACTTGAACTTTAAAATTAATCCACTAATTATTAAAAAATTTGAGTTATTCGGACTTGAAAATTGATTCACGATTTATTAAAAAAATTTAGTTATCAGAATTTCTATTTACAATTTATACTTTATTTGAAAAAATTTCAAGTTAAATCTAATTTATAAAATTACAAGTCAAGTCAAGACTAATCAAATATTTTTTTGCATAATCAAATATTTTTACATCAAATCGAGTTGAATAATTTAATTTTTAGAGTTGAATTTCGCACCACTCAAAATGTGCTTGCTTGACGCATATCTCATCTCCGTTCTTTAAACCTTTTGGGCAAAGTTTTTTTTTTCTTTTCCATTTTGGAGAAAGATTTCTTTGTCTTAGAATCTGTGGACGAGACCCCTCCCTTGTTCCTTTGAGAACTTTCCTAATATTCTTTAATAAAATGTCCAACTTCTGACTCCGTGTTTGGGATTTTTCCCGAGAAAAAACAAAGGCTCTATGATAAGTGTCGACAATGGAGATTTTGGTGGGACTAGGAATAATCTAAGAATTTCTATAGGTTAATTTGCACGTTACATCCTCGTACTACTACTTACTTTTTATATTGCCTTTAAGTTTTAAAATGTTTTGATTAAGTTCTCAAAGTATCAGCATCCTTCCATTCCATATGTCAAATATCAGATTAGGTAAGATTCACTAATTGGTCGAGTGATCAAAGATACTCATGTTGTCTCATTTTGTATGAGTTAGAATCCCGATATTTATCTTAAGAGTGTAATTATCTCTATTTAATAAAAAAAGATCAACTTAGGTGTTAAGTGACTTACCTATTTCGTGACTTTAACATCGAAGTTCTCAAAAAGAGTAATTGAACGTTGGCCGTTAATATTTAAGTCGGATGTACTGTTTTGTGAATATCGTTGTTTCAGAACAAAACATTTAGAATTAGACTCAGTTAATTAGAAAGTATATTATACATATATTATTCATATAGAAAATTCTTTGATTGAGGAAATTAATCGACTTAAAATTAAAAGAAATTACTATCTATCTTATTTCATTATTCAATTAAACCAATGATTTGTTATGGAACATATAACAACAACCATTTTGTAGGAAAAGTGTAATTTTTTCATTTTCTAATAAATTTATATCATTCACCCATTTATTTATGATTAATCTTTTCGAGTTCTGTTAATTCATATAAAGGATGGATACTGGCCACAAATTTCGTTTTATCCTACCTAAATTTCGTAGTTAATATATCATGTATATTTAAACTAGTGATATTAACAAAAGAATCTAATTAATTTGTTATTTAATATTTGGAGAGCGACATCTTTGTACAATTAACTTGCTTTTTCAGGATTAGTCTAGTTTATAGGTCTTAAAAAAGAGAGAGATTAGTTTATCGGTCGATGTAGTAGGTGTATTTGGAAAGGCCTAGTGGGGTTATGTTGTAGGACAACGATCTAGGGATGAGTACGGGATGGGTTGGGTCGAGTTTTTGGTCACCTCAAAAATTTGAAGTTTCGACTTTACTCGATCTGACATAAGTTTAATATATTGTTATTCCCGATCCAACCTAACCTAATATAATAAAAGTAAAATCCGATTCCGATTCGACCCTAAAATTTTAATAAAAACATTATTAAATTCGACCTACCCGAAGAAAATTAATAAAAAAATTAAATATAATATATAAAATATAATAAATATAAATATATATTTATAAATAAATCGAGTGAGAAATTTCTACCATAAATTCAAATCCGACCCGACTCAAACTTTTTAAAAACTCGATGCGACCCCTAAATGATGCTGAAGATAATATGGTAGGGTACCCATGGAAAGGGAAAGTGGCCGTCCATTTCATATCTTTAATCCTTTTTTTAATGTCAAATTCAGCAATGGGCCCACCGTAGGTGAACCACATTTTTCATAAAATTTCCAACTTCGATCATGCTCGTCTGCCTATATCTAATAAGACTTAAGTATTATTTGGGACTAATCTGATTAAATAATAAAAGTAATGGGGAAATTGATTGAACCTTAAAGATTATGCTCCTAATCTAAGATTACCTGAGGAATATATGATAATGTGATTACACCTTATATATATTTAAAAAATATAGTTTCATACAATATGTTTAATATCTAGACTCTTATATTCTCATACGTAGAAGAATATCAAACTCTTAAGCATAAACGATCTCACGTCATCCAATCTATTATATTAATAACATTTTAACCGAACTAACTTCAATCGACTAAAATAATAATTTTAAAATATATTAAAAATAAATTACAATGGCTTTCTTCCAATTTGTCTGCATAAATAAGTGGATGTCATTGCTTAAACCATGTTCAAATGTAGGACCACCCAAAGATATTTTCATCGAAGCCTAAGATTTTCCCGTTCTCGGTACATGTCTTATCATTGTATAATTTAATTTAAGGTAAAGTATACAAATATCACTAAACTATCACAAAAAATACAAAATGGTCACTAAATTTTCAAAAATTACATGATGTGCATTAAACTTTAATTTTTGTTACAAAATGGTTACCAGCCTGTTAACCGTTAAGTTAATGATGTGGAAGTTAAAATTTTTGAATAATAACATATTTAATCATCTATATTTATACATTTAATCAATTTAGTCCTAATTTAACCCTCATTATTGATAAATAAAATGATTAAATGTGTAAATATTGGTGATTAATTGTAATGTTATACAAAATTTTGTAACTATCATGTCACCCAATTAACAACAGTTAACGGCTCAATGACCATTTTGTAATAAAAACAAAAGTTTAATGCCCATTATGTAATTTTTGAAAGTTTGGTGACTGTTTTGTATTTTTTGGGGATAGTTTAATGACCATTTGTGTACTTTACCCTCTAATTTAACTATTTAGGTCCGGTTCTACCTTTTTTATTACCATAAAAAGAATTTAATCCTTGTGTTATATTTAAATGAAAAACATGTGATATAAACCCAGCCATAGAAGTTTTCATTTGTCTTTTTTTCTTTGTTTCTTTTCATTTCCACCTTCACAGAATAACAAATAAATAAAAGAAAATAGAAAAACATGAAAGTAACATGTAACTATTGTGAAAGCACGTAAAACTATTAATTGACCAAGTAATTAAAGATAATTATATTGTCATATTTTGTATGAGTTCGAATATTGACATTTGGCTTTAGAATGTAAAAACTCTTCATATTTAATCAAAAAAGTTTATTGTGTAGGCACTTTTAATATATATATTAAGACACTACTATTAATTATATTAAAAAAGACACTACTATTAATTATATTAAAAAAGACACTACTATTAATTTTCTTAAATTTCAACTTACAAAAAATATTAATAAACAATATTATTTTTTTAGAAAAATATCATGAATGTACTCTAAAAATAATTAAAGTGTAGAGTCAAAATTTAGAAAGAATAGTTTACCCTAAACCTTTTAGACAACAAAATTCAAATTAATTACAAACCAGTTAAAAAGAACAAATGTCACTTTTGATTATTGGGTGCTTTGTAAGTATAATCATAGATACTAATCATCTGTCAAAACCAAATCTAATCATGCCTTTTGCCTTTATTATTAGAAAGTCGCACAGTAATCAATTCTCAGTGTTTGACCAATTGATCATGGTTATTCAGGAATGGACCGAGATGGAGGAGGAAGGGGACGGTCGCCCTTTAAAAATTTAAAAATCGTATATGATTTAGAAATTTTTTATATATTTTTCACTAAAAATCTATTTTTCCCTGAAATTTTATAAGTTCACCCTTCTTAGAATTTTATAAGTTCACCCCCTAACATAAAGTCATGCGTCTGTCCTTTGGTTATCTATCTTCAATTCATGAAATGGGGTTCAAATTACAGGGATTACATGTTTATTAATTTTAAATTATTTAGATATAAAATACAATAAACTTAATAAAATCAATTATTGGTCTAAAACAGGACCTACCACTAATACTACACCACATTGTCAAGTTTAAATCCAAATTATTGGTCTGAAAAAGATATGAATAATTGAAGAAGAAAGGTGGAAAATGACAGAAACAACTTTTTCATCAAAAAGCCCATAATAATTTAATCAAATTGTTCACCTTGTAAAGCCCACATAATGGAAAACCCAAAACTAAAGTAATCCAAAGTCAAAATTGGTCTTCCGACAGCCGCAAATATTGAAAAGACAAAAGCGAAGAAAGCGGGACCCTTTTTCGGACAGATCCGTTTTTCACCATGTCGGAGCGGCAGCACAGTACAGGACAAGAGAGTTGAAACAGCGAAGAAGAAAGGGAAAATAATAATAGGGGCGGCGGCCCGAAAATGAGGGGCCGAGGGCGATTCGCACGTGCAGTGAGCTAATGGCGTGCCGACAGTCATTTTTTTATTGGTCAGTTTCTAATCCTTCTTTCAACGCCCGCACCGGCACACCGCTATTCCCAAACTACATGTCTCCGCCTCAACTCGCGCGGTTCCCCCGGCGGTGGTGCTGCCTCTCCTCGTTCGATTCATCCCATGTGGTCTTAGGTACTATATGAAGTGTAAACACTTTTCTTTAAGAATTCATATTCAAAGTTTAAAGATTCAGTTTAGAGTTTAAGCGTTTATAATTTAAGGATTATCGTTAAAATTTAAAGTTTATTGTTAGAATTTAAAGTTTAGAGGTTAGAATAACATAGTTAGAGATTTAATAACTTTTCAACCCTAAAATCAAACCATGACCCCTAAATTCTAAACTCATAAACTTAAATTTATAAACTCTAACCCCTAAATTAAATCCTTAAACCATAAAATTAATGTACTTATGAAAACTTTTAGTTACCACCGTTACTAAAATTTTTAGTTACCACCGCACATTATTATTTAATGTTTCTCTTATGTGATTGTTATAAAGTTTTATATATTGGGATAAATTACACCTATGATCACTAAAATATGTGTATTTTTTACTTTAATCATTAAAATTTCAAAAAAATTATTATGGTCATTAATATTATCTATAAATCATAAAATGATCATTGTATCGTTAGTGTCTGTTAAGTAATAACACGTGAGTTAAAAAAATAGTTAATATCAAATTTGATCTTTAAACTATAATTAAAATTCAATTTAGTCAGAAATCAACTAATTAGCCTAGTTGCTAAAGATGCTCATATTGTATTTGTTTTATTTTGCATGGGTTTAAATCCCGACATGAGAATGTAATGCATCTCTATTTAATAAAAAAATTAATTTAGTCACGATTCTAAAGATTTTTAGCCTAAAAATTTACTCATCAATTTAATCTAAATTTTAAAACTAAATAAATTATTAAAAAACCTTTAAAATTCCCAGAAGGTTTTTTGTTCAAAAATCGTGTCAGTAATGGTGAGCCATCTAAATAGTCAACCAATAGCTGATTTCACTTTTTTTTTAAAAAAAAAATTGAGCAGTATTTCTTAAACATATTTTCAAAATGTTTTCTTTTTTTATTTTTAAGATTTAAAATAATGTTTATATATTTTTATTTTTTTCTTAAAATTTTCATTTTAGTTTCTGTAATTTTAATTGCTTATTATTATTTTGATCTCAGAGTGTAATGACCCGTTTACAACCAGACCCGACCCAAAACCCAAACGAAACCCGGTTCAGACCGGAACCCGACTTGGATCCAAACCCATTAACCCGGCCCAATAACTAAAAAGCCTTAAATAATCCTAATTTGTCGCGCCGCCAGTGTTGCCGCCGTTCATCCTCGCCGCCGGCCACCTTCTCCGGTAACCCACCATGAACCAAATTAACCCAAAACCCTAAATTTATCCAAACCAAATCAACCAAAATAAAACATCCCTAATCTGACAACTTAAACCAAACCCTGCCACCCATCCCACACTTGCACCATACCACCAGATCTGTTGAACCATGCCCTGCTACCCTTAAATCCGGCTCTCCCATCACCCTATCTGCATCAGATTAAAAATATGTAAGGGTTAGTATAGATTTGGATATAAAAACCGAATCAAGAAGCTTGTAAAGGGGATGGTCCTTTTTTAGTTCGAATATCAGAGAGAAAGAGGGTTTTTTGAGAAAAAAATTGTAAGGAGAATCATTTTGAAAACAAGAAATTTTAAAGATAAAAAAAATATCGGTTGAATCTTTTTTAGTTTTAAATCTTTTTTTAGTTTTATTCGAATCACATAAAAAAGGAAGGAAAAAGATTAGGGGCTTACCTGGCCGGTCGAGTGTCGCCGTGAGGCTGCCGGAGAACAGTGTTGAAAATGAAGAACGGCCGCCGCCCTGGTTCGAGTGTTGAGAGGAAAGGAATGAGGGTTTTTAGGTTTAGGTTAGATATTAGTTTTTTATCGGTTTTGAATGATATAATCACCCTTCTTATGTTTGAAACTGATCAGGCAAAACGACGTCGTTTCGCCTTATCCCGACCCGCGCGGTGACCCGGATCCAGGGAGGATCCGCGTTTTTTTGGTTAAGGGGCAAATTACGCGCGTAGTCCCTCCCTCTTCTCCCCGTTTTCACTTCTATCATGGAATAATCCCGCCTCCAGCCCCTGTATTTGTTATACGCATTTAATCTTGCCCATTTGTGCTTTATTTGTGTCCTTTATTTTGCATTTTGTTTCGGTTTAGTCACTGGAATGTAGACTTTAATTTCCAGCATGATATTTCTGTTAGTTTATATTTAAGCCCATATATTTTTCATATGTTTTAATTTAGTCCATTAATATGCATCATTTATGCCATGTAATTTAATATTGTTGCATTTTAGTCCTTAATTTTCATAATCACGTTGTTTTATGTATATTAGTGTAAACCATGCATTATTATTATTATTATTTGTTAGATTCGTTTTATTTATGTGATTGATATTTATGTATTTATGTTAGATTAGTGTTTTATTATGTTAGCATTTATTTATATTTTTATCGCAATGTATTTATTTATATTTGTCATGTTTTTTTAAGTTTGCATAACGGATATATATTTTTTTCAATGCGGTGCCCTTTATTCCGAGCGTAAACGGGGCCAGTATCAGGCGTAGTGATAGTGGTTGGGCGTTTATTCTCGAATAACGGGGCCTTTAAAATTTACCTGCACTTATAACCAAATTTTAACTTAATCGTCACTTTAATCCGAAAAGTCTAATATTAATAAAGCGGTAATTATTAAAGTACCAATTTTGGGCGGTGTGGGGGGGTGCTAATCCTTCCCCATCCGTAACCGACTCCCGAACTCGACATTTTAAAATCTCTGGTTTTTACGGTGTCCGGTCCACCTTGAGTGGCCGGTGGCAACTCCAATTTTAAATAAAATACGGTTTTTCTAGACATCATTTTCAAAAACAACACATTTTTTTAGCGAGAGGGACATCGCTACAGATGGCGACTCCGCTGGGGATATTTTTGTTTTTTCAAAAAAATAAGAGAGTCGAGCTTTTTTTCAAATCATTTCCGTTTTATTAATATCGAAAATTCCGGATTAAAGGGACTATTAAACTAGCATTCGGTTATAATTGCGCGTTTATTTTAACGCATTTAAAATTTTGGCATATAAACCCGTCCTTTTAAGTGGGGGGAACGCTAATGCTTTCGTGAGGATATTGTTCCTCCGTATGAGCCTAACAAGTACCTTCGGGGCTCGAGTACCTTATGCTTTCGTGAGGATATCGTTCCTTCGTATGGGTATAAGCGAATGGGTCCCCCTGAGTTGAACTCGGTTGAAAGGAGCCTATAATGGGTGATGACCGAGGGCCTTGCTACTCTTAGTAGGGGACAATAAGGACAATTCGGGTACCTCTTAGCACCAAAACTGCATATAGTGAGCCGTAGGAGCCAACACTTTAGAGCCATTTGAAACTCTGCCCGATTAGTGGTCACCCTATTTAGGGTTTGGTGTCTTATTTATTGTTCATGAACAGTTTTATTTGCTTTATTTTGTTTACCATTTTGTTTTATTTTATTTGGTACTAACTCGTTTCATTTTATTCTCATCGCATTGATTTCATCTGCATCATTGCACAACATCATCACAATCTTGATTTTGCATTGCATCAATTTAGGACACATTCTGCATGCATATACATTCATTTTTAAAATAAGAAAACTAACTCTATGGGTGCCCTATGACAGTGATATTGGATAAAGTAGAAGACCAGTCAGCTCAGCATCCATACAGAACCCGGTACAAAACAAAGATGACGAACGATGAAAGATTGAAAAAAATTGAGCAAGATCAGAAAGAATTGCAAGCGAACACAACTAAGTAGGTTGAGGAACAGTTGGCGAGAGTCCAAAAGGATATGAGGGAACAACTTGCAAAATCACAACAAGACATGCTAGGCCAAATGGCACAAATGCTGGGATTAAAGCTTCCTGAGCTTGGAGAGGCCACTGTTGTAAATCCCACTGCAAATCCTAAATCCACTGTTGGGGACGAGGATCTTATGTACCCTCCGGGGTTCATGCCCGTTCAAACCAGGATACAACCAGAAACTCAACCCCGGGTGATTATTTCTCGGGGAAAGTCTCATCTACGTCAGGCTGGTACTTCCATCCCTATAAATCAGCCATCTGCATCAGAAGTTAAGCCCGGGGGCAATCAAGCTGAAAATTTTATCTTAGAAATGGATCATCTGTTTCAGACCAAGAGGCCGAAGGTAGAAGCTTCAAAGGAAATCGAAGATCGATGTAAAAGACTCGAAAAGAAGCTAGAGGCTATGTGAGTAGAGGATACCTTCAGTGGGTTTGAGGCCAGTAAACTCAGCTTTGTCCCAAATTTGGTGTTACCCCTAAAAATTTAAGGTTCTAGAATTTGAAAAGTATGACGGAACCAGCTTCCCTCGTACTCACCTCGCTATGTTCTATCGGATGATGACTGGATACGGCCGGGACGACAAGCTGTTAATTCACTGCTTTCAGGACAGTCTGTCAGGATCTACTGCCCGATGGTATAATCAGTTGAGCCGTCATCAGAATAAGTCATGAAAAGACATGGAAAAAGTGTTTCTAGAACAGTACCGACACATCAGTGATATGGTGCCAGACCGTTGGACCCTACAACATATGAAACAAAAATCAAATGAAAGCTTTAGACAGTATGCCCAACGTTAGAGAGATGTGGCAGCTCAAGTCCAACCCCCACTCAGCGAAAGAGAGACAATGGTCATGTTTGTCCAGACTTTGGAGGGTCCAGTCTTGGGTCGCTTGATAAGCAACGTGACTACCAACTTTGCTGACCTTGTGTTATCCGGGGAGCTAATTGAGAATGTCGTCAAGACTGGCAAAATTGATGATGGAGGTAGTTCGTCCCAGAAAAAGCCATACCATGCAAAGAAAGATTGATAAGTGTTCAAAAGTACTATTTTTATTACCCTTTTTACTCATATTATTGTTAGACTTAAGCTCATATTAGTTGCATAATTAGTTATTCATGCATTAATTCATGTTTTTTTCCACCGTTGAGCTTGATTACATAACTTGGTGATTTTTGTGGAAAAAGATGCTGCTTTGGTATGTTTTTGTGTGTGTGCAGGATCACTTGCCAAAGCAAGGCTAGAGCTAGTTGCCAGGGCAATACATGAAGGATATGCCGAGCTAGTTGCCAGGGCAATACATGAAGGATATGCCGAGCTAGTTGCCAGGGCAATACATGAAGGAGACGCCGAGCCAGTTGCCATGGCAATTGTCGACAAAGAGAAAATGCAATAGGGATGTCGAAATTGATGACTAGACAAGCCCAAGATGACGTGGAGCAAAGCCCAAACCCAAAGGAATTTGATTGCCATGCAGAGATTAAAGAAGAATTAAATTCCAAGAAGATAGGAGAAGTTCTAGTAGGAATACAATTATAATAAAGAATTATATTCTTTAAAGATAATTTAATTCCAACTCAAACTCCTCCTCAAAGAAGGACTTTGGCCTAGCCCTATAAATAGCAAGGAGATTTCGACAATCCAGGGAGAGAAGGCTAGGGGAATTTCGACAACTCCATAGAGAGCATTAGGGGAAATTTCGACTTCTTCTTCTTCTTTGCTTCCATTAGATTCATGGTTTGGGGATTATTCTTTGTATATCTTTTGAACCCAACCATGAACTAACTTGATCGGTTGGGGTTATTGTGTATTGTTGTTGTGAGAAACAATTGGATTTTGTTTAGGTAATAAAAGTTTGCACTTTTCTATTCAAGGTTTACTCATTCTTGGCTTTTATTCTTGTTTGCGAGTGAATTGGGAGAGGATCTCGTAACTTCATCTATTTATCTAATATCGGGAGAGTTAGATTCAAGAAACGAATGAATATGGTCTTTATTCAATCTATTGATGGTGAAGATTAATCCGGCTTAGGAATAAGTTAAGGATTTCAACGGCTAAGAGGAGCGCAAGATTGGTTGTTGTTCACCCTTGATTCACGCAGGGATGTATTATCAAGGCATGCACAAGTAGCTAGAATTTTGACTTAGGGATAAGAAGAAACCATTGAAGAACGCTCTGCCGAACCTTGAAGTTGCTGCCCAGACGCCCAAGTAGTTGCCCAACTAGTTGCCCAGGCAACCATCGATTAGTTGCCAAGGCAACCCCGTTGTGCAAGTTGCCATGGCAACTGAGTTGCCCGTGCACTCTTTTACCAAAACGATCCAATCGGCTATCACACCTCAACTCACGATAACCTGGCCTATCTCTCTCTTTTTCTCTCATATTTTCTTTTACTTTATTGCTTTCTAGTTTAGTTATTAGTTAAACTCCCATAATCCTTTAATTGTGTTTTTACTTTTCACAGTGCAGTAACTTAAGCAAAGTGGCCCAAACCAATCCCTGTGGAGACGATACTCGATACTCATATCACTTTATTACTTGCGACGTGTATACTTGCACATTTGCGTAGCACTTATCACACGCAACAAGTTTTTGGTGCCGTTGTCGGGGATTGGCAATTGGTGTTAGTTGTTTTTGTTATTGCATTTTTTTTAGTTTTAGTTTTACTAACTTTTCTTTTTGTTTGTTTATAAAAAAAAAATTAGGTGCGTTACAAGTTAAGGAACATCAACATGTCAGCAATAAAAGTCAATCTATTCGAGAGATGATGTTGGAAGATATGAATCAATCCAATCAAGAGTTCCTTGCACCCTTTGATGATTACCTATACCAACCGAGAAAAGCCCAAAGAACTTATATCGTGGAAAAATCTTGTGCTATGTGTGGAGAACATCATGTGTTTGAAAATTGCCCTCACATTTTCGGTGCATATAACTACATGGAGGACCATAGAGGGAACCAGCAGCAAAATTCTTCATGGTATGGTCAAAAAGCTCAAATTTTTTTTTACCATAACAATTTTGCCGCAGCAACAAATACGCCATGGCGATGTAGTCCTTTTCAAGAGCATTCCAATTCCTTGGAGAAAACGTTGTTAGCTTCCATGGCTAGACTTGATGGATCAATTGAAGAGATTCGAGAGCTATCAAAATCTATGGATACGAGGATAGCTCAGTGGGATGCAACCTTAGGGGATTCAGAAGATCAATTGGGGAGATCCACATATGTCATGGATAACATGCACCAACAATTCATTCCTAGGGATACTGAAGTCCCAAGGCAAGAGGACAAGGAGCAATGCAAAGAAATCTCTCTGATGTGTGAGGAACAACTAGAACCTCAAAGTCAAGAGGATGCCAATGAGAGAGACTGCCCAACACATGATGAGCTTGAACAACAAATTGCCTCGGCAATGATTGAGGAGCCTGAACAGAGCAATACCGCGACAACACTCGGTGAAGCTGAGAACAACAATACTACAGCAAATTCTGAGGAACCTGATGCCCAGAAAGTTATAACGTTGATGTTGAAGCATGAATGTGTAGATTGCTCTCATCTACAATTGCCACGGCAATTACACGACCACATGCAAGATCAACAAGATGATAATACTTTTCCAATGGAATATGAGCAGATAATAGTTGAACCTTTTGAATTCTTTAAAAACTCACCTCGTCCATTGCAGGTATGTCTTGAGGAACCGAGGTTGGTAGATTTGAAGCCATCGAAATCTCTCCTGATGGAGATGTTTGAGAGGCCAAAAGAAAAAGGTGTTTGGATTCATAAAGCTCTTCAAAAAATTGGTTCTTCCCTTGACTTAAAGCAAAATTTGACAACTGATTGCCATAGCAATTGACTTGAGCAGCAATTGCCACGACGACAAAGGCTACATCCAACCATGATAGAAGTCGACAAGAATGAGGTAATTGAATGGTTGAGAATGGATATAATTTTTCCTATTAATATATTTGTGCCTTCAGGAATAGTAGCAAGGTGGAAAGTATACATGGACTACAAGCGAACAAAGAAGAAAGACACTTCCACCATGGTAATGCAAAAGGGAGTAGCTGGGAGCACATTGGCCCAACTTTTTTTGGGCAATATTGTCACCCGATGGAGGGTACAGATGGACTATAAGAAGTATCGGAAATGACTCTCCTCAAGTTTTCTCAGATATGCAGTAACATTAGAAGTGGTCACTTTAGGAGATGCCTGAGCATGCTCTCCTTTCAATATTTTCTTTTTCTTTTTATTTTTATTTTTATTTTTAGGAGAGATTTTATTTTTTTCATTATCTTTAGTTTTAAGGTTTTCTTTGTGTTATTTTTCACAACAAGACTCACAACTACTATGCTAAGGAAATTCACTGCCGACTACTTGCCACAACAACCACAACAGAAACTGGTGATGCCCAGGCAACAACAATGGCTTCGGCAACTACTGATACCCATGCAAGTGAACCTGTATCGGCAAACATGGACCAAATCAAGGCAATGCTATTCACGCGGTACCAGCCACAAGCATTCAACCACTGACCGGAAATTGAATCAAGCAAACGGCACGAAGGAAACTCATCACTCGAGGTGACGACCTCTCTGACTAACTCATTTCATTTAGTTTCTTTTAAATTTTGTTTCACTTTTACATGCATTGAGGACAATGCTTCACTCGAGTTTGGGGGGGTGTTGGTTTCTAGTTAGTTTCATGTTTAGTTGCATTCATCTTTAGCAATCACATATAGGTTGCATATGTTACTTGCCATGCCTTTAATTTGATTTAATTGCTTAAGACTTGTTGAATATCCAATGATGAATTTTTGCCACTGCACTTAATTGAAATAACCTTTAATTTTAGGATTGCATGAAAAGAACTTAGAATTTTACTATGATGCTGAATTTTTTTACACGGTTGTGGGTTGTTGATTCAAAGAAACTTAGTGAACTTAGGTTGTTTAAAATTTGGGTAAATTTAAAATTGAAAATTAAAAGTTAATTTCTTGCTAGAGGTGCCCAAAACTGGCTCTAGTCGTAAATACACTTTCTTGCTAGAGGTGCCCGAAACTGGCTCTAGTAGTTAATGCACATTAAAGAATCGCTAGAGGTGCCCGAAATTGGCTCTAGTCGACTAAAATAAAATAAGAAATTGCTTACTTTGCTAGAGGTGCCCGAAATTGGCTCTAGTGAAAATGAAAATAAATGCCCCGGCAATTAAATTGATAAAAGCCTATTGTTCACATAGAATCTTGAAAATCAACTTGTACACAACTACGCACACACATTGTCACGAGCATTATAGTTTTGTTCCGGGTAATTTTTGTGCTATCCGAAAAATTAAAAGGTGATCATACATTGTGCCACGGTTCCGAGGTTTGAATTCAAGTTTGAAACATGTCTTTGATGATTAAAGTCTTGGCAGGTAATTGTTAGTTTGCATTGCTTGAGGACAAACAATAGTTCGAGTTTGGGGGCGTGATAAGTGTTCAAAAGTACTATTTTTATTACCCTTTTTACTCATATTATTGTTAGACTTAAGCTCATATTAGTTGCATAATTAGTTATTCATGCATTAATTCATGTTTCTTTCCACTGTTGAGCTTGATTACATAACTTGGTGATTTTTGTGGAAAAAGATGTTGCTTTGGTGTGTTTTTGTGTGTGTATGTGCAGGATCACTTGCCAAAGCAATGCCGAGCTAGTTGCCAGGGCAATGCATGAAGGATATGCCGAGCTAGTTGCCAGGGCAATGCATGAAGGAGACGTCGAGCCAGTTTCCATGGCAATTGTCGACAAAGAGAAGATGCAATAGAGATGTCGAAATTAATAACTAGACAAATCCAAGATGACGTGGAGCAAAGCCCAAACCCAAAGGAATTTGATTGCCATGCAGAGATTAAAGAAGAATTAAATTCCAAGAAGATAGGAGAAGTTCTAGTAGGAATACAATTATAATAAAGAATTATATTCTTTAAAGATAATTTAATTCCAACTTAAACTCCTCCTCAAAGAAAGACTTTGGCCTAGCCCTATAAATAGCAAGGAGATTTCGACAATCCATATAGAGAAAAATAGAGAAATTTCGATAGAGAGCATTAGGGGAAATTTCGACTTATTCTTCTTCTTTGCTTCCATTAGATTCATGGTTTGGGGATTATTCTTTGTATATCTTTTGAACCCAACCATGAACTAACTTGATCGGTTGGGGTTATTGTGTTTTGTTGTTGTGAAAAACAATTGGATTTTGTTTAGGTAATAAGAGTTTGCACTTTCAATTCAAGGTTTACTCATTCTTGGTTCTTATTCTTGTTTGCGAGTGAATTGGGAGAGGATCTCGTAACTTCATCTATTTATCTAATATCGGGAGAGTTAGATTCAAGAAACGAATGAGTATGGTCTTTATTCAATCCAATGATGGTGAAGATTAATCCGGCTTAGGAATAAGTTGAGGATTTCAACGGCTAAGAGGAGCGCAAGATTGGTTGTTGTTCACCCTTGATTCACGCAGGGATGTATTATCAAGGCATGCACAAGTAGCTAGAGTTTCAACTTAGGGATAAGAAGAAACCATTGAAGAACGCTCCGCCAAACCTTGAAGTTGCTGCCCAGACGCCCAAGTAGTTGCCCAGCTAGTTGCCCAGGCAACCATCGATTAGTTGCCAAGGCAACCCCGCTGTGCAAGTTGCCCTTGCACTCTTTTACCAAGACGATCCAATCGGCTATCACACCTCAACTCACGATAACCTGGCCTATTCTCTCTTTTTCTTTCATCTATTCTTTTAGTTTATTGCTTTTACTTTTCTCGTTAATTAAAACCTCTATTATCAATTGTGTTTTTATTTTCACAGTGCAGTAACTTAAGCAAAGTGGCCCAAACCAATCCATGTGGAAACGATACTCGATACTCGTATCACTTTATTACTTGCGACGTGTATACTTGCACATTTGCGTAGCACTTATCACACGCAACAAAGATCATGAAGTAAACTCTGCGGGAGTTTATAATGCCAGTTATTCTAAGCCTATCTTAGTTGTGCAACCTAAAGCCATGCCAAGTGCTCACGGGTCCTCAAGCCAAGGCTCTGGTCAGAGGAAGAACACTGAAAACATAGAATTTACTCCACTACCGGTTTCTTATGGAGAATTGTACAAGCAGTTGTATGTTGTCCACATGGTGGCCTCTTTCTACCGAGATTCGATACAACCTCCCTTCCCGAAATGGTATGATCCCAATGCAAAATGCGATTATCACGCGGGACAGGTTGGCCATACCATTTAAAACTGCTTTGGTTTCAAAAAGTTGGTGGAAAAATTCATTAAGCTTTGGATGGTAAGCTTTGATAACTCAACAAGAACGGCTACAAGCAAAGACCCTTTACCGAAGCATGAAGATGCCAATTGAGGGTGTGTTGAGGGTTTTTTGAACTGGACCATGTTTTAATCCAGCTTAAGTATTGCACTGTCTTGACCATGGCAGGTCCTCTTGTAGTTTTTATCACTTTCAGAGTAATACTTTTTGTAAACCAACCTCACCGACTTAAGTACGATGGTGGTGGGGGTATTTTGTAAGGGATCAAAACTACAAGTAGCAATGCAAACATCTTTTGTTCGTATCCGAGTCTTGAATATCCAAAATACACCACCCTAAAGTTTCAAATTTGCTACAAGAGCAGTATCAGACGGTGTCATGTAATGAACAAAATTTTGGGGCATCTACTCAGATGAAAGCTGATCGAACCCAGGACAAAGTCGGGGCACCGCCGCATGAAAAAACCAAGATTCTGACGGGACCAGTAAGGAGTCAGGGGCATCCTTTTGAGGATCGAAAAAAATCATGTCACATTCATGCATGTAGTTGCATTTATCTTGCATGGAATCATTTTTGCATACGTCATACATTTAGATTAAGTGCATACACCAAAATCACCATGCATTTAGGGTAGACATGTGCATTTAGACATAAAATTAGATACATTCATGCAATCTTGCTTGTACATAACAGGTCTACGAAAAGACCAAGTACCCTCAATATGGGGGCAATAACAAGAATGCCAACCCTAGTCTTGAAGGAGGCCAAACACGAAGAAGATACTGAAACACCCAAAATAAAAGGTATCAGCGACAAAATCTTTGACAATTACTGACCAATGTTTTTTTTTGCAGGATCTCATTTCTTCGAAGATGGTGTGACGGACGCCAACATTCTAGATCTTACCCTCTGCCGACAGAAGCAGACCAAATTTTTTCCAGACATAGTCTCTCTGTCAATAACACAACAATTCAACATCTTACAAATCATGCCTCCGTCAGTGGTGGTACGCCAACTTAATCTAGTCTTGCCTCCATCTGTGGTGTTGCATATCAGATTTTCCATTCGGTCATCTCTCTCTCCGTCAGTGGTGTAGCAGGTCTCACATTTTGCTGATCTAGTCCCTCCGTCAGTGGTAGTAGATCAAAAAACTATCCGATCCTACCTCTTCGTCGGTGTCGTAGCTGAATCAAATCTTCAGACCTTGCCTCTTTTTTCGGTGTTGTAGCTTGGTCAAATATAACTCTTTGATCCCGACTCTTCGTCAGAGTCGTAGCTGGATCAAATCTTTAGACCTTGCCTCTTCATCGGTGTTGTATTTTGGTCAAATTTAACTTCCGGTTCTGCCTCCTCGTCGGTGTTGTAGCTGAACCAAATTCACTAACTTTCGGTATTGCCTTTTCGTCGGCGTTGTAGCTAGACCAAATTCACTAACTCTGGATCATACCTCTTCGTCGGTGTTGTAGCTGGATCAACATCACAAACTTTAGACCATGCCTCTTCGTCGGTGTTGTAGCTTGGTCAAAATTTACTAATTTTCAAATTTTATCAATGTTGTTTCTTGAAAAAATAAACAAAAAAAATAGAAATTCAAAAAAAAAAAAAAAAAAAAAAAAGAAAAGAAAGAAAGAAAATCAAAATGAGCTTTCAATCCTTCGATCCTGCCTCTTCGTCAGAGTTATAGCTGGATCAGATATCAGAACTTTCATCCACCGATCCTGACTCTTTGTCAGAGTTGTAGCTGGATCAAATCTTCAGACATTGCCTCTTCGTCGGTGTTGTAGCTTGGTCAAACTTAACTTCCGATTCTGCCTCTTCGTCGGTGTTGTAGCTGAACCTAATTCACTAACTTTCTGTCTTGCCTTTTCATCGGTGTTGTAGCTAGACCAAATTCACTAACTCTTGATCCTGCCTCTTCGTCGGTGTCGTAGCTGGATCAACATTACTAACTTTAGACCATGCCTCTTCGTCGGTGTTGTAGCTTGGTCAAAATTTACCAACTTTCAAGTTTTATCAATGTTGTATCTAAAAAAAAGAAAAAGAAAGAAAAAGAAAAAAAGTTTTCAATTTTCTGATACCGCCTCTTCGTCAGAGTTGTAGCTGGATCAGGCATTGGAACTTTCATCCATCGGTCTTGCTTTCTCATCAATGTCGCAGCTGGATCGAATTTTTAGACCCTGCCTCTTCGCCGGTGTTGCAGCTGGGTCAAATTTTCTTTAGGTGTTAGCTTATTATCAATAATGTAGCAAGTTGGACTCATTTTGCTTCCCCAACAAACAACCCCTCATTTTGAAGGTTTTGCTTCCCTAAGAGTGACAAAGTGGATCAACCAAGAAAAGAAAGAAGACATGCTTCAAAGAGAAAGAAGATCTACTGAAGAAAGAAGACATATGTCAAGAGAAGAAGCTCAACCAAACCAGACAAAACAGATCATTTTTAGTCTTTGCTCTATCGTCGTTACACAACAATGAGCAAAGAGGGGCAACTGTAATGACCCGTTTACAACCAGACCCGACTCAAAACCCAAACGAAACCCGGTTCAGACCTGAACCCGACCCGAATCCAAACCCATTAACCCGACCCAAAAACTAAAAAACCTTAAATAATCCTAATATGTCGCGCCGCCAGTGTTGCCGCCGTTCATCCTCGCCGCCGACCGCCTTCTCCAGTAACCCACCATGAACCAAATTAACCTGAAACCCTAAATTTATCCAAACCAAATCAACCAAAATAAAACATCCCTAATCTGACAACTTAAACCAAACCCTACCACCCCTCTCATACTTGCACCATACCACCAGATCTGTTGAACCATGCCCTGCTACCCTTAAATCCGGCTCTCCCATCACCCTATCTGCATCAGATTAAAAATATGTAAGGGTTAGTATAGATTTGGATATAAAAACTGAATCAAAAAGCTTGTAAATGGGGGTCATTTTTTAGTTCGAATATCAGAGAGAAATAGGGGTTTTTGAGAAAAAAATTGTAAGGAGAATCATTTTGAAAACAAGAAATTTTAAAGGTAAAAAAAAATCTGTTGAATCTTTTTTAGTTTTAAATCATTTTTTAGTTTTATTCGAATCACATAAAAAATGAAGGAGAAAGATTAGGGGCTTACCTGGCCGGTCGAGTGTCGCCGTGAGGCAGCCGGTGAACGGTGTTGAAAATGAAGAACGGCCGCGCGCCCTGGTTCGAGTGTTGAGAGGAAGGGAATGAGGGTTTTTAGGTTTAGGTTAGATATTAGTTTTTTTATCGGTTTTGAATGATATAATCACCCTTCTTATGTTTGAAACTGATCACGCAAAACGACGTCGTTTCGCCATACCCCAACCCGCGCGGTGACCCGGATCAAGGGAAGATCCGCGTTTTTTTGGTCAAGGGGCAAATTACGCGCGTAGTCCCTCCCTCTTCTCCCCGTTTTCACTTCTGTCATGGAATAATCCTGCCTCCAGCCCCTGTATTTGTTATGCGCCTTTAATCTTGCCCATTTGTGCTTTATTTGTGTCCTTTATTTTGCATTTTGTTTCGGTTTAGTCACTGAAATGTAGGCTTTAATTTCCAGCATGATATTTCTGTTAGTTTATATTTAAACCCATATATTTTGCATATGTTTTAATTTAGTCCATTAATATGCATCATTTATGCCATGTAATTTAATATTGTTGCATTTTAGCCCTTAATTTTCATATTCACGTTGTTTTATGTATATTAGTATAAACCATGCATTATTATTATTATTATTATTTGTTAGATTCGTTTTATTTATGTGATTGATATTTATGTATTTATGTTAGATTAGTGTTTTATTATGTTAGCATTTATTTATATTTTTATCGCAATGTATTTATTTATATTTACCATGTTTTTTTAAGTTTGCATAACGGATATATATTTTGTCAATGTAGTGCCCTTTTTTTAGCGAGAGAGACATCGCTACACAGAGATGTAAAAAATAAAATAACAATCAAATCAAAGTTAACAATTACTGGCCACTATTCAACGAAATTACCGACAATTAAATTTTTTTAGAGTTAACCGCATCACACATCTCAAACTATGACCATCATTCTAAATTAGTTCCTAAACCTTTAAATATTTCAATTTCATCCTCAAATTACGATTTTTATTTTAAATTAGTCCCTAAACTTTTAAATATTTCATTTTTATCCCCAAATTATGACCTCATTCTAAATTGGTCCCCAAAATTTTGAATATTCTAATTTCATCCTCAAATTCTCGTTTATATTTCATCATATTATTAACGTAAGATATGATTAGCATATACTGATAATTTGGGGATGAAATTAGAACATTCAAAAAGGTTGAGAACCAATTTAGAATAAAAGTCATAGTTTGAGGATGAAACTGAGATGCTCAAAAGTTTAGGGACCAATTTAGAATAAAGGTTATAATTTAATGATGAAATTAAAATGTTTAAAAGTTTAAGGACCAATTTAAAATGAAGATCATAATTTAAAGAAGTGTGTGCAATTAATTATTATTATTATTATTATTATTATTATTATTATTATTATTATTATTATTATTATTATTACAAAACAGCACGTGAACGACGATTATACCAATCCCAGAAAAAAAAAATCATCCTAATTTCTTAAATAATCTCCCACCAATGTCAATCCCCTAATACTTTCTGAGTCATAATATTTGTCGTATTTCGCCCACAAATGAATATGATTAATTAGTTTGGTCACATATCAATTTTAAGAGGGACGCTGGTGGATTAATGAAAAGACTGCAGACTAAAGAAGTAGTTTTAGACTGCGACTAGCATTGGCTACCATAACTAATTCAGGTTTTTATTCATTAATCAATTGAATCACTACCAAATCATGTTAATTATTCAAATACTCCTTCCAGTCAGAATAAATATTAAAAATTTAAGAAAAAAATAACAAATTTAATCTTTGATTACCTTTGGTTAAAGGGGTACTTTTGCCCCTGAGTTCGACCGAAAAAATTAATTTAGCCCATCGTTGAAAAACGCAATCAGTTAGGCCCTCATATTCGCAAATTACATTAAATTGACACTTTGACCGACGTTGACCGTTACAATGCTAATGTGACAGTTAACGGTGCTGACGTAACAGTCTATGATGTTGACGTGAAAGTCAACGATGATGACATGACAGTACATGTGGGATGTTGATGTGACAGATAGGTTGAATTGATTATTATAGTCGAATTCGATGGCATAACTGATTTTTTTGCCGAGATTAGGAGCATAACTGATTTTAATTGAAAGTTATATAACTTACTTAATCTTTAAGCTAAAAAAATAAAAAAATATTTAAATTTAAATAATATTTAAATATTAAAATAAAAATACTATAATGAATTAAAAAATTAAGTAAAAAACATAAAATTAAAAAAATCAAAAGTTAAAACTATAAAAAATCAAAATTAAAAAATATTTATAAACCATCGAAAAAGTCTTCGACTGTTTCTCGTTATGCTAAGCGTACTAATTTGCTTTGAACATATTTCCAATTGAATCATTATTGTATTAGAGTAGTAATAAAATCAAAATTCTCCTTTATTTTTCTACATCAGATATTAATCAGCATCAATTTGATGTAGAAAAGTGAAATTTTTTTGAGTTTTATTGTTACTCTAATGTAAGGTTGATTCCACCAGAAATTTGTTTAACGAACGATAATACTCAAAATGACGAAGTCGAAGACTTTTTCGATAAAATTGTTCAATTTTTAATAATTTAAAACATTTTTATTAAGTTTTTATATTTAAATTTTATCATTTTATAATTTCTACTACATTTTAATTTTTTATAATATTTATTTTCAATATTTTTTTGAATATTTTACTTATTTTTATTAACTTTATGGATTTTTATAAAAAAAAATTGAAGAATATTTTGATTTTTTTGAGAGTTCTCACTTTGTTCATTTTAAAAATTATCAGGGACCTAAAGGATATTTGCACTAATTTGTTAATCGATTTTTTATATGTTCCATTTGTAAAAGTTCAATCCGAAAAACCAAATTATTTATCCAATTTATTCAAAAATTAAATAAATCGATTAAATTAACTTGAAATTTAAACAAATTATTTATCCAGTTTTAATATTTTTAAAATTTTAATGTTTTTTAAATTCTTATTTTTTAACTTAAATATTAAATAAATTATCGAACTTTCAATTAAAATCAATTATACCCCTGAACTTTACTTATTTTTATTAACTTTATGGATTTTTATAAAAAAAAATTGAAGAATATTTTGATTTTTTTTTGAGTTCTCACTTTGTTCATTTTAAAAATCATCAGGACCTAAAGGATATTTGCACTCATTTGTTAATCGATTTTTTATATGTTTCATTTGTAAAAGTTCAATCCGAAAAACTAAATTATTTATCAATTTATTCAAAAACTAAATAAATCGATTAAATTAACTTGAAATTTAAACAAATTATTTATCCAGTTTTAATATTTTTAAAATTTTAATGTTTTTTAAATTCTTATTTTAACTTAAATATTAAATAAATTATCAAACTTTCAATTAAAATCAATTATACCCCTGAACTTGACAAAAAGAATCGATTATGCCCTAAAATTCGGTTAAGAATCAATTTAGCCCCTCTACCATGTCATCATCCCACGTGTACTGAAACGTCATCATCGTTGACTGCCACATCAGTATCATGGACCGCCATGTCAGCACTGTTAATTGTGACATCAACACCGTTAACTGTCACATCAGCATTATAACGGTCAACGTCGGTCAAAAAGTCAATTTGATGCAAATTGTGAATCAGAGGGCCTAATTGGGTGCTTTTTCAGCGATGGGCTAAATTGATTTTTTTTCGAACTCGGGAGCAAAAATACTCCTTTAACCATTACCTTTTATGTTTATTTTCATACTGTTTTAGGTGCAACAACAGGCGTCAAGGTTTGGTCATTTAATTATATACATTAAATGTATGTTTAATAATGCTTATTAATGCCGATTGATTATTTTTCTTAGGTGCAACAACGGGCTTCAAAGATTTTTGTTTAGTCGGCGGAGGCTTTAATTTTAATGTTAGTTTCCGATCGTCGGTGTTTATTATTTTTTTATTTTTTTATATTATATCTTTTATTTTTTTGAGTTTTTTTTTCAATTTTAAATAAGAAATTTTGTAGCTGTGACACGTTTTTCTCTGCTCTTGTGGTACACTTTCTCTCTACTCCTATGGCACGATCCTTATGGCTTTTTGTACTTTTTTGCATACCTTTGTGGTCGTTTTGGTGGTCGCACAAAGACCCTCACGACATTTATTTTCTGATTGATTTGTCGACGGTTACGTATAGTCAGATCCCTTCTTTGGTAAAAGGTTGTTTGCTAATATAATCAGAATTGTGTAGCGAAGTAGCCTGCCAGATAGTTTAGTTCGCTCACCCCTCCTTTATCACTTCGTAAAGCGTCTTGTTCGATAGAGAGAATGAGTTTTTATGAAGGTTACTGGATTCTTTTGATGTTGGACGTCACTCTCAATGGAAGGTTTCGTTTTTCTTCATATCTTTGGGGTCTAATATTGTTGTTTTATGTATGAGTTTTTTGGTGACTATTGTCTCCAATTTTCTCTCTATGCTTGGATGCGTTGTAATTCTAATTTCTTCCATTGTTTTTATTAATAAAATTCAGTTGCCATTATTTAAAAAAAGTCGCTTGATTAGTCAAATATTTGCCTTACTGCCCTGCAAGTTGCAAGGGCGAATTTTGACAATAGAATTTTGGGAGCCTATTTGAAAAATAAAAAAAAATTAAAGGCTTAAATTAAATTTTTAAAAATTTAGAGGTTTAATAAGAAATTTTAAAAAATTTAGAAGGGGATTTAATTAAAAATATTCGTAATTTTTGAAATATAATAAGAATTTTTAAATTTTACAAATATCAATTAAAAAAATTTAAACCTGCGAAGAGCTAAATTTTAAATTTTCAAAATGTTGAGGGATCCAAGACTTTTCTGGCTCCCATAACGATATGTCCATACTCCATGCTGCCCTGACAGAATTACCAAATCTAATTCGTTAATTACACAATGTAAAAATTCATTTTTATACGGTTTATATTTGATATATACAATGCCATTTTTTTTGTAAATATACGTAATTTTATTTTGATAAAAATATGAATATTAATAATACATAATTCAAACTAGGGTGCTTATCGAGCGAATCGATCACGAGTTGAGTAGTGTTCGAATTGTGCTCGTTAAAATATATCGTTGTTTGACTCGACTCGTTGCTCGTTAAGTTCGTTAAAATTTTGCTCAACTCATGCTTGTTAAAAAAATTTGTTGTTCGACTCGTTGCTCGTTAAGCTCGCTAAAATTTTTACATTATCTTTTTAAATATAGGTAAAATCTAGTTATACTATTAAAGCCTAATGTAAACATATAAATTTTAAAAATGTGAGGCTTGTAGAGATAAATAAACGAACCTGTCATGACTGAGTTAGAGATGAAGTTGATATTCGAGTATGAGACTCATTTTAATTTCTCAACAATTTTCGTTGAATAACAAAAGAGATAAGAACTTAGGGATTTTTGGATTTTAAGTTTTAACTTTTAATAGTATTTTTTTATATGAGAATTGAGACTCCTTTCTACTTTAATTTCTTATTAATACAATTAACCTTTTGAATTCTCGGTGATTCACTAATTGATCGAGTGGCCAATGATACTCATGTTATCTCATATTGTATATGTTCGAATCTCAACATTTGCATTGAGAATGTAATACCTCTCTACTTAATCAAAAAAATTTAAATTCTCAAAAATATAAAATGTTTTGGAAATTTGAAACCAAATATTTTGTGGATAAATTACCTAGTAAATCACTGAACTTTTCTAGACTTTTAAATTTCGCATTTAAACTTTTTAAAACATAATTTTTAAGGTAGTCACCAAAAATTTAACGAGCGGTTCGCAAACTTATCGAGTCAAGTTAGACTTTGCCCGACTTCACTCGCTAAGATCTCGAATCATGTTAACTTAAGTCGAGCCTTAACCGAATTTTGATCGAGTTAAGCTCGAGCTATTTATGATCTGTTCAACTCAATAATCACCCCTGATTCAAACTAATTATTACGGCATTTTTGTTTCTGGGAATGTCACCATAGTGCTTCTCATTATTGTTTTCCTTTAATATTTGGGAAAAAAATATTAGAGAAAATGAATATTTATTTGAACCTAAATCTTAACTCGTGGCGAAACGAAGACCATAAAAGGGAAAAAAGAACTTCGTAAAAGTTCTTTTTGGTATATACATGTCTGTCTTATGATCTATATTTGGGGTGCTAGGTTATCTCTCTTAATAATATTATTTCTAATATTCGAACTCATGTCCTCTTCTTGGGAGTATAACGTGCCTTACTAATGCACACAACACTTGTTGGTTTCGTAAAAATATTTTAAATATATGTTTTTTTATGGAAACAAATTTAACACATGTAAAATAGTGACATTACTGAACACTATTTAAACAATAAAAATAAAATTAGTTTTCCATTTTCACCCAAAAATTAAAATAAATAAAATAAAAAGAGTTTGTCCATGCGATGAACAAAGAAAGAAATAAATACAATTAGTTGTCCGTACAATGATTTAAAAAAATATATGTAAAAATCAATTTAGTTCTCAAATAAATTCAGATGTTCGAATCTTGATGTTATAAATAAAATAAATTAAATTAAGAAAATTATCTTTAAAATAAATTTTTATATTATCTGATATAAATTAATTAATTAATTAATAAATTAAATACAAGAAATTATAAAAAATAATTGTTTATTTTCTTTAGGGTGAACGTGGCAAAAAAGTTTAAATGGATGGCTATCTTTTTATACCTTTCAAGCTTTCAATGATTTGATAGCAAGTATTTGTTTGATATACGTTATGTGTTTTTATTTGATTTTTGCACTCACTTTAATAAATTACCTTTTTTTTTTTAGATTTATGTGTATGGAGTTGGAAAATTAAAAAAGTGGTCGCCATTACTTTTATTCAACTTCAATTTTTTAATAATTCAAGCATGTGTTTATAATAATATCAACTTGGAGAATTTAAAATTTAGGGCAATTTATTTATATAAAGATGATTAATTTAGAAGGCTGTGATCTTTTATAGCACCTTATTATTGACATTATTTTTAATTATATATATATATATTAAGTAATAGGAGCATTTAGTTTATTGAACAAGTAAAGAAAAAAATACAATAAGATCGCAATCTTAACAAAGAAAAACTTACAAAAACAAATGTAGATTAATTATATTAACCAGTCGTTTTTCATAAAATTATCAACAGGTACAAACTGGACACTAAATAATAAAAACAACACTATACATTGAAAATGTTAGAAAACCAACCCAACAACTCGAGAAATAGAAGATACAAACAGGGGCGAAATTAGAGATTTATAAAGGGGACCATAATGAAATTAAAAATTTTGATGGGCCATAAAAAGATTTTAAGTATATTAAAGGGATTAAGAACTAATTTTATCGTTTTTTTTAAAAACTATTCTATTATCATTGAAAAAAAGTTAGAAAGGAACCACACCCTCAAAATTCCCATCAATACTAACATAAAAACGTATATAATGTTGATGACATGTTACAACCAACTTTATCACAATTTACGTGTGACCTATCTAGAGTGATTATGAGCACATATCAATGTAAAAGAATAATATGAGGATCCAAATCATGGAAGATTATGATACTTAATCTTTTATTTAGGAATTTTATTAGTTAAAATATAATTCTATTATTAGAACTTAATCATAGAAATGCCATTTAATACGAAGCCGGCCAACACATCAAAACAGCTCATAAAATGGTTCATGCTTCAAATCAAATTGTTTATGGTAATTAGAGTTATGACCTAAATTCTCTTTTTGGACGGGCCTGAACATAAATAAAATAAGTAGTGGGAAAAGTAGAGGCTTGATCAATCTGTGTGAAACTCTACTCTACTTTTTGGATATACGTTGAAGAGGATGAAACTCGGTTTGAGTAGAATTACTTTTCATGCAAGTTTCCTTTAATAACCAAACAATCTATCTTTATAAATAGATGCTATAGATTATGGTTAAAATCATCATTTGTAATCACTTCTTTACGACATAGTGAAAATCCCTTCTCCTCTGCCCGTGATTTTTCTTGATTTGGAGTTTTCACGTAAATCTTAGTGTTTCTTTTCTTTTTATGTTTTTGTAATTGTTTGTTTTTAGTCATTATCGTCTCGATAATTATAACAGTAGTCACACTCAAGTTTTGCATTTTCATTCTCAACTTTTATATAATTTCCAATAATTGAATTTTAGTTAATCATAAAGATATAGTGCATTTTGTATTGGTTGAACTTTAGTTAATATTGGTCTAGTTGCTATTTTAGTTTTTTCTTCTTTTTATTTTAATTTTGTTATATTTTTGCTTTTCATTTCTAATAAAATAAAAAAATAAAAAAGAACATCAATTAAAATAGGGTTGAGCAAATGATTAAGTCGACTGGATTAGTTGATGTTGGTTGAACTTCACAAATCATAACATAAAATAACCGAACGGGTCGATTTCATTGTCATAAATTACTTATTTTTTGAAAAATAAAATATATTTAAGTTATTTTAAAATAATTAAATATAATATATGGTAGGTTGATCGGTTCAATTATGAAATTAAAGGTAATTATTTTTATTTATTTATTTTATGTAATAGAATAAACGTGACTGTTAAGCTAGGGTTTTCGTTTCCTTTAAATTAGTATCTGATTAATGGGTTATTATATTTGCTAATACAGAATCAAAATACTAAATTTATTTATTTAATCAACCGATGAAAACATGTGCTCAAGAATCTAATTCCTCGTCCAATTTTATTTGAATATAGTCACTGGATTTTTATTATAACCATAGAAGATATCACAATTACAATGCATTCAGGAAGAAAAATAATGGGACTAATTTATCCAAAATTTCTTACGACCCAAAAAATAAAGAAAAGTGAAAAACTTCAATATAGATAAGCATACCATCAAAATTTAGAAGCTTCCTGAATCTCATTGTCTCTATCCAATCGAGACACATAACGGATAAAAGAGGAGTGATGAGCGATCCAAACTATCAGGCAGAAGGTTCCGCTACCCAGGACTGATTACATCGGCAAACAATCATCAACCGAGTAGAGATCTAACTTTGCATGACCACCGACAAAATCATAGTCAGAAACTAGCGCCAATTAAAATCTCTGTGCGAGTAACAAACGACCGCTAGAGTATGCTGAATCATGCCACAAGGACAGATAAAACAAACCACAAAACAAAGAAAACATGTCACAAGGACTGAAAAAAATGCGTGTCACAAGGACTAAAAAAACTCATGCCATGACAAATTTTTTTATTAAAAATAAAAAAATAAATTCGATTATCGACATCCAATACTAAAATTAATTGTCTATCACCAATCAAAGAGAAAAAAAAGAAAGAAAGAAAGATTACAGTGAGAAGATGGTGAGCGGGGGCAGAGTCGTCCAACTTTTCTTTATTGATTGTGTGAAGCATTCAAAATAAATTTATTAAAAAAATGGTGGGTCCAATACCCTAATTATAATACAAAGACCTAAGTACGATAATTAGGAATTAATTTTTACTAAGATTAATCGTGAAATAAAAAGGTCACTGACTTTGACACTTTCACAAGAAAAAAATGAATATATATATATATATAATTACGGCTAAAATCGAGGATTATTATTATTATTATAACAAAACACATGATTAGTTCTACTGGTTCGTGTTTCGTTCTGCTGAGTAATGCTCAAGGTTTTTGACTTAACGCAACAAATAAGGAAGAACGTGGTATATTGCTCATTTCCCAATGAATATGTGAAATCATATGTAAAAATAAAAGTTTAATTCTGAAATCAATCCCTGTACTTTTTGTGAATTAAAAAACACTCATTTTGCTTTAATTTATCAGAATCTGATTCTTGTACACCGAATCTATATACATGGTGGGAGGGGTAGTTGCCCCCCAAATTTTATAGGTTAATTATATTTTAGGCCCTAATAATTTTTAAAATTTATAAAATTAAACTTAAACACCCTTAATTTTTATTATTTAATTACTTTTTAAGACCCTATTCGTTTTAAAACTAATCGGTCTGCCTCTCTCGTAGTCTAATCTTGACCCCGCCCCAGCATACACCAGTAGTCTAGTTGTTAGTAAATACATGATATTGAAGTACCGAATTATTGATTTCTGCTAATTTCTTACATATAAAAGTTGAAGCATTTGGTTTTCGAGCCAATAATTTAACAATAAAGTTTAATAATGTTATATAATGGAACTAAGTTTTCATGTTTCTTACATATAAAATGCTGAAGTATTTGTTACATATTAAAACAGAGGGACTGAATCTTCAGGTGTCGTAAAATAGAAGGATAGAATCTAAGTTTAAACAAATAATAATAATAATAATAATAATAATAATAATAATAATAATTGTTTAGAATTGTGTGATTCACATGTAATTCAATATTTACTTAAGGTCAACGATTTTTAACTGAAAAAACGGATGCATGCACGTGTGACTGATTTACGAGGAAAATATTACAATCAGCATTTAATACTTACGAAATTATATATAATATAATTTACAAATAATCGCCTTTCATTCCTCTCCAGCCCCCAGCTAAACAGATTATTGATAATCCATCCATTAATTTCATGAATTCATTTAAATTTCCCCCTAATTTCCTGCAGTGTCTAGCACTAAAAACGACATTAAAATAACATGATCCTATTGCTAGATTTAAGGTTGCCCAATTCCCAACCATATAAAAGACACTGTAATATAATTAATTAATCTTCACATTATGTATAGTGATAATACATCGATATATCATTTTCAGTAACATTATTATATAATAATAACAAAATGGGGTCCATGATTTTAATATATATATATATATATATATATATTTGGCTTTCGCTAGCTCTTACATTACATCTTCTCAGCTAAGCAATGGATCATTGAGTTCATTGGCTAATGGGTTCGAATCAAATTTAATATATAATTTTTGTACTATATTCAGGGACGAAGTTGTTCGTACAATGGGAGAAGTTGTAACTCCCGTAAATTTTTAGTACAATAATAATTTGAGTCTTTTTTTAGTTTAAATACTAGTTAAATAAGATATTTGTTCCTCCTAATTTTTAGATTTAAATGTTTAATAGATTTTTTTTATTTCTAACGTTTAATCCTAATTTCGTCCCTAATTGTACTGGATTTTATTTTCCGGAATTTTGTCGGTAAATGAAAAGTTTCTCTTGTAATGAAGTATGGTAATCTCCACCAAAGCTTGCCCCCCATTTCTCTTGCCGGAGAACTCTTTTGGGGATCATTCCAAATAGGAAATGACAAAAAGAATTAATGCCGTGGCTGGTTCTTGTAAGGTAGGTATTGAGCATGTAGGGTTGCGTTGCATGGCTAATTTCCAAAGCTTAATAATTTCAATAAATTAAAATAAAAATGAATTCATGTAATTGATTCCTTCATCTTAACCAACCCTATGCTTGAATTAGAAAATAATAATATTGATTTTAACTGGAATGATAATTAGGCCGTTAAATTTTTATAGTGTTATTATGAAAATTGACGTAACAGTTCATGTGTACTTCTAGGTGTAGAGCTCCCTTGGAGCCTAAGATTAAGGGAGCCTAGACCCTGTTATACATCTTACATAATTGATAATTTTAGTTTATTTATAATTTAGTCCATGTAAAAATGAATATTTAAATTAAAAAAATACAAGAGTTTATTAAATATTTAATCAAGTTGGAGCTGAATTAAAGAATGATGGGTCTATGCTCTCAAACGTTTTGGTTTAATAATAATTTAGGTCCTTATAAGTTTATATATTAGACAAAATAGGCCTTATTCCCTAGTTTTTTTGGTTTAAATAGTTATTAAGCCCATGTATTTTTTAAAATCAATATTTTGACCCCTCCTAATGTTCGATCCTGACTCCGTTCATGTGTACTTCATTGTGAACAAAAATCCCTTACCCCTTTTATGTGTCTCTTCCTATGCCCAACACTAAAAAATTAAATTATAAGCCTGGACTTTAAATTCTAAATCTAATTCCCTAAACCATAATCGTAAACTCTAACTTTAAATCTATTTTTTTAGCGTGAATCAGAAATAGAAAGACTAAAATGGGACAAAGAATTTTTATTCTTTCGTTGTTGGCGGAAACATTATTTCGTTGAAATTTATATATACAGATATTTTTGTAAAGATTAGAGACGAGGACATGCTCAATGTATAAAGGAAGGTAGAACAGTTGAAGAAAGGGGCAAAAAATTAAAGAAACAAAAATGAAATCCTAACAAACCAGTTAGAAAACTGTAATGAAATTTGATGTCAGCAGCTGAAACTTGTAATAAGTTGCCACTTGCAGGAAGGACATGTCTTTGGTATCATACCTACATCACAATTTTATTACACTAGGAGTAAGGACATGTCGTTGCCATAAGAATCAGAATCATATAAAAAATATGTGTTTGTATATAAGAACATAAATACATTTGTAAGGACCTCAGAGAATGGCAATTGACATGCAGCTGTCAAAATGAATAAGCCTCTCTAACAAACCATTTATTATACTATCTTCCTTTTCTTAATAAAATATATTTTTTAATTCGAGAAAATTTTTAATACACAGTTTGTGTCAAATTCAGGGATTAGAGATTTAGTTTAGGGTTTATGTCGTAGTGTTTAGAGTTTAAGATTTAGGGTTAGGGTGTTAGGATTGGATTTTATAGAAGTATTGAGTATAAAAAATTATGTTGTTTGTGTATCAAAATACAACCCTTTTAATTCTTCCATTTGCTTAGGTTTATGCTTTTTTTTAAAAAAGAAAATGATAGTGGTTAAGAGTTTGATTCTTATTCTGAGTATGAAGTAGGTTTTAAATCTATATCAATGTCTACTTTCAATATGGACTAAAAAACACAAAAGATTAATCAATAATCATTGACCTCGCTTCGGTATATAGCTTGAGAAACAAAATTAGAGCATGAATGTATATTTACCCCTTTCCGTATCCGTACACCGAACACGAATCGAAAATATCACAGCAGTTTAAAAATCATTATACTACAAAAATCAGGTCAAATTTAAAATTTTCAAATATTAACATAACATAAGTAATTAATTTAACATATAATAATTATACATATCGTACCATGTAATTTTATTTACATAACAAAAATTAATACAAGGCAGGCCGGTTAACTGGTTTCACAAAATAAGAGATTATTTTCGTACATGCCCCTAATTTCTAACAAAACAAGATGTCGTAAGTACAGAAAATAACCTGTTGACGTGCTAATTTCCTCCAAAAGAGATAGAGTGATGCAATGCCTTGCTACTACTCCCAGCTACCTACGCGTATTACAGAAAATACACGCTGAGAATATTCTCAGTGAGACATAAGGTAAGTAACTCATATAAAATAATTGTAAATGCATGATATTTTCAAAAATCAAGTCAACAATTAAATTCACATACTTTAAGAGTGTAGGAATAATTATGCAAAAGTACATATCATAATAAATCTCTAACCTGAAAAATCACATAGCCCAACAATTTCATATTCGATCCACACCCTTATATGATCTATTTATTTTTTCCATAAAAATTTTTATTAGGAAAATTACCATGTTAGTCCCTGTGTTTTTCAAGATTTTTCACTTTTATCACCAAACTTTGAAACTTTACGTTTTAGCCACTAAACTAAAACTACCAAACTTAATTATATGCAATACCAACACTAAGAAAAAATTTGGGGTATTACAATTCTCCCCCTTAAGAAAATTCGTCATCGAATTTTCAAAACGTACATTGTTTAAACAAGTGCGGGTATTGCTTTTCCATTGCATCATTGGTTTCCCATGTTGCTTCCTCTACCTTGTGATTGCGCCAAAGAACTTTAACCAAAGGTATCTGCTTGTTTCTTAACTCTTTAACACCATAAGCCAATATCTTGACTGGTTCTTCCTCGTAAGTCAAGTCTGACTGTAGCTCAATCTTTTCTGCAGCAATCACATGAGATGGATCCGATCAATATCTTCGAAGCTTCGAAACATGGAAAACATCATGAATTCTGCTCATCTCTGGTGGAAGGGCCAACTGATATGCAACATGACCAACTCTCTTCAATATCTCATACGGTCCAACGTATCTAGGATTCAACTTCCTTTTGCGACCAAATCTCATCATCTTCTTCCAAGGTGAAACTTTCAGGAACACCTTTTCTCCAACACTGAATTGAATGCCCTTCCTTTTCAGATATGCATAGGCTTTCTGTCGGTCAGCAACCTTCTTGAGGTTGTCTTGTACAATTTTGACATTTTCTTTCATATCTTGCAACATGTTCGACTTGATAATCTTGTAATCATGCAGCTCAAACCAATTTAATGGTGATCTGCACTTTCTACCATATAAAGCCTCAAAAGGTGCCATTTGTATACTTGCCTGATAACTATTGTTGTAAGCAAACTCTACTAGTGGCAAGTAATTTTCCCAAGATCCTTCAAACTCAATAACACTAGCCCTCAACATATCTTCAAGTACCTGAATCACTCTTTCCGACAGACCATCGGTTTGAGGATGAAAAGTAGTACTAAAGTTCAGTCGGATTCCCAAAGCTCTGTGTAACGCTTTCCAAAATCTTGATGTGAACTTTGGATCTCGGTCAAATACAATAGATATAGGCACTCCGTGCAGTCGAACTACTTCTTTAATATACAGCTCAGCATACCTGCTCATCTGATAATCTGTCCTGACTGGTATAAAATGAGCTGTCTTGGTCAATCTGTCCACAATTACCCAAATAGTATCTTGCTTACTAGAAGTCAAAGGCAATCCTGTTACAAAATCCATCGTAACTCTATCCCACTTCCATTGTGGAATCATGATAGGCTGCAACTTCCCAAACGACACTTGGTGTTCAGCTTTCACCTTCTGACAAGTCAAACACTTTGCAACAAACTCTGATATCATCATCTTCATGCCCGGCCACCAATACCGACTTTTCAAATCTTGATACATTTTGTTTGAACCAGGATGCATGGTCAATGGACTATAATGTGCCTCGGTAAGCAATTCCTGCCTCAACTCATCATCTTCAGGAATATACACTCTACCTTTATAATAAAGGCATCCATCGGGTTTAACTTCATAATCTTTAACCTCACTCGATTCCACTTGTTTCATCTTTGCTGCACAATCTTTAACTTGATGCTGACTTTCTTTGATTCGACCTAACAATGATGATCTTAATTGTAACTCTACCGATAAACAACCATCAGAATGTCCTTCGAATTGTGCATTCATAGCCCGCAGTGCAACAAATGTCTTCCGGCTCAAAGCATCTGCCACAATATTAGCTCTGCCGGGATGATAATCAATGATCAAATCATAGTCCTTTATCATCTCTAACCACCTTCATTGCCGCAAATTTAACTCTTTCTAAGTCATCAAATACTTTAAACTCTTGTGATCAGTGTAGACATGGCAACGTTCACCATACAAATAATGTCGCCATACTTTCAAAGCAAACACAAATGCAGCAAGCTCCAAATCATGTGCTGGGTAGTTTCTTTCATGTGTTTTCAACTATCGAGAAGCACAAGCAATCACATTTCCTTATTGCATTAGTACACAACCCAAACCATTGTAGGATGCATCACTGTACAAGGTAAATTCCTTACCTGACTCTGGTTGTACTAGTACTGGAGCTTCTGTTAAAACTTTCTTCAATTGATCAAAACTTTCTTGACATCTTTCAGTCCAAACAAATGACACATCTTTCCTCAACAATTTAGTAAGCGGAGCAGCTATCATAGAGAAATTCTTAACAAACCTGCGATAATATCCAGCTAGTCCCAAGAAACTACGAACCTCAGTAATGTTCTTGGGAATTTTCCACTCGACAATAGACTGTACTTTCTTAGGATCAACTCTAATCCCTTCAGCCGAAGCAATGGGTCCCAAGAAAGCTACCTCAGACAACCAAAACTCACACTTTGAGACTTTAGCATACATATTTTTCTCTCTCAAAATCTGCAACACTATTCGCAGGTGCATATCATGATCTTCTTTGGTCTTCGAATATACCAAGATATCATCAATGAAGACTACCACAAACTGATCAAGGTATGGCTGAAACACTTGGTTCATCAGATCCATAAATGCAGCTGGAGCATTGGTAAGACGAAATGGCATTATTACAAACTCATAATGACCATACCTTGTCCGAAAGGCTGTCTTTGGGACGTCTTCCTTTTAACTTTCAGCTAATAATAGCCCGATCGAAGATCAATAGTGGAAAATAATGCTGCTCTTTTCAACTTATCAAACAAATCTTCTATCATCGGTAGTGGATACTTATTCTTTATAGTTACCTTGTTCAATTGCCGATAATCAATGCACAGTCGCAACGGACCATCTTTCTTTCTAACAAACAACACTGGACCTCCCCATGGTGAAGTACTGAGACGAATAAACCCTCTATTCAACAATTCTTGCAACTATGACTTTAATTCTCTTAACTCTGCAGGTGCCATCCTGTACGAAGTCATTGACACTGGTTCAGTTCCTGGAATTACCTCGATTCCAAACTGAACTTCTCTTTTAAGAGGCAACCCTGGTAACTCTTCTGGAAACACATCTGGGAAATCTCGAACTGTCGAAATAACCCTGAGATCATTACTAACCTTTTGAGTATCCACTACATATGCCAGAAAATCCTGACAACCCTGTTCCAATAGCTTCATAGCCTTAAGAACCGATATCACATTCTTTAAACATTATGATCCTTCGCCTAACCCTATAACTTCTGAACCTTCAGCAGTCTTTAAAATTAACCGCTGTTGACAACATCTCACGATAGCATCGTGAGCATGAAGCCAATCCATACCCAAAATAATCTCTAATTCATCAAAGGGTAACTCCAACAAATCAGTTGCAAACTCATGTCCCTGAACTAGGAGCGGACCCTCCTTATTCACTTTGGTTACCCGGACGCTTTGACCAAGTGGATTGACCACTACCACACCACTCTGAATCGGTTCTAAAGGAATTTCTCTCTTTTCTACCAACTTAGAACTAATATAGGAGTGAGTGGATCCAGTATCTATTAGAACAAATACAGGTTCACCATAAAGCAGAAAAGTACCTATAATGATGTCGGGATCATCACGATCATCTCTATCATCTTGTGTCAGAAGATGATAGACTCTAGCTAGAGCCCGGTCATCTCTGCTTGCACCCACCTCAACATCTTTTCTGGAATCCACTCTGGACGATCCAGCAGATCCTCGTCCCCTCTGCATACCAACTGATTCCTGGGTCTGCACAGATCTGTCATTCTAGGTCGGACAATCTCGTATAAAATGTCCAGTCTTGCCGCAACGGAAACAAGCCCTGTAGCCACCCGACACTCTCCACGATGTGGTTGGCCACAAATCTTACATTGATGAGAACTTTGTTTACTACCAGAATTTTTCGATACTGCTCCAGCATTTTTAGACTTCCCCGTTTGGTAAGATTGTCCTCGAGCTGATGAAAATCCTGACTTTTCTTGCTGATTATATCCTTTACTCTGCTTAGATGATTGCGAAGTAAAAGATATACCAGCACCTCTTTTCTATCCCAGGGACTCCTTTTCAGCTTTATCTCGGACATTTTCCATTGCTTTTGCTTTGTTGACAGCATCTTGAAAGTCTCGGGGGGTATAAGCCACCAGAACTATCTGATATTCTGAATCGAGCCCACCAATGAAACTATATGTAATGGCCTTCTCAGTCGGAAGTAGCTCTGAAGCAAATCTGCTTAGCCTGTTAAATTCACACTCGTACTCATAAACTGAGCGATCCCACTGTCTCAAGTCAATAAACTGTTGTCGCATCTCACGGACAAAGATATCTCCAATATACTTCCTCCTAAATTCTCGGAGAAAGAACTGCCAATTAATTTCTTCATGAACTCGGGTTGTGACATTATTCCACCATATCAAGGTTTGTCCTCTCAACAGGGAAATTACACCATCTAACTTCCCTTGGTCATCACAACCAATCCGGGCCAAAATGGTCTGTACATCATTTAGCCACATATCAGCTAACATCGGATTACCATCAGTATCTCCTTGGAAATCCGGAGCTTGTAACTTCTTCAATTCTTTGGGCACTGATATTCGAGGAGGTCGATTTATGAACGCATCTAGTGCCTGTAGAAAGGTGTTCCGATCCTGAACCGACATCTCCTGCTGTACCGGTTGTTGTACCTCATCTCCTATCTCTGGGCGTTTTCGGGCTCCACCGAATCTGTGGCATGTCGGGAACCCTCACCTTCCGACATCTGTTCTCATAACACATACTTAAACTAATAAGCAATTGCATCAATCAAACAAGTATCATTTTCCATTAAATACGACATCCTAGTGGCATGTACACTTTTAAACACTTTCTTTAAGTTCAAAATAATCTAGAACCGGCTAAACCTGTAGCTCTGATACCAAATAAATGTAACACCCCATTCTCGTATCCGTACACCGAACACGAGTCGGAAATGTCACAGCAGTTTAAAAGTCATTATACTACAAAAATCAGGTCAAATTTAAAATTTTCAAATATTAACATACCATAAGTAATTAACTTAACATATAATAATTATACATATCGTACCATGTAATTTTATTGACATAACCAACATTAATACAAGGCAGGCCGGTTAACTAGTTTCACAAAATAACATATTATTTTCGTACATGCCCCTAATTTCTAACAAAACAAGCTGTCGTAAGTACAGAAAATAACCTGTTGACGTGCTAATCTCCTCCAAATGAGATAGAGTGATGCAACGCCTTGCTACTACTCCCAGCTACATACGCGTATTACAGAAAATACACGCTGAGAATATTCTCAATGAGGCATAGGGTAAGTAACTCATATAAAATAATTGTAAATGCATGATATTTTCAGAAATCAAGTCAACAATTAAATTCACATACTTTAAGAGTGCAAGAATAATTATGCAAAAGCACATATCATAATAAATCTCTAACCTAAAAAATCACATAGCCCAAGGTAAATATCGAGTGACTAATATATGAGTCATGTACTTTAAAAGTACTAGTCTTCTCGTATCTGGCTCGTAGGACATTATAAAATGTCAATAACTCGTAGGACACATAAGTGTCATTAGCTCGTAGGACACATTAAAGTGCCGATAACTCGTAAGACACAATAAAGTGTCAATATCTCGTAGGACTATAATGGTATGCCATTATATTGTCAGACTCAGTATTATACTACCAAGGGCAATATAAAATAATTTTCTTGCAAATATGGCAAGCAACCTAAATTTCATATATATATATATATATCACATAAAATAAATTTCATATTGGAGCAGTTCATACTCCAATATGTCATGTAATATCTCATCGGTATACTGCCATAAAAATAATATCATATAATTTATCATGTAAATATCATGCAAAAATCATATCATGCTAAGTTAAAAATCATGTCACATATTAATTTAAAACATTTATGCACTCACCTTTGCCTCGTATAACTTTTAATACTCGATTCAATCCTGAACCTTTTCCTTTCCATTTTTAGTTTGATCACGATTGGTATCAGTATCTACACAACAAATAACATATACCATTTCAAAGTATATGTTAGAACATATACAATTCATATATAATAATGGAAAGTAAATAAATAACTATCCATTATTAACTAAAATTGATATGATAAATCTTCCATATTCGAACCAATATTTTTCATATTTTTCCTTAAAATTCCAACTTTTCCCAAAATTCACAATTTAGTCCCTAAGGACTCTTTTAAGCTTCCAAACATCATTTCCAAGTCAAATCCTGGCATTTCTCATCATTTACACTTTAGGACCTAAACTTAAAAAAAATTCACAACTTGATCCTTTAATTTCCAAAAATTACAATTAAGTCCTAAAGTCACCAAAAACTTCAAAATAAGCTTCCATATCACTTAACTTGATTTTTCAACGTACTACACTTCAAAAATAAGTTTTGCAGCCAAGTCTCTAAACTTTCAAAAAATTTACAAATTGGTCTCTAATGCCAAAATAATTAGGGATTTCATTCCAAACACTTTATTTCATCATTCTATACAATTCTTCCTTCTACAACACCCTAAAATTCAACACTTGACATAAACCCTAAAAATTCCATAATTTAAGAACATGAGTTTTTCTTCAATCTAACAACTCAAACAAGCTTGAATAACATCAAACTCATCATTTCCTACTTCAAACAAAATTTTGCCATAACTTCCCCCTTATTTTCCATCATTCCCGAAATGGTCACTAAACCATTTCCATGAAAACTTTCACCACTTGAACACTAGAAACAACAACACAAGCATATTTCCATCATAATAATCCATATAAACTCAAGTTTCAAGCATGCTCTTCATCTATCTAAATCTTCAAACTCAACATAGAAGCATAGAAACTAAGCAAAAATTATGTCAAATGATAGAGAATTTCAAGAGGAATAATTTTCTATTTCATGTCTTCAACCTAAAACCAACTCAAGAAGCTTAAAAATTGAATCAAAGTCCCTCACCTTGTTCAAAGAGCTGTTCGGCAGCCTTGTATAGAGCTTGAAGAAGACTACATTTTTTTCTAACATTCTATCACTTAATTATGCCATTTGGCATAATATAATACCATTAAATTCAATTAAAAATCACATAATGCCACATGTATTTTATTTTAAATACGATAAAGCCACTTGTCTCATAAAAATGAATATTAAATTCATTTTATTCACCTTTCCAACTTTGTCCCCCAACTATCCCAAAATTACTAGTTAGACCTTCTAGTTCAAATCCAACCAACTAGTTGGAAACTAACCAAATATTAATTGAAATTCAACAAAACTAAGATAGAATATTCCAAAATAATATTCTATCACTTTTCCATAGCCTCTTAATCAAACTCTAAAATTTATATTCGATCCGATATACCGATAATTTCTATTGCGATTAAGTCTTTTACGAACTATCGGATTCCAAAAATTCCCAAAATTTAACATAATGTTCCTTTAGTCTAAATAAGACTTCCTTCAAATTTTCATAATTTTTCTGAGCTCGAATGATCACCCGAATTCAATTTAAACTTTAACTGTAATTTCTCAATAATAGAAATATCATATCGAACCAACAATTTCATATTAGATCCACACCCTTATATGATGTATTTATTTTTGCCATAAAAAATTTTATTGGGAAAATTACCATGTTAGTCCCTGTATTTTTAAGACTTTTCACTTTTATCACCAAACTTTGAAACTTTACGTTTTAGCCACTAAACTAAAACTACCAAGCTTAATTCTATGCAATACCAACACTAAGAAAAAATTTGGGGATTACATAAATTCTTAATTTACAACATTAAACCCTGGCCATTGTTTTTATGCTATTTTAGTTCTCCTTTTCTATGGGAAAATATTGGGACATATCATGGAAGAAAAACTCCCTACAAAGAATTGGGTGTGGCTGCTACTTGCTTGAATCTTTGTGGTCCTATTGTTCATTCACTTTTGGCTTAGGGTGATTCAGATTCGAAAACTGATTTAATCTCGAAATTTTTTCTAATTGTTTTAAATCGTTATATCTGAAATTCGAAATATATTTTGGACTATCTGTGTATTGTTTTTTGGAGTGCACAGGAAAGATAGATGATTCATCGATTTTTTTATTAAATAGAAAGATATTTCATTCCCAAGTTAAATGTTGATCTTCGAACATATACGAAATGAGACAACATTGATATCCTTAATCACTCGGCCAATTAGTGAATCTCTTAATTTTTTAAAAATTTCCTTTAAACGTTGTTTGTTTTAATTTTATTTTTTTCAATGAACACATGAAAAATAAAATCAATTAT
Organism: Hibiscus mutabilis; assembly: GCA_019671005.1. NCBI lineage: Eukaryota > Viridiplantae > Streptophyta > Magnoliopsida > Malvales > Malvaceae > Hibiscus > Hibiscus mutabilis. The sequence continues at coordinate 3,070,332 of CM033740.1, forward strand.
TTGACAAGACTAACACTTCGGTCCAAAATAGAAGTCATAAATTAAAAATGTATTCTCTCCATAAAATCAGGAGATGTAAACAAATGGCCCCTTCCATTCCCATATGAAGATTATTTGACTTTAGCCCCTTGATTTATACAATTCTATGTATAATTATGAATTCCATCTCTTATTTTACAAAAATACAAGTTTATCCTTCTACTTTAATTTGTTAGAGTTTAGTCCTTATACTTTACAAAAACTAATAAATTAGTCTAATTAAGCAATATTTTAGGTCCTTTATAATTTGAATACTTAATTGGTCCTTAGCCCCTCTCAATATTCAAGTATAACTCCATCTCTTATTGTATTGCAAACAGTAAAATCAGCAATTAAACAATTTGTATGTAAAAAATTAGTAGAAATCAACACTGTATTTTTACATATTTAATAACAATTGAACTAACTTGAATTAGGTCAATCTCAAAATCACCATAACATAATATAAAAACGTATAATTACAAAGAAAAAAACCCATTGTCTTTGACCTACCCTTTATCCTATAAAAAATCACTCTTCTTCTTGAAGCTTTTAAACCTTTTCTAGCACAACCATTGTTCATATTTCTCTAAAAAGAAAGAAAAGCTTGAAATTTGACAAATCCGTCCAAGCCATGCCAAACCCCCAAAGCACAACAAAGTACAAACCATGCAAGGTATTTTACCATTTTTTGCCCTTTTCATAGAGGAAAAAAAAATTGAAAAGGGCAGTTTAGTCAAATAAAAATTATAGTTTTTTTTTTGGAAAAAGAAGGGCACACTATTTTTATTTTGTTTTCTAGTAATCCCATAGTAAAGGACCAAAACCAGAGGTAATCTCGCTTTCTTGCAATTGGATCGAACTTTCTTCCCCAAAATACCCACAGTTTTCTTCGTAATACCAAGGCATGCTACCGGAGTTAAAAAACCAACCGTCGGTTGTGTCGACGTACACGAACTCGTTCCCTGACTCGGCCGATTCATAGCTCGTCCCTAGACTTGGTAACTCCACTATCTGGCTCAGCTCTTCCGGTATTGACACGTCGTCCACATTCGACGACAAGGATGACGTGGAATCCGACGGCGATGAGGTGGCGTTGCTGTTGTCACTAGTAGTATTATTACTTAAGAACTCCATTGAAGCAGCTTTGGCGGCGGCGGCTTGGACGTCTCGAGGGGAACTAGAAGCCGGTCGGGGCAACGAGTCGGCCAGTTCGGGGAAGTTGAGAATCGCCGAGGTTCCTTTTATACTCAAGGCGGCGACGTCGTGGGCACGTGCCGCCATTTCTTTTGTCGAAAAAGTACCCAACCAGATCCGGTTCTTCTTACGGGGCTCTCGGATTTCGGATACCCATTTCCCCCACGCCCGCATTCGCACCCCACGGTAAACCGGATGCCTGCTATTACTATTACTAGTACTACTATCCCTCTGACGCTTCTGCCTCTTCGGGTCCGGTGTCGGGTCAGTACCCGATTCTCTTTTACCTCCATAAGAGCAAGGCGAAGGTGGAGACAGAGCAGACGAGCTGTTGCTAACAGTACTTGACTCGGTTTCCGAGTTTAGTGAGTCACCCATTTTACCTCAACACAAAGCTATGCAATATAGTAATGCAAGCCGTGAGTTTTAAACGAGTTTATGAGCAGAGTGAGAAAGTTGAAGGGGTTTTTGGTGTGGAGAGGAAGAGGAAAGGAGAGGTTTGATTTGAGGAGAAAAAGGAAGGGAAGAGAAGGGGGGTTTTATGAAGGGAGAAAGATGCAGAGAGAGAATGACAGCTGTAGGGAAAACGTGGTTTTATTTAAGTCATCCCCACAGGCCACACTGATACACGCACGAACACGACCAATCTGACCTTTCCTTTTTTTTTTTTTTTCATTATTTTTAGGGTAAACTACGTTTGGTACCACTAAATCATTTGAGATAATCTGTTTTTATCGCTGACCTTTAATTTAGTCCAAATTTATCATTAATATACATATAATAATATATTAATATAAATAATATTATTCTATATAAATAATATAAATATATTATAAATAATATTAATATAAATATAATAATATATTAATATATATAACTAATAAATAAAATATTTATATTAAATAAAAAAATTATTATTAACAATATTAAATATATAAATAAATAATATATTATTATAAAATTTTAAAAACTAATTTTCAAAAAAACCTAAAATCCACCAAAACATTAAACTCTAACCTATAAACCCTAAAACTCTAAATTATAAATCCTAAACCCTAAAAGCATAAACCATTAAAAGCCAAAATGGATAGATTTAGGGTTTAAGCTTTAGGGTTTTCGTGAATTTTTGAGTTTTTTTTTGTAAATTTTAGATTTTTTTAAATCAGTTTTTTAGTTTTTATAATAATATCTTATTTGTTTATATATTTTAATATTATTTGTTTATGAATAAAATTTTAGGGTTTAAGGTTTATAGTTTAGGGTTAGAATTTATGGGTTTAGGGTTTAAGGTTTTGGTGGATTTTGGGTTTTTTGAAATTTTTGGGTTTTGAAAAATAGCCTTTTAGTTTTAATAATAACTTACTTATCTATTTAATATTATCTATAATATTAAAAAAATTTATATATTTTTATTTTATTTATTATGTATATATTAATATATGTATACTAATATATTTCTAATATATTTATATTAGAAATAATATATTTATATTATTTGTATAGAGTAATATTATTTATATGATAAACTGCAGTTTAGAATATATATTATTTGTGTTAGAAACAAACAAAGATGTTAAGTTGGCTTAGTAGTTAAGAGTTTGCCTTTGATTTTAAAGGTTCTAGGTTTAAATCCCATTGAGTGAATATTTTTCTATATTTTCCTCCAGCAAAACGACGTTGTTTTGGGCCATTTAGTATTAAAATAGCGGCACGAAAACAATGTTGTTTTGGTCTAGCATCTAAGTCATTACGCCGTGCACCATGTCATCATCTCGTTAAAGAGTTAACGACGTGGTGGTATAAACGAGTCAAAAAATAAAGTTTGGTGACAAATTTGGATAGATTGAAAGGTTGGTAGTAAAAACGGGTCACCCCTAATAGTTTGGTGGTACCTGGCACAGTTTACCCTTATTATTATTTATTTTTATTTTGTTATAGTATTTTAAATATTTATACATTTTATAAGTTTTGGTATTTTTATGTTATTTTATATAAAATTTGATATTCATATGACCTACTTTTAACTTCATTCTCGTTCCCTATTAATGACGAAGACCTCACATTTTCCAATAAACAAATTATTAAGAGTAGTAAAATATAAGTTAGTAGTTGATGCCTTATTGTGTATAATTGTATATATTGTTAATAATTTTTGTGAACAAATATTGTTAATAAATTAATTATTGACATGTCATTATAATTTTTTTGACAAATTTAAAATTTAATCTTAAGTCTACTTAAAAGAAAAGGAAACTAGGAGAAGGATGAGAAATTCTCCTAGTGAATTTAGAATTCATGTCCTAAAGGAATATGATAGAACAAAAAATATGGATTTGAATATATTGGTAATGCACAAAAATGGTAAATGATTTTGTAACATTAAGCCGTAACCTTATTTATTCCTGTTGGATTATTTCCCATCAATGCTAATGTTTTTGTTTCGCAGCATTATTATTTGTAACATAATGCACTCGAACTCATGATAGAACAAAAAAAATATGGATTTGAATATATTGATGCACCAATGATGTATAAATATAAAAGTGTTAAATTTTAAAATTTTATAATGGTATGAATAAGGGTTTAAATTTGATACACAGGCTGTGTAAAATTTATTTTACACAAGTGTTGAGCGTAATAAGTGCTCCGCAATTGTGCAAGTGTACACGTCTCAATTTATAGTATAAAAGATACTGTCTCCACAGGGATTGGTGCCACTTCAAGAATCAAATCTCTTGCACTGTAAAAAGTAAAAACACAAGTAAGTGATTGTAGGAGTTTAACTAATAACTAAACTAGAAAGCAAATAAGTAAAAGAAGATGTAATCAAATGAGAGAGAATAAGCCAGGTTATCGTGAGTTGATGAGTGATAGCCGATTTGATCGTCTTGGTAAAAGAGTGCAAGGGCAACTCAGTTGTCGTGGCAACTTGTGCAGCGGGGTTGCCTTGGCAACTAATCGACGGTTGCCTGGGCAACTACTTGGGCGGCTGGGCAGCAACTTCAAGGTTCGACAGAGCGTTCTTCAATGGTTTCTTCTTATCCCTAAGTCAAAACTCTAACTATTTGTGCATTCCTTGATAATACATCCCTGTGTGAATCAAGGGTGAACAACAACCAATCTTGCGCTCCTCTTAGCCGTTGAAATCCTTAACTTATTCCTAAGCCGGATTAATCTTCACCATCAATAGATTGAATAAAGACCATACTCATTCGTTTCTTGAATCTAACTCTTCCAATATTAGATAAATAGATGAAGTTATGAGATCCTCTCTCAATTCACTCGCAAACAAGAAGAAAAACCAAGAATGAGTAAACCTTGAATTGAAAGTGCAAACTCTTATACCTAAACAAAATCCAGTTGTTTCTTACAACCACAAAACACAATAACCTTAGCCAAATAGATTTAGTTCATGGCTAGGTTCCAAAGAAACACAAGACAAATAATTCCTAGCATAAACCTAATTGAACAAGAAAGAAAAAGATGAAGAATGGTTGAAGCCTTGTCGAAATCTCTCATTGCTCTTGTCGAAATCTCCCTCCTCTCTTTGTCGAAATTTCTCTCCGCTCTTCCTCACTTTGCAGTTGACGGCTTGGTCCTTAATTTATAGGGCTAGGTCAAAGTCTTTTTTGAGGAGGAAGTTAAGTTGGAATTAAATATCTTTAAAGAATATAATTCTTTATTATATTTAAATTCCTTCTAGAACTTCTTCTATCTTCTTGGGATTTAATTTCTCTTTAACCTCTTCATGGAAATCAAACTCCTTTGGGATTTAACTTTGCTCCACGTCATCTTGGGCTTATCTAGTCATCGATTTTGACTGCCATATCACCTTATCCCTTATCGGCAATTGCCCTGGCAACTAGCTCGACATCTCCTTCATGCATTGCCCTGGCAACTGGTTCCAGCCTTGCTTTGGCAAGTGATTCTGCACACACACAAAAAACACACCAAAGCAGTATATTTTTCCAAAAAATTAAGCAAAATATGAAATCAAACTTGTCCACCAAGGAAACAATGCAAGCATGCATGAATGGCTAATAACGCAACTAATATGAGCCTAAGTCTAGCAATAATATGAATAAAAATGGTGAATAAAATAGTACTTTTAGACACTTAACACACCCCCAAACTCGAACTATTGCTTGTCCTCAAGCAATGCAAACTAATAATTACTCGCCAAGAATTCCATTTTCACAAACTTAGCTTTGAACTTGATTTCAATTCTGAGAACCGTGGTACAAAGTATGATTGGCTTTTCATTTTTCAGAAAACTTAGGAGTTACTCGGAATCAAACTATAATGCTTGTGAGTGTGTGCGGAGTTGTGTGCAAGTTGATTTTTCGGATTCTATGCAAACAAGAGGTTTTCAAATTACTTCATTGGGTTCTTTTAACATGTTTCAACTAGAGCCGGTTTCGGGCACCTCTAGTGTTTTATTTTTTATTTTTCTTAAATTAATTAATTTATTCGACTAGAGCCGGTTTCGGGCACCTCTAGCGGTCAATTTTTAGCACATACTAGAGCTAGTTTCGGGCACCTCTAGTGATCAATTTTTAGCACATACTAGAGCCAATTTCGGGCACCTCTAGTATTCATCCAATTTTTATTCTAATCCCCCAACTTTTTAACTATCAACCTAAGTTCGCTAGAATTCCTTAAATCAATCAAGTCATACAGTGTTTCATCAAGTTTAGCATCATAGTACGATTCTAAGTGTTTCCACGTTTATCCTAAAATAAAAAGTTCTATCAATTAAGTATATTGGCAAAGTCATCATGGATATTCATCAAATCTAGGCAATTCTTGTTCCAACTAAAGGCATGGCAAGCAATTTATGTATCCTAAATGCAATACTTAAGATGAATGCAACTAAACATGGCAACTAACTAATAACAATCCCCCCAAACTTGAGTGAGGCATTGTCCTCAATGCATGCACAAAGAAAAATAAAAAATAAAGAAAATTAAAATGCAAACGATGACTTACTCCGATAGTTCATCTTCGTGGATGATTAGTTTCCTTTTGGTCGATGTCTTGATTTTTTTGCTTGAACGTGGTGGTTGCTTCCTTGTTGCCGATGGTGGAATCGATCCTCGTACGGGGTTGTCCTCACCGTCCTCTTCATCAATGTCATTGGCTTTTCGTTTGGGCTTGGAGGATTCAATTAGTACGGTCTTTGTTGGTGCAATGGAAGACTCGTCTGAATCTGAAAAATCAGAAAATGATTCAGTACGAGTTGATTTGGGCATAGGTGCTTTAGCTTTGGCTTTTGTAGTGGTTGTCGGGGCGTCTTTAGCTTTGGTTGCCGCGTCATCTTCAGTGTTGGTTACCGTGGCAACTGCTTCATTGGTTGCCGTGACAAGGATTTTAGTAGGAAAGATGGGGAATGACACGCGGTTGTTCGAGTACTTTTCCAGGATGACTTGGGTGATGGCATTGTTGTGATCCTTCATGTACCGCATGAACATTAGTTGCCGGTCTTCAATTTGCCTAAGGCGATTCGCCAACGGTTGTAAGAGTGCTTCAAGTTGTCCTGAGGTTGATGGTCGAGTTGCTCGGGCATCAGTTGCTTGGGCATTAGGGGTTGCCGAGGCGGCAGGAGTTGCCGCGACAACTAAAGGCGTTAGAGATTTTATCGGTGCCTCTCCCATTAGCTTTTGGATTTGTGCTCGATTCCAACTGAACTTTGGTAGGGCCTTTTCATCAATGGACTCACTTGGGACATACATCTCCTTGCAAAGATCGGAAATTAAGCAAGGAAAGAAAAGAGAACCCTTGTCTTTTGTGCTACATACAAAAATCTCATCACAAATAATTTTTCCAATTTAATGATGCGATTATGCAAGATAGAATGTATGAGCAAAAGACGATGTGTATCTACGGTGGTATTGTGTGTTGTGGGCATTAAAGAAGTTTTAACAAACTTATTCTATAATTTTACCTCGGGTTTAAGCCAAAGGCGATTTACCGTGCCCTTGTATTTACCGTCGTTCCAATGAGTTCCTGGTAGAGTGAGTTCTTGAAGCACCTTGTCGAGTTGCTTGGGCGTGAGTTGATCAATAAAGGCTTGATGCTCGTCCTTCTCAACGTAGAGCCCGTAAAAGGTGTTGATGTTTTCGGGGCTTATGAGTATAACCTTGTCATGAAAAAAAACATAATGATTATTCGGGTTAGGTGAGTGAGCATAGAATTCTCTTACCCATGAGATGTTACCCGGTTCCGATTGATGGCAAAAGATTTGGCACTTTTTATGTGCAATCCTTTCGAAGATGAATGGTTCAAGGCCGAAATCTTGATGAGAGTTGGAGTATTCAAAGCCTTGTTATTCACAAATTTTTCGGCTTTCAAACTTGGAGTGAAATCTTTCTTGAACCACTGGTGTAGCAAACTTCTTGTATCTTGGTTCTTTGGAGGAACTTGGATGAACCAAAAATTTGATTTTGGATGCCATGGGTGATCTTGGTTGTGAATTTGGTAGAAACAAAGAAAATAAAGCAAAAGAAACTAAAGAGTTGCAAGGTGAAAAGTAGGAATAGGTTTCTTGGAAGTTAAGGGTGATGGGTTAAATAGAAAAGATATGTAGTAAATATGGTGGGTGAGAGTAATTTTGGAATAAAGAAAACAAGGGTTTAGATTGGGGAAATGTGACGGCTAGGGGGTTTAGGGAAGGGGAAGGCTTTGGCCGGTTATGTAGGGTTTATTTATGGTAAATTAGAGGCTTAATATAAGCCTTAGATTCAACCCATTAATTTCCTTGTTGAAGAAGTTTCCTTCTTGAATCAAAATTCCTATTTATCTTGAACTTTTTTCCTACAATTCAAAAACAAATAATATACGGATTAAAATTAAAGATAAACTAATAAAAGAAAATAAATAAAGATGTGCAAAGAAATTCTTAAACTTAAAATTTTAAAACAATTAGATAAATATGAAAGAAAGATGTAGTTTTAATCTTAAAGAAAATAAATAAATCTATCCTAAAAAGAAAAATAACCGAAAATAATAATAAAATAGTTAAAAAAAAAAAAAAATATTGAAAGGAGAACATGCTCATGCATCTCCTAAGGTGACCACTTCTTTGTTACGTTTCACATGGGCACCGTTGTAGTGCTTCAATCTTTGTCTGTTAACTTTGAATTCATGTTCGTCAGTGATGGACTTGATTATCACGGCACCATGTGAGAACGGTTTGACAACTTCGAATGGTCCCAACCATCTTGATTTCAGTTTTCCCGGGAAAAGTTTTAGTCGAGAATTGAATAAGAGAACTAGTTGCCCTGGCATGAATTGCCGCAGAAATAGTTTCTTGTCATGCCAATGCTTTGTTTTCTCCTTGTAGATTCGTGCATTGTTATAGGCGAGTGCACGAAATTCTTCCATCTCGTTGAGGTCCAACAAACGCTTTTGTTCAGCACTTTCCCAATCCATATTCACGGTATTGATTGCGCAATATGCCTTGTTATCGATTTCCACCGGTAGATGGCATGTTTTGCCATAAACAAGTCGGAAGGGGGACATACCTAAGGGTGTTTTGAATGCAGTGCAATATGCCCAAAGTGGGCCATCTAGTCTTACTGACCAATCATTCCTAGAGGGATTTACAACTTTATCGAGTATACCTTTTAATTCCCGGTTGGAAATTTCTGTTTGCCCATTGGTTTGTGGGTGATATACCGTGGCAATCTTGTGAGATACACCAAAGCGTTGCAACATCTTGGCAATATGTATGTTGTCAAAGTGCTTGTCTTCATCACTAATAATTGCTCTCGGTATCTCAAACCGTGTAAATATATTTTTCTACAATAATCGTTACATGGTCTTGGAATCGTTGGTGGGAACTACAGCTGCCTCAACCCATTTAGACACGTAGTCAATGGCAAGTAGAATGTAGAGGTTGCCGAATGAAGATGGGAAAGGTCCCCTAAAATTGATTCCACATACATCAAACAATTCTACCCCGATGATATTTTGGAGCGGTGTCTCATGCCGTCTAGAGATATTGCCTGTCCTCTTGCAACGATCACATTGATTGTAAAACTCTTGGGCATCTTTGTACTATGTTGGCCAATACAAACCGGATTGCAAAACTTTGGCCGCGGTACGAGTTCCTCCAAAATGTTCTCCATAGGGTGAAGAATGGCATTGTCCGAGTACATTTTGTTGCTCATTTTCAGGGACACATTGGCGTATAACCTGATCTGCACATTGTTTAAACAAAAGAGGCTCGTCCCAAAAGTAATGCTTAGCATCATGGCGGAATCGCTTATTCCCTTGGTGAGTAAGGCAATAAGGTAAAATACCACAAACAAGGAAATTAACTAAATCCGCGTTCCAGGGTATTACCGAGGCTTGTGTTGCCATAGCAACTGTTTCCATGGTTGCCAAGGCGTGCGCGTCTAGAGTTGTTGCGGCATGCGCGTCAAGGGTTACCGAGGCATACGCGTCCATGGTTGTCGAGGCGTGCGTATCAGTGGTTGCCAAGACGTACGCGTCTGGAGTTGCCGAGGCGTAGCGCGTCAAGCGTTTTCGAGGCATGCGCGTCAAGAGTTGCTGAGGCATCGAGGGTTGCCGAAGCATGCGTATCCATGGTTGCCGAGACGTTAGGGGTTGTCGAGGCATACACGTCCATGGTTGCCGAGGCAACTAACAGTTGCTCATCCTGGAATGCATCACATATCTTTAAATCCGCGTCCTCCTCCCTATTGCGTTCTAGGCGTGATAAGTGATCGACCATTTGATTTTCTATTCCTTTCATGTCCTTAATTTCAATATCAAACTCTTGTAAAAGCAATATCCAATGAATCAAACAAGGTTTTGCATCATTTTTAGCAAATAGATACTTAATTGCCGAATGGTCCGCATGAACAATTACCTTTGTACCAATCAAATAGGATCGGAACTTGTCAAATGCGAAAACTACGGCTAGTAACTCTTTCTCCGTTGTTATGTAATTCACTTGAGCTCTATTAAGAGTTTTACTAGCGTAGTATATCACATGAAAGGTCTTACCTGTGCGTTAGCCTAAGACTGCTCCTACCGCGAAATCACTTGCATCACACATGAGCTCAAAAGGTAGCGTCCAATCTGGTGGAACAACAATGGGTACCGAGGTAAGCTTTTCATTTAGGGTTTCGAATGCTTGGACGCAATAATCATCAAAATTGAAGACTTTATCCTGTTCAAGCAAATTGCACAGGGGTTTAGTAATTTTAGAAAAATTATGAATGAACCTCCTGTAAAAACCTGCATGTCCAAGAAAGCTTCGGATTCCTTTAACCGAACTTGGTGGGGGTAATCTCTCGATCACGTCCACCTTGGCTTTGTCTACTTTAATTCCCTTAGATGAAATCTTGTGGCCGAGCACTATTCATTCATCTACCATAAAATGGCACTTCTCCCAATTAAGGACTAAATCGGTTTCTTCACATCTTGCCAACACCTTCTCTAAATTGCCGAGGCAACTGTTGAAGTCATTACCAAAAATGAAAAAAATCATCCATGAAGATCTCAAGGAAGTCTTCGACCATGTCTGAAAAGAGTGTCATCATGCATCTTTGGAAGGTTACTGGGCATTACGCAATCCGAACGGCATCCTTCAGAAAGAATAAGTGTCGTATGGGCATGTGAATGTTGTCTTTTCTTGATCTTCTGGTGCTATGGCAATTTGATTGTAACCTGAGTAACCATCAAGAAAACAATAAAAGGGTTTAACTGCAAGACGGTCAAGCATTTGATCAATAAAGGGTAATGGGAAGTGATCTTTCCTAGTGGCTTTGTTTAGGTTTCGATAATCCATACAAACCCTCCAACCGGTCACAGTCCTGGTTGGAATGAGTTCATTGTTTTCATTACTTATCACCGTTATACTTCCCTTTTTCGGTACACATTATACAAGACTTACCCATGTACTATCCAAGATAGGGTATATGATGCCAGCGTCAAGCCACTTGATGATTTCTTTCATTACAACCCTTTTTATGACATGATTTAGTCTCATCTGGGTCTCAATCGAAGGTTTGTGATCATCTTCCAACAAAATCTTGTGCATGCACACTGTCGGGCTAATTCTCTTCAAGTCGGCAATTGTCCACCCTATTGCCTTCTTGTGTAGCATCAACATTTTGATCAGCTTCTTTTTCTGCATAGGCTGTAACTTAGAGGAAATAATTACAGGCAATGTATTATCGGTTCCCAAATAAGCATATTTTAGTTACCCTATGTAAACACAAACACGAATCAAGTTGGACAGTGCGTGTAAGGGCCTTGTTATTTACCATTCAACAAAGAGAAGAAAAAAATACCGTATCTGAATTCATCTCAAGACTCATTCTCACCCAATGTGAGATTTACATGCAGTACCAAATTCTTGGGCATTACCAACCTATTCAAAATCCATATATTTTTTTTGAATAAAGGATATGATAGTCTAAATAGTTAAATATTGTTTAAAAAAAATCACCCGTAAAATATTATTATCTAATTCACATAAAAAAGAGAGGGGGGATACCCTAGAAGTATAGGCTGTTAGAGAGCACGAGGGAGGCCGAAGGTTCGTCTAGGATGAGATGGTGGGGTTACATCACAAATTAAATCAGCGGGCGAAGCCGCCGCCGTGAGGAAGCTGGGTAGAGGTTGCTAAATTACCCAACTAAATTGGTGTATTTAGTTAGCATTAAGTTATAGTTTTAGACTACATTATAATTATTTCCTTTTACAATTTATTCTACCTAATATTGCTTACTATAATAAAATTCGAGTTATCTATAGATTTCGAATTGATTTGTTTCGGATTTAGAGTTGAAATTATACATAAGTCTTAAAATTGTTAACCTCTATGTAGGGGTATACATTCGATTAACCGACCGAACTGAATTACCCAAAATTTATTAACTATTTTTTTTTTCTTTTAACCGTTACTCAAACCTTTTTTTTCAAAATTTTTTAACCGAACAAAAAAATTTCGGTTAAATCAGTCGGTTTTCGAATTAACCGAAATTTATTATAAAATTTCGGATAAATTACACAATTGGTCACTAAATTATGCTAAAATGATCTTTTTAGTCACTAAACTTTCATTTTATGCTAATTTGATAAAAGTTTAATGACCATTTTATAATATATCAAAAAAATTTAATGATCATTTTATAATTTTTAAAAGTTCAATGACTAAAAATAAATATATTTAATATATATAATATTTAATATATAATAATTTTGGTTAATTCGGTTAATTAATCGGTTTCGAACCGAAGTAACCGATAACCGAATTTTCTAAAAAAATTAACCGTTAACTGAACTTATCTAAAATTAACCAAAAATTAACCAAAAAAATTTAGTTCAGTCGGTTAATTCGATTAAAACCGAATAATGCACACCCCTACCTATATGTCATCTTCTTTGAAATTGTTAGACTTTGGGAGAATTGGATCGCGAAATTTCATCAAGTTCGTCGAGAAGCAAATATGACTGTTAATGGTTTTACAAAAGTTACAAACTCCACCGATGGCTCTCTATCACTCTTTGAATTTACTTGGTATCTATGAAGATAAAAATATTTATATTTTAACATTCACGAAAAATAAAATATAATACGATAACAATAAAACATAAAATAGATTTAACTTTCCCCCACCTTCATTGCTATCTCTATTATTTCCCATCTAATGGGTAGGTCGACGAGAATATTACCATTCTGGTTCCTCACCAACCCTAAATGTACGAGTAATTAACCCCACACCTAGCTTTTCACTATATATATATATGTATATACCTTTTCCATTTCGGTTTTCCAAATCCCATTCCCTTCCTTATTCTGCTATTTCACTTGTTATTCTTTTTTATTTTTTTCTATCATTTGTGTTCCAAAATTTTGGATCTTTAAATTTAATGTTAGTTTGTGGGTAAAAATATCTGATCCGATCGATCCGTTAATCTGATTCGAAAATTCGGATATCAAATTCATTTTTTTATTTTCGTATAGTATGTTTGATATGTTTTTTTTTTTTTAGATCAGATACGGATCTCAATATTTTAAGTTTCAGATTGTTTGAAAATCCAAAATATCCAAAAACCCAAAATTCCATGTATATGAATATTGTTATATTTAGCAATTTAATGTTTTAAAAAATCGAAAGTTTCATAGTTGTGAATCTTGTTATACGCAATGCTTCAAACTCGAGACCTGCTTAAGCCATACCAAGCTGCTTACCATTTGTACTGACCCACTGGCATATCCTACTCCTTTTTATTTATAAATAACATTATTAATCTAGAACAATTTTCTAAATTCATTGAAATATAAATTTTAGCTATTATTATCAAATTTGACCCTTAATTATGATACTAAGATGGGGCTTAAATACGTCCCTTAATTTAAACTTGAAATTTTATTTTATTTGATTTTTTTAGCATGATTATGAGCTCAGGCTTTGCTATATGAGATTTAATCATAATTGATAATAATGTATTTCTTGCCCAATTATTGCAAATAATGATTGTTTGGGAAAAACTAGTTCTACAAAAATAACGGATAGCAAAAATATTATTTTTTATATTTATTTACACGAAACAAATCGAGTTGGCATTGTCGTTTTCGACCTCACATATTAAATTTTTATAATATTTAATTAGAATGAATCGATTAATAAATTAAATATCGATGATTATAAAAAAAATGGATCGTGTGATTTAATCACACTTATAAGTAATGGTTTATTCTCTCTCTTTTTTACCGATAAATGCACATAATAGTTTATTTGAGGAAACCTAGGGTTTTGATAATTTCAATCTTTTTCATATTTTAGTTCTCATGAAAAGAGCCAAAGTTTTGAGTAAGCTTCTTCACAAGATCTCAATTTTTTACTTAATTAATCACAACCAGAGATTAGGGAATCATTTAGATGATAACTCGGTTTTTGAGTAAGCTTCTTGTTTTTCTTTTATTATTCTTACCCTCCAAATCTCTGCACTCTTTTTCTAAATTCATTGTTAAATATCTCTTTTATTAAATTATTTGTAGCTATGTATTAATGGGATTGATCCAAGTGGTAAGCAGCTTGATATCACTTAAGCATATATCTTGAGTTCGAGGCCTTGTGTATACAGATAATCCATATTATGAGGTTCACCCACTAAAGTTAGATGTACAATGCGGATCGGTTTATGTTAGAAATTTGGTATGCGGCAAAAATATTCAAAACGATAATGACATAGACCAAGACATGCACATGAGACAAGATTTAACGTGGTTCAGCATAGCCTACCTCCACGGACGAGAGAAACGAACGAACCACTATTAACGTAGAGAACCCGAAGAGTACAAATACATAATAACTCATGTAATCTCAAAACCCGGTGTACAAATCCCATGACCCGGTGGAACCAAAACACTCTTCCCAACATCCATACAATACCCATCTCTACAACGTAGGCACAATAGTTGTAGAGATCCTAAAAGTGGTTACATCTTTCCAGAGTAATTCTCCCTATCTCTCTCATTCTCTTGTTCTCTTATAATTCAAAAGGTTAAACCTATTCTATATTTATAGACCCAAATACTTGGTCACCAAGAAATCTTATTCAATAAAATCTCTATCTAAAATAGATTTTACTCATTAAAGTAAATCTTAATTACCAAGTAAATTTCAACCACTAGAATTACAATAAAACTCAACTTAATTACCAATTAGAATTTGAGTCAAAATATAACAAATCTCCCCATTGACACAAATTCTATTTGAACATTGGTCTTCAAGTCTTCAACAGCTTCAATTTTTACGTAAACCAAATATCCGTTGAAGCACCGCCACCAAGTCTTCAACAACTCCAATTCTTACGTAGTATCCGTTGAAGCACCATTGAATTTTGAGAATTACTCCCCCTGCAACTAAAAGCTCGTTGCAACAATACTCCTCTGGCATGTTTCCAACATCCCATCTCAAAATCCGCAGCAAAAATTCCTCCACAATCGTGCAGCTCGAACCATAGCTCTGATACCATTTGTTAGGAATTTGGTATGCGGCAAAATAACCAAAACGATAACGCCATAGACAAATACATGCACACGAGACAAGATTTAACGTGGTTCAGCATAGCCTACCTCTAGGACGAGAGAAACTAACAATCCACTAATAACATAGAGAACCCGAATAGTACAAATACATGATAACCCATGTAATCTCAAAAACTGGTGTATAAATCCCATGACCCGGTAGAACCAAAACAATTTTCCCAACATCCCTAAAATACCAATCTCTACAACGTAGGCACAATAGTTGTAGAGATCATAAAAGTGGTTACATCTCTCCAGAGTACAATACCCATCTCTACAACGTAGACACAATAGTTGTAGAGATCCTAAAAGTGGTTACATTTCTCCAGAGTAATTTCTCCCTCTCATTCTCTTGTTCTCTCATAATTCAAAACGTTAAACCTAGTCTATATTTATAGACTCAAATACTTGGTCACCAAGAAACCTTATTCAATAAGATCTCCACCTAAAATAGATATTTACTCATTAAAGTAAATCCTAATTATCAAGTAATTTTCAATCACTAAAATTTCAATAAAATTAACTTAATTACCAATTAAAATTTGAGTCAAAATATAACAGTTTAGATTAATCATGAAAAAACCTTAGAGAATCGAACCAAAAAAATATTTATAGGTTTGTGTCTTCTAAACAAATTTCTCCGTAGACCGACTTTAGATTCGTTAGATTTTATTACTCGAAAACAATATGTATTTTTTATTAGTGATTGTCATGTTACTATATATACACACGCGTACATAATAAAAAAATATTATCGTTTAAATAATCTTTAAATTCAATGATATATATAAAATTTTTTGTTACTTTTCTTAACAATGTCACTATTAAATTTAAATGGGCATTTCTAAAATGAAGAAGGTCAAATATAAGATAAAAAAAAAACGACAGATTACAAAATATATTACCAAAAGATACATAAATTGTTACCAAAGTCACGTGTACAACGCGAGTCAGATCGAATTAATTATGACGAAACATTTAAAATTAAAAGGACAACAAAAATAGTATAATATTATACCAATTTTTATATCTCCAATAATGTTTTATTTATGTTTTAACAACATTTTTCTACTTTATATTAACATTCTTCACCATATTTGAAGTCTTTGACTTCAGCAATAAATGACAGTGGCCTATATTCCCTTGTCAAAGTTCATGTTTTTTTCTTTTCCCTGGGTATAAAACAAAATGTGACGGAAACGTACCATAACTGTGAGCTGTCTAAAGCAAGACCGAATTTGGTGAAATTAATAAATCTGTCTAAAGCTACTTTCCATTTTCTTGGAAAATTTTGACCATTTGGTTTCCACACATTTGCAACACGTTTTTCGTCGACAATTTGTCCGGCTAATTTGATCGAATACTGTTTTCGTTAGGAATATTCATAATAGGTTAACCGTATTATTTATCATAAATAATTGATTAAACGTTACAACAGTTATTAAACCGTAACTTAATCATTAAGAAATAGTTAACTGTTAAATTTTTAAAAGGTTATCCGTTATTTAACGGTTTGGTTACTTTTCACATTTTCGCTACTTCTTTTGAGAATAATAAAATTATTTTCTCGATAAATATTATATTAAAATTTTTAGAAAAATATTTAAATAGATAAATATTAATAAAAAACTTCATTTTATGTCCAAATACTTTCATAGCGGTTAATCAATAAGTTAACCATTAACCATAATTTTTAGCGGTTGGTTAACTGAAACCGTTTAAGCTTAACGATAAATTAATTAAACGATAAAATTTAATTTTATACCGGTTAACGATTTATTTTGCACACTCTTAGTTTTCGTTGTTTGTTTGTTTTCTAAGGGAAGGAAACAAGATTATCCAGAATCGAATTCGAAATTTAATTTCAATCGAGACATAAATGACGCTCCTTATCGATTACATTACAAACGATACTTCTTATCAGTACATCACATGTTTGATTGACAAAAAAAATAATATTGTGTTTGTTTTTTAGTTCGAAATCATTTTAGAGTACTTCGGGGTTAGTCAATATTTTTTTTATACTTACAAAATCCTTATTAAACACTTATTTAAGCTACATTTACAAATCCTTACAAAATCCTTCAATTTACAAATGCTTTTTAAACGTATTTTAAGAATTAAAAGTATTTTTCGACTTAACTACTGATTTTCGATTTACTGACTAATCCAAATGGAGTTTTGCATAGACCCATTATGGAACGACTCTCATAATATAATTTTTTCATTTACAACGTTATGATTCGAACCTCTGACATTGTTTAAGGGATCTAGTGCCTCATCCTTCTAGACCAACTGGTTGTTGGTGAATTAAAGTATTTTTCGAGTGTAAGTAATAATGAACATATATTTTGAAATTAAAACCGTTTTTTGAAAATTTCAATCGAAAACTAAAAACTAATGTTGCGTTTGGTTGTCAGAAAATTGATACTCCATTTTCGTTTTCATGAAAAAAAGGAAGAAAACATGTTTGACTCACATTTTTTAAAATAGTTTTAAAAATAAAAATGTGTGAAAATTAGAAAACATTAAAAAATAATTTTGAAATTAAAAGTTAATGTATTTTATATATAATAATATTAACGAATTCGTATATCATTTAAATAAATATTTTTCTTATAGATTTAATGTCTAAAATAAACATTTTATTTTCTTAAAAACATTTTTTGAAAGCAAAATTATACCCTTAATCTCAAAACAAAATTTGAACACTTTTCAAAAATAACGTTAAGCTAGCCTTTAACATCACTATTTTATTTGATAGTTTTTATAATTATTGAATATTTAATTATGAATGTCATCCCTCTACTTTACGAAAATTAAAAAGCTAATAATTTTTATTATTACAATTGAAAATTACCATTTTTATCATTATATTTAATAATGGAATTCCTATGATATGGTGAAACATTTACAACCCTCTCTCATTTCCAATTTCATTGACTCCTTCATTTAAGAATTCTAAGTTCTTTCAATGTTTGTTGATATTATAGACCAGAATTCGAGTTATGCGTCACACATCTGAGGTTGAAGCTACGAATTTAATGTCGAGGGTCGAAATAAAATTATAAAAGTTTATGTGTCAAAACTGAGACGATTGTCATCGACAAATTCTCGGGCATACTTTGTTTCACAAATTTATAATGATATAAAAACTTTAAAATATTTTTTAATTACCAATATGTAAAAGAAATTTTTATTATATAGCGTTCAATTTTCATTTCTTTTTGCTTGTATTTTCTTTGAAAGAAGAAAAATCCCGTAATTGATTTTTATATCTTAACCAATGACAAAAGGCTTTTTTTTTTTAATTAACAATTGTGAACTACCTTGATCCTGTCCCGTTCCTACAAACACCGTTATTTAAATTCGAATCATCGAAAAAGAATAAATCGTCTTAAACCACTTAAACCATTCAATAAGTTCAACCAATGACAAAAGTTAATTTAGCAAAGTCCTTGCAATGAATTTTTTATTAAATAAAGAGATATTACATTTTAAAGACAAATGTCGAGATTTAAACTTATAAAAGATGAGACAATGTGAATATCTTTTTTTTGCCCTTCTGGTTTTTAGGGCTTCGCTTTGACTGATCTGGACCGACCCGCGTTACACACCTGACTTTGGTGGTGAGTCTCCCAGCGAAGATTTTCTGCATACACAACGTCTCGAACTCGAAACCAACTTAAATAATACCAAACTTCTTACTACTTGGATACAACATGAACATTCTTAGTCAAAGCTTTTTTTTTTTTATTGCTTGAATTGGCCAGTTTCAAGATATGAGAAGTTAATAGGACAGGGACACTGTTGAGTCTACCAAATTTATTGGTTGGATAGTTGGATTTGTCAGCCAATTTATGGGCCTTTTTAACTCCAACTATCATTCTTGATTATGGACCCATCTTTCTCGTCACCCTATCCAAAAGGGGGAAAAACAAAAGGATTATATTGATTCCAAACATATTTTTCCCTACATTTGAAATATATTTTTTCTACTTTTTAAATAAAGAGTTTAATTCCATTATTTTGATTTATTAATTGAAGCTCGATTGATAATATTATCAACAGACTTTCATTAAATTAGATTACCTAAAATTAGGAGAACATATAAACACAAATACGACTCAAAAAATGGTATTGGACATGATATTGGGCCGTTTTCATATTCGGATTGAACCTTGGGTAGAGCTTGTTAGGACCAGGTTTGACTCGACTCGATCACTTTAATTTTTTTAACATATTTAAAATAATTATTATAATTTTGAATTAGAAATAATAAATCGTTTAACTGAAATCGAATAAAATAGATAGACTTTTCTTTCGACACGATTAACTTAAATGTCCAAACCCACAAATTCCTAGAAGCCCAAATCCATAAATCCTACTTAAAAAGCCTAAAGTAAATGAAGAAAATCCAGTTGTTCCATCAGCTGTAAGAAAAGCGTAATTTCAATCCTGGAGTTTTTTTTATTAAGTAGAGATTTATTATATTGTTAAGATAAATTTAGGGTTTGAATTTATACAAAATAAGAGTATATGAATATATTTAGATCTTAAACATTTAGTCAATTAATAGATCTTAGTTCTAATGTTTTGAATTCAAAGAGGATTTGCAATAATGTTAGCCATTCTTAGGCTGAGTTTACCATTGAAGTTAGAAACTAGCTTTGGGAAGGCCAAACGGCCGTTTGGAAAAGCTGAAAAAATCAGCTTCTATAAATGCCCGTTTGAAGGGCTAAAATCATATTTGTAAACAGACCTTTAGTTCCTTTCACTAAAATAATATCAACCGATACTTGTTTCATTTTCTCCTTTTTGTTGGTTCTTAATCTTATGGTCTCAAATTAATTATCTCATACACTGGCGGTAAAAATAAAAAAAGTTTCCATAAACGTATTAATTTTAGGGATTTAAGGTTTTAAGTGTAGGGGTATAAGATTTAGGGTTTAGAGATTATGGTTTAATTTTTAACCTATAAACTTTAAATTCTAACCACAACCCTAAATTTAAAACTGGTCAATTAAACCCTAAACTCGTCCATTAAATATTATAGTCTAAATAGAAATGATCGGGTAATTTGTATCTTAAAAAAATCATTAGAACCAATTATTATATTATTATAAGCCCATTATAAACGGAGCCAAGTCAGCCCATTTTCCTTTTTTTTCTATAAAAGTAAGAATAAGGTGTTTTCAGTTTTTCATCAATGCATGGCTATACGACGTCGTTAAATTCTTCTTCTTTCATGAATCGATAAGAAAATGTTCTCCCAATTTTGTTCTTAGTTAGCTTCTGCTTTCTTCACTGAAAGCTTAAATTGATGGCGCTGAAATTTCCCATTTCATTCCCAATTTTCGCGCCACTGTCGCCGAACCCTTATACTTACCCTAACGAACCCAGCCATCGACCGCAGACGGAGATTCGATTCTCCTGCTGGAACAACGCCAACGCCGGCGCGTCCAACAAGAAATCGAAGATGACATTCGTCGCAACCGCCGCTTCGATTCTGCCACCAAGATTGCCTCCATCATCGAAACCTCCGCCGCCGCACCACCACTACAACCAGGAACCTACAAATCCTTCGGCTCCCCTTCCTCTCCTTCCAGACCTTCAATTCCAGGCAAGAAATCCAAGTACTCCAAACCTCCAAACCACCCAGCGTTTCGCAAATTCTCCAAAACAGCCAATCCTCCGCCAACCTCTCCACTCGACAAGAAACAAACGAATGTTGCGGTTGGCAAAGACGGCCTCTCTTTCTTCATCGACGGTGCGCCGTTCGAGTTCAAATACAGTTACACTGAGACGCCTAAAGTCAAGCCGGTAAAGCTAAGGGAACCACCCTACTCGCCGTTTGGACCTACGACCATGGCTAGGCCATGGACAGGCCGAGCTCCACTGCCACCAAGTAAGAAAAAGATGAGGTAATTCGATTCTTTCGTATTGCCTCCGCCCAACAAGAAAGGGGTTAAGTCCATACAGAAACCTGGCCCGTATTTGCCCGGGACTGGTCCAAGGTACGTCCAGTCGAGAGAGGAGATTTTAGGAGAGCCATTAACTTCAGAGGAGGTTAAGGAGTTAGTAAACAGCTGCTTGAAGTCTCAACGACAGTTGAATATGGGTAACAATCCGATTGTTTTCTCCTTTTTATTTGCATTTCTTTCATTAAAACTGAATTTCTCGAACAAATTTATATGCAATTACCGTGTTATTAGTTAAGTAAATTAGAGTTGATTATGAAATTTAGTTGATAATCCGAATTATACTGCATTTCCATTTTTATGTTTAGGTAGGGATGGTTTGACACACAACATGTTAGATAATATACATGCTCATTGGAAACGGCGAAGAGTTTGTAAGATAAAATGCAAAGGAGTTTGTACTGTGGATATGGACAATGTGTGTGAGCAGCTAGAGGTTTGTTCTTCTGTTACTACTCGTTTTAAGATCGGTTTACCTTAACTTGTGTTAATGTTTGATTTATGAGAGGATATGGAAAGCACTATTGGTTAGACTCGTTTTTGATTTTTGTATTGTGTTTGTTTTACATTTGATTTGGCAGGAAAGAACAGGAGGGAAAGTTATTTTCCGAAGAGGGGGGGGGGGGGGGTTTCTATTCCTTTTCCGAGGTAGAAATTACAATTATAAAACTCGTCCTCGTTTCCCTCTTATGCTGTGGAAGCCTATTACCCCTGTGTATCCACGGTTGATTCAGCGTGCCCCCGAGGGTCTAACACTAGAACAAGCCACTGAAATGAGAAAGAAGGGGAGGAATTTAATGCCAATACGCCAACTTGGTAAGCTGCAGGTAGAAGTGGATAGTGAAACTTTATAAAGAATGCTTCAATCTTGCCTGTTTTGAAAATATACAAATTAATGTTTTGCATACTTCGCAGCGAAGAACGGTGTGTATGCTGACCTTGTAAAAAATGTTAGGGAGGCATTTGAAGAGTGTGAACTTGTCCGGATTAATTGTCAAGGGATTAAGGGAAGTGACTTTCGGAAAATTGGTGCCAAACTTAAGGTTCGGTATATTTATATAGTTTATATATTTTGTTAACGCTTTCACATATTGAGAACCATAAAATGAATAACCTTATTTCTTTTTTTGCAGGACCTGGTCCCATGTGTGCTAATCTCATTTGAAGATGAACACATTTTAATGTGGAGAGGAAACAACTGGAAGTCTTCCTTCTTGAAACCAGCATTAAACACAGGCATAAACAAAAATGTGGCAAACGAAGTTTCCATCACCGGACAGTTGGAAGAACAAAAATTGGCACCAGCTTACGTTGAAACAGCTGGTACAGGCTCACCACTCATTAGTTCTCAAGATAGTAGCATCAAGAAAAGGGAGTCTGTTGAAAATGAGCTAGCAAATGTAGCTCCCAATGCAAAGCCATATACAACGGAGGCTATGGAAACAACATTAGATGGGATAGATTATGCCAGTGACGAGTTCGATAGTTCTGAAAGCATGACCTATGGTCTTGAGCCTATATTAGGTAACTCCGGCCGAGCAAATGAAGAGCCATCAGCTATGCCAATGGAAAGTGATGTCAGGCCCAAGAGTCCTGAGAGTAGTCTAAGCCATTCGGAGTCTTCTGTTGCTGGTTTGTTGAATCATGACAAGCTGGAAATTGTAGCTCAAGCTTTGCTAGATATCAATGGGCCAGCAAAAACAACTGCACCTTGTACCGAGAGGGTTTTGCATCTAATGAAACAAGCTGTTGAGAATGGAAGTGCAGTTGTATTGGACGATGCTACTTTGGATGCTGAGGAAATATATAAAAGATCCGTTGCTTTTGCCCAGTCTGCGCCACCTGGGCCAGTTTTTAGGCGTCACCCTCGTAAAGTGGCTATCCAAGAGAATGAAGAGGAAGAACCTAAGAATTTGGAAGTGAAGGAAGTCACAGCAGTTCCGTATAAGAGAGGAAATGAAAAACAAGCTTCTAAAACTCGAAAATTCAAAGACATAGATGAACATCATTCGGATGTAGTACCAAAAGGAAGCCTGAGAGTTGATGAACTTGCTAAACTATTAGCTTAATCAACATTAGTTTATAGCCTGAGATCTTCCCCTGCTTATGTTTATTGCATCGGGATCATCTTTTACATGTATTTATGAAATGCTTGCTAAGATTTTTCCAATAAACAATTTAGAGAAGAATGAGCTTCCTTCAGTCATTACTGATATTATATTTGTTTTTTGTTTTTTTCCACTTCTCCTTAGAAAATTACAGTAAATTGTTTATGAGAAATCCAAAGAGTATTAACAACTTAAAAGGTAAAGGATGTGAACAGAGTGGTTTTGTTTTAGATGGTATTACATAGTTGGCATTTTGATATCCTTTTCGTTGTCATCTTCGACATATCTCTTCCAGAACAAATGGTCTTTCCAGAGAAGATAGATTTCCTCGATCAGAACTCGCTTTGTTTCCGGCAAGAGGAAGAAAATGAAGCTGCTCATTATGAATATCAAGCCAGCGAATAGCAAGAAAATTCCATATTTGAGTTGACAAAGTGACACAAGGAAGCACTGTGCTATCAAAGCTGTGAAGAGAAGGTTGACGCAGACAACCATGCTTTGGCCAGCTGATCTAGTCTCCAACGGGAAGAGCTCGCTTGGAACTAGCCACCCTAGAGGACCCCAAGACCGTAAGCAAAGACGAATAAGCAGATGATTACCACAAGGAACCAACCGATGGCTTGTGGAAGTTCTTCTCCTTCTCCAAACTCAAGGGCAAGGGTTATGGCCACAGCAATCTGTATCAGATACTCAAATCATTACATCCAGACATGACAATGATGCCTGCAAATCAGTTAAAAGGTATGCAACAAAATGTATGCATAACTTACCATGTCGCAGAACATCTCGGTACCGGCTTCCGAAAAGAAAGCTCTTCTGCCAAATCTGTCCACCAGAGCCATTGAAACGAGGGTAGCTGTAGCGATGTCCCTCTCGCTAAAAAAAATAGATGATTTTTTTTTTTTTTTTGAAAATGATGTTTTCCGTGTGAGAGTTTTGCAAAATCATATTTTATTTAAAAATGGAGTCGCCATCGGCCACTCAAGGTGGACCGGACACCATGAAAACCAAAGATTTAAAATTGATGGGTTCGAGAGTCGGTTACGGATGGGGAAGGATTAGCACCCCACACCGCCCAAAATTGGTACTTTAATAATTACCGATTTATTAATATTGGACTTTCCGAAATAAAATGACGATTAAATTAAAATTTGGTTATAAGTGCGAGTAGATTTTAAAGGCCTCGTTATCCGAGAATAAACGCCCAACCACTATCACTACGCCTGATACTGGCCCCATTTACGCTCGGATAAAAGGGCACCGCATTGACAAAATATATATCCGAAATGCAACTTAAAAACATGGCGAACATAAATAAATACAATGCGATAAAATAAATAAATACTAACATGATAAAATTCTAATCTAACATATAAAGCGCTAATCTTAAACATTCATAAATATTAATCTAACTTAAAAATAATAATAATAATAGTAATCATGCTAAAATATGTGAACCAAATAAAAAAGAGAACTAGTAATTAAAATGCATGATGTGATAATAATGCATGATTCATACTAATATACATAAAAACAATATGGAAATAGCAAGTTAAGGACTAAAATAATACAAAATGCATGGGCAAAAACGTGAAATGCATGAAACAACCTAAAGTTAAATTCAAAGGCTAGAATGCATAATCATTAAATGACATGGCAACAATATCAAACATTATAGGGTTAAAACGAAACAAATATAAAACACCAAGAGATAAACTCAAATAAATAGAAATTACACGCTGAAAATTAAAATATAGTGACTAAATTGAAATAAAACAAAAAAAAAATATACAAAAACATGAAAAAAGGACAAAAGAGAAGGGAAACGGAAACACGAGGGACCAGAACTAGAAATAACCCTGGATATAACCCTGGATATGAGTGAAAACGGGATTTAAACTGCATGACCAAGGGTGTAATTAGACCCTAGACAGAAATGAGAACGAGAGAAGAGATGAGGGGCTATTTGTGCAATTAACCCATTATCAAACACGCGGATCCTCCCCGGATTCGGGTCACCGCATCGTGTTGGGCTTCAAAACTACGTCATTTTGCGTCTTTTGGCTGGTTTAATATACCAACATGTTATATTTTTTAAGAGTTTAAGAAATAAAACCCTAAAAGCTTTGCAACCCCACATTTTTTATTCGAACGACGCCGTTCACGCTCTCAAGATGTCATTCACCGGCCACGGCGGTCTCACGGCGAGGAACGGCGGGACGAAGGTAAGCTCTCTGATATCTCTCTTTTTTGTTTTTTGCTATTCGAAATAAAAATAAAACGAAATAAGTTCGATTTCAAAAGAAAAAACCTTGAATCTTCTTGTATTGCTTTCGAATTTGTTCTTACAAATTTCTCATTTGTTCTCTGTTTTTTTTCCGAACCCACCATTTTTTTCGAATATCAGCCCCTTTTTTACATTTTGTTTCGGTTTATATATCGAATCTCCTACACTAACCCTTCTTCTTTTTGATTTGATACAACATATATGATGGAGAAAGCTTGGATTTTAGGGAGATGGCAGGGCATGGTTGAGGGTTTGGCGTGTGCAGGGCATGTGGTTGGTCAGATTAGGTGTAGGGTTAGGATAGATAGATTTTATTTGATTTAGTTTTAGTTTTAGGGATTGGGTTAGGGTTTGTTTTGGGGTTAAATTATTTTGGGTATTTGGTTTAATTTGGGGCTTCGGGGGGTTAACGGAGATGGTGGTCGGAGAGTGAGGACGGCGGTGGTGGCAGCACTGGCGGCGTCGGTACAGTTTAGGATTAGGGATTTTAGGTTAAAGGGTATTTTGGTAATTTTAGGGTTAATGGGTCAGGTTTTAATATTTGGGTCAAGTATTTGGTATGGTTTGGGTTTATGGATTTAGGTTGGGAAAAAACGGGTTATCACAGCTGCCTCTCTTTGCTCATTGTTGTGTAACAACAATAGAGCAAGGACTAAAATGACCCATTTTTGTCCGGTTCGGCTGGTCATCTCCCCTCTTGACGTATATTTTTTTCTTCTGTGGATCTTCTTTCTCTTCAATGCATGTCTTTTTTCTTGACTTGATCGATCCACCTTGTCACTCTTGGGGAAACAACATCTTCAGAATGGGGGGTTGTCTGTTGGGGAATCAAAATGAGTCCCACTTGCTACATTATTGATGATAAGCTAATACCTAAAGAGAGTTCGACCCAGCTACAACACCGATGAAGAGGCAGGGTCTACAAAATTCGATCCAGCTGCAACACTGACGATGAGGCAAGACCGATGGATGAAAGTCCTGATGTCTGATCCAGCTACAACTCTGACGAAGAGACAAGACCAGAAAACTGACAACTTCTTCCTTTTTTTGATACAACTTTGATAAAACTTGAAAGTTAGTAAATTTTGACCAAGCTACAACACCGACGAAGAGGCATGGTCTAAAATTAGTAATGTTGATCCAGCTACGACACCGACGAAAAGGCAGGATCAAGAGTTAGTGAATTTGGTTTAGCTACAACACCGACGAAGAGGTAAGATCGGAAGTTACTAGATTTGGTTCAGCTACAACACCGACAAAAAGGCAGAACCGAAAGTTAAGTTTGACCAAGCTACAACACTGACGAAGAGGCAAGGTCTGAAGATTTGATCCAGCTACAACTCTGACAAAGAGTCAGGATCGGTGGATGAAAGTTCTGATATCTGATCCAGCTACAACTCTGACGAAGAGGCAGGATCGAAGGATTGAAATCTCATTTTGATTTTTTTTTTTTTTTTTTTTCGTTTTTTCCTTTTTTTTGAATTTAATTTTTGCATTTTTTCCTTTTTTCTCTTTTCTTGCTTTTTTCTTCATTTTTTTTTCAAGAAACAACATTGATAAAATTTGAAAATTAGTAAATTTTGACCAAGCTACGACACCGACGAAGAGGCATGGTCTAAAGTTAGTAATGTTGATCCAGCTACAACACCGACAAAGAGGCAGGATCAAAAGTCAGTGAATTTGGTCTAGCTGCAACACCAACGAAGAGGCAAGACCGATGGATGAAAGATTTACAACACCGAAGAGGAGGCAGAACCGAAAGTTAAATTTGACCAAGCTACAACATCGACGAAGAGGCAAGGTCTGAAGATTTGATCCAGCTACAACTCTAACGAAGAGCCAGGATCGGTGGATGAAAGTTTTGATATCTGATCCAGCTACAACTCTGATGAAGAGGCAGGATCGAAGGATTGAAAGCTCATTTTGATTTTCCCTTTTTTTTTTTTTTTATTTCTATTTTTCTTCTTTTTTTCCTTCTTTTCCTTTTTCTCTTTTTTCTCTTTTTTCTTCTTTTTCCTTTTTTAATTTTTTTGATTTTTTTCTTTCTTTCTCTTTTGATTTTTTTTTAATTTTTTCTTTTTTGATTGATTTTTTAGCTACAATTATAATAAAAAGGTAAATTCCGAGTAAAATTTAGGTCTAGCTGCAACACCGTCGAAGAGGCAAGACCTGGAGAGGATTTGATCTGTCACACCGCTGACGAAGATACTAGATCAGCAAAATGTGAGACACACTACACCACCGACAGAGAGGTAAGACCGAATAGAAACTTTGATATGCAACACCGACGAAGACGAGATCTGGATAGTTTTTTTATCTGCTGCCACTGATGGAGAGACTAGATTAGCAAAATGTGAGACCCGCTACACCACCGATGGAGAGACAGGATCCGGATGAAAAATCTAATCTGCAACACCACCGACGGAGGCAAGATCTACATTAAGTTGGCATACCACCACTGACGGAGGCATGATTTGCAAGATGTTGGATGATTGCGCCACTGACAGCGAGATAATTTTTTTGAAAAATTTGCTCGGCTTCTCTATTGATAGAGAGCAGGATCTGGAAAGAATTTTTGTTGGCAGGAGTGATAGTCGGGAAATTGTTAGCATCCGTCACACCATCGTTGGAGGAATCAAATCCTACAAAAGAAAAAACATTGGTTAGTAATTGTCAATGATTTTGTTGCTGATACCTTTTATTTTGGGTGTTTCAACATCTTCTTCGTGTTTGGCCTCCCTCAAGACTAGGGTTGGCCCTCTTGTCATTGCCCCCATGTTGAGAGTACTCGGTCTTTTTCGTAGATTTGTTATGTACAAGCAAGATTGCATGAATGTATCTAATTTTATGTTTAAATGCACGTGTCTACCCTAAATGCATGGTGATTTTGGTGTATGTACTTAATCTAAATGTATGACGTATGCAAAAATAATTCCATGCAAGATAAATGCAACTACATGCATGAATGTGACATGATTTTTTTCGATCCCCAAGAAGATACCCCTGACTCCTTACTGGTCCCGTCGGGATCTTAGTTTTTTCATACGGTGGTGCCCCGACTTTGTCTTGGGTTCGATCAGCTTTCATCTGAGTGGATGCCCCAAAATTTTGTTCATTACGTGACATCATCTGACACTGCTCTTGCATCAAATTTGAAACTTTAGGGTGATGTATTTTGGATATTCAAGACTCAGATACGAACAAAAGATGCTTGCATTGCTACTTGTAGTTTTGATCCCTTACAAAATACTCTCACCACCATCGTACTTAAGTCGGTGAGGTTGGTTTACAAAAAGCATTGCTCTGAAAGTGATAAAAACTACAAGGGGACCTACTATGGTCAAGAAAGTGCAATACTTAAGCTGGATTAAAACATGGTCCAGTTCAAAAAACCTTCAACACACCCTCAATTGGCATCTTCATGTTTCAGTAACGGGTCTTTGCTTGTAGCCGTTCTTGTTGAGTTATCAAAGATTACCACCCCAAGCTTTTTCCACCAACTTTTTGAAACCAAAGCAGTTTTCAATGGTATGGCCAACCTGTCCCGCGTGATAATCACATTTTGCATTGGGATCATACCATTTCGGGAAGGAGGTTGTACCGGATCTCGGTAAAAAGGTGCCACCATGTGGACATCATACAACTGCTTGTACAGTTCTCCATAAGAAACTGGTAGTAGAGTAAATTCTACGTTTTCAGCGTTCTTCCTCTGACCAGAGCCTTGGCTTGAGGAACCGTGAGCACTTGGCATGGCCTTAGGTTGCACAACTGTGATAAGCTTAGAATATCTGGTATTATAAACTCCCGCAGAGTTTACTTCATGATCTTTCTTTGCATGATAGAGCTTTTTCTGGGACGAACTACCTCCATCATCAATTTTTTCCAGTCTTGACGGCATTCTCAAAGAGCTTCCCGGATAACACAAGGTCAGCAAAGTTGGTAGTCGCGTTGCCTATTAAGCGACCCAATACTGGACCCTCCAAAGTCTGGACAAATATGACCACCGTCTCTGTTTCGCTGAGTGGGGGTTGGACTTGAGCTGCCACATCTCTCCAACGTTGGGCATACTATCTGAAGCTTTCATTTGATTTTTGTTTCATATGTTGTAGGGTCCAACGGTCTGGCACCATATCACTGACGTGTCGGTACTGTTCTAGGAACGCTTTTGCCAAGTCTTTCCATGACTTAATCTGATGGCGGCTCAACTGATTATACCATCGGGCAGCAGATCCTGACAGACTGTCCTGAAAGTAGTGAATTAACAGCTTGTCGTCCCAGCGGTATCTAGTCATCCTTCGATAGAACATAGTGAGGTGAGTGCGAGGGCAACTGGTTCCGTCATACTTTTCAAATTCCGGGACCTTAAATTTCGGGGGTAACACCAAATCTGGGACAAGGCTGAGTTCACTGGCCTCAAACCCACTGAAGATATCCTCTACCTCTATAGCTTGCATCTTTTCCTCGAGTCGTTTGCAACGCTCCTCGATTTCCTTTGAAGCTTCTACCTTCGGCCTCTCGGCCTCAAACAGATAATCTATTTCTGAGATAAAATTTTCAGCTTGATTGCCCTCGGGCTTAACTTCTGATGTAGATGGCTGATTTATAGGGATCGAAGTACCGCCTGATGTAGATGAGACTTTCCCCGAGAAATGATCACCTGAGGTTGAGTTTCCGGTTGTATCCTGGTTTGAATGGGCGTGAACCCTGGAGGATACATAAGATCCTCGTCCCCAACAGTGGGTTTAGGATTTGCAGTGGGATTTACAACAGAGGCCTCTCCAAGCTCGGGAAACTTTAATCCCAACATTTGTGCCATTTGGCCCAGCATGTCTTGTTGTGACTTTGCAAGTTGTTCCCTCATATCCTGTTGGACTCTCGCCAACTGTTCCTCAACCTGCTTGGCTATGTTTGCTTGCAATTCTTTCTGATCTTGCTCAATTTTTTTCAATCTTTCATCGTTCGCCATCTTTGTTTTGTACCGGGTTCCGTATGGATGCTGAGCTGACTGATATTCTACTTTATCCAGTATCACTGTCATAGGGCACCCCTAGAGTCAGCTTTCTTATTTTAAAAACGAATGTATATGCATGCAAAATGTGTCCTAAATTGATGCAATGCAAAATCAAGATTGCGATGATGTTGTGTAATGATGCGGGTGAAATCAATGCGATGAGAATAAAATGAAACGAGTTACTACCAAATAAAATGATTAAATAAAACAAATGAAAAACATAGTAATAAAAAACTGTACATAAACAAGAAATAAGGCACTAGAGCCTAAATAGGGTGACCACTAACGGGCAGAGTATCGACATGGCTCTAAAGGGTTGGCTCCTACAGCTCATTATATGCAGTTTTGGTGTTAAGAGGTACCCGAATTGTCCTTGCTGTCCTCTACTAAGAGTAGCAATGCCCCCGATCATCACCCATTATAGGCTCCTTTCAATCGGATTCAACTCAAGGGGACTCATTCGCTTATACCCATACGAAGGAACGATATCCTCACGAAAACATAAGGTACTCGAGCCCCGAAGGTACTTGCTAGGCCTATACGGGAGAACGATATCTCCACGAAAGCATTAGCGTTTTCCCCCACTTAAAAAATAGGTTTATATACCATATTTTAAATGCGTTAAAATAAACGTGCAATTATAACCGAATGTTACTTTAATAGTAACTTTAATCCAAAATTTCCAATATTAGTAAAGCGATAATTATTTAAAAAAGCTTGACTCTCATTTGTTTTTGAAAAAACAAAAATGTCCCAAGCGGAGTCGCCATCTGTAGCGATGTCCCTCTCGCTAAAAAAATAGATGGTTTTTTTCTTGTTTTGAAAATGATGTCTTCCGCGTGGGAGTTTTGCAAAATCGTATTTTATTTAAAAATGGAGTCGCCACAGGCCACTCAAGGTGGACCGGACACCATGAAAACCAGATATTTAAAATTGATGGGTTCAGGAGTCAGTTACGGATGAGGAATGATAGCACCCCCACACCGCCCAAAATTGGTACTTTAATAATTACCGATTTATTAATATTGGACTTTCCGGATTAAAATGACGATTAAATTAAAATTTGGTTATAAGTGCGAGTAGATTTTAAAGGCCCCGTTATCCGAGAATAAACGCCCAACCACTATCACTACGCCTGATACTAGCCCCAATTACGCTCGGATAAAAGGGCACCGCATTGACAAAATATATATTCGAAATGCAACTTAAAAACATGGCGAACATAAATAAATACAATGCGATAAAATAAATAAATACTAACATGATAAAATTCTAATCTAACATATAAAGCGTTAATCTGAAACATTCATAAATATTAATCTAACTTAAAAATAATAATAATAATAATAGTAATCATGCTAAAATATGTGAACCAAATAAAAAAGAGAACTAGTAATTAAAATGCATGATGTGATAATAATGCATGATTCATACTAATATACATAAAAACAATATGGAAATAGCAAGTTAAGGGCTAAAATAATATAAGATACAAAATGCATGGGCAAAAACGTAAAATGCATGAAACAACCTAAAGTTAAATTCAAAGGCTAGAATGCATAATCATTAAATGACATGGCAACAATATCAAACATTATAGGGTTAAAACGAAACAAATATAAAACACCAAGAGATAAACTCAAATAAACAGAAATTACATGCTGGAAATTAAAATATAGTGACTAAATTGAAATAAAACAAAAATAAAATATACAAAACATGAAAAAAATGACAAAAAAGAAGGGAAACAGAAATACGAGGGACCAGAACTAGAAATAACCCTGGATATGAGTGAAAACGAGATTTAAACTGCAGGACCAAAGGTGTAATTAAACCCTAGACAGAAATGAGAACGAGAGAAGAGATGAGGGGCTATTTGTGCAATTAACCCATTATCAAACACGCGGATCCTCCCCGGATCCGGGTCACCGCGTCGGGTTAGGCTTCAAAACTACGTCGTTTTGCGTCTTTTGGCGGTTTAATATACCAACATGTTATATTTTTTAACAGTTTAAGAAATAAAACCCTAAAAGCTTTGCAACCCCCACCCCTTTTATTCGAACGACGCCGTTCACGCTCTCAGGATGCCGTTCACCGGCCACGGCGGCCTCACGGCGAGGAACGGCGGGACGAAGGTAAGCTCTCTGATATCTCTCTTTTTTGTTTTTTTCTATTCGAAATAAAAATAAAATGAAATAAGTTCGATTTCAAAAGAAAAAACCTTGAATCTTCTTGTATTGCTTTCGAATTTGTTCTTACAGATTTCTCGTTTTTTCTCTGTTTTTTTTTCGAACCCACCCTTTTTTTTGAATATTAGCCCCTTTTTTTCGAATATCCGCCCCCTATTTTACATTTTGTTTCGGTTTATATACCAAATCTCTTACACTAACCCTTCTTTTTTATTTGATGCAGCAGATATGATGGAGAAAACTTGGATTTTAGGGAGATGGCAGGGCATGGTTGAGGGTTTGGCGTGTGCAGGGTGGAGTTTTGCAGAGTATGGGGTTGGTCAGATTAGGTTTAGGGTTAGGATAGATTGATTTTATTTGATTTAGTTTTAGTTTATTGGGTTAGGGTTTGTTTTGGGGTTAAATTATTTTGGGGATTTGGTTTAATTTGGGGCTTCGGGGGTTAACAGAGATGGTTGTTGGAGAGTGAGGATGGCGGCGGCGGCAGCAGCACTGGCGGCGATAGTACATTTTAGGATTAGGGTTTTTAGGTTGAAGGGCATTTTGGTAATTTTAGGGTTAATGAGTCGGGTTTTAATATTTGGGTCAAGTATTTGGTATGGTTTGGGTTGGGCAAAAACGGGTTATCACAGTAGCGACGACAAGCATTCCACTTGTTAAGACAGAGGATATGAGGGATGCCCCTGAGCCGAAACCCAAAGTCTGAAACATTACAGGAGCATAGAAGAGAATCGAGTTCATGCCGGTTAGCTGTTGGAAAGCCGGGATTCCTATTGCCCCTAACACCAACTGGGGGCGATTCTTCCTCTGCAGAAGGTTCCTGAATGGATGTTTTATCGTCCGTGCTGCTTCGCTGGCCTCGATGAGGTCAGCAAATTCGGCTTCAACATTGGGGGTACCCCGAACTTTTATCAACACCCTTTTCGCCTCTTCAAGTTTTCCTTGTTCTACAAGACTGTTAGGGGTCTCCGGTAATGCGAGGCCCCCGACAAACATCAGTGTAGCTGGGACTGTAGCCAAGCAGAGAGATAATCTCCAACCCCACGGATGGATCTTGTCTGTTTTATAGTTGATCAGGTTTGCTATAAGGATTCCCATGCAGGTTGTGAATTGGAAAAGCTGGTTCACGGCTCTTCGATGCTTAGCCGGAGCCATCTCCGAAAGATACAAGGGAACTGCCTGCATCACAAGAAAAAGAGTCAATGACACGAAAGACCACCATAACATTTTCAGGCTCAAGGAGCTTTGATCTGTACTTGATTTCCGAATCCAATGCCTGCACCGAGAAGAATCCGTCCTATAATCAACATTCCTATGTTCACTGCAGCTGCATTGATAACTCCTCCTAGGAAGAAGCTGACTGCACCGACGAGAATGCTAGCTCGACGCCCTTTCTGCCTCGTCACATAGGAGGCTCCAAACGTCGAAACGAGGCCGGCAAAGTACAAGGAAGACGTAAAAAGCGTGAGGAGCTGGTTGTCGTATTTGCAGTAGTCAGCTTCATGGAGATGTGCTTGCTTCCTTCTATATATCTTTGGGAAAAAGTCCTTCAAGAAATCATCCATGGAAGTCACTCCACCTACAACCAAAATTAAAGGTACACAATTTCAGTTATCAAATATATATAAAGTACACAATTCTGATGATTATAGAAATTAAGAACTCTCTCTTTTTATTTTCTCGGAATATTTTTCTTTTCTTTTCTTTTCTTTTCTTTTCCAACATGTGAAAAGTCTTCATGAACATCAATTCAGTAAATCTGGAAGATAGGATACATATCTAAAAAAGAATTCAACATTTGTAAACAATCAATAAATGGTCATAATCCATACAAAAATACATAAAACAGGCTGGAAAAAAACAATGAATCAAAAGGAAAGCAACAGTGAATCATACAGAAAAAAAAGGAAAAAAAATCTCACCAGAAACACCAAGATCATATCCAAAAAGAGATCCCCCGGTAGCAGCAACAAGGCAAGCAAATATAAAATAGTTGGTAATCCTATATTCATAAAGATGAACTCTCTTCAAATTCCCACTTTCGTTACCAAACCCTCCACCCGCCATTGTGGAAAATGCAGTGAACAGGAAAAAACCCCTAAACTCTAGCAATTGCAGAAGGTTAATAGTAAGTCCGGACAGTGATATATAGAGACAGAAAAAGGGAAAAGGGAACCCCAGAAAAGAGCCAATGTTTGTGGTAAGAAAATGCTTGAATTTTGTAGGTATTATACTACTAGTATCTCAAGTCTTTTCATAAAGGACAAACTCTGAAGAAAAGAGGAAGACTTTTTAACATACTTATGCATACTACTAAACAAAGGGGGATTGTAAAGGCAAAGTCTAGCTGGATATTCAATCCGACAAGTTGGTTTGTATGTTTTATCTAAAATAATGTTATATTTTGGTGTTTATCTATAGAATTTTACAGCTAGTTTTAGTTATCCATAACTACAAATAGTTCAAGTTGTTGATAAACTAAAATTCACATTCTTTTAATATTGTTTTTATAACAATTATATGAAAAATATTTCATACAGTCTAAACAAAAATTTTCTATGAACAATGTTTAAAATTTAGGGTTTATAACTTAGGATTTATAGTTAGAATTTAAATTTTAGATCTTAGAGTTTAAGTTTTAGGGTAATATATTGAGAATTTATGTATAATCTATAAAACATTAAATTCTCATAACAATTTCTAATCCATAAACAGTAAATCCCTAATTTCTCAAAGAAAAGGTTGGATAATATGTGATCGATGAGGAGCTACCTTTCAAGCATTGACTTTTCTCGGGATAGTTTTATTTTTATTTTTAATTTAGATACTTCAAATATTTTTATTGAATTAATTATCAAAATTACTCCCTCTGTCCCAATAATATTATCTCTTATTGACTTATTTTTGGTCAAAATTTTTAAACTTTTGAGTCGTTATTATTTAAAATTTATTATTGATAAAAATAAAAAATATTTTAAAAAACCTTTAATCAAATAGATTTTAATTATATATTTTATAAAATTTAATTATTTAAAATATTTAATATAATTATAGTCAAAATTTAAAAATTTTGACTTTAAAAAAGTCAATAAAAGACAATATTTGTTGGACATAGGTAGTATAATTCTTTAACCACTTTGAACATAATAATTATCCTTATTAAAAATGGTTCTCGACAAATCAGACGTTGACAAATAATGAAAAACTAATTTACTAATTAAAAATTAAAAATTTAATTAACTCAAATACTCCCTCCCACCACCGTCGCTCCCCAGTCCCCACATAACCAAGATATTTATATTGAAACAAAGATTTCACACTCTTCTCTCTGTTTCTCCACTTAGTTTTTCAAAAAAAAAATCTCAAAATTTTTTG
Source organism: Hibiscus mutabilis (assembly GCA_019671005.1). Taxonomy (NCBI): domain Eukaryota; kingdom Viridiplantae; phylum Streptophyta; class Magnoliopsida; order Malvales; family Malvaceae; genus Hibiscus; species Hibiscus mutabilis. The sequence goes on from CM033740.1 coordinate 3,106,551, forward strand.
ATACTCTACTTTCTATTTTTAAATCTACAGATTTCAACATTTGATGATTGTGAATAGAACTGGTAAACTTGTCTCGAGAATCAAATCGATTTACTCGAACTGAGACTCAAATTAATCCGAAAACGATAGCCCGAATTTGATCTTAAATTTAAAATAAATATACTTGAATCGAAATCGACCTGAATTTCAGTTGAATCGAAAATAGACTTGAATCGATTCACCCGAACTGAAAAGCAACCAGAACCGGAGACAACCCGAAAAAAAGAAAATATATTAAAATAAATAAATAAATATGAGATGTGAACAGTCGCACAACTCACCCAAAAGTCAATATATACAAGCTATATAAAGTCATATATAAGGTGAAAAAAGCTAATTCGACCTGAAAATCCGACTAAAATCGATTGATCTCCTATTAACCCGATATTGACTCGACGAGAAATAAACTGACCGAAAATATTCAACCCGAAATTAACCGAACCAAAAATCAACCGAATCGAAAATCAACTGAACTGACGTCCCGACCCGATATCCGAACCAAAATCACCATAAACTCAAACTAAAATCGAACCAGAATCAAACCGAACTAGACTTAAATCGAATGTAATCAGACCCGCAATGACCCGAACTGAAATAACCCGCTTGCCATCTCTAGTTGTGAATTCAAACTATGTTATTCTTCGTGGTCTTCTTCATTTGTTTAAATTTCTAGACAAAACTCACCTATTTGAGAATTAAAGAAATTAAAAAGTTGTGAGAAGCATATTTGGTATATTAGCCAAGCTTCTCAGTTTTGTTCCCTCATATTCTCTTAAGTTATGAGTTTTAGACCCACTAGGAAGACTTCCTTCTTTCCCCTTAAAATTTTCCTTCCTCTCCCCCTCCCCCTAAGTAGAATTAGAATTTGTCAAAAAAAAAACTAAAAAGTTATACTTTAGTTGAACTATGTCGTAAATTGAGCTTTGATGATTATTTTTTTTGTTCTGTAAATATAATTTTATTAAAAATAATTAAATTATACAACTTACGTGCCTCATTAAAAACTTCCATAAACTTATAAAGAAAAAAAAGTACACACAATTAGCCACAAACGAACTCGATGCAAAAACCAGCACATCACTCAAACGCTTACAATAAAATACAAATGGGTTGATCATCATATAAGAATCACCTTGACAATCCTTCCTTCACCGAGAGAATCCACCCTTCCATTATAGACTGATTTTACATATAAGCCTAGATCCCTTTGAGATAATCTTGGATTGAAAGTCCATGAAAATAATTATATTTATTAAGTGATAAGAGATTTTACACTATTTAATTGAAGTTTTAATCTTAAATTTGAGTCTTTTGAGTAAAAAATACAGAGAAAATTTTGTCATTCATTTAAAAATCTAACTGGTTTTTACTCCAAATATAATAGATGCTTGTATAACTATCAAATATAAAAAAAGTTCTAGAAAACATGAAAATAGAACAAAGGTTCGTCAAAATCAAAATAACAATATCAATAAGTATTGAGTGTATTGGTAAGGCACAATACACTCTTAAAGAGAGAATGTGAATACAAACTTTAAAGACGATATTATTGAGAATGACAATCTCACACTCTAAACATGAATAACTTTTATAATATTATGGTATTAATTAGTTTTAATTTAAACAACTTTTTATAGCCATATAGAATACATATATTTCTCCATATTATATATAACAATGCGACTTTTTTTTTTAATTTTTGAAATTAACCATTAAAGGATATTTCGTGTTCTGTTTGCATCGTCATCTTGGACATATCTCTTCCGGAACCAATGGTTCTTCCAGAGACGATAGACTTGTTCGATCGACAACATAATTCTTCCAGAACCAATGGTCTTTCCAGAGAAGATAGACTTCTTCGATCGGAACTTGCTTTGTTTCCGGCAAGAGGCAGAAAATGAAGCAGCTCATCATGAATATCAAGCCAGCGAATATCAAGAAAATCCCATATTTTAGAACACAAAGTGACACCAGGAAGCACTGTGCTATCAAAGCTGTGAAGAGCAAGTTGACACAGACCACCATGCTTTGGCCAGCCGATCTAGTCTCCAACGGGAACAGCTCGCTCGGAACTAGCCACGCCAAAGGACCCCAAGACCGTCCGTAAGCAAAGACGAACAAGCAGATGATTACCACAAGGAACCAACCGATGGCTTGTGGAAGCTCTTCTCCTTCTCCAAACTTAAGGGCCAGAGTTATGGCCACAGCAATCTGTACCAAATAACTAAACCATTACAATCAGTTAAAAAAGTATGGCACAAAATGTGTGTATAGCTTACCATGTAGCAGAACATCTCGGTTCCGGCTTCCAAAAAGAAAGCTCTTCTACCAAATCTGTCCACCAAAGCCATTGAAACGAGGGAGGAAACGACAAGCATTCCACTTGTTAAGACAGAGGATATGAGGGATGCTCCCGAGCCGAAACCCAAGGTCTGAAACATTACAGGAGCATAGAAGAGAAACGAGTTCATGCCCGTTAGCTGTTGGAAAGCTGGGATTCCTATAGCTCCTAATACTAACTGGGGGCGATTCTTTCTCTGCAGAAGGTTCCTGAATGGATGCTTTATCGCGCGTGCTGCTTCGCTGGCCTCGATGAGATCGGCGAATTCGGCTTCAACATTCGGGGTGCCCCGGACTTTTATCAACACCCTTTTTGCCTCTTCGAGTTTTCCTTGTTCTACGAGACTGTTGGGGGTCTCCGGTAACGCGAGCCCCCCGACAAACATGAGTGTAGCTGGGACTGTAGCTAAGCCAAGTGATAATCTCCAACCCCAAGGATGGATCTTGTCTGTTTTATAGTTGATTAGGTTTGCTATAAGGACTCCCATGCAGGTTGTGAATTGGAAAAGCTGGTTCACGGCTCCTCGATGCTTAGCCGGAGCCATCTCCGAAAGATACAAGGGAACTGCCTGCATCATAAGATAAAAGAGTCAGTTACTCCAAAAACCAACTTAACATTTTCATGCTTGTTGATGAGCTGAAAAGGATGGTAGTTATGAACTTTACTATTGATCCAGAGTGATCTGAATGGAGAGTCGCGATCTATCGGGATAATGGAGATGAAGAGAATGGTAAGAAGGTCTAATTGACCCTTTAAATAGTTTGTTGAACAGCGAGACGTGATGCAGAGTGATTAATGGAAGAGATCATAATAAATATAAACAGGCTCAAAAAGTTTTGATCTTTACTTGATTTCCGAATCCAATGCCGACACCAAGAAGAATCCTTCCTACTATCAACATTCCTATGTTCACGGCAGCTGCATTGATAACTCCTCCTAGGAAGAAGCTGACTGCACCGACGAGAATGCTAGGTGGACGCCCTTTCTGCCACGTCACATAGGAGGCTCCGAACGTCGAAACGAGGCCGGCGAAGTACAAGGAAGATGTAAAGAGCGTGAGGAGCTGGTTGTCGTACTTGCAGTACTCAGTTTCATGGAGATGAGCTTGCTTCCTTTCATATATCTCCGGGAAAAAGTCCTTCAAGAAATCATCCATGGAAGTCACTCCACCTGCAACCAAAACCAAAACCAAACTTGTAATAACCATCTAAGAACATAAAATCTTGTAAAAAACATAAAACCAAACACAATCTCAGTTATCAAATATATAGATATAGTACATAGTTTTGAGTTTTGATGATTAAAGAAATTACCAACTCAATTAGTCCAAATTCCCCATGGTATAACAGCATTTAAAACAAGTTAAGGTAAAATTACTAACGATAATGAATGAATTACAGTCCTAAATTATTGCCTTTTTCTCTCTATTACATTTATTTTCTCGGGAATTTTTTTTCCTAACTGAGAAAAGGCATCATGAACATCAGTTCAGTAAATCCGGAAGATAAAACAGGCTGGAAAAAAACAATGGATCAAAAGAAAAACAACAGTGAATTATACAGAAAAATGAAAACAACAGTGAATTATACAGAAAAAGGAAAACAACAGTGAATTAATACAAGGGAAAAAGGAAAAAATCTCACCAGAAATACCAAGATCGTATCCAAAAATAGATCCTCCAGTAGAAGCAACAAGGCAAGCAAATATAAAATAATTGGTAATCTTATATTCATAAATGTGAGCTCTCTTCAAATTCCCTCCTTCATTACCAAACCCTCCACCAGCCATGGTGGAAAATGCACTCAACGGAAGAAAAAGAACCAAAAAAAAAACCCCGAAACTCTGGGAATTGCAGAAGACTACTAGTAAGTCCAGAGAGTGATATATAGAGACAGAAAAAAAAAGGAAAAGAAAGCCAGAAAAGGGCCAATGCTTGTGGTAAGAAAATGCTTCAATCTGGTATATGTATCATAATACTATGTTCTTTCAACAAAAAAAAAAAAAAATCATAATACTATGTTCATAAACGACAAACTGTGAAAGAACATACTCATGCACAGTGGGACTAAAAATTCAAAGTGTAGCTGGATATTGAGTCTGACAAGTTGATGTTTTCGTCTAAAATAATGTTCTCTAGTTTTTTTTTTTTTTTTTTACCTTTTCACCTAATTTTAGAAACAAAATTGTGCGATAGATGTGTTATAAAATAAATAAATAAATTATTTTATTTTAAAAAAATTAAATTTTATTTTTATATAGTATTTTTTATTATAATGGTGTGATTATATTATAGTATTTGTTTATATTTTTTCATCATTTGACAAAGATACACACCTTGCACACATATATACTTGAACTCGGATCTCTGAAAATGAACATCATCATTTTTCTATTGAAACTACTAATTAGATTCAATAACAAAGTAGTGTTTTAGTTTAATGTCAAATTTAAATAAACTTACTTGAACCTGCATACTACGTTAGTTTTAATTATCCATAACTACAAATTGTTTAACTTTAAAGATAAACTCTAATTCATATTTTTTAAATATAATAATAATAATAATAATTGAATTAAAATTTTATCAACATATACTAATAATTTATTGAATGATAATAAAATATTAATTTAAAAATAATATTCATCTTAGAAGACTCAAGTTCAATCGTTATGTCTATAAAATGTGTGTATTGTCGAATTATTAAATATATATATGAACAAATATTACTTTATAATTACGTTTAGACTATTAAAAAACTACTCGAAATAGTTTTTTATGAGAATCTTGAATAAAAAAGTAATGTATAATTTGTTAGATTTATAATTCAGTTAAAAAAATACTAATTCTAACCAATTTTTCTCAAAGGAAAAGGTTGGATAATATGTGATATATGAGAAGCTACTTTTCCAGCATTGACTTTTCTTTTCTTATTATTTGTCTGGAAAACAAATTTTAGGTTTATTTGAAAAATAATCCTCAAACTACTATATTTTTTGGGATAATTTTAATACTTTTTATTTAGATACTTCAAATATTTTTTAGTTTTTTAAATAATTTAAAGGTGATTATAAAGTAGTATATGTTTATATATATTCTTAATTTTTTAACAGTGTACATACACTTTACAGATAAAGCGATTTAAATTTATATCTCTTAAGATGAATATTATCCACATTTTCACCAGAACACTTTGAGTTTAAATAATTACTTTGGACCTAATCATTATCGTCGTGAAAAATGATGTCTCTTCAATCAATAAGACGACACATAATAAAAATTAATATATTAATTAAAATAAAAAAATGGTTAATTAATTTCCAACCCTCTCACCACTATCACAACTATCATTCCCCACATAACCAAGATTTTTATATCTCAGACTTTCCTCTATTCAAAAATCAAAGAAACAAAGAAGCTTCTGGTTTGGTTGAATTGTGTTGTGGCTTGAACTTTAACGATGAGTTTGATGTTAATTAATGAGATATTATATGCCATTGCAACAACGGAGCTATGATTTTTATATGGTAGGGTCAGAATATAATATGAGATACGGGTATTTTTATACCATTATAATAAATATTTTTAATCTCATACCTCAGCAAATCAAGTGAGGTCAATTATATTATTTCCTATGAAAATTATATTAACTCATTAAAAACCTCATTTAGCTCTTTGAAAATCTTATACTCAACAAATTAAGTAGGTCAATTGACCTCAATATTATATATGGCTCCGCCATTGTTTCATTGTTTGGTTGATTGGTTGGATGCAATGACAAAAATACATTATACTTCTAAGGAGATAACTCAAGTTCGAAGCCTAGAGACGATATTGTTAAGAGAGAGAGTCATGAATTCTGAACATGGACCCAAAAAAAAAAAGGAAACTACAGAAAATGCTTAGTCTCTATTGAACATAAATTCTTAACCTTTTTTAGTGTCACTATATATGCTCTAACACTAAAAATTTAGGTTTGAGGTTTAGAATTAGGGGTTAAAATTATGGTTCAAAAAATAAAGTATATGATTTATTTTTAGTGTTTAAGATTTAAAAATTAAAATTATAACTTATAGTTTAATTTTTACTGTTGAGACATGTATACGAACACTATAAAAACATAGTATTTTTGTATGTCTCTGATATACATGCTCAGTTTCACTAAAAACCCCACTTTTCTTTTTTTGAGAAAAAAAAAACACTTTTCTTAATTCTAATAAATACGGTGTCTGTATACTTTGTTTGCAAATTGCTACCGAGTCCCCATAATTTCAACAAATTGCGTGCGTTGACAAAGACGTTGATGTGCATTTCTTGGATTTTTTTGAAGATTTTTTTTATTTCTAATAATCACATGTATTATTATGATTATATCTATATCATGAATATAAAGTTTTCTCTTCACTAATTTAAAATATTATTTAAGAAATATAACACACTTTATCATTTGATTTAATAATAAATAATGATTCTTTTATTCTCTTTCTTCCAACAATATATAGAAAAAAGCATCAGATTATTTTTTATGTTATTGATCTAGTGAGATGAGGCACTAGTTCACTTAAGTAAAATCAGATGTTCGAATTTTAAAATTTTGAATGGAGCAAATTGAATTGAGAGGATTATTCTCGTAATAGACCTTTGCCGTACTCAATCTATATTAGTTAATCAATAAATAAAATACTAATAGTTATAATAACAAAAAATAGTGGTTCATTTACACATCAAGAGTTAATATCATAAATAAAGTGTAATATATAAATTAACCATGACCATAACTTTAAAGTTTATAGATTGAATAATTTTTTATTAATTTAAATTATAAAAAGTATTTTTTTATCTTATTTCTTATAGCGCAAGTAAATAAATCCAACGAGTATATTTTCATTAAATCTTGTAATATTACCTAAAATTTTCATATTATTAATCTTTTTATTAATTATATATATAATGAATTCTATTTAAATTGTACTTTTTTTATTCTTTTTCTTGCAACACAAGTAACTACAATCGTGGAATATATTTTGGTTATTAATTTAACATTGCCCTAACTTTTTTAACCTATTCCTTTTCTTTGTTCTCTCTCAGCACAAATCAGAGCAAAAGGTTTGAGAATGTCTAGAGATTTTAGGGTTTCCCTTCATTTGCTTTCAATGTCGTATGATCCATACTTTCGGCCAGAAATCGATGGCCTCATCGGAAGGTGCAGCGAACCCTTTGAGAAGCAGCTCACTGAAACTGACGTAAACACAAAGCAATGCAGGCTTTCGATCGGTAAACAATACGCAGAGAAGGTCGTGAAGCCTTTGTTGAAGGAAGACGAGGACGTTAATAAAGGGATTCCGGTGAAAGTTTACGATGCAGACGGGAATGAGTACCCGATGTCGTTCATTTTCTGGTCGAATAAAATTTATGTCCTCAAAGAAGGTTGGACCGAATTCTGCACCCATCATGGCTTACTTGCGCTACAAGATTTCGTTACATTGCAGGCGTTTAGGCACCTTCGGACAGGCGATCTCTGCTTTGTGATCACTTCGAGAAGAAAGGAAGTGTTCAAATCGGTTAAGGAGAGGAGATACTAAGTACTTGTAGTCTTCTAGGTCGGATTAAGAGGTAGAAGGGAATGGAGTATTCTATTTTTATATAAAATTTCGTAGATGTTGAAAATAATAGGAGAGAAGATGATATAGGGGAAAACCCTTTTCTGGAATTTATAAATATCAATGAAATTAATTAATATATTTTGTGCTTGTTTTATGTTGTTTTTTTATCATACATTACTTTGTGTTCTATCCTCATGTTGAATTAATCTGCAGATGGAGGCTTAAATCTCATATGTTAATCTTTCAAAACTCCATAAATACCAATTAACCAGATCATAATTGCATTTAAAGCAGCTTTGGTGAAAAACATGTTTGTTCATGTTTCATGCTCTAGACAAGAAGTGGGGATCTCTGTAAGTTAATCAGAATTTGCATGCTTTTTTGTCAGTAAAATATGTTCAACCAACACTTAAATTCTATTTAATTGCTCAGTTTGGCTTAATGGGTTGTTTTTCTCCCTTAGATTCTTGCACTTAAAATATGCTGTTTGGAGTTAATTCACTGATAAATCTTTGTAAAGAAGACCAGAATAGATGAATGTTGGAATTTGAATAGCATAAGTCCTTCATGATTTTGTCACATTCAGGTGTGCCTTCAGAGATTCGAATCCACACGATTGCCTTCTGAAGAAGATCAATTGGTATTTGTTTGCAGAGTGCACTCTTTTGTGTGATGTGGAGGTGCGCTTAGGGTGACAAGAGGACAATTCCGACTTGTGCATTCACGGCACGTCCCGACAGGCTTGGACTGAGACACAGGATCCTGGTTTCGGTTCTCAGAGCAATGATCAAGTGAAACATTCGGAACACTTCTTCTATGATCTTTCCAATGCTGCTGGTGACGCGGAAGCTTCCGTGAACTTGAATATTAAGCGTAAGATGTTGTTCGATGAGGTAAACAATCCAAAGAAGCTTGAAAGAGAAGCTCACCGTACCGGTTTACATGAAAAGCCCGAAACACCGCATGTCTCCATGACAATTGACAACCGAAGATGGTTCCACTGCGGAGAACAAAGACATGGTTGAATCTGAAGTTGAGGGTTTAACGTTGAGGCTAGTTTCGCGTCATGGTGGTGACGGTTCCAAGCCCGTTATTGGAGTTAGCGGTTCTTCTGAGTTGGCTAAGGAGATTAAGCTTGGAAGCTTGAAATAGGGAAACCCTTTCCTGGCTCAATCTGTCAATGTCATGAATGTACCCTTCTATTCTAACTCCCTAGGAGCCCTCGTTTCATCGGGTCATACGTACATGATATGACACAGAGTACACCTACTGTAAATAGTGAACGATCCGAGATCCAGTCGGTGAATCCCGGAAACTTGCTGGTCATATCTGGCTATTCACCTGTTCAACTTTATCTGTTACTTACAGATTCAGCAAAAAACCAGATGCCAGATTGTTTGTGCTTGCCATAGTACTCACATGTTGATGTCCCCTGAAGACTGCACCAAACCGGATAATAACATTTGTTTGGCAGCATTTCCGAGTACCAATCCTGCCGCCTCCGCTCAGAGCTGAAGCCTGAAATCTCTCTTCCATGCCGTAAACATACATCGACAAGCAATATGGCTTTGAAATACACCGGCGAGAGTCCCTTTCTTTTCCCACTGAATTTAGTTAACTTGTTTCCTTTCGCATGTGTATAACTGCTGCAGTTACATACTGATTTTGTATGTATGTATGTATTGTAGGAAATGTTTAGTCCAAAACGATAAAATAAATAGAAATACGAAATTAGTATAAACCGTTCGAAAGAAAATTAATATAAATAGTTCGAAATGGTTAGTTCAAAGAGGAGAAGGTTTTGAAGATGTGTTTGAAACTCAAGTGAATCATCCTTTATATAAGGAAAAATTAGTTTAAACTGTGAGAATAAAAAAATATTCCGAATTTAATGGTCATTGAAGTGAAGCATCCTTTATATAAAGAAAAATTAGGTTAAACTGTGGGAATAAAAAAATATTCCAAAGTTTAATGGTAATGTTATTTTTAAGGAAAAAATTTATTCAAAAAAAGTAAATTAATTAATTATCCACAAGATTGAATTCACACTTGCTACACAAAAGACACAATTTCCACTTAAATCATTTAATAATTATAAAGTGAGTAAGTGTATATAAACACTTCCCATTCCATTTATCCCATCAATGTGGGATAATGGGGTTTTATTTTTCCTTACTCAATTCACAACCACCTTACTTTGAACATCAATTTCTCATTCATTAGTCAACCATTTTGACCATATGAGATACCGTTGTAAATGTCTCATGGAGTAAAATATGATCCAATAAAATCATTATTCCAATCTTCACCCTTACCCTTTCGAATTATGTCTCAAAGTTGCTTATTCTCACTGTTTTTCCAACATGTATGTATGTATGTATGTATGCATGCATGCATGCATGCATGCATGTGCATGCAGTCTCATAGTGAAAAGTTTTGACGTCAAATGACCATGCTTATTTTATGTCATGATTTGTTTTTATGACAGCATAAACCACAGGTTTCTCCAAGAAAACAAACACACCACAACACGACAGATTCCCAATTTTGTAATCAAATCGAAAAAGTCTTCCCATTATGCATCTCTTCTGAAATTTTCCATATTTAAAAAGCTTCATTTCAATATAAAATGAAAAAGAAAGCAAAGAAACCGCTAAACATTAAAGATACCCATTTTGGGGGAAGTGACCATGCTTAACACACCAGTATCAAACTACCCCACTTGGACTTCTCTCTCTCTCTCTCTCTCTCTCTCTATATATATATATATATGTGTGTGTACATTTTCCAGCTGAAATGCTAGCAGGAAAGGAATAGAATTCTGGGTTTTTGATGATTCGATTAACGGCGGCCGGTTTAGTTTTTTTTCTCCTGTTTTTCGTCTTTGTGGACGCACAATCGGCCTCGAACGGGAGTGATGCAATTTCAGGGGACTCTGTCTCAAATTTCCGACCGAGTTTGGCAGTTGTCATAGGTATACTCTGTGTCATGTTTGCGTTGACGCTTTTCCTCCTTGTCTATGCCAAGTTCTGTCACAGTGCAGCGATTGTTCATGCTGATAACCATCTTCGGTCCTCGGGGATCGACAAGAGAGTCGTGGAATCGCTTCCTTTCTTTAGATTCTCTTCGCTTAGAGGATCGAAACGAGGACTTGAATGCGCGGTCTGTTTATCGAAATTCGAAGATACCGAGATCCTGAGATTGTTGCCTCAGTGCAAGCATGGCTTTCACATCGATTGCATTGATCAGTGGCTCGAAAAGCATTCGAGTTGCCCTCTATGCAGGCAGAAGGTCAACCTCGATGATCCGACAATCTTCACATACTCGAACAGCATGCGATTCTCGAGGAACCAATCCGAGCTGCGAGAGGACCCCGAACATCGAGCTCTATGTCCACAGAGAGCAAGAGAACAACCGATCATCAAGATTCAGCATTGGAGCCAGTTTCCGGAAAACCGAATGGGACGATATCGAAAGCGAAGTACTAATCCGTGACGAAGATGATGTCGATGATGCAGGGTTCCATAAGTTCAATCATAAGATCGTTATGTCGGATGTTGTCCTGAATAACCGATGGAGCAGTGTGAGTTCGTCCGACCTGATGTTCTTGAACTCGGAGATGCTTAACGAGATATCAAGCAACACATAAACAACAAGCAGTTTTCGGAAGCACGAACGATCTAAAACGAGCAAATCATGAAGATCAAGAAGGAATTGGAGATAAAGAGATTGCTAAACAACCCAGTTTCAGCTCCCGGTCTGCCTTCGACTGATGTTTCAGCAGCTACTTCGAGTCAGGCATCGAGGATCGTTAATCAAACCGAGAAAAGATCAATGTCGGATATCGTTGCTTTATCGAGGTTTCGAGATGGCGGTACGAGGAACAGAATGTCTGAAACTTGCACAAAAGAGGAAAGAACAAGGCGGCTTTGGTTGCCAATTGCTAGAAAAGCAGTCGAATGGTTTGCCAACAGAGAAAGGTCTCGGTCTCAAAAATCTCAGGATCCGACACAACATTTAGATGTTTGAATGAGCTGATTCATGTACATAGTTTCAGTTTGTGCATAAATTCAGAAAGGCAGAGCTACACAATTTTCAATTTTCTTTCTTACTTTGGTTCCTCTGTAATAAACTTTTTTTTTATGTTATGGGGTCGGATTTTTTATTTCTGAAAATAAGAATTCAGGTATTCTACCAACATATCAAATAATCCATATATTCCACTAATTAGCCGAATGGTCAAAGTTACTTATATTATCTCGTCTTGTATAAGTTTAAGTCCCGACATTTAACAACCTTTTCGATTCAGTCTTTTTACTACAATTGGTGGTTGCTTGTTAGCTTTTTAAATAAATAAATATATTAAATGAAAATCAGTGTTGTGAATTATATATAATTGAACTTGTGCAAAAGGAGGCTGCTTGCCAACCTGGTTTTCTGAATTAAGCATGTTAATGTATTTAAACCTGCCTCGTTTTGCTGAACCAAGGAATCTTGATTTAAAAAATCACTTACGATATGCTAATGAAACGACATCGTTTATTGAAGTAATATTAAAGATGATTCCAATCCGACTCAACTCTACAAAATTAAATTATTTTTATAAAAAAAAATTCGGGTCAGATCGAGTTTGTAAAATTTTTATAAATAAAACTCAAATATTTTCCTTTCTAATGAAAAACAAAGATCTTGTACATGGAACACTAGCTGAGGTGATTCTATGTAATTTTGGAAAGGATAGGAACAAAATAATTGAATAAAAGAGACAAAATCAATGAAGTAAGAGATAATTAACAAAAAGATTTGACTTGAACCTAAATATTGTATTTTAAACTTGTCTGCTATATCAACTTACGATACAAATGGCTACATATATTATTATTATTATTATTATTATTATTATTATTAACTTGTATAACAAGAATATAATTCCAATTGCTACAAGTTTAGTCAGATGTTACGTGTTAACTAATTATAATAATCCCACACCGGCGATTTCTTGAATTCAACCATCTTTTGAAAAAACATTGTTTTCTCAAGTCACCGACGTAAGATGTGGCATTTGCTGAATCTGTTGTTGGTATAAACGTAAGAGCTGACTCCCTATTTCTTGTCCAGTTTTGTGGAATCTATGGTAATAATTAATAAATAGTCGATTTTACTGACGGTTAATTAGTATAATTGGTATAATAAAATGAAACGTTAGATCTTTTATATAATATTTGAAATTTTAATACCAACAGTTATATTAAAATAAATAAATAATTAGTACATATAGTAATACGAATATAACAAAAATGACAAATGGGATAACCCACAAACTACAAAGGTTCACAAACAAACTAAACTCATAACACACTAATCACCTCTGAAGGTGGAGTAAAAAATATGCGGATATTTAAATTCTCAGCCGGAATTAAATTTGTCATTCGATCGGCCGCTACATTACCATCATGTCTGATATGTTAGAAACGAGCATTCCAATTCCGATCACACAACTTTAAGATATATAATGCTAAACCCTACACCGAATCAAAATTTATTTGTGTGATTTTGAGATTTCTCTATATTTACACAAATAAATAGACCGATCACCAATGGATCTAACATTTAGTAGCCCAGACAATGAAGAGAACTAAAGAAAACGAGCGAGATTCTTATGCTTGTCGTTCTTCTTGTGATCTTGTCCAAGTCATTTATAAAGATCAAGCAAAGTTGTATATTAATGGAGTACAAATGGGTAAACCTGTTTCCATTATTTTAATTTCAGCATTGGATGAGATTAGGGAACGGATTAAACGTGCAAACTTAAGGTTTCTTAATCAAAATATAAGCAAAAGTAGCCGCGTTTCCCATGCCGGGAAACCTGCAACACCATGGAAAAACATGAAGGGGAGCTATCGCTGTTCATTTGAATATGCACATGTAAGGATGCTACATTCAAAGGAGTCCCAATAGAGGCATGCTTGCTGTCATCTTTCACGAATAACTGGATTTTCTTGAGAAAGTTTGATCAAAGTAGCCGCGTTTCCCATGCCGGGAAATCGGAGAATAAACATTAGGAATAACTCGATAAAACTGTTGAAAGTATGGCTGCCTACGCTGCTGATCTATATGAGATTAATATTTTTTTGTTGTACTTTTGGTTAAACTCAGATGTTAATTGAAAGATGTTAGTATAGTTGTTGCTGATTTGTAATTTTGTTCAAGACTATACTGGTCTGAAAAATATCAGTGGTAGGTGATAATTATATTTTGTATTTTAACCTTTAAGTGTAATGGAAAAACATGTGTGCAGGTTAACCTTTACAGCTCTAGTTTTTTTTTTTTTTTTACATCTCTTTCATTTCTTTGAGTGAAGAAATCTTTAACTGGTTTGCTAAAGCCTACAATTGGTATCAAGAGCTTCATTCTCAAGGGACCTGTTGCACATCAGCGGTGTTTAAAAAATTACAGCCTTGTTCTTCATTTTAGAACAAATGTCTTCAAGTAATTTCTCTCCTCCTCCCTCTTTTGTGTTTTCGAGAAAAAACTATCATATTTAAGTAGTGAAGATAAGGACCTACCTACATGCTCATGACCTATGGGAAGTGGTAGAAACTGGAAGAGAACCATCACATTGAGGGTCAATCCAACTATAGTTCAAATAAAGCATCATAGCGAAAAGGCTGCCAAGAAATACAAAGCTATGTCTTGCATTCAAAATGGTATTCCTGATGTTATCTTTACAAGGATCATGGCTTGTGAGACTCCTAAGCAAGCTTAGGACAAGTTGAAAGAAGAATTTTTAGGGTTTAAGAAGACTAGGCAGCAACAACTGATCAATTTAAAGAGAGACTTTGAGAACTTAAAGATGAAAAAAAGTGAGACTGTCAAACAATATTCTGATAGAATTATGGCTATTGTTAATAGTATTAGGTTGTTTGGAGATCAATTTAGTGACAAAAGAGTTGTTGAGAAGGTTATCACAACACTTCCAGAGAGATATGAGTCTAAAATCTCTTCACTTGAAGACTCAAGAGATCTAAGCGGCATTTCATTATCAGAACTTATTAATACTCTTTATGCTCAAGAGCAGAGAAGAGCAAGTAGGCAAGAAGAACATGTTGAGGGTGCACTTCAAGCTAAAGGTGAAGAGAAGGTTAGCACATCAAACAACAATAGGAAGAAGACTTCTTATGATAGAAGAGATAAGCAAAAGATAGATGGAGATGTTGCTAAAGGAAGAAAGAAAAGATTTTCACTTTGTGCATACTGTCAAAAAACCACTCATTTAGAGAAGTATTGTTGGTTTAGACCGGACATAAAATGTAGAGTTTGCAAGCAACTTGGTCACATTGAAAGGGTTTGCAAGAATAAATTCCAACATCAGCAAAATGTACAAGTTCAGGTTGCTGATGAAAACCAATTTGAGGAGGAGCATATGTTCGTTGCATCTTGTTATGCAACCAGCAACCAAGCTAAAGTTAGTTGATTGAATGATAGTGGATGTACAAACCACATGGTTGCAGATAAAGATATGTTTAAGAATATTGACAGAACCTGCACTTCAAAGATAAGAATTGGAGATGGCAGCTACATTCAAGCTACTGGAAAGGGTGATGTTGCAGTATTTACGCCATCAGGTATTAAGGTTATTACTGATGTTTTCCTTGTACCTGAATTAGATCAAAATTTATTTAGTGTTGGGCAATTGTTTGAAAAATGGTTATTGTGTTAATTTTAAAGACAATAAATGTGTGATTTATGATCCTAGTGGATGTGAACTTGCTAAGGCTGCCATGCATGATAGAAGTTTCACTCTAGATTGGGAACTTTATTTATCTAGAGTTTACCTACATCCGGTTGATGAGACTATGCTTTGGTATAAACAGTTAGGACATTTTAGTTATCATGCCTTAAATTGTTTATACAAGAATAATCTTGTGCTGGAATTGCTCAAGATACATGAAGAGGGTGAAGTATGTGAAGTGTGCAAATATGAAAAATAATACAGGCTGCTATTTTCAGGAAAGTCAGTTCGGAGAGCTTCAAAAAATCTGCATTTGGCTCGTACAAAATTTTGTGGTCCTAAGAAGACTCCATCTTTAAATGGAACATTTGTTGAGAATCAATCCTCATGCAAGCTGAAGGTAATTAGCTCTGATAATGAAACTCGATATACCTCAGAAAAGTTTGAATAGTTTTGTGTTGCTGTTAGTGTTGAGCACCAACCTGCTATCATCTACAGCCCACAACAAATTGGTGATAGTGTAAGAAAGAACCAAACAACTATTGATATGGCAAGATGTTTGATGTTTGAAAAGCGCCTATCAAAAACCTTCTGGAAAGAAGCTGCGAATGCTGCAATTTATTTGCATAAAGACTTCCAACAAAGGTTTTGAATGCCAAAACTCTTTATGAAGCTTGTTTTGGATTTCAACCTTTAGTGCAACATTTGAAAATCTTTGGTTGCATCTGTTCTGTACATATTCCTGGTGTTAAGAGAGATAAGCTGGACGAAAAATCACAGCTTGGGATCTTTTGGAGCTATGATGATAAGCAAAAGGGTTATAGTTTTTTAATCTTTTATATGAGAAGATTATTGTAAGTTGGGATGTCAAATTTGATAAAAAAATTCAGTCTGTAATTAAAACAAAAAGGAAGCTAAATCAGTTGAGACACAAATTTGAAGTTGTCAAGGATGAGTTTGATGAAGAATGACATGTTAGAGGAACCGAATCTTTCTCAACCATATGTGAGAGATATAATCTTGTTATTTTGGAGCCTAATAGTTTTAAAGAGGCTACTGATTTAGAAAAAATGGATGAAGGCCATAAGAAATGAGCATGATCAAGAAGAAGTCTTTGTCAAGCATCCTGAAGGATTTGTCATTAAAGGGAGTGTCATTCTGGCTCATTGCAATTCAGAGGACTTACTTGCAGACACTTTTTTTCAAAGCCTCTATCAAAGACCATGTTCGAATGATTGAGGAAGATATAGGAGTTGACAGCAAAACAGCCAAGGAGGAGTGTTGAAAGTATGGCTGCCTATGCTGCTGATCTATATGAGATTAATATTTTTTTTGTTGTACTTTTGGTTAAACTCAAATGTTAGATGAAAGATGTCAGTATAGTTGTTGCTGATTTGTAATTTTTTTTCAAGACCATACTGGTCTAAAAAATATCAGTAGTAGGTGATAATTACATTTTGTATTTTAACCTGTAAATTTAATGGAAAAACGTGTGTGCAAGTTGACATTTACAGCTCTAGTTTTTTCTTCTTTTCACTTCTTTTTCAATTCTTTGAGTGAAGAAATCTTTAGTTGGTTTGCTAAAGCCAACAAAAACTCGCATAAAAGCTGCGATAAGTTCCTGTGTTAGTGCTTCAGGTATCAAATCTCCACAAACTGATACAGTCAACCAACTTGGAAGATAAAATTTAGCATATATCCCAGTCCAAGATTATTTTTCTCTAGCCTCTGAAAAAGAAAACCACCTCACATTCGCTTTTGCATCAGAGGAGCATGTCGCTAGAATCGTTGCTTAAATTTCTGGAAGCAGATTTGCTACTCCAGCCAGGCAGTGAATCTACCTTAGATGTCCTTGTTCCTGTACGAAAGTGTGTTCTTAGCTATGCACGGACTCTTCATTTTCCCTGTTAGATGCATGTGCCCGACCTATATTTAGATAGAATATATATAAAAAAACTTTTGAAAGAATTGAATAGCATGGTGTAGTAAGTGATGAGAACTGTAAGTGTTTCTCTTATCTTTTATTAATAAACAATATGAAAATATATACACAACCAATCTGTGTATACTAGGTAACTAAACATCTTACAATAAATACAATATATTTTGTCCTAAAATAGAATCCTAAAAATCAGCCTATAGATCCGTAACAAGCTTGTAAAGATTGTGGCACGCTCGAATCGATCTTCCAAAACTATCAATAGGGTTGATTTTCGCTCTTTGATGAGTTGGCTAAAATCGATAAAAATAGTAGATAATTTGCACAAAAATTTTAGAGTGGTTCGACTACATAACCGAGTCTACATCCACTACCTTAGCACGCCATTAAGATTTTCTAATTCACTAAGAATTCTTCCCTTTTTCAAGGATCAAGAGGAAACTTTTACAACCCTATCTTTTCAATGACTAAGATAAAAACCACTCTAGTTTTTACTTAGGCTAAACTATAACCTCTCCCTTTTACAAGGTATTTGTGTAAATAATGAAAATCTCACTAGTTGAGTGTTTACAAGAACTAATCTCACAAGAGTGTAAAAGATAAAAACAATTAAGCACTCTCTATACACTATATACAAGAGAAATGAAGAAATAAGACTTAAAGACAATTTCTCTTGATCATGAAGCTTGGAGGTGTTCTCTAACCATCTTCAAGTGTTCAAGCCTTCCTTTTATTTATTGGAATGAGCCTGTAGCCGTTACTAGCCGTTAGGGGTAAATTAGAGCCGTTTGGGACATTTTTCAGTCGTTAAAGTTTATTTTAGGCAGTGGATATCAGTACGTATAACCCTCGTATCGGTACCTGCACTTAAATCAAAACTAACTATTGTAGACTGTTAACTGGGTACTGGTACACTATATACCGTATCGGTACAGGACCACTTGTATCGGTACAGACAATTCTGTATCGGTACGCTATTTGGCTACTGGAAAATTGGTTTGTGGAAAAACAAAGGGTGTATCAATACGGGTTTAACCTTATCTGTAACACCCCGAATTTTTCCAATTAAAAAAACCCTATATTTAAATCCGTAATTATGAAACCCTAGAAATTTTGAGAATTTTAATTCACAAATCCTAATTGAGTTTAGGGATTGAATTGAGTAAATTAAGAATTTGGTGTCTTAATTCAAAAATTCAATGACTGGTTTATAATGCTCATCTGCAAACTCTTATTCAATCTAGTGACTTAGGGTATAATTTATCCATTAAATGGGGTATTTAGTCACCTTTTTTCGACAGTAAAGATGCTCTTCAGATGGCATTAGTTGCAGCCACTCTCTTCATCGTCATCTCCCTAATTCGAATAGCACATCTACCCTCACTCATTTTTTTGTTCGGCATTCGACCACCACCCATACTTCGATCGTGCTTCGCACACCCCTGTCTATGTCTTCCTTGGCCTATCGCGAATAAACCCCAGCCATCAGACCTCTACTGCCGGATGTCGTTCGCAAGAAACAACACCGGAATTGTTCGGTTCATCCTCGCCGCTGTTCTCCTCCATTGTAGCAGTTGGGTAAGTCGTTTGATTCGTTGCCTTTCTTTCTTTCGAATTATTAAGGGGGTTGTTGATCTCGTTTTTTCATTTTGATTTTTGGCCGGTAATGTCCAATTGGCCCATTGCTTCTCACTGCCGTCAAGGTTCTCGCTGTCTCCTATTAGTCGATTCCCCTGTCCCTCGTCTGCCTTCTGCTCCAGCACTTCATTTGTGCAACCGCGTATGAAACCCTTCAACCTAAACTTGAGTACTTCCACTTGTGTATTCCTTCTGCTCAATTTGGAAAGCTATTAGTAAATCATCATTTTTATTGTTTTGTTGAATGTGGCATATCAAAACAAACCGTGGGCTCCAATACATCCCACGTCTCTGTTGTCCACGTCAAAATCAAGGTTGGGGTGAGCTATTCACCATTTTCAATATTTCATCACTGATTCATGTTCCTATTCTTATTATTATATTATTTTTGTTATATATATACACGTTTCCATCAAATATTGGTTCTAACACATATATTTCTTGTTATATTTATATAGGCTTCATTACTGTTATTTGTTTTAATATTACCACAAATATATATATATATATATATTTGATTAATATTACGGGGTTGTGTAATGAAAACCGAGCTCTGAACCGACTCATTTCTAACTGAATTTTAAACTGATCTGGTTATCCTTTGTTTCAACATATTCGACTGACTTTATCCAAAATAGTGAACTGCCAGAACCGGTCGAACCAGTTTTGACCTTGGACCCTTTGACTCGACAGTTGACCTTTGATTGGTTTGACCTTTGACCAGTCAAGTCAGCATTAACTTTGCCTTCTATTAGAGTTGATTTTGACTTTAACTTTGACCCATTAACTAGAGTTAACTAAGTTGATATTTTTTGGATAACCTTCATCTTGACCTTTTTCGACGTCCTGAATTCGAATCCGCTGCTCGTTTTGTCTAATTCAAACTCGAAAGCCCCGTTTTGCTATTTGCAATTATTTTTGTGCTTAGTATCTGAAGAGTTGAGAATTATGGAATCTGATTCGGAATAATCTTGTGTTTAGGTATTGACTTCGAGGCCGATGAGTTACCTTCTTCGCTTGTTTTGTCTGATCATGCACGTCTTTTGAGGTTCGTGCGTGAGTGTTTTCCTTCGTATTAGTAGTTATGTTTTTTTTTGGTGGCTTAGTGATAGTGTCAGATGCTAATAAAGAGTTTTACCTCGTAGGTCCTGATTCAGTTAGACCAAGTGATAGGTCTGAATGTGAGTCGTTCTTCTCGGCGATAGAGCAATTGATCGCTTAAGATGTGTCTCTTCCTGTGCTATAAACTTGTGTTTACTTTGGTGCTATTAATAAATGTCTTTATACATTTTGTGTGCATTATTTTGTTGTGCTTGGTGAAAGTTTTCAGACATCATGCATAACATGTCATATTGTGGTTTAACTGAAAAATCAGATTTATCAAACTATGAGATATCAGATTTCCAAAATTATGAAACTTTGGATTTTTCAAATTGTGATACATCGAATTTATAAGATTTTGCAACTTGAATTTTAAGAATTCAAGTTTCGGATGAGATTTAGATTTTAACATCGGCATCATAACATTTGGGGTATATGGATTGAGATTATTCAGGGAAGTTTAGCGGTTTCACCCTTCGGGCCGAATTTTGCTTCGGATCAGTGGTTCCACCATTCGGGCTGAGTTTCACTTTGGATGGTGACAATAGAGAGAGTATGTTCAGGGGAACCTTACTCTTGGGTCGGTGTATTGGAGATTGGGTACTGAGATTTCATGTGCATCGGACATCATTTCATTATGATCAGATTTATTGTGATTTAATGTGTTTTCAAAAGACTTTATAAGAAAATTGAATATTATTTTGATTTTGTGTTTGTTTGCTCTTCAGAGACACACTAAGCTCTTTATCTTACACCCCATAGTCTTTCTCTTTCAGATATACTTAGACTCTTAGGCGACCCGGTACTTGGAGTATCTCGTGTTTTACTCGGATATTTAATCATAAGTATGAATTATTTTTAATTAGTCTTTAAAAATATTAATTATGTTATTTGGGATAATTATGTAATTTCGGACATTGGGACTGGTTACAATTTGAGAATCATTGGATGCATGCATTTACGAATTTGTTTTTAGATATTTTATTAATTATCGGAACATTGTTTAAAAGATTGAGTTTTATAATAATTGAAATATTTATTGAGTTTTACTTATTTAATCGATTACTTTGAATTACAATTTAATCTAACCTAAAATCATTTCTTAAGGGACAAGTTTTCAACGCGACTTTCTAGATTCAACTCATTTCTTCTAGGTCGGGTTTAGAGGGTTACAGTATCGGTACGGGCAAGCAATTTTTGACATTTTAGAATGTTTAAAACATATTTGAACAAGTCAAAAATACTTAAAAATAATTTTCATTTATATCGAAATATTATCTCAACAATCTCCCCTTTTTGATATAACAAAACATTTGAAAATTTGTTTTTGAGATTTCTCCCCCTTAGAAAAATAATTTTAGAAAAAGATAATATTTGTAAAAAAATATTTAAGACCCTTCCTTTTTTCTTTTTGACTCCTTTTTTTTCTTTTAAAATTAAATTTTTAAACATGTCCCTCCCTTTTTTGTTATATCAAAAATAGTTTAAACCAAGTTTGAAATCTCATTAAGTTCAAAAAAACACCAAATGTTGAAATTAAGTACCAATTGATAGAAGATGTCAATTGTTGGTGTAAAATAACAATGGAGATAAGATATTTTCTTTTTTAAAATTAAAAGCTCCTCTTAATCAAAGCAATCCATTTTAATAAATTTAGCTCAAATGCTTGACACTTAAAAGACATTGAATTTCAAGATAAAATCAAATTAAGAGCATATGAAATCCAATTTATCCAAGACTAAAAACTTTATGCAAAAAAAAAAAAATAATTGACACAATTTCCAACTGGTAAAAACCGAGATTCAATAACGTGCTCCACTGAATTTCAGTTTTGCGATAAAATGGTTTATTTTCAAAGAAAGTCACATCCATAGAAGTGTAGGTTCGCTTTGTGAAGGGTAAGTAACATTTGTAACCCTTCTTAGCTGGTGAATACCCGAGAAAAATACACCTAATGGCTTTAAGATCTAATCTAGACCTAGAAGGGGAACTGTTATGGACAAAAACAGAGCTGCCAAATACCTTAACTGGAATACTAGAAGTAAGAGGTTGAAAGTTGGGAAAAACTTGAAGAAACAAATTCCTAGGAAACTTGAATTTCATGGATCTACTTGGCAATCTTTTAATGAAAAAAGTTGCAGTTAACACAGTTTTCCCCCAATAAAAAATAAAAACATTTATAGAAAATAACGATGATTGAGAAACTTAAGTAAATAACTATATTGGGGAGAGTCAACACAAGAATTTATATGAATTATCCCTTTTTCTTTCAGGTAGTGCCCGAGAGTTTTGGTAAAATATTCACTTCCATTATCACTATGGAAGACTTAAATTTTTCTCTAAAATTGAGTTTCCACTAAGCCGTAGAATTTTTTAAACACCCATCCTGTTTCTGAATTTTCCCTCATTAGAAATGTCTATGTAAGCCTAGTATAGTCATCTATAAAAGTTATAAATCATCTCGAATCATCAATGTTTTTTACCCTAGAAGGACTCTAAATGCCACTGTGTATAGTTGCAAAAGGTTAGGAGGTTCGAGCATGGGAGGGAAGATAATTGTTTTTTTGTTTGTTTTGCAAGAGGGCAAATATCACAAAAGGAATCAAGCTTTTTTATTAGAAAATAACTGAGAGAACATTCTTGACAAATATTGAAAGTTTGAGTGACCTAATCTATAATGTCATAAAGCATCTTTTGAGGAATCAAAAACTAAGAAACAAGGAAAACAACTTGAAACAACTTGTCTATTTGGAGAAGTTTGCCCTTGGAGAATATAGAGGCCACCACACAACCTAGCACTGCCAATCACCTTTTTTAAGTCCAAATCCTAAAATTCACAGACATGTGAAAAAAACTGAGTATTGCATTTCATATCACTCGATTATTTACTAACTGAAATGAGATTGCATGTCAGCTTTGGAACATATAAGACATTATGCAGTACGATATTTTCAGAGATTCGAACAGAACCACTTTCTGATATAGGCGATAAAGATCCTTCAGTAGTTTTGATCTGAAAAGGGACAGATATAGGTTGGAATGCATGGAATAGAGTATCATTGCTTGCATGTGGTCTGATGCACCTGAGTCTATAATCCAGTTCGAACCATTAGTCTTATTAGCTATTCCCTCAAAAATTGAACTACCTTCTGTTGCTTTCGAAGCAAGGTTGAATTCAGGAAGAGTCATCTGGCTAAGCAATAGCTGTAAATTCTCTATTTGTTGTTTGCTAAAGCTAGGTCCAACAGCCTCTGTAGATGTCATATTGACAGACCTATCAGGTTGCTGCCTGAGTCGTTGAGGCTTCTAATTTGCTAGTTTGCCATGCAATTTTTAACAATTTTTCTTTGTATGACCATTCCTTCTACAAAGATCACACCAAGGCTTATCTTTTCTTGGCTTGGTTGTAGAATGAGTGAGAAATATTGTACTGTCAGACTGGACATTTTAGGGAAGCATCACAGCCTTCCTGTTCTCTTCTCTTCGAACCTCAACAAAGGCCTCTCTTAGGGAAAGTAGAGGTTTAATAGCTATGATTCTCCCTTTCATGTCATCAAGATTGCTGTTGAGATCGTACAAAAATTGAAACACTCTCCTTTGAGTTGTAATCTGCTTGTATAATGTTGCATCTGCGGGAGTTGACCAATTATGATTCTCAACGAGATCTAACTGATGCCAGTATCGCACAATAATATTATAGTATTGTGTGACATTCATCTCATCTTGGCAAAGACCATTGATCCTGTTGCCTATTTCAAGAGTTTCTAGAATATTCTGTGGCCCTGAAATGCAATCTGCCTTGCCTCTGCCAGCAATGTATAGTTTCACAGTTTGGGACCATTGAAGGTAGTTATGGCCATTGAACTTGTGAGAAGTCATTTGGGAGGAGAAGACATCTGTAACACTTTCGATATTAGGGCTGCTATCTGACCCAAAATTGATACCATGTAGTAAGTGATGAGAACTGTAAGTGTTTCTCTCATCTTTTATTGATAAATACATGGGAATATATACACAACCAATCTGTGTATACTAGGTAACTAAATATCTTACAATAAATACGGTATATTTAGTCCTAAAACAGAATTTTAAAAATCAGCCTACAAATCTGTAACAAGCTATAATTAACCGATATAAACTTCAAAACCCAATCTACATTTATTACGATTACAGCTCACATAATATATTCCTAAATAACACGAAATTATCCGCACATGGGTCACTAGAAAATGTCAATGGTGCCTTTGCAATATAAATTACAGAGGTCAATCATCGACCGGAATTCTCAAACATATCACATTCGATACATCTATGGATATGGTGACCGAAATGGTAAATGCCAATTAATTATCTACTGCCACCGGCAAAGTAATGTAGACAGCTTGAATTACAAGGAACCTCATTAACATACTTAGTTATTTACCTATTTACAAAAGCAGGGAATATGTAAAAAAAAAAGACGATTTTTTAAAATCGAGAGCCTAATAACCGAGCTATCCACGGAATAGGTTAGATGGCTACTTTTGGAAACCGAGAACAATGACTGTAACTGAGATATCGTTCCACTGCTACTCTGGATTCATGGCATCGAGAAAAAGAATCACGGAATTATGAGCAATCTAAGGCCTGCAACTTTACACTTGCTGTCCAGTTTCCGACAATCTGGTTGTCAATCTCACCGCATGGATTAGAACTCGACTTCCAAACCGATGACAAAAAGTAGAATTATGACAAACCATATAGATAATTCTTTTACCATTCATCAAGCCACTCAGGAACGTTAAGCTCTGCTATAGCTTGAGGTGGGGAAGCAACACCAACAGGGCAATCCTCGGAACGTATTTCCAACTGTTGAGCTACACGAGAAGCTAACTCGTGGGGAACAGGAAAAGTCCGATCTCTGATTCCTTTCCAGTCAACACCGTCAAACCACGGATGGCTTCTAATG
Organism: Hibiscus mutabilis; assembly: GCA_019671005.1. Taxonomy (NCBI): domain Eukaryota; kingdom Viridiplantae; phylum Streptophyta; class Magnoliopsida; order Malvales; family Malvaceae; genus Hibiscus; species Hibiscus mutabilis. The sequence continues at coordinate 3,131,890 of CM033740.1, forward strand.
GAAGAGGAACCATCACTTCCCAGTCTTGTACTTTCATCAACTTCAAGTAACTGAAAGTTTATTTTGATACAAGCATGTGAGTGATTCTATGCTATGAGGTATTTATGCAGAAGAAATGATAGTACAAAGACCTTAGTGATTATGTCAACAGCTTCGAGGCTTAAATTATCCGAAAGAATAAACTGTCCTTTAGCAATCTTTGCAAATGTATCGAGCTCGCTTTGTCTCCACGATCCAAACGGCATTTCACCTTGCAGCAGGAAATAGATCAGGACTCCTAGGGCCCACCTGAATGTTAAACATTTCAAAAGACTAGTGTCATAGAAGAGGGGGAGAGAGGAGGAAGAGAACATCTAATCAAACTGTGCATATATTAACCTCATTAGCAAGAAATAGTAAATTAAGCAACCCACCACGCCAACCCCGTGTTGGAAAGGCCTCTTTAAACCCCATAAAAAGTTCAAGAACTAAATAAACACTCTAGGATGAATTAAATTTCTCTCTATATAATGTTGGTTACTAATCTCCATCGTGAACGTTCCTCTGGTTCCTTAACAAGTTAGCAATGTTGTAATTTTGAGTTATTCAATTATGCTCCTTTAGATGCTAAATAAAACATGAAGAGGTTTATGATACTAGAAAAGTGGAAAACAGTTTTTTACCAGTCGGCAGGAAGACCGTGGCCCTTTCCCTGAACTACCTCTGGTGCTAATGAGTCAGCCATTCCGCAAATTGTAAATGTTCTCTCACTAGATAACTTCTTTCCAAATCTGAAGTCGACTAGCTGCAACACAATAGCAAAACAAAATAATTAATCTTAGCTACTTGTGATTTGGAACCATTATTAGTAAAGAAAGGGGTAACCTTTTGATCAAGTATGACATCATATCAGTTCAAATAAGCATGTAAACACAATGTACAATACAACATAGATCGGCACCAACCTGTAAATGGCCTGTTTTGTCCAACATTAAAACATCAGGAGACACACCTCTATAAAGGACGCCATTCTGAAATTCAAATAAAATATGGATGTAGAAATACAAACTGTAAGAAATAAACAGATGCACAAAGAATGAGGAAATGAAGTAAAAAAAAAAGGACTGCTTATAGAAATCTGACCTCATGTAGATCTTCTAAGGCAGTAAAAACAGAGGCAGCACAGAACCTTGCCGATTGTTCATCTAGAGGGGTGCGAAGTATTGAAGCCAAAGGGCAGGCAAGGCATGTATTCAATAGAATTGCAGCATGAATTTGATCAGCACAAGTGCATAGCACCTCTGGCACACAAGCTGCAGAATTCATACTCTTCATCAGATCCTTCTCCTTCAAAACTTGTGTTTCTTTTCCTAGTTTTTTTACCTTCTGCTTTGAAAACCTCTTCAAACTAAGCACGCTTTCTGCAAAAACTCGTTACAAAGGAATATTTCATCAGTTTTAGCTCCATAACAAACTTCCCTTAGAATCACTGCATAGCACTTCACAGGCTTATTTTCCTATAATCTGAATTGGCACCTTACATGCATATAAAATAATGCATAATCAGTTCACTTATGACATGGTACATTAGGACAAGGTGTGCTTTTTAAATTGCCATTCCTGAGCAAAAATAAACACACATACATAAGGAACCAACCAACCTGTATCTCGTAGAAGTACAAGCCCAATCTCACTACAGTCGGTGGAATATAAACATGTTCTCCACTCCTGCATATGAAATTAGATAGGTTTAAGAGATTCTCTCAATCTCTCTTCATGATAACATTTTGCAAACCACAAGGTAGAAGGCAGAACTAAGCACTTCTTACCAATTGAGAGATGCTAACTTTAGCAAGAGTCGAAATATCAATTTCTTTGACAGAAGCCTTGGGCACATCTGGAGAATAGTCTTGAGACCTAAATAGCAACAAAACAATAATGTCATTCTCAATGAAAGGTATTAAACATTCAGAAGAGAACAAAAAGAACAAGAAGTTAGAGGAAAACAAAGATGTGACGTTTAGTGCATGAGACTAAGACGTACTTATGATCATCCTGGGAAAGCTTTGTCAAAGGACCAACAACAGAATCAAATTTCTCCTTTCTCAAAAGAGCACACGTGACATCACCCACTGCGATGGCACTTAAGGAACCAATCCGTTGCCCAAGAAGTGTCCATTCCCCAAAATAGCTTCCTTCTGTCTTTTCAACAGACAGTTCTTTGCCAGTCTGTTGATCATTGCCCTCTTTCGGGTTCTCAGGCTTGAGACTGCAGACACTTGGACAGCTTAACAAATCCTTATCAAAAGTAATCCTCACTTGCCCCTTCTGGATAATGTACAAAGCAGAGAGGGCTTCATTCTGCAGACGTGCACAATAAATATAAGAAACAATAATGTAAACCAAGAAAAAATACACTGCGAAAAATAAAACAGAAGGAAATAAAATACTGGAAGGAGAAACATCTACCCTTTTCACTATGGCCTGCCCGTTAGAAAAGGAAACTTCAGAAAGAGAATCTGCAACATGACTCAGCTGTAAAATTGTCAATCTAGATAGAAGATCCACAGAGCGAAGCAACTTCAAGGATGACAAATTTGAAAACTCAGACATCAGAATTCCGCGAAAGTCTTCTCGTTTTAGAGCCCAAAGAGTTCCACTAGTCACAGCACGCACAGAGGCTTGAAGGGGCTTATTGTACCTGTATAGCAACAAACAAAATTATCATGGTCAGCAGGTTGTAAAGTTAAGAAAATAAAATTAAATGATTCTTTATTAAGTAGATATGAGATAAGAAAAAAAACAAACAAACGTACATTAGTGCCAGCTCGCCGAATGATGATAACTTCTCAGCTGTATACTTCTGCAAAACCCTTAACACCTCTCCATTTTTATCTTCCTGCCAGTATAGTTTCTAGTTAAAAACTTATTGAAAATAAACAATTATCGCCATTTTCTAGATTATCTTCCGCCTGATTAGAAAATAAAAGGTTAACCAATAATAAAGAGTTGGTATAACATTCGATAGTGGGGGCCTCCAACAATAAATAACTTTTAAACAATATATATTTAATGATCAAGACAAACCTGGATTGCTAAAACCTCAAATTCTCCACTTCCAACAACATAAAAGCAGTCACCTTCACCACCCTGCAAAGTATAACAATAATCAGAATCTTAACTTCAATTGTAATTATGTCAAAACTGCCTCTAGAAACGTATTTAAGATATCAGCTCCTTCATGGCTAGCATGTGAGGCCAAGTCAATTGAACGAAGGTTTAGCTTTTCGAAAGCGAACTTCAACCAAAATTGGCCACTGAAGCTTATGTGCAGAAAAAATTTCTGGATTACTCACCTAATGGCTTATAATAGGTACATAAAGTTTGTTTTTTTGTTCAGTCAAGTCCTTCAAGCTTTAATTATCCTATTCATTACAACTACAATGACATTTTTGTTTGGGATTCGTAACTTACAGGAAAGTATTGAAGCAATAAAATTATTTCAAGACATGTTAAATTGTGCAGCAGTTAGTCAAAAGCATCAGAATTACATGAAATAGTAGCAATAAATGAAATTAATTGCAAGTAGAATAACTAACCTGTTGGACGACAATATCCCCAGGTTGGACCTCAACTCTTTGCATGCAATCCAATAAAACATGACACTGTGAATCAGTTAATTTTCTGAATAGGAAATGGTCATGCAATGCCTGCTCTATGTGTGCCTGTAATGCGTAAATACTGAACAGCTTAGGTGAGGAAACACTTTAGTATATACAAAACAAATAGAATATAACAGAAGCCTTACCTCTTCTTCCCAAGTTTTCCTGTGAGCTGGAGGTGGCGGAACCCACACCTGCCCATTCTCCAATGAACTCTCAATAGCACGAAGACGAGCCCGTGATAAGTCATGCCTTGCACGGTGGTTGTTTGAACTCCAGCTAAAAGTTGAAGGAGATTCTGATCCTGTTGCCTCTAACACTTGAGGAACAGATGGCCATAAAATTGTAGCAGCCTTAGCTGTTTCACCATTAACCTGATGGGAAAGGCCAATGAGAAACAAATAACAAAGACAAGAAATACATCTAATGCAAAAAGAGTGGCCACTTACACCAGTTAGCCCATTTATATGCACAACAATTACAGTAATATCATCCGTACGGGTTTCATACTGAAGCCAAAGTCGATACGATTCAGCCACAATTGCAGAACAAGCATCACGAGGATCCTTGTATTTTGCAACCTGAATAACATTGAAACAATTACAATTACTGATAAAGGAAGAAAAGAACAAGGAAAATCTGAATTTTGGCAGCAAAGTGTACATCTAAGAATAAGATTAAATAAAACATTCTAAATAGAAAGATGATGAAAAGCATTAAGAAATATCATTTTATATATATGGATCTACAAGTAACCAAAGATATATATATATATAAAAAAAAAAAGCAAACCTTTTACAACCAGAAATTAGTGGAGTGTACTTCAGTAAATTATTTTACTGATATGTATTATCAATGGCTACCAATTCCCCATATATAAACTGTAACAACAAAAGGCCTATGTTACCAGATTTAGGGGTGAGTGACGATACAGGTATATGTCTGAATATGTATTAGTACAAGGGAACATGATAAATGCGAGTAGCATAGCGGAAGGCAGCTCCTAGATAATTATCCCGGTTCAACCGAATACTAAGCGATCTACGAACAATATGACTAACACCGATCTAATCCCAGCAACAACAACTGAGCCTTGGTTTATTTACTAATAAGAATCATTTTATATATTCAAATGACTCCCTTGCTTACTTACCATATCAACCACAGTTTGACTAGAAAGGAACTCGAAAACACCATCACTAGCAAGTACAAAGAAAGGATGATTTTCAGTAAGCTCCAACACAAGAATCTCCGGATTCGCCACAACACCAATTGTCTCGGCTATTGAATCCCCAATACTCCTCGTAAAAGCCGTTCCAGGAAACATCCCATTCGGCACCCAAAGCCTAGGAGGATCACCATCATCGCCTTCCTCAGTTCCCCAACACTGCACATCCGGATCCTTCAACCCTTCAATTTGATCCAATGTAAGCACTCTCGCTCCACAAAGCTTCACTCTCTCCAGCTCGTCAACTCGAAACGGGGTCTGATCAATAGATAAATCAACGGCCACGATGTCTTTCCCTCTTTTTTCCGCTATAACAGCTCTCGAATCACCGGAATTTGCCACGTATATAGTCCGACCACGAACTAAAACCGTTATTGCCGTCGTTCCGCTCATGCTATCATCCAAACTATCATCGTGTAACTGTGTATTTGTCGCCAAATAAGCAGCATGGCAAGCTTCCATGGCATCGACGTGGAACTTATTATTCCTCAATAAATTCTCGCATAATTTTCTTTTCACGAATTGCGAACACTGAGCTCCGAATTCACCGTGGCCGTCGAAAACGCCGAAGAAATGATCGTCGGGATTTGTTCCAAACGGAGTGTGAATACAAAAACTGTCTTGATTAGCTTTATCTAAAGCATCTGGATAATAACCTCTTTGAGATAAGTAAGAATACTTAAGCTCGAAATTGCCCGAGGGGACCGAAACTGTTCGAGATCCATCCGGCGGAAGGAACTGAGCTGAAACCCTAGAGAGCCGAGTGATACCGAGCTCCGGGTCACCTGCTCGGTTCAAGCTTAACTGAGAGTGGATTTGGTCTCTGGTTTCTTCGTCTTCGTTTGAAGATGTGGGCGAGAAAACGGCAAGCTCCGCCGCGGTGGTTGGCCTTACACTTTGCGGCTCTTTGATCCTTGCATCTCTCGGCACGCAAATCTCGCCGATGCAAGCTCGGGAGTAAACGCAACCCATCACTCTACTATTTAAAAAGAACACAAAAATGGAGAGGTAAAATAAGTTCCAAAATTGAACAAATGCTTCACGTCATCACCGTCTCGAAAATCAACACTAGATTTGTTTCCCGTTGAGATTCCAAAAAAAGAAAAAAGAAAGTAAACCCATTTTCCAGGAAAAAATCTAAAAGATTTCCATTTTTGTGATTTTGGTTGAATCTCCTCTGATTATGCAGTAAATGCCGGTCAATTAGAAGTACGAAAAGCCATAAAAGATTCGAACCAGAGAAACTGAACAAATATTTGAAACAAATTTCGAAATTTGATAACTGAAACTAAATTAGATTATATAAAATTCAGATCTACTGTTTTGAAAAACCGTTACAGAGAGCTGCCAATGAAAAAGCAAAGCAATTACACTTAAATTGCAATTTAAAAAATTTAAAAATATTGTTTAAAATATCCATTTTATTAAAATTAAATAATATAAAAATACTATAAATATACAAAATATGAACAGAAACGGAGAGATAAAGGAAGGTGGACTATATGACTCGAAAGTAGAAAGGCGCTCTGACTCACACCAGATGAGGGAGCGTAAGTTAGTGTAACGAGATTAAAAAGCGCCTCATGCGTAAGATGAGCAGAGTATTATACGTGGAATTTAACAAGTTTGGGGTGCGTAATGCTCCCTTCCCCCAGGGGACAAAACGACAGTGTTTGGCTTAGGCACTTGTTTTGTAACTATGCTAATAACAATAGACTTTTTTAAAAGTAATATTTTGGAGTCATTTTATTTTATTAATTTTAGTACTATAATTATCTTTTAAATTTTAATTTATTTATATTATACACGACATTATCTGTTACGTGTTATATTCTTATTTATTAATATTATTATCTTTTTAAATCACGCTAAAATTTTATGACGGAATGATGATTTATGCATTAAAATGAACTAAAAATTTTAGATATTGAAGTAAAAAACAAGTACAAAATTAAATCGTTTAATTAGTTTTTTTGAAATTAAAAATATAATGTCTATTATTAAAATATAATAAAATATACACTGTTATTTGTTTATTTCGTTTGTAAACTTTAAAATATAATAGGCAATGGTCAATGCATGTAAAATACAAAAATAATTACTTACTTTCTAGATGATCTACTTTTTCAAATTCAAAGTTATTTTAATTTATATAATTGCATTACAATGTTTATCTATTAATCGTGAACGTTTACCGGTATACGTGAACAGACTTAAAATTTTATATTAGGGTTGAACCTATAAAATTTTAAGTGGCGAACTTATAAATTTTAAGGGGCGAAAATAGATTTTTAATAGAAAATACATAAAAATTTTTAAAAAAATTATAAATCATATACGAATTTTAAATTTTCAGGGAAGCAACCATCTCTGCCCATATAAATGGTTTAGGTTCGAATTGTAGAAATAGTATGTATTTTTATGTGTATGTATATAAGTTGTACCAAAAAATAATTAATTACAGCATATTTTGGAGTGAAAATCAAAATAAATTCAACTTAAACCATAGACTCGAATACGTGACTTTTAACCATGTTTGCAAAGGTCGAAGTTTTATAATTTTAAGTACTTAAGTTCGAGTCCTCATTAAATGTGAATTTTTGGTTTAGTTCTCGTTCTCTATATAAATATTGTTCTATTATACAAAAAAAATCATAAAATTTAATACTTTTAAATTATAGCATTAAATTTATATTATTAATAAATAAAACACTAATAAATCCATTGACATTTTTCGCCTTTGAACTTTTTAGATAGTCATTTTAGTTTTAAATTTTTTTTATTTATTTTGATCCTCATTTTTCGCCTTTTATCTGTGAAGTCGAAACACAATTCTACCTAATACCTATATAGAGAGAGTAAATTTCATGATCAATCATTTATATCTTAATAAGTCGGTTATATTTTAATGAAAAAACTTACGACAAAAAAATTAGTCAGTGTTACTAATTTAATTCTGAAAATGTATTTTTTTAATTATCGATATTCAGTTCATTATGTAGACGACAATTCTAATTTAATTACTCCATTCACAATATCATAATTCGAAGTTTAACCTTACTTAACACGACCGACTGGTTATTGGTAATTCTGATAATGTATTTAACAAAACTAAGGGAAGTTGAAATTTCAAAATTTGAGATTTCCATTATTGTAACAATGAATATGATTGGATTTGGGATTAGATTGAGAAGGCCACCCACGTTGGGTAGTTATCACAGTTCCCCTTTTTCTTCACTTTTCTTTTTCAAAGTGGTCCCTCGTTATCTCGTAATCTCAATCTCATCCTTCTGTCCCAAAATCCCCCCATTTATGAGTTTGCGGCTCTAATCCTTCTTCTCCTTCTTCATTAACATGTTTGGTCAAATTATTTTTTGGGGAGTTTGGTTCCTAACCTGCTTCTTTGTCATTTCATTCCATATTTAAAATAAAGGTTTAATTCACAATACTTTTTATTTCCTTACTTTACATCATAAAGTATGACTGTTATATATTTTAGTCAAAGATAGACTAACGAGAACACTTCATGTGACATCGTTTCATCGTTCTTTTTCATGGGGTCGGGTCTGGCTAGAAAATTTCACGTGATTGAAGAGTTTTGAGATAGATTTTAACAAATTTAAATGATTATGTGTAAGTCATGATCAAGGGTTCGATATGACCTAATAGTTAAATTTTTATATTTAAGTTTGAGTATCCCAAATTTAAATCTTAATTTTTGTAATTACTGAAAAAGTTTTTTCGTAAATATATTGACAAATTTAGTTGAGAAAGTGACGATGAAACTTCTGATATAAAAATTTGGTCAAAAAAAAGCCATGGCACGATAAAACATGGTGACTGAAGTCTGTAGCATATTTTTCATTTGTATGAGTTTTTTAACATCCCCGATATACTTAAGACGCAGAGTGGAAACTTGATATACTTAAAGGACCAATTTATAAATTAAGCCTTAAATAAATATAATATAAATAAAAAAGTTCAAATACCAAATTAAAAAACTAAAAAGTAACCAATATAGTTGGTCTAAGTGGTAAACAGCTTGGTATCGTTTAAGCAGGTCTCAAGTTCGAGTTCGTGTGTATAAAATTTTCGTTGTGAGACTCACCTACCAAAACTAGGTGTGCAATGCAGATTAGTCTAGATTAATCAGGGTAAAGTCCTGAAAACCGAAAGAGAAATAAAAAAGTAATATCTTTAAAATCATAGCCGGTACAATTAACACTTTGTATAATAACTATATAGGTCCATGGAATTTAGGCTTTTGCTTTCATGGCTTCTCCTACTTACCGCCTACCAAGTTTTTGAGATTCCTGTCCACAAGAGAAGTGCGTGGTGGTGCGTTTTGGGCAAACGTCACCTCTGCTTTTACTTTTAAAGCAAAAACCAACCACGAGGTTTCACCATATGTCTGGCATTATTGTTCATATCATTTCTGCACCGCAACCGGCAGCGGCACCTCCCACACCCGTCGTGAGGTGAACCTCTTCTCGTCTTTGAACCTTTTATTACTTAACTCGGTCCCTCTTTTACAAAATGTGGACCTTACCTAACATGAGACCCTTTTCTAAAGCAATATTCTGTCTTAAAATTTACGGTAGGAATTAATCATATATCGATTCAGTGAAAAAAAAGTTTTTTTCTTTTAATATAAATAAAAAATTATTTTAATAGTATTTTTATTTTTTATATTTTAATATTTGAATAAAATAATTAAAAATATTATTTAAAGAACAAGCATAAGATTTTATTGATGTGTATACAAATCCTTTATCATTTTAAATATAATCATTCGTTAAATGAAATTTTATAAATACATTTATAATATCTTATTTCATCCATTTCATAAGTCTGACACTTTTTTAATATATATAACTATTATTTGCTATATTAATGGTGAATTTTTTAGCACACTTACAGGTTACGTTGTTTAAAATCGGGTCACCTAGTAGAAACAACATTATCCTTTACTACTTGGACCACTCAATAAATTCATTACTATCTTATACTAAAATTAAAAAAATCCTATATAGAGTTAAATTACTATTGTGTTCTTATATAATTAGGCAAAGCTATTAAGAGTGTGGGAGGAGCTCGTGCCCTCCAAAATTTTATCTATTAAAAATTTTATACGGGCCGAGAATAAAAGAAACATAAGACTGAAAAATATCGTTAATAGAATTCGATCTAATAACTTCAAGTAAAACAAATTTATTTTTGTTTACACACTTTACCACTAAGATAAGAATCATTTAATGATACATGAACAAGAAAAATAAATTATGACTTAAAATTTTTATTAAATACTTATTATATTTTTTTATTAATTTTAAAAGTAAACGACTTTATTTATTTCATTGTCTAATTTTGACTCTATATATGTGCATATTCTTTTATTTTGAGGATGGGGAAGTTGAGTGGCCACTTGGGGACACTTTTTTAATTAATTTAAGAGTTAATAAACTATAAAGAAAGCAGGCAGATACGAAAGTCCAAAAACTTTGTGGCTTTGAACTGGTTTTAAGGATTCTTTTGGTTCTTAGCTTTAATAAATTAAGGAATATTTGTTTAAAATTATAGTAAGAGTTTAAGAAAATGCAGAGGACAAATTGTTAACTTTTATTGGGGCGAGTCTAATGTGCTACATGTCTAGAATGCGATTAAAAGACATAAAGTTTTGAAATTTATCCTCAAACTGAAAATATTATACATCATAATAATATTTCCGGTTGATTTTTTTGAGTTCTTTTTGCAAGTATCGATACTTATTTTGTAAGTTTCGATACTTTGTCCCAAACTGAGTATCAATACTTACAAAATAAATATCGATACTTGCAAAAAAACTCAAAAATAAACCAATCGAAAATATTATCAAGAAGTTTAATATTTTCAGTTTGAAAATAAGTTTTGAAGCTTGTCGTCTTTTAGCCGTACCTTAGACCTACCCTTTTATTATGAGATTGGGAAGGCACAAAGCACTGTGCATGGCTGACGTTCACACAAACGGCCCTTTTGATGCCATTCTATTTAAATTATATTTGCACTATTCATTTGTATATTAGGAGCCACCAACCCCATATTTTGTTTTTATTTTCTTATAAAAAGATCAAAATAATAAATTAGAAAATACGAAATTATTGTTTTAGAATTTATATTTAGGGTTTCTGTTGTTTTCATGTAATCATGTTTGAATTGAAGAGTTTATTTTATCAAATTGTCGGGCCTAAGAATGGTGGTAAAGAGGTTCCTAAAAATGCAAGGCTCGTGAAAATATGGGCCGAGCGAGCACCCCCTTTGTTCGGCTCTTCCTCTTCCTCACAATTTTTGTTGATCCAATTTTATGCATGAATGTTGGGAGTAGGTATTGACCGAGGGGCTCGAGTAACGATAGTGCTTTTAATTGACCGAGGGGCTCGAGTAACGATAGTGCTTTAAAATTTAAATTTCGTATATAATTTAAGTATTATTAATTTTTTAGATATTTTTATTAAAAATTAATTTAGTCTTAATTTTAATTTAATTAAATAAAATTAATCAACCAATCAGATAACAACACGTGTTCGATTGGATGAATTTACTCTAATTTTTAATTTAATTTATTTAATATATTTATTTTTCTCCAATCATGTGGTGACACGTGTTATCACATGGTTAAAGGAAAATTAAAGAGAAAAAATATGGCATTGTGGGGTTTAAACTTTCAACTTTAAGGGAAAAAGCCAAGCATTTACCACTATGCCAACTACTCCTTAGTTATATATATTGTATTATTCTATATATATCTTATAACGAAATAAATGCTAGGGAAAAAAAGAAGTAAAAATGTTTGAGAGGAAACTCGAACATGGGTCACATGAGATGTGTAAAAACACACATATCACTAAATCAATTCAAATACTTAAATTAAAAGTGAAAACATTTTAATTATACTTAAAGTATAGTTAAAGAAATATTTAAAATGAATATATATTATCCGGACAATTTTACCAACAATGATCTATTTCTTTAAAGAAAATTATCAACACATATCGGATCAAAAAAATGAATTAAATTTATTAATGATCAAAAGTATATGTTTTAATATAATATATATAATCATTGAATTAATATATTTAATAAAAAAATAAAATTATTAATTGATTTAAAGAACTCGATTCAATATTATATATATACGAAGTTATTAAAATAAATGTAAAAAAAGGCTTGGCTTTAGTAATATGCGTGTTTTTACACATTTCATGTGACCCATGTTCGAGTCTCCCCTCAAACATTGTTACTTTTTTCCCTAGCATTTTTACTTCATCATAATATATATATATATATATATATAATGGTGCACTTTATATCACTAAGGAGTAGTTGGTGCAGTGGTAAAAGCTTGGCTTTTTCCCTATATTAAATATTAAATAAATTAAAAATTAGAGTAAATTTATCCAATCGGATGATGACACATGGCGTTATTTGATTGTTGATTAATTTTATTTAATTAAATTAAAATTAGGACCAAATTGATATAATAGGTAACTAACGAGACCAAATGTGTAATTATATAAATTTTACTTTAATTGACATGCCACTTCTCCGTTAGATTTTAACTGCTGATGGTCAAAATACGACCAATTAAAAATTTCGGTGGTTGAATTTTTTATTTTTGTAGTTCGATGGTCAAAATAGACCGGACCCAATAGTTGGGTGGTCACCAATGGCGGAGCTAGGAATTTTATATAGCGAGGTCGGAGTAGAGTATGAGGTACGAGAATTCCCATACCACTACAATATAAATATTGTTAACATCATACCCAACAAATCAAGTGTGGTCAATTCTAATATTTTTTATGAAAAATTCTATACTAACTCTTCGAAAATCCTATTTAACTCTTCGAAAATTCAACACCACAACAAATCAAGTAGGGTCAATTGACCCCTAATCTATATATGACTCCGCCACTGGTGGTCACCCGGATAATTTACCTTTTTTTACAAAGACCGCCGGTTGGGTTCGTATGTATTGAACTTGTTGATTACATATATATTATGTTATTTGTATTAGCTTATCCTATAAAGAAGGGTGGCAGACATTCTTTGCGTTATACACCAAAAGCAAAAGCTCAAAAAAAGGAAGAGAAAGGAACATTGTTGGCCAATGAATGAGAATGGAGAGCCTCAATCAATCCCCCTCGGAAAGGGGTCTGCTCTCGTGAACCACGGTCCGTACATTCGCCTACTTTTTTCGAACCGGTTTGTTTTTCTTTTCCGGTCTAATTGCGATTTTAGTTATTTCACTATAATAAAATCTCAGATTTAATCCCTCTATTTTATATTGATCTAATTTAGTTATCTATTTTTATAATGCTATTTAGTAAGTAAAAAAATAAATACACTATTAATTGCTGCCTTTAAAATGATGGTGTGGTTTTTTTTAATGTATTCAATCGCACAGAACCGTGTAAAAGTTTAGTCAATAATATTCAACTAATAAGAAATTTACATGAAAATCAAACACTTAAAGTTATTTTTAAATATCACATCATCACCTTAACGAAAATAAGTAGCAGTGTAAACAGTTTGAATTCCCTAATTATATTATAAAAGTAGAGACACTAATTTATGTCAAATTGAAATAGAACTAAATCTCAAATTTTATAATGATATAGGGACTAAAACCATTGTTTCACCTTTTTAAATTTTAATTTACAATTTATTTTAGGGTAAATACATTCCAGCTCACACAATTATGTGGCTATTCATTTAAAATTTTATTCCAATAAGGTCACTTCACCGTTGAAATTGAAACGAATGTCTAACGTGGCTTGATATAATAATTGTTTTTGTCCTCAAAACTCATACATTATATTAATTTGGTCATAATTTGAAATAATTCAATAAATTTAACATTCATAATTAAAAATTTCATTACTAAAGTGATTGTGTCTACTATTAGACAATGTTTGGGTCATAATTGGTATATTCTATTAGTTTGTCAATTGTCCAATAGTGAAGTGATTATCTATTTGAGCTATCACATATGTCAGTTAATAAGCTGGTGGACAGTAGTAGGGAGTGCGACAAGTGGTCAAATGATGTGTCAGGAGGTGAAGTGGCAGCTTTGTTAACTTCAGAGGGTTAAATTTACTAATTTATTTTGAATTAGAACTAAATTAATATAATGTATAAGCTTTGAGGACTTGAATTGTATTTTCTCCTTTATTTTTACGGAGAAAAATAAAGGCTTAAATGAAAAATAAGTGCCTAAACTATATATTTTTTTAACTTTAAGCACCTAAAGTATTTTTTGTAAAAATAGGTGCCTAATGTTTCAACCATCAATTTTAGGTGCTCGGAGTTAATTGCCGTTAAAATAAGTTTGTTAGCCAATTAAAGTGTGACACGCGACAGATTTTATTTTTTAATTTCTTTCAATTAATTTTTTAAAAATTAAAAAATTGAAATTTTCAAAAAGGCCACCAAATTCCCGAAATTCCAAAAAAACCCCAAATTCCTAAATCCCAATTCCCTCAATTCGGCCACTCCCGCGTAGTTGGCCATGTTGCCGACGACGAAATAGAGTGCCCTCCCCTCGCTCAAACACCCATACACCATTCGTTGTCGTTCAGCCGCCGCTCATCGCGAATCGTTCGAATGAATTTTTTGAATATTTCAACCTTCGTCCGACGTTTTGTACAACTTCAGTCGATTTTCAATGACGAGAAGGTAGGGTAAATGATTGTGGTATGCGGCGACATGGCTATCGGTATTGACTCAAATCGCGACTTGAGTTTTGGGGAGTTAGGGATTTTGAATTTGGGGCTATTTTGTAAATTTAAGGGTTTGTTAAAAAACTAAATTAAAAAAAGAAATTAAAAAAAGAAATAAAAAATAATAAAAAATTAACGGTAGTTTTCATTTAAGCCAAAAATAAAAATCAATTAATAACCATCGCACATTCACGACCTCCCCTCAATCTCTTTCTTTCACTGCGGTGAGAAAAACACAGAGAAATCAAAAACAGGGATTCTACGGTTACGGTCACAGACGGCTGCACTGAACATCACAGACTCATCTTTTAGACGAGACCGTGAGCTAGTTTTGAGTGTTTAGAATATAAATAATATAATAGAGAAACACTTCACAAGGATGGTGAGGATAATTCCCATGGCGTCCTCAATACGACCTTCGCTCTCGTCGTTTAGGTTCTCCGGTGGTGTTGCGACTCCGCGCTTTGGCGCCTCCGTCTCACCGCTTCGCCTTCCTCGACTCTCTCATTTCAGCAGCTGTAAGGCACTGTTTTTCTATTTTCTTTAATCAATTGATTTCCGTTATATGCCTTAGAATTTCACTTATTTATGTTGTAGTTTTTTGTTTCCTAAAGTTAATTTAGTACTGATTGAAGAACTAAATCGAATCGAGATTTCTAGCTGAACTTCTGTTATAGAAATTACCCGAGAGAAATAAGAAGGAAATAGATAAGAAAATTTCAAAGTTCAGCAAATACATGCCATCTTCTACACATTTCCAGTTATTTATACTCATGATTAAACAGCTAGAATTAACTAACTACAAAATCTGTTAGAGATCCTGACATTCTCCTTCTCGCAAGCTTCTCCTGATTTCACGGTTTTCAGTTGCTGGGCTGGCTCCTTCAAGCATCTCTTCCTCAAGCTGAGCTGTAACCATTGTTACCTTCTTCCCTTTGTTGGTCATTGCCTTCACGTGGTTCACCTTCATAACAACTTCTGGAGTCCATTTTAGTTTCTTTTAAGATTTTAAATAGTAGATTTTCAAGGAATTAGGAGTTCTCTGCAATGCAATTTCTGTACCTGTTTGGGAAAATTTTTTTGTAAAAATAAGTACCAGCAATATGGGGAGATTATGCTGAATTTTATAGAATAGGAGAATTGACTTTGGATGGATTTGATATAATTATTGTTTTTATTCGGAATTTTATCCAGCCGTTCCGCAGTCGCAATTCTTTGGCTTGAAAGCTTCAAAGCTTTTGAAAACTGCGGGAACAAGGGTGCCTCCGGTCGGAAATGCAGTACAGGCAAGCACAGCTGCTGCCCAAGAAACTGCCCTGGAGTGGGTTAAAAGGGACAAACGACGAATGCTCCATGTTGTTTATCGAGTTGGTGATTTGGACAGGACTATCAAGTATGTGTGTTCAAGATATTATTATCATTACATTTCCTTTGTTAACAATCTTGTTGTTGGAATCTTTGAACCAAACTCGAATGCATTGTGGTTGCAGATTCTATACCGAGTGCCTGGGAATGAAGTTGTTGAGGAAACGAGACATACCGGAAGAGAGATACACCAATGCCTTTCTTGGATACGGGCCAGAAGATTCTCACTTTGTTATTGAACTCACTTACAGTAACCTATCATACCAGCCTTTTGCTTTTTCTAAACTCAGCTAGCTATGAAAAATTGCTTTACCGTGCATGAGTATCAGAGTAGACAGTGTATATGAGCTCTGTTTTGGATATTCATTTTCGTCTTGATACCAGATTACGGAGTTGACAAGTATGATATTGGAACTGCATTTGGTCATTTCGGCATTGCTGTTGAGGATGTAAGTTTGAACTTTGCTTCCCAAAATTGTTTTTCTCTTCTTTTTTTCATTTCTAACAAGATGATAGACGGTGTAGTCTCATAGAACTGCTAAGTTTTGATATTCAAAGCTGATTGCTTATGTTCTCTACTGATTAGGCTGCCAAGACTGTGGAACTTATAAAGGCCAAGGGTGGAAAAGTAACCAGAGAAGCTGGCCCAGTGAAAGGTGGTTCCACTGTAATTGCATTTGTTGAAGATCCTGATGGTTACAAATTTGAACTGATTCAAAGGTGGCCTACTCCTGAGCCTTTGTGCCAAGTAATGCTCCGCGTTGGTGATCTTGATCGTTCCATAAACTTTTACGAGAAGGTGAGATTCGCTGCCAAAATATGTCATTTACTTTGAGGGTGACTACATTTTAAGTCCTGTAATAGGTCTTAGTCTCTTTCTTCTTTTGTTGTGCAGGCCTTTGGCATGGAGCTTCTCCGCACACGAGATAATCCAGAGTACAAGGTAAATAACTATCCTCTATGTTTATTCTGGTGAGAGAATGTGAAAAAAGAAACGAAAAAAAGTGGAAAGACTCGGGGTTCTAAAGTGCTGCGATTAAGGATTCAAGTGTGTACGCTGTGTATTGATTAGTTTGATTGATGATAGTATTCATGTAATAATTGGTGTGTCAAATATAGCACTGACATATGTTTATGAATTTCCATTTAGTATACGATAGCCATGCTGGGCTACGGGCCCGAAGATAAAAATGCCGTGCTTGAGTTGACTTACAACTATGGAGTCACTGAATATGAGAAAGGAAATGGCTATGCTCAGGTAGAAACACTTCTGCTTTCTTTTCACTTAAATGTCGAAAGCATTTTCATCTTTTGTTAAAGCCAAGTGCTCTCATCTCTACAGATTGCAATCGGCACAGACGATGTGTACAAAACTGCAGAGGGAGTTCAACTTTTTGGTGGAAAAATAACGCGGCAACCTGGGCCATTACCCGGTATTAACACCAAGATCACAGCATGCTTAGATCCTGATGGTTGGAAGACGGTATGCCTTTCGAAGCATTTATACATTGAAACTGTTATCTGAGACCCGGAAAATTTTCATTTCTATTCTTTATCGTTCCACGGTACTAGTACTATCACCAACGTCTAACGAAATAAAGTATATATAGCGAATGTCAGCTTGTTCATTAGGTCTTTAATTTTGCAGGTTTTTGTTGATAACATCGACTTTCTCAAGGAATTGGAGTGAGTTTCGAACACACTCTCCTATGACCCTTTTAACACTGAAATTCCAAAGCTCAAAGGATTTGTGGAAGAAATTTCCATTCAGTTTAGTTTTTCTTCTATTTTTGACTCAATCAAATTCAACTCTCTTATAGTTAAACAATATAATACTCGGTCTGTAGCATCTGTACGATAAGTATTATAAAAAAATTATTTCATCGGATATTTTTCTTTTATTTTCTCGAATCTTCCTGCAAAATGTTTATAAACAGTATAGCAGTATGTATGTAGTTCTCTATCCCTGCAGCCAGAAAAACAATCTCCCTCGCATCTGAATTCTCTTGCATGGCACTCTTTCTTATGCTTCGACATTTCCGTGCTCTAATTCTTACGACAATCAAGGTGTGAGCCACCCTCGGTTGAGCCAGTGGTGCCGGCACCAAGTAGAAGCAGAAGGCTTGAAATAGGGTCTCCGATCATCGTTGTTGAAGCACCCAAGGTGATAAAGACTGCAGCATCAGTTCCATGTCTCAGAGCTAATTCTGGCCTCGTCAAGCCGGGAGATGTCGGAAGGTTTAAGGCTTAGCCATGCAATATGTGTTTGATATTAGCCTTGCTTGTATTAAATTGAGCCGGCTGAGTTTTAACCGTTGTGTGTTGCAGAATTGTTTCGAGAAAACCCAAAGATGTATGGGCTGTTCGTCTGGCAATCGGCACCTATCTTTTAGATGGTAAGTACTTCAAAGCTTTGGAATTTGATGAATCTGAAGAATGAGATTGTGATTTGACGATGTACATGGTCTGGGAATTTAAATTTTAAAAAAATAGTATGCCTGATAAAATTAGGTACAAATGCAATATTCGTGATTTTTTCTTTGATTCCAGTTTTGAATGAGTTTATATTTACAACATAAATGATATGATTACTATGTATGGAAATCGACCAAACTCAATTAAGTCATCTTTAATGTGAAATCTGATATTGAATCATTGATTTATTCCCGGTAATTATTGATGTTTTATATAAGGACTTTTTAAGAAAAAAACTTTGATACATAGGCCGTGTAAACTTTAGTTTACACGTGCCTTTTAGGGGTTAGAGTTTAGGGTTTAAGGTTTAGGTTGTAAGGTTTAGAAATTAAGGTTAGTGTTTAGAATTTAGTGTATACGGTTTAAAGTTTAGGGTTTAATTTTTTAGGGTTAGGGTTAGAAATTTAGGAATTGGGTTTTTATAGTGTAAATACACAAGCTTGTGTAAAATTAATTTTACACAGCATGTGTATCAAAGTTTTACCCTTTTTTTATGTTGTATTCCTAATTTTGTTTTCAGTCCTAATATAAATAAAGGAAAAAACTTCGATATACAGGCCGTGTAAACTTTAGTTTACATGTGCCTTTTAGTTTTAGGGGTTAGGGTTTTAGTTTGAGGTTTAGGGGTTTAGGTTGTAAGATTTAGAATTCAATGTTAGTGTTTAGAATTTAGTGTATAGGGTTTAAGGTTTAGGGTTTAGCCTTTTAGGATTAGGGTTAGGAATTTATGGTTTGGGTTTTTGTAGTGTAATACACAGGCTTGTGTAAATTAATTTTACACAGCCTGTGTATCAAAATTTTACTCATAAATAAAATCTAATTATTTGGCTTACTATTAGAATAAATTAATTTGAGAGAATCGTCATCACAATAAATTTTTACGGTATCTAATTAAAATTAATCAAACATTAATTACTATATACGGCAATTTGTCTCCTTGGCTTGAACATTGTAAAAAAAAATGGTCTTGCTTGTGAAAAGTTAAAATATCCCTTCCATACGTCATGTTAAAAGGTAAAAATTAATTGAAATTGTTTTTGGAAATTTTATATTCAAAATTTATTTATTTATATATATTTTTTGAAAGGTAATTTTAAAAGCTTTTTATTCCAAAAGTTTATATATATATATATATATATATATATATATTGCTTTTAGTAACAACAGTGCTTTTGACTTCAAAAGATTATTTAAAAAAGCAATGAACAATTGGAACTAAATTCACAGCTTACGTATATTACATGCACTAATAATAGATTTTAACTTCATAGATTTAATGACTACACTTCGAGTAAAAATCAAAATTTCAAAATCTGGAAAATAACAAATCACATCGGTAGACAGCTAACCTGGAAATTTAAGAGACTGATCCAGGTTCAATTCTAATAGATAGAATTTAGATTGGCAAATTTGGGGAATATGGGAGTTGAAAATAAATTTTAAGAAAATAAGAAAGGTTGGGAAAATTTTTGGAAACTATGACAAAATCTACACTAGATGACCTTGAATATTTAATTATTATTTTTAAATAAAAAAAGGTGCATGGCTCATCTATTTATGCAAAAAAAAAAAACTAATCTTAGTCTCCTTCTGCAGGAGGCGACTTTTATATTTACTGTAAATTTTGCCATTTTCTAAAAATTTCCCCAACCTTCCTTATTTCCCTAAAATTTATTTCCAGCTTCCATATTCCCCCAAATTTCCCATTTAGATTACTTTCCCGTGGCAAACTGATTTCAAAACAACTCAAAATAGTAAAACATGCATATATTTTATATATATAAAAGGAACACATAAAAAGGGGAATAAATTAAGATTAACAATTTTCATAAATGGATCACTTCTAAAAGGGATCAAAAACTATTTACACACACAATACTCCAAAAACATATGTCCTTTTATATTATTACAAAGTTCGCTCTGCAGTACCCGGTTTTACCAACATTTTAAGACCGACTACAGGCGTAAAATGCAATAGTTTCTGAGATAACATATTAATCACTAGTGGTTGTCAGTAGCTGAACATACCTGAAGGAGCTCGAAGCAATGCTACCGTCATCGGGTTTTAGATGCACAGGATCTTGAGACCTGACTACCACTTGTGTCGATAAACCGAAAAAGATTTCTTAAATTCAACAATTGGTGAATGGGAAATGTTCAATCCCCCACCTGGTTCAAAACTTCAAACACGACATGAAATTGCTCACAAATTCCAATCTTAGCTACATACAGCTCCTCGGATCTCTGGAATCCGAGTGGCCACAACAAAAGAAAATTGTAGTTTACTTTCTATCTTCTTTGACTATCCCTGAACAGCTTCTATTGGGATTTACATAATACAAGCTTGGTAGTTGCATATTGTTGGCAAACTGCCCCATCAACATTACAGTCTATCCGAGGTGAACTGCTCTCGAACTAGACTAACCAATACCACAAAATCAAGCTGAAACCGAAGGTACAACTCAACTGTAGATAGTAGCAGAATCGAAGACTTAGGGCAAGATATTACCATCGCTAGTTCTTCAGTGTTCACCTGTCAGTATTTAGCAGCCTGCCACAGTTAACATGTAGATAAATATTTGTCTTAAGGTCTTCAAATGCATCCCTGAATTGTGATTTCCCTAATCTTCCCTCGCGACAGCACTGTAGGCAGAAATGCATACTGCAAATTAGAATGTAGGAACTGATTGAGAGAATTACTTAAAATCAGTTTTAACATTCAAACACAATAAGCTAGCAAAACTTTCGTACAGTACATTTGACGGCACAAAACAGCTAATTTATCATCATTCTTATACAATGAAATACTTTTCCTTTTGACAATAGGTCCCTCCCCACCATAGATACAAAGGTTGCTGAGGTCATTTATGACATCTATGTACAGCATAGGAATCAAATAAGCTTCAGTATCTGTTTTTTCATAACCACCGGTGTTTATACTATGGAAACTTAACATTCTAAGCGAGCAAAATATAAATCTTCATTTAGCAGCAAATTTGCAGGTCTCCAAAAATGCGCACTAGATGTATCACAAGAAAGAATAACATGAAGTCACCACAATTCGCAGACTCCTTAGATGTATCACAAGAATCTACTTGACCAGAACCATAGCTAAAATATGTTTAGCAGGTCATGATGATAGAATACCAATTAACTGCATTTGGATAGGTGTCCAACTTAATTAGAAACTGATCTATGAGCTGATAAATTACCATTTTCATCATTTGGCAGAAGAAATGCGCTGCAATGATGACATCAAACTACTTGAAGGTCCGATTTTGTTTCCGTGTCCACGGCCAGAATTACCAGCTTCAGGGGCCAATGCTGATTTCTGACCATTTCTTTTTGAGGTGCCAGCAGGTGCAAATGAAGACAAGGGTGTATGAGGGTCAAGAATCTGCCAAAATAAACATGAAAATTTAAATAATGCAAAGATGCTACAATGCAAAGCAACACAAAATTCAAAAGCATGAAAACTATTTCCTAAATAACACAAATCAATGACAGAGCTAAATCGATAAAAATCTACACAAACAAGAGTTTGATTAAGAAGTAAAGAAGAGTAGGTAGCATAGATTTTCCATATTAATTTGAAAGAACACACTTACATTTTTATCAAGAGTAGTATCAGAAATCAAGTTCTTTCCTGTTGCTGGTTTAAATTGCATGCGAACACCATGACCCGAAAAATTGTGCGATCTATTGATGTCAGTTGAATAAGCAGCATTGAAGCCTCCTGGAAGTTAAAGAATGATCCAGTCTTAATGTTATTTCCAAGCAAAACTAACATCATGAATAGCAGAAATTTTAGGTCATTCAAAACATAATGAATTTTACATAAATGATTCACATTATCTATCAATTTCATAAATGATCAGATATGTTCTTCAACAGAATATGAGTAATTATCCTAGTCACCCATTATTAAAAGTGACATGGCATCTTGCGAGAAAATAGATGGGATATCAGAAATCTACAAAACCATCAGAGATTGTTACCTAGCTTCAGTAACAAGAAACAGAAATAGTAACTATATGAAAGTGTGCCATTTTGTTCTTCAAATCATGTTTTTAACCAATGTGATCTTATGGGAATATATAATTCAGTTACCAGAAAGAAGGACAATAAAACATGTACTTTACACATTAGACTAGACCCCCATTGACTTGTGAATTTAAAACACATCTCCTTTAATGATAAAGTACATGTTTAAAGGGCAAGCATTCTAAGAAAGAAAGGGACGTAATTTGAAATTGTATGGGATTTTGTAATGAGATTGCTATAATAACCACACTGCACGAAAGTAGGGTAAATATTGGTTTCTTTCTTAGTTAATTGTAGTGTCCAAGAATTAACTTATGTAAAAAAAATTTAGATTAACTTTTCAATACCTTTTCCAGAAGGGAAAATAAACCCATATCATTTAAAAAATTTCTTTACTGTAAAGCAAACAAATGCATGCTGTTCACAGACCAAACAGACAGGAAAAAAGAATACGACCACAAATAAAGTTCTTCCGATCATGATGATCACAAATAAAGTTCTTCCGATCATGATGATTTAACTAAGTTACTAAAGGCACCATACTCCTCGAATTAAGACTTAGGAGGTCTCTGCTTTTGACTTATTAAAGGGTCTTCTAGGATTCTTGTGTCCAATAGATAAAGTCGTCAAAACAAAATTCAGTTATTTGTGCACAAAGCACATCCGCAGGAGCTAACCTTGATGATTGTCAACACCAACTGGTAATGGCCTACTACTGCTACCTCCGGGAGTTGGCTGTAATTTGGGAAAATATAATCTTGTTAGAAAGAAGAATGTTCCTTATAAAGGATACATATACCAAATTAGCGAGGTCGGTTCTACAATTTAAGGCATTACATACTAGATAAATACATTCTAAACACAAAGACAAACACTTTTTGTTATATGTTTTAAGGAAAAGGAGCAAGATACTAACAGACAATTGAGGCTGAGATCTACTTTTCTGGGCCTGCTGGTACTTGATGATTGTCCAGTCAAATATGTAGTCAAACTCATAACCTACTTCAAAAAAGAAGCAAAAATTATTTTGCTGCAAAGCATTTACAGAATTTTTCATCTATACTCATGTCATCATCATTTTCTAGTTCAACATTCTGATATTTAGTCCAACAACCAAATGAATTAGGCCTTTTCTTCCCCCTTCGATAGCATATTTTAAACAACAATGTCAAAGGAGATCCCTCTAGTTCACAATCAGTTTGTTCAGTACAATTAGTTAATCCTTAAGCTTTGAAACTATGAGTTCTTTGATGAAAATATAAGACATAAGAATACAGCATATGCCAATTGTAGAAAAGTTATGACAATCAGGCAATACAAGCATTTGGAAATTTCAAGCAATGGGTTGTGAATGCATATGCTATGAAAGTCAAAAACAGCTTTTTACAGAAATAATAGGTAGAATGCACACAACGCTACCTTCACGAGCAAATAAATCACGGAACAGACGCTTCAAGAATCCATAATCAGGTCGTTGATCAAATGTCAAGGAATGGCAATAATGGAAGTACGAGGCAAACTCCACAGGATGAGACTTACATAGAACCTTGATAAACAGAAGAGGAAACAGAAACCATGTTAATCAAATCATAATTGAAGCACAATATAGAGCTAAAACAAGCATAAATGCAAACACACCTCAATAGGAGTGGACACCTTCTTCTCACATATTTTATCATATTTCTGCTTCTTTGTGGCAGCTTTCAAACCTTGCCATGGAAGGCTATATCATGAAACATTTTGATCAGTTTAATATGCAGCAACAAATACCAATGTATGAAATCACTGAAAATAGATTCTCTACCTTCCTCTAAGAAAGTATAGAAGTACATAGCCAAGTGACTCCAAATCATCCCGCCGGCTTTGCTCTAGAACAAGAATAACACAAATCAATATACAAGTAAATGAATAAGTGCTTAATCCATCTTGATGAATGACCAAAACAGATTACCTATTCCAAGATGTGTGTTGCAACTTGCATATCGTGCAGTTCCTGTTAAATTCTTGTTCTCTCTGTGAGAAGAAATTTGTCATAACAGCAATTCAGCACTGACCTATTACATAACTACTCTGAATATATCTAGCAATTCAAAGAAACGCAAAGGTGAGAAATAACAAACTACACTAGAAAACTACCTATAGGGAATGTGGCGATTAGTTACGGAGTCTCGGTATCTTTTTGCAAGCCCAAAATCAATTATGTAAACCTGATTTGCTTTGCGACCAAGTCCCATGAGGAAGTTATCAGGCTTTATATCTCTATGAAGAAATCCCTTCGAGTGAACATATTCAATTCTTGTAATCTAAAAGTATTCAACAGTTAAAATACAAAAGTAAGTAGCAATTTATACAACCAATCCAAAAATAGAATCGAAATGAATATGTCACAAATTTTAGTGCACCATTTGATCAGCCAACATTAAGACAGTTTTCAGCGAAAACTTCCTGCCACAGTACACAAAAAGATCTTCCAGACTCGGTCCCAGTAAATCGAGAACAAGTACATTTTCTTCCCCATCAATACCTGACCATTTTATGCTTGGAATTCCACCTATGAACAAATCAAAATCATCAAAAACAACACATCAATTCACAATTCTTAAAAGCTTCAAAAATTAAATAAACAAGATTATTCTAAAATGTAGTAAGGCACTTACTTCCTCCTTGTAGAATATTATAAAATTTGGCTTCATAAAGCAGCTGCGGATGCTTTGTTCTACTGTTCTCCTGTAACATCCAAAATTAAATTAATTAATACAATTCAAAATTTTAAAAACCGAGCAATTTCCAATTCTATCTCACATTTCTACACTAAGAAGAACAAACGTCAACTAGATCATGATTCACGAATCTAAAAACACGAATTGATGAAAACTTACGATCTTAATAGCGACGATCTCAAACGTATCGATATGTGTAGCTGCCGAAACAAAATCAAAATCATAAAAAATCACTTTAACATATACATAAGCAGAAAAATCGGAACAAAAAAGTAAAAATAAGAGGATGAGACAAACCGAGATAAATTTCACCGAAGGATCCACTACCGATCTTACGGCCGAGCTTGAATTTACCACCGATGATTCTGTCCATGCTTCAATTGGATCGACGATTCCGATCAATCAGATTCAGATCATTAAAGACAGAGCAGGAGCTTAGAAGGATTTTTGATAAAGACTTTTTTTTTTGTTTTTTAAAATGTTTTTTCCTTGTAAAAAACTGAAACCACAAACAGGAGAAACCTCACAACAAACGACAGAGAGGAACTGCGTGGATTTTGAGAACGACGAAGAGCGGATAAACAGAAATTAAACAAAAGTTTAGAGGGTAGTTTGGGGATTTAGTGTATGTGAGAAAGAGGCACCCTGACCTGTTGACTAAAGTGATTAATTTTTTTAATAAAAAGGTTTATATTACAAATTAATACTTAAAATATATTAATTTTTTATTTGGATATTTAAAGTATTTTTGTCAAAATAAATATTAAAGTATATTTTTAGTTAAATTAAGTATTTAAAGTATACTTTTTGATCAAAATAGGTACTAAAGTATTTTTCATCAAAGTAACTACCTAAAGTATATTTTTTTGTCAAAATAGATACCTAAAGTATTTTTTTGGTCATAATAGGTACTTAAAGTATATATAATTTTCATCTAGTTTCCTAAAAGTTGTCATGTGACATTGATTAAAAAATACCCTAGGCACTTATTTTAACAAAAAAATACTTTAGGTACCTACTTTGATGCAAAAATACTTTAGGTACCTATTTTGACCAAAAATATTCTTTAGGTACTTAATTTAACAAAAAAATATACTTTAAATACTTATTTTAACAAAAAATACTTTAAATACCTAAATGAAAATACTTTAGATACTTTAAATACCTAAATGAAAATACTTTAGATACTTTATTAAGCCTAATAAAAGAAGTTACTACTTTTATCTAGTTTAGTTTGGTTTGGTTGATGTCATTATCAATGCAATATATTGAAAGACAAAGACATAAATTAAAGGGTTTAAATTTGATACATATGCTGTGTAAAAATTATTTTACACATGCCTGTTTATTTATATTATAAATCAAAATTAAATTTGAACCTTAAAAAATTAAACTCTAAACTTAAATTCTAAACACTAACCTTAAATTCTAAACCATACAATCTAAATCCCTAAATTCTAAACCCTAAACTAAACTCATAACCCCTAAAATTAAAAGGTTTATGTAAATTGAAATTTACACAGCCTGTGTATTGAAGTTTTTCTCTAAATTAAATGTGTTTAAATATTTTTTTAAAAATCCAATTAAAAGATGAATTGGAATTTGGATAGATTAAATACGAAATAAAATTGATTTTTTTTAATAATTTTAAGGTGGTTCTAAGGTAGTATCTAGTCATACATATTCTCATCCCTTTAACAAGCACACACACCTTGCAAACAAAACGATCTGAACTCGGGTCTCCTAAGATGAATATCATCCGCTTTTCTACTAAAACCACTAACTGGGTTCAAAATAAAATCGATTTTAAAATTTATAATCATCATATATTTTATATAATTAATTATTGTACTCATTCCGATAAATATCTTAAAAACCTTAGAATAAATAAACGTGTTACATTTTGATATTAAGGTGTGTAAAAGAATTGCATCATTCTTCATATTTCAACTATAAAATTTAAAACTTAAGACTATATCCTAAATCCGAAACTCTAAATTATAACCATAAATCTTAAATTCTAAATCGTGCAATCTATACCATAATCTCGAAACTAAACTTCTATATCTAAAATTAATAAAATTTGTATAAATTTATATATCAAAATATTTTCTTAAATAAAAGTCTTAAGAGTATCATAAGCCCTTAAACTTTTGGAAAAAAATCAATTAAGCCCCTAAATTTTTTTTGCACCCAATTAAGCCCTTATACTCTAAAAAATTATCAATTCACCTATTTGACCAACGTTGATTGTTAAATCTAACAATTTTCTGGACCAGTAGGTACAACGTGTTGTGTTACAGTTGACATCTCCAAAATTTTTTATTTTATTTAAAAAATCCTTTAAAAGTTCTAGAAATTCTAAAAATTATAAAAACTATAAAAAATAGTTTTCTAAAAAATCTGTAAATTTCATATGACAAAACTGTAGTGAGTCATATGACAGTAATATTTCAAGAAAAAATCATCAAAAATTAATGATCAAAATCAAATAAAGAGCTTAATTGATTAAATTTATTAGTTCGGTAACTTAATTAAGTGCAAAAAAAATTAAAAACTTAATTATTTTTTAAAAAAGTTGAGGATCAAAATCACCCCTAAATAAAATAAAGGGTAAACTACATCAATAGTCACTAAACTATGGTTTCTTTCCTATTTTGGTAACCGAACTATTTTTTGGCAAAAATATCACTAACGTTATCCTTCCTAATTTGGTCACCGGCCGTTAAAAAACTTAACGATTTTGCTGACGTAGAATTTTATTTTATTTTTTAATTTTTCATGTCATTTCTTCTCTCTCCTCGTAAGTAATATATGTTATTTTATAATATTTTTATTCAAACTAACATGATGGTGGCACGTGTCACTGCCTATCAGTG
Source organism: Hibiscus mutabilis (assembly GCA_019671005.1). NCBI lineage: Eukaryota > Viridiplantae > Streptophyta > Magnoliopsida > Malvales > Malvaceae > Hibiscus > Hibiscus mutabilis. The sequence goes on from CM033740.1 coordinate 3,159,997, forward strand.
GAATAAAAGGAATGAAAAATCAAGCCCCTTATAAAGCCAGAGAGATTCGACTAATAGACAGTTACACGTGTCACCGTCCTATTAGGCAGTTACACGTGTCACCATCTCTCTGGCTGCATAAGGGGCTTGATTTTTCATTCTTTTTATTCTACTAATAGGCAATGATACGTGCCACCATCCTGTTTGTTTGAATAAAAATATTATAAAATAACATATATTAGTAGAGAGAAAAAATGACATGAAAAATTAAAAAATAAAATAAAATTCTACGTACACCACCATCAACATCAATTCCAACGAGTGACGAAACACAACCGTACACCACCAGAATTCATCTTATACTAAGGATTCTTTGACTTTTGACAAATTCCAGAGTGGATTACAATTTGTCATGATAAAATAATTCAAACTAGTTTTTTTAATCTTATTTAGAGATCGAGTTTTAAGGGGGAAACCATACAGTTGAATTCAAAAGAAACCGAGTTTAAGGTGCTAGTTGACTTTTAAGTTGATCTTATTATTATAATGTTTAAGATTTTTTAAACAATATGCCAATTAAATTTATTAAAAAATAAAGTAAAAAATATTTGAAACAAAATAAAAATATAACAGAGAAATAATAAAAAAAGGAAAACAGATCTAGTGAGCTGCAACGATAGAGATGAGATGAAACACTGGAAAAAATGAAACAGTAAACAAAATTTACTGTCTATGTCCATCTATACGCTTAATGATGGAAGTAGGAGTAGTGATCGAAAGCAACAATTTTGTAGGTTGTTTCGCAACAGATATGACTATATCGACAAACAAACCATAAAAAATAATTAAACTATTGAAAGACTACCGATAACCACCAATCAAAGTCAAGCGTGTTGGCTAGTCAAGAGTGAAAAAAAGGGGTAAGATGAAAAGAAGAAAACCTTAATTATTACCAATATTTAAGAATTTGAATTCAAACATTTAATATATTTAGAGAGATTTGAATCTAATAAATAGTTTAGTGGTGAAGAGTGACGTATTTTATCTAAGTAACATTAGTTCTAATAATTTAATTTGTAGATATATTTGATTTTATCAATATTTAATTATTTAATAAAATTGAACCCAACATGTAGTCTCAGTGAAAAAAATGGATGATGTGCATCTTAAGAGACTTGAGTTTAATCACTTTATCTACGAGGTATATATGCATTACCAAATGGTTAAAATATCTATAAACAAATACTACCATGTAATCACTTGTTAAACTATTGAAAAAATTTATTTAAAATGATTATAATCAAATTAGGAACCTCCATGTTATTCTATTATTTTTAGAGAAGGAAAGTTTATATTCACAAGTTTCTTAGTTGAAAATTGAAGGGAAGATGGAGGTTTCATTTTCAATAGTGGTAAAGCACAATAAGTTTAGTTGGTCTCAAATTGCATTTTTTTTTCAATTTGGGGCCTAAACTTTGTTCTAGGTAAAATTGGTGTATAACGTTTTATTCCGTTACTCATATCAATTTTCTCATCAAGGTTGTTAAAAAATTTTCGTTATCCAATAAGGACATGACACGTTGTCTATTTCTGTTAATTTTATTTTTAAAAACTAGAAAAAAAACTTTGATTTTTTTTAAAACTAGCCTTAAATCCCTAAACACCTCCCTTCTGACTACCAATTAAACCACCACCGACCACCATGGTCTTCGTTAGACCCCACACTTGAAAACCTTATTATCCCGCCATCGAAAATCGACGAAAGAACTGGCGATTGCACCGTCGACGAACACTCAATAATGAAGAAAAAAATGTCGATTAGCTTTTGCCCGACGAGTAGAGGGTGGGAGATGCGGAACAGTGAGGTACATGATGCTTGGGCAGTGAATGGTGAACCATCGACATGTGGGGATATCAAACAGTGAGGGAGATGTGATTTGAGGGTTTGATTTAAAGAAATTAAAACTTTTGGATATTTTAAGAAATTCATATTTTTAAAGTAATTCAAAAGTTAAAAAATTAAAAATATGTCACATGTCATGTTCTTATTGGATGACAGAATTTTTGTATCGACAGTCGACATTAAAACCTAATTTGAATAACGAAATAAAACGTTAGGCACCAATCTAGAAAAAATGTGTAATTTGAGCAAGCACATTTGGTCGGTTGACCAAACTACTCATCTGTGTTCCCTTATATCCCCCTTGATTCATGGGTTTTTGACCTACTAAAAGCACTTACTTTTTTTTCTCTAAAGCCTTTCCTTGCCTTTCTCTCTAAATAAGATTAGAACTAGAATTAGAATTAATCAAAAAGAAAAAAAAGGTATAATTTGAGTACCTTTACGACGTTTAAGCCATATATATATTGAATTACGTGTAATACCAGATGACAGTAGGCCGCCGCCGGCTTTGCATTGCCTACCTACCAAACATGCCTTAGCTGCCCTATGCCCATTCAATTATGTTGTTCCACTTGAGTATCAAATTTGACTCAAACATCATTCTTTGTATTTCTTAGTATTTTTTATGGACAGTCAACATCTTATTATATTGAATCTTTCTTAAGATTCTTTATGTTTGTTGTACAGCTAAAACTTTTATTATCTTCCTAATCATGCAAAATTTTATCATTTAAATGTTGGCTTAAACAAAAAAGCCCTCAAACTATGTCATTTTTTTGTTTTTGGCCCTTAAACTATAATTTAGGTAAAATAGGCCATTAAACTATTATTTTGGCCACTTTAAGCCCCTAAACTATGATTTGGGCAAAATGAGCCCTTAAACTATCACTTTTGGTCACTTTAAGTCCATTGTTACAAAAAATATCATTTTATAGGCTTTTCTAACATATATAAATATTTATGTTCTTTTTAAATTTTAAAATATCATATATCAAAATAAGCCCCTAAACTATCATTTCTAGTCATTTTAAGTCCGATAGTTATTTAAGTCAAAAGAAAATTATTTTGACTAATAAGATGTTGACACATCAAAAAGATTTTTTGACCAATTAATAGTTTTGGGTAGGGGTGTTCAAAAATACCCGACCCGACTGACCCGAACATAAATAACCGGGTATTTACCCAGAATTTTTTTACCCGGGTCGGGTACCCGACCCGTCACTTCTCGGGTCGAGCTCGGGTCGCAAAATTAAGAATTTTCGGGTACCCAGATATATTTAAAATTAATATTTTTTATATTCAATATACATATTTTTATATTAAACTAATAAAAAATCTATTTTTATATTTTAATATTTAATAAATACATATTTTTATATTAAACTAATAAATACATATTTTTTATATTTTTATATTAAACTAATAAAATATTTTATATTTCAAAAATATATATTTTTATATCCGGGTACCCAAATACCCGAATTTTTGAGTACCCGCAAAAACCGGTTCGGGACATGGGCCGCATTTTCTACTACTCGAAGATCCAGGTACCCAGTACTTCAGGTACTCGAATACCCGGGTACTCGAATTTGAACACCCCTAGTTTTGGGGACTAAAAGAAGAAAAATGGTATAGTTTAGGTACTTATTTTGACCAAAAAATAGTTTAGGGACTTAAAGAGACAAAAAATGATAGTTTAAGGGCCTATTTTACCCAAAAATGATAATTTAAGGGCCAAAAGCAGAAAAAATGTATAGTTTGAGGGTTGTTTTTTTGTTTAAGCCTTAAATGTTCTACCAAATATTATATTATTTAATACTTTGTTTGAGATAAAAAAATTCCGTTTTAATGACAAATTATTTATGTGGATTTTAAATATGTTGGCACATTTGATTATTTTGAATTTTTTCATAATTACAAATGTTAGGAAAAGGAAGGTGGGTTTTTATGACTTGGTTTTTGGTGTGGACATGTAATAAAAAATAGGCTGAAAATCGATAGTTGAACGAAAATTTGTTTTTTTAATTAAAGCTTAATCATCAATTAAGTGTTTCACCCGGTCATTGCATGACATGTGGCATTTATTAATTTTTGTTTAAAAATCACAAATTCATTTTTTTTAAAAACTCAAAACTTTAATATTTTTTAAAAACCCCAAAACTCCTAGATCTAACCTCTAGCGTTGTCGACGCCGTAGTGAAGATTTCACATTCGGCGTTTGTGGTTCGTTTGATCGCTCGTTTGTCAATTTCCGATGATATAAGATTGGAATTATCGGCTGTGGTAGGTCGGTGAAGGAAAAGGAGGCTAGTGGTGGTTGAATCGATGACTCGGTGAGAGGAATTTTGGGTTTAGAGCTTTAGTGTCAAGGATTAGCGTTTTTGAGAAATTAAAGATTTTAGGATTTTTTTATAAAATTAAATATTTTATAATTTTTTAAAACTAAAAATTAAAAAAATTTACAGAAATATGTCACGTGTCATATAATGATTGGATAACGAAACAATTTTAACGTATGTCACAAAAAAATCTTCAAAAAATTACATAATGAAACATTGAACATCTAATTAGGCAAAAAAAATACTATAGACACCTATAAAATGACATAATTTGAGCATTTATTTAAAGGTTAAGCCTTTATTTAATTGTTCTGAAACGATGATCGAATTTATCAATAATTTGAACCGTATACCGATTTTTTACCAGTTCAACTATTGACCCATGTTTTACAACAGAGACCCCAACTATAAACAATTAAGCATAATGTCACAGGCTACGAGTTCAGGTCTGATTCACATGTACAACAAGGTGCCCAAAAGATTCTAAATGAGATTTTGGGCTTGAAAAGATCACTAGAAATGATCATAATCAAGTGTGTTAAAAAATCTAATGGCCCTCAAATCTCTTAGTAAAAAATAATAAAATAATCTAATACTTTATGAAAAATGATCATAATCAAGTCTTTATAAATTAAAGTGTATTCAATTGAACCCCTCGTTAACAAAAAAAAAACCAAGAGTAAACTACATGTCATTCAATTATGGTTAAGGTTAAGGTTACATTTGGGTCACTCAATTATTAAAGGGTAAACTATACAAGAGGTTACTTTTTGTAGCGATGTTTTTTCGCTAAAAATGAGGTGTTTTGTTTTTTTTGGAAAATATTTTCTTCCGCGTGGGATTTTAGAAAACCCGTATTTTATTTAAAATTGAGTCGCCACCGCCACTTAGGTAGGCGGACACCATAGAAAACCAGAGATTTCAAAATATCGGGTTCGAGTCGATTCTGGATGGGGAAGGATTAGCACCCCACACCGCCCAAAATTGGTACTTTTATAATTACCGCTTTATTAATATTAAACTTTTCAATTAAAGTGACGATTAAATTAAAATTTGGTTATAAGTGCGAGTAAATTTTAAAGGCCCGTTATTCGAGAGTAAACGCCAACCACTATCACTACGCCGATCATCGCCCCGTTTACGCTCAAATAAAAGGGTACCGCATTGACAAAATATATGTTCGTTATGCAAACTAAAAACATGGCAAATATAAATAAATACAATGTGGTAAAAATATGAATAAATACTAACATAATAAATACTAATATAACATGAATAAAATACTAATCTAAAACATACATACATAAATATTAATCTAACTTATTCACAAATATTAATTAACGTAAATAACATAATAATATGTGCAAACAACAATATATACATGAAATCTTATATATATATATATATCTAATATATAAAATATAAAAAGTTATACGTAAAATATGGGTTGTAAAAAATATATATACATAATAATATAAAACATGTTTCACATACCAAAAACATATACGTAATAAATACATATTAGAATACTATACGTATATATACATAATAATAAAAATATAATCTTAATATATATAACATATAGAAAATAGATTATTCTGTATAAATGTAATAATAATAGTAATAATAAGACTAATATAATAAGGAATCTAAAATAACACATACTAAAATATATACATATACGTATACAAAAAATATGGCGAAAACAATAAATATAAATATAGTATTATATAAACATATACTAAAAGAAACATAGTATATACTCTCGTATATTACTTAACATATATGTAGGTAATACACAACTTAATACACATATATATGACGCAATGTACATAGATGCATACTAAAAACATATATACATACGTACATATACACAAATAAAAGCCATAAACAACTACACATCATGATGAAAGTAAACACACATATTTACATATGAGAAAATTTAAAAACAAATATTAAACAACCATCAAGAATTAATCTAACATCCTAACAACATATAAAAAGATATGAACATAAAAGCATATAAAACGTGATAACTAAAAATAAATAAGAGATTACTAATAAAACGTCATTAGATTAAAAAAATACATCATAAACATACATAAAAAAAATAAATACCCAAACCAAATTTGTTTCAAATTGCCGTTTCTCCCTATTTCAATTTTGTTGTGCTTTCTTCTTTTCAATTCTCCAATTTTTGTTTCCAAAATGGCCGCCTCCTCTGCTTCCATTTCTTTTTTGCCTTTAAAATAGATGATGGGGAGGGAAAAAAATGGGAGGTGGCGTGGAGTGTATTGTGGGGAAATAGAGCATGGTGCGGCATGGGGCAAAGCATGGGAGGCAGGGCATACATGGGTTATAGCATGGCGGGGCATGGGGCGACATGCCCTTTTTTTTGAATAGGGTAAATGGTTCGAATATAATTTGGGGCCCGGACAAAAAATGGGTATTACAAATGCCCTCTTTGCTTATTGTCAGACAGAATAGAGCAAAGACAAAAGAATAACCATTTTTGTCCGGTCTGGCTGAACTTTTCCTCCTTTGATGCGTGTCTTCTTTCTTCGGTAGATCTTCTTTCTCTTCGGCGTAGGTCTTCTTTCTTGTCTTGATTGATCTACCTTGTCACTTTAGGAAAGCAAAGCCTTCAAAATAGGGTTGTTTGTTGGGGAAGCCAAACCGAGTTCCACTTGCTACATTATTGATAATAAACTAATACCTAAAGAGAGTTTGACCCAGCTGCAACACCGAGGAAGAGACAGGGTCTACAAAATTCGATCCAACTGCAACACTGACGAGGAGGCCAGACCGATAGGTGAAAGTTCTGATGTCTGATCCAGCTACAACTCTGACGAAGAGGCAAGATCAGAAAACTGACAATTTTTCTCTTTTCACTATCTCTCTCTTTTTTTGTTTTTTTTTTTCATTTTTCTCATTTTTCTTTTTTTCTCATTTTTCTCTCATTTTTTTCTTTTTTTCTCTTTCTTTTTTTGTTTCATTTTTCTCTGCTTTTTTCATATTTTTTTCTTTTTCTTTTTTTTTTTTTTTTTCATTTTTCATTTTTTTTCTCTTTTTTTTAGAACAATGATAAAACTTGAAAGTTTGTGAATTTTGACCAAGCTACAACACCGAAGAAGAGGCATGGTCTAAAGTTAGTAATGTTGATCCAAATACAACAACACCGACGAAGAAGGCGGGATCAAGAGTTAGTGAATTTGGTCTAGCTACAACACCGACGAAGAGGCAATACTGTGGTTAGTGAATTTGGTTCAGCTACAACACCGACGAAGAGGCAGAACCGAAAGTTAGATTTGACCCAGCTACAACACCGACGAAGAGGCAAGGTCTGAAGATTTGATCCAGCTACGACACCGACGAAGAGGCAGGATCGGATAGTTTTTTTTGTGATCAAGCTACGACTTTGACGAAGAGGCATGATCAGAATTTGGTTGAAAGCTCATTTTTTCATTTTTTCCTTCTTTTTTTTTTCTTTTTTTCTTTTTTCTTTTTTCTTCTATTTTTCTTGCTTTTTTTCTTTTTCTTTCTTTCTTTTTTTCTTTTTTTTTCTCTTTTTTTGAGATACACCATTGATACAACTAGAAAGTTAGTAAATTTTGACCAAGCTACAACACCGACGAGGAGGCATGGTCTATAGTTAGTAATGTTGATCCAGCTACAACACCGACGAAGAGGTAGGATCAAGAGTTAGCGAATTTGGTCTAGCTACAACACCGACGAAGAGGCAAGACCGAAAGTTAGTGCATTTGGTTCAGCTACACCACCGACGAAGAGGCGGAACCGAAAGTTAGATTTGACAAAGCTACAACACCGACGAAGAGGCAAGGTCCGGGGATTTGATCCAGCTATGACACCGACGAAGAGGCAGGATCGGATAGATTTCTTTTCTTTTTTTTCTTCATTTTTTATTTTCCTTCATTTTTGCTTTTTTCATTTCATTTCTTTTTTCTTCTTTTTTCAATCTTTCTTTTTTTCTTTTTGATTTTTTTCTTTTTTTTTTTTTTTTTTACTTTTTTTTTTTTTTTTTTGGATTGATTTTTTTAGCTACAATTATAATAAAAAGGTAAATTCTGAGTAAAATTTAGGTCTAGCTGCAACACCGTCGAAGAGGCAAGACCTGAAGAGGATTTGATTTGTCACACCACTGATGGAGAGACTAGATCAGCAAAAAGTGAGATCCATTACACCACCGGCGGAGAGATAGGATCTGGATGGAAATTTTGATCTGCAACACCACCGACGGAGGCAAGATCTTCATTAAGTTGGCGTACCACCACCGACGAAGGCACGATTTACAAGATGTTGGGTGATCGCGCCACCGACAAATGAGATAATAATAATTTTTTTTTTTGGAAAAATTTTGCCCGGCTTTTCTATCGACGAGGGCAAGATCTGGAATGTTGGCGTCCGTCACACCATCGTTGGAGAAATCAAATCCTACAAAAAAAAAAACATTGGTCAAGATTTGTCAAAAGATTTTGTCATTGATACCTTTTATTTTGGGTGTTTCCATCTTCTTCGTGTTTGGCCTCCTTCAAGACTAGGGTTGGCCTTCTTGTCATTGCCCCATGTCGAGGGTACTCGGTCTTTTTCCTATACCTGTTATGTACAAGCAAGATTGCATGAATGTATCTAATTTTATGTCTAAATGCATGTGTCTACCCTAAATGTATGGTGATTTTGGTGTATGCACTTAATCTAAATGTATGACGTTTGCAACAATGGTTTAATGCAAGATGAATGCAATCTAAATGCATGAATGTGATATGATTTTTTTCCTCAAAGGGATACCCCTGACTCCTCACTGGTCCTGTCAGGATCTTGTTTTTTTTGTATGTGCCCCAACCTTGTATCGGGTTCAGCTTTTATCTGAGTTGATGCCCCAAAATTTTGTTCATTACATGACATCATCTGACACTGTTCTCTTAATATTTTTGAAACTTTAGGGAGATGTATTTTGGATATTCAAGACTCGATATGAACAAAAGATGTTTGCATTGCTATTTGTAGTTTTGATCCCTTACAAAATACTCTCACCACTATTGTACTTAAGTCGGTGAGGTTGGTTTACAAAAGTATTACTCTGAAAGTGATAAAAACTACAAGGGGACCTACTATGGTCAAGACAAGACAATACTTAACATGGTCCAGTTCAAAAAAAAACCTTCAACACACCCTCAATTGGCATCTTCATGCTTCGGTAAAGGGTCTTTGCTTGTAGCCGTTCTTGTTGAGTTATCAAAGCTTACCACCCCAAGCTTAATGAATTTTTCCACCAACTTTTTGAAGCCAAGCAGTTTTCAATGGTGTGGCCAACCCGCCCAAATAATCGCATTTTGCATTGGGATCATACCATTTCGGGAAGGGAGGTTGTACTGGATCCCTTAAAAGGGTGCCACCATGTGGACATCGTCTGTTGCTTGTACAATTCTCCATAAGAAACTGGTAATGGAGTAAATTCTACGTGTTCAATGTTCTTCCTCCCACCAGAGCCTTGGCTTGAGGAACCGTGAGCACTTGGCATGGCCTGAGGTTGTACAACTGTGATAGGCTTAGAATAACTGGCATTATAAACTCCCGCAGAGTTTACTTCATGATCTTTCTTTGTATGGTAGGGCTTTTTCTGGGACGAACTACCTCCTTCATCAATTTTGCCCGATCTTGACGGCATTCTCAATGAGCTCCCGGATAGCACGAGGTCAGAAAAATTGGTAGTCGCGTTGCCTATCAAGCGACCCAAGATCGGACCCTCCAAAGTTTGTACAAATGTAACCACCGTCTCCCTCTCACTGAGCGGGGGTTGGACCTGGACTGCTATGTCCATCCAACGCTGAGCGTATTGCCCAAGCTTTCATTATGCTTTTGTTTCATTTGTTGCAGTGTCCACCGGTCTGGCATCATATCATTGACGTGTCGGTATTGCTCCAGAAAAGCTTTTACCAAGTCTCTCCATGACTTAATCTGACGGCAGCTCAACTGATTATACCATCGGGCAAAGATCCCGATAGACTATCTTGAAAGCGGTGAATTAACAGCTTGTCGCCTCGGCCGTATCCAAATATCCTCCGACAAAAACATAGTGAGGTAAGTGCGATGGCAGCTGGTTCCCGTCATACTTTTCAAATTCTACCTTAAATTTCGGGGTAACACCAAATCCGAACAAGACCGAGTTCACCGCATCGAATCCACTCAAGGTATCCTCTATTCCCATAGCCTCTAACTTCTCTTGAGTCTTTTACATCGATCTTCGATTTCCTTTGAAGCTTCTACCTTCGCCCCTCGGTCTCAAACAGATGATCCATTTCAAAAATAAAATTTTCAGCTTGATTGCCCCGATCTTAACTTCGATGCGGATGGATGATTTATAGGGATCAAGTACCGCTTGGTGTAGATGAGACTTTCCCCGTGAAATGATCACACGGGGTTGAGTTTTCGTCATCCTGGTTTGAACGGGCGTGAACCGGAGGATACATAAGATCCTCGTCCCCGGCAATGGGTCTAGGATTTGCAAAGGATTTACAACAGAGCCTCTCTAGGCTCGGGAAGCTTCAATCCCAAAGATTGTGCCATTTGGCCCAATATGTCTTGTTGTGACTTTGCAAGTTGTTCCCTCATATCTGTTGGACTTTCGCCAACCGTTTCTTCAACCTCGCTTGGCTATGTTCGCTTGCAATTCTTTTTTTTGGTCTTGCTCGATTTTCTTCAATCTTTCATCGTTCGCCATCTTTGTTTTGTACCGGGTCCCGTATGGATGCTGAGCTGGCTGATCTTCTGCTTTATCCAGTATCACTGTCATAGGGCATCCCTAGAGTCAGTTTTCTTATGAATGTATATGCATGCAAAATGTGTCCTAAATCGATGCAATGCAAAATTAAGATTGTGATGATGTTGTGCAATGATGCAGTGAGCTTAGTATTAATGAGGATAAAATAAAATGAGTTAGTACTAAATAGAATGATTAAATAAAACAAATGATAAATATAACAAAAATAGAGTAATAAAAACTGTACATAAACAAGAAATAAGGCACCAGAGCCTAAATAGGGTGACCACTAATCGGGCGAGTTTCACATGGCTCTAAAGGGTTGGCTCCTACGGCTCACTATATGCAGTTTTGGTGCTAAGAGGTACCCGAATTGTCCTTGCTGTCCTCTACTAAGAGTAGCAAGGCCCCGGTCATCACCCATTATAGGCTCCTTTCAACCGGGTTCAATTGGGGGACCCATTCGCTTATACCCATAATGAAGGAACGATATCCTCACGAAAGTATAAGGTACTCGAGCCCCAAGGTACTTGCTAGGCCCATACGGAGAACGATATCTCCACGAAAGCATTAGCGTTTTCCCCACTAAAAAAAATGGGTTATATGCCATATTTTAAATGCGTTAAAACAAACGCGCAATTATAACCGATTGTTAGTTTAATAGTCACTTTAATCCGAATTTTCGATATTAATAAAGCGGTAATTATTTGAAAAAGCTCGACTCTCATTTGTTTTTGAAAAAACAAAAAATATCCCAAATGAGTCGCCATCTCAGAGCGATGTTTTTCGCTAAAAATGAGGTGTTTTGTTTTTTTGGAAAATATTTTCTTCCGCGTGGGATTTTAGAAAACCCGTATTTTATTTAAAATTGAGAGTCGCCACCGCCACTTAGGTAGGCGGACACCATAGAAAACCGAGATTTCAAAATATCGGGTTCGGGAGTCGATTCGGGATGGGAAGGATTAGCACCCCACACCGCCAAAATTGGTACTTTTATAATTACCGCTTTATTAATATTAAACTTTTCAATTAAAGTGACGATTAAATTAAAATTTGGTTATAAGTGCGAGTAAATTTTAAAGGCCCCGTTATTCGAGAGTAAACGTCCAACCACTATCACTACGCCTGATACTGGCCCCGTTTACGCTCAAATAAAAGGGTACCGCATTGACAAAATATATGTTCGTTATGCAAACTAAAAACATGGCAAATATAAATAAATACAATGTGGTAAAAATATGAATAAATACTAACATAATAAATACTAATCTAAAACATACATACATAAATATTAATCTAACTTATTCACAAATATTAATTAACGTAATAACATAATAATATGTGCAAACAACAATATATACATGAAATCTTATATATATATATATATCTAATATATAAAATATAAAAAGTTATACGTAAAATATGGGTTGTAAAAAATATATATACATAATAATATAAAACATGTTTCACATACCAAAAACATATACGTAATAAATACATATTAGAATACTATACGTATATATACATAATAATAAAAATATAATCTTAATATATATAACATATAGAAAATAGATTATTCTGTATAAATGTAATAATAATAGTAATAATAAGACTAATATAATAAGGAATCTAAAATAACACATACTAAAATATATACATATACGTATACAAAAAAATATGGCGAAAACAATAAATATAAATATAGTATTATATAAACATATACTAAAAGAAACATAGTATATACTCTCATATATTACTTAACATATGTAGGTAATACACAACTTAATACACATATATATGACGAATGTACATAGATGCATATTAAAAACATATATACATACGTATATATACACAAATAAAAGCCATAAACAACTACACATCATGATGAAAGTAAACACACATATTTACATATGAGAAAATTTAAAAACAAATATTAAACAACCATCAAGAATTAATCTAACATCCTAACAACATATAAAAAGATATGAACATAAAAGCATATAAAACGTGATAACTAAAAATAAATAAGAGATTACTAATAAAACGTCATTAGATTAAAAAAATACATCATAAACATACATAAAAAAAATAAATACCCAAACCAAATTTGTTTCAAATTGCCGGTTCTCCCCTATTTCAATTTTGTTGTGCTTTCTTCTTTTCAATTCTCCAATTTTTGTTTCCAAAATGGCCGGCCTCCTCTGCTTCCATTTCTTTTTGCCTTTAAAATAGATGATGGGGAGGGAAAAAAATGGGAGGTGGCGTGGAGTGTATTGTGGGGAAATAGAGCATGGTGCGGCATGGGGCAAAGCATGGGAGGCAGGGCATGGGGGGTTATAGCATGGCAGGGCATGGGGCGACATGCCCTTTTTTTTGAATAGGGTAAATGGTTCGAATATAATTTGGGGCCCGGACAAAAAATGGGTATTACACTTTTGTTTTCGGTCTGTTTCGTTTTAGTCACCAATTCTGAAAAAAGTTTGATTTAAGTCACTTTATCATTTCGTTCCATTTTGGTCACTGAGACGTTAATTCCCATTAGTTTGATGACGTGTCACGTTAATAAAAAGAGAAAAATTCTAATTTAACCACTAAACTTCTAAACTTTTATTTCTTCACCATCTTCAAACAAAAAAAACTATAAAATGTTGCCAAAATTTCTTCCTTCCAACATTCACCTCCATCTTTACTATTAATGCTTCTATTAACCGCCACTACTGCCTTCACCCCCTTCATCAACCAGATTCTCAACCGAAAATTTTGGCACTCAATGAACTTGTAGTGTGAGATTTTAAACAAAAATCACAATCAACAAAATCAAAGCAATCAAGATCGAAAATTTCCAAATTGGGTAAAATATAAAAAAACTTACCAGAACTTTGAATTGGTAAAACTAAAGAAAATATCACACTAGTTGACTGTGGCAGAGTTGGTGCAGTTGAAGCTTCAGCTTTTGGCACCGGTGTCGGTTTAAGTTCTGGTGAATAACCAATCGCTAGAGGTCTAGGGTTGGAGTCTGATTTCAAATGCGCAACAACTTGATTCTCAATAGGAGGCTCAAGTAGGGGTTGGACTTTAGCACCCTCCTACGCTAAAGCACTACAGAAAGCTCTGTGAGTAATAAAACTAACCCTCATGCAAAACATAAAACAAAAATAAAAAATCAACCCCACAAAAGATCAATATTTTTGCAGTAGAAATTGGATCGTTAGATTGTATTTGAGTACATGGAAAACATAGTTTCACAATCACATTTGTATTCGCGAATATCACAAATCTTAGAGTGAGCTTTTCCAATCGGATTGGACAACGTATTCTTTTAGAACATTTGTCGCACTTTTACTTTTTTTGTCCATGATTTCTGCAGAAAATTTTCTTAATTCTCGTGAGATCGCCCAAAGCTCTGGGCAAATGGTGATGAACGCAAGTCAGCTCGGGACAAACATAAACTTTCTTCTTCACTACATTGGTGAAGGTAGCGATGGTAGTTGACAGAAGCAGCAGTGAAGATCAAGGTTAGGATTGGAGGGAAAAATTTTGGGAGAAAAAAAAGATTTTAGATTTTTTTTTGTTTGAAAATGGTAAAAAATAAAAAAGTTTAAAAGTTTAGGGGTTAAATTAAAAATTATCCCTTTTTATTAACATGCCACATCAAGCTAACGAGACTAAAGACTCAGTGACTAAAATGGAATGAAACGATAACGTAAGTGACTTAAATAAAAAAAATTCAAAACCAATGACAAAAACGAAACAAACAGAAAACAAAAGTGACCTTCCGTGTAGTTTACCCATTATTAAAAGTTACATTTGGGTCACTTAATTATTATTATGGTTACATTTGGGTCATTCGACTGTTAAAGTCGTTAAATGTTTTCGTTTAATTGGGTAAAATAATAGTTTTAGTCCTCAAAGCTTTTATATTCTATCAAATTAGTCATAATTAAAAAAATCAATAAATTTAACCATTCATATTAAAAAAACTATATCAATTTAGGCTTTGTTTTTGGTTGAAGTGTGAAAACCTTGGTTTGGGGCAAACTAAGGTTTTAATACTCAAAAGCCGCCTGTTTTTGGTTGCTTCTGAAATTTCTTGGGTGAAAAAGCTAGTTTGTCCCTCCAAATGCAACAAAAAACAGGGCCTTAGTATTTTTTCCTTCCAAATCACTTGTATACACTCGCTAACACTAGAGTACTTTATTTGAAATCATTAATTAATCTAATACACAATTTATAAATATAAAGATATTTATAATTATTTTCAATGTTAAATCTATAATTAGTAACTATATTAAAATTAAACTCATTGAAATCTATTTAAAGTTATTTATGAAAATATTTAGGTTTTAGTTATTGTCGCAACGTAATTTTCTACAAAAGTTTAGATTTTAGTTATTGTTACCACATAAGTTACTAAATTTTATGATAAAAATAAATTTATTAAGTTCTTTGCAAGTTTGTTTTATAATAAAAAAATTATTACTACAAAAATTATTGTAAAAATTATACTTTTTAATGAAAATACATACTTGCAGAGAACTTAAGAAATTTGTTTTATAATAAAAATGATTAAATTGATATTTTTTAAATATGAAGGGTTATTTCTTGAATTATTTTGAATTAGGGCCAAATTGATAGAATATAAAAGTTTTGAGGACTAAAACTATCATTTTACCCAATTAAACGATAGCATTTAACTGCTTTAAATGGTCGAGCAACCTAAATATAACCATAATAATAATTGAGTTACCCGAATATAATTTTTAATAATTGAGTGATCCAAATGTAACATTGACTGTAATTAAGTGACATCTGTTGGAGAATCCAAAAATCAATTGACACCTAACGAAAACCGTTAATTATTGATATATTTTTTGTTGTTGGCATTCAAGTTTTGGAGCTTCTGATCTTTTGCCATTTAGTCTATAGAATGAGCCAAGTTCATATCGTTAATAATAGTCCTAATACAAAAATAGGTGTTCAAATTATCTCTTTCTAACTTTAGGTGTATATTTTTTTTTGATAAAAATAGGTGCCTAACGTTTTTTTTATTAATTTTAGGTACTCGTAGTTGATTACCGTTAAAAAAATTCGTTAACCAATTAAATTTTTCCACAGGGCATATTTTAGTTTCTTTTAATTATTTTTTATTTAAAAATTTTCAAAGAAATCTAATATTTCAAAAAACTCAAAATCCATAAAACCTAAACCTTAAAATCTCATATTACTGTCGATGTCGTTACTGATAGCCTCACTGGATCCCACTATTATCGTCTCCTGAGGCTATCGCCATTTTTCCCAACCACTCATCGCCAGTAACTAACGGGAGGTGTGTCAATCGGACGTCGAACAACGAACACAAATGGTTATAGGCGAACGATGTCCGATTGACACACCTAGCGGCGATTACCGAAGATGGGTGGTTGGGGAAAATGGGTGCTGACCTCTGACGATGGTAGTGGTGGTGTCTGGCGAGACTTTCGGTGGCAACGACGACGTTAATTTCGGGCTTTTGTTGTTTTGGATTTTAAGGGTTTGGGTTTTTTTGGATATTTTGAGAATTTTGAGTTTTTTTTTAAATTATTTTATTTTTTATTTTTTAAAAAATAAATAACATGCCGCGTGTCACGTTCTTAATGGGCAACCATTTTTTTAAACGGTCGAACATTTAAAATTATTACAGGTTAAACGTTAAGCACGTATTTTTACCAAAAAATACTTTAGGCACCTAAACTCAAAAAAAAAATATATAGTTTGAGCATTTTTTTAATTAAGCCTTAATAATAATAGCAATCAACTAGTTTAAGTATTGATTTGTATAAAAAATTAACTTGTTAGGACAATTTGAACTAAGTTATCAACAATCAATTAGTGCAGGTATTGATTTGTATGAAAGTTTCGTTTGTTAGGGCATTTTGAACTAAGCTACAAAATTTTCCATTGGACCAATTTAAAATTGAAGTTATAGTTTGAGGACATACGATGAATTAATTAAAAATAACGATACAATTTTAATGCACAGTAATTATATGTAAACGATTTTATCCCTGTTTTACTTTTTCCATTTCGTGTCTTCCACCGTCAGCAACTAATGATCGGAGATGTGGAGAAAATGTTGGCGGTGGGTCTGATCTGGGGCGCCACCAACGCCGCCATGTGCCGCGGCGCACTCCTTTGGGACCAATATCTCAAGTCCACTTCAGCATAAGGCTGTAAATGAGACGAGACGGATCGCGAGCTATTCGAGTCCGATTCGGTCAAAACTCGACTCAAGTTCAAACTCGACTCAAGTTCAAACTCAAGTTTTTAACAAGCCAAGCCTAGCCGAGATATTTGATACCCGACTCGAAAAGCTCGCGAGCTACTCGAAAATATAATATACTAATTTTTTAAATTTAAAATCTAAATTCCTAAACCTAAATTCTTAAAACATAAACCCTAAAACATAAGTCCTAAAGTCTAAACCCAACAACCCAACAACCTAAACCTCTAAACCTAAACTAACACCCTAAACCCTAAAATTAACAAGCTTGAGTTTACACGATCAAAGATCGATCAACACTTAACTCGATTGGGCTCGAATAAAACTCGAACTCAACTCGAGTTCTTAACGAGTCGAGTTGAACTTAGATTTTCTAGGCTCGTTAAAAATTCCTCGATCTCGAACTCAACTCGAAATCTTAACGAGCTGAGTCGAGCTCAGCACTACTCGAGCTCGACTTGGCTTGTTTACGCCCCTACTCCAGCCTCAGGCGACCAACCTTGCAAACTCGAGCAAAAGATCATCAAGTCATCCGATTGGCTAACCCTCCTTTTGTTTTGGCAATATTCGATCCCTTTCTTAATCAACATCTCCGCGTCCGCCACCTTCTTCGCTATCTTAAGCCAGGTTCCAATTTCGCTTGCCGTCCCCGCACCAACGCGACGACGTTTGCTGCCACCGCCGTTTTTGAAATCCTGCTGGGCGAGCAGATGGGTCATGCTCTGTTGGGTACAGGTTCTATTGTTTTGGGTGTTTGGCTTTGTATCACGTGATCTGCATGTGCTTTTTTTTTTTTTTGTAAACTACACCAAATATCATTAAATTATTATTACTGACTCGAAAATGTTATCTAACATAAAAAATATTTAAATCTAATATTAAACTTTACTTTTTGACTCGTTTATGCCACTCTTCTATTAACTCTAAATAGAACCATTAATTCAAAACGACATCGTTTTGGCGCAGTTGATTTGAAGAATAATTTAGACCAAAGAGGCGTCGGATTTTGAAGAAAAAATAATAAAAATTATGCATTTAGCCTTAACCACTAAGCCAACATGGAATTATTTAATATTTTACCACAAATATAATATATGTCAAATTATACTTGAGATTAATTTAAATTATTATATGAAATAAATAATACTATAAATAATATAAAAATATAAAATATATTATTTGCATATATACTGATATATATATAAAATAAAAATATATTATTTTTTAAAAAACACCTCAATTATTCATGACAATAATATATTTATATTATAAATAATATATAAAAAACCATAAACCCTAAACTCTAAACCTAAAATTCTAAATTCTAAAATCCAAACCTTAAACCTTAAGATTTTGGTTTGGGGTTTAGGTTTATGTTTTTTATATTTTATTTATAATATTAATATATTATTTTTATGAATATTTTGAGTTTTTAAAAATAATATATTTATATTATAAATAATATATAAAACCCCAAACCTTAAGATTTAGAGTTTGGGGATTTGTGATTTAGGGTTAGGGGTGTAGGGTCTATGGTTTTTATATATTATTTATAATATAAATATATTATTTATATGAATATTTTGTGTGTGTTTTTAAAAATAATATATTTATATTATAAATAATATATAAAAACTTAAAATAATATATTTTTATTTATATATAGCAGTACATATTTAAATAATATATTTATATTATTTATATATTAATATTATTTATAGTATTGCTTATTTTATAAAATAATTTGAATTAATCTCAAGTGTAGTTTGACATATATTATATTTGTGGTAAAATATTAAATAATTTTATGTTGGTTCAATGATTAAAGCATACCCTTTGTATCTGAAAGTTTTAGGTTCAAACCCCTCTAAGTGCATGCGTTTTATTATTTTCCCTTTAGCAAGACGATGTCCTTTTGGGCTAAATTAGGTTTCAAAACAGTCGCACCAAAATAACGTCGTTTTAAGTTAACGGTTTTTTTTAAGAGTTAATAGAGGAGTGGCATAAGCGAGTTAAAAAGTAAAGTTTAGTGTTAGATTTGAATATTTTTAAAGTTCGGTGGCATTTTTTTTGTTCTTGTTTAAAGCAAAATTTGAAGCTCAAAATTAGGGTTGAGCAAAACTCGACTCGAAAAAAACCAAAATTTTTGACTCGACTCAAAGTTTCATAAACTCGTCTCGATTCAAAAAATATCAAATAAAATTTGAGTTGTAAAATAAAAATTCGAATAACTCAAAATTTTAATAATTACTAGATTATTTTTAAGTCCGAGTCAATTCCTTCAATTTTTCAATATATATATATATATATATGAAGAAATATATGTCACATATGAAAAAATATAAATAAATATATATGCACATCTTATATGATTAGAGAAAGTCGTTTAAATTATAATCAAATTGTACTATAACATAATTGTAATCACTCATTTTATTTGGTTTGTAAATATTATGTAATTATTAATATATATTATTATTGCATGTATACATATATTATATATTATACGTTTATTATGTACGTGTGATTAGTATGTACATAAAATATGTGTGTGATATGTGTGAGTGCATGTATATTATATATATTATGTGTACGTATTAATAATTATCATGGTATATGTGTGCCATATGTATGTTTATATTTTATGTATGCATTGTTTGTGTATGTACAATATGTGTATAGTCATATTAATTGTGTGAATGAATATATATGTATGTTATGTGTTTAAATGTATGTGATATATATGTTAATTTGCATGTATGCTTGCATGCACGTATATTATATGTGCATGTGTGTATGTATTATTGTATTATTGTTATTATTATTATTGGTAATGGGTTGTATTAAAATATATCTAAAAATATTAAACCCAAATGTATTATAATGTCCAGTCCAATTACAAACATTAAATGTCCATTACATAAAATACATACCCGTTTGGCCCAAAACCCTAATCCATATCAGATAACTAAACCCTAATTATTCTTATTCCTTGCGCAGCCCAATCTGGGCCGTTGGATCAGATCTTGATCCAATGGCTCTAGATTGATCAAGACCCTCCAGCTGGTCGCGAGTGGGACTCACGCGCAGACCAATCATCACCCACGCGCGATTAAGGAACACGCGCTGACCGTTTGTGTACCAGGCGCCACGTGGCAAGATCTCGTGCAGCCTCGTTTTTACCAGATCAAATCAGGGTCATCCGTTTCTCATGCAATTTCAGCCGTTAGACCGGATCTGATCCAACGACCAAGAACACATCTGGCCGAAAGAACGCCTCCACCATGCCGCTGTACCAACCACCGAACATGCGAGAAAAGAAAAAAAATAGTGTCAGCAACCAAATCTACCAAATATATATATTTTTCTTTTTATCTACCAAACAAGATCATAACAAAAAGGGGCATATATATCAAGTGTATCCAACCATTTTGTACTAAGTGACCAGATCCAAGAATCAATAACAAAAAAAAAAAAAAAAAGTTTCCAGTGGTAATCAACTTTCTCTTTTTTCTTTTTTGCATGCATGCTCATTTCGAAAGGTAAATAAAAAAACAACAAAGAAAAAGGAAGAAGTTTACCCTCGTCGGACTCTTCTCTTTTGCTGCCGGTAACAAACCCTCTAAGGGTGAATTGGTTGAAAGCGGAGGCCGATGTGGTAAAGTAGGGTTTTTTTTTAGTTTCAAAACCTGAAAGGGGATTTGGTTCAGTTTATTTAAAGGTAGAGAAGGGTTTTTGTTTTCGAAAAGAGTCTCAGTTTTGGTTTTTTTAGGAGGTTGAAGGCTGAGGGCGGTGGCCGGAGTACCCGGACTATCACAGGCTTCTGGAAATGATGGCGGCCGAGGGTGGTTTTCAAAGGATATGGGGTTCGGATTTGAGAGAAAATGAAAGAGGGGAGTGTTTTATCCAAAGGTTTTTTTAAAAAAAATGGGAAAAAGGTTGAATTTTGGCCGGATAAGGGTATTTTACAGAGTTTTATTTTTTTAAAATGGTCCAATTACCACATAAGGACCTCCGTCCTTTCAAATTTTTTACTTTGGGCTTGCCGCATGGTCCAATTACAGGATCGGTCCCTCACTGTTTTCTAAAAGTTTTCAATTTTATCCACGAGTTAAAACTAATCAGATTTTTAAATGGCGAAATCACCCACTTAGTCCTTCTGCATTTTCGACATTTTCAGGTTGAGCTTGCCGCATGGGTTTTTTACATTTCTAGTCCTTGTGGGTTTATTCCAGTTTATAATTTGATCCCTAAATGTGTTTTTTCTTTGTTTTAATTTTTGCCCTCTGTTTTATTTTTACTTCATTCCAGTCCCTTTTTTTGTTAAATAATTATGCTTATGTACTTATTATTAGGTTTTTTAGTATGTTTATTTTGCTCTCCATGTTTTTATTTATGTCTTTATATCATATTTATTTATGCTTTTTTTATATAATATGTATTTTATCATGTGTTTATGCTTTAGTTTAATTTGTATATATACATGTGTGTGTTTTAATGTATATTTCTTTCTCACTTTGTTTCTTAGGTTACATGTTAGTGTGGAAATTTGTTAATATTGTTATGACATATTTATATTGTGTGTGCAAATTGTGTCATATGTTAAGTATTAAGTATTCGTTTTTTTATATGTTAGCATGTTGCTTTGATTTGTTAGTTTAGTATGATATTATATTTATGTCATGCATATGTTGCATTGCGGTAATTTTCTTTTATATTTAAACATGTGATATATAACTAATTAATTTCGAAGTATGTTTTTTTTCCTTTTTCACTTGTTTATGTTTATGCTTTGTTTTTTTATTATGATATGTTATGTTACTATTGTTCGTGCATTTTATTATTTTTGTTTAATATTATGATATTCATGTTTTTATGTTTTTTAGTACCATGTCAATGTGAATGTATGTTTTATAAATTGTTTTCTAAGATTGCATAACGGATATGCTATTTGTCGATGCGATGCCCTTTTATTCGAGCGTAAACGTGGCCAGTATCAAGCGCAGTGATGGTGGTCTATCAGTTTATTCTCGAATAACGGGCCCTTAAAATTTACTTGCAGTTATAACTAAATCTTAATTTAATCGTCACTTTAATTCGAAAAGTTTAATATTAATAAAGCGGTAATTATTAAAGTACCAATTTTGGGTGTTGTGGGGTGCTAATCCTTCCCCATCCGTAACCGACTCCCAAACCCAACATTTTTCAAATCTCTGGTTTTATGGTGCCCGACCTACCTTAGTGGCCGGTGGCGACTCCATTTTTAAATAAAATACGATTTTTCATGAAACCCCACGGAAGACATTATTTTTAAATACCCGAAAGAATCCCCAAACACCTTGAAAACCCATTTTCTTTTTTTGAGCGAAAACTCGTAAAAAAGGATCGCTATAGATGGCGACTCCGCTGGGGATATTTTTTTTTGTTTTTCAACAACAAAAGAGAGTCAAGCTTTTTAAATAGTTACCGCTTTATTAATGTTGGAAGTTCCGGATTAAAGTGACTATTAAATTAACATTCGGTTATAATTGCGCGTTTATTTTAACGCATTTAAAATTTGGCATATAAACCCGTCCTTTAAAGTGGGGAAGATGCTAGTGCTTTCGTGAGGATATCGTTCCTCCGTACGGGCCTAGCAAAGTACCTTTGGGGCTCGATTACCTTATGCTTTCGTGAGGATATCGTTCTTTTGTATGGGCATAAGCGAATGGGTCCCCCTGAATTGAACCCGGTTGAAAAGAGCCAATAATGGGTGATGATCGGGGGACTTGCTACCCTTAGTAGGGGACAACAAGGACAATTCAGGTACCCCTTAGCACCAACACTGCATATAGAGAACATAAAGAAACCCACCCTTTTTATAGCCACGCAGATAACCTAGGTGTTTTAGACATGACGTAAATAAGGTTGTTTTGTTTGTTTATTTTATTTAATTTGCCCTTTATGTATTTATTGATTTTATCCGGTACTGACTTGTTTTCTTTTTTGTTTTGCTTTTTTGCATATATCATTGTATCTGCATTACATAAAGGTATTGAATCGAGTGGTCTGCCTGATCAAAAAATCTTTCATCATAGAAAAAAGGTATCTTAAGAGGGACGACCTCAACTCAACTGCCAGACATTGGTCAGAAGTCAATAAGAAGTCCCAAGGTAATAGTTTGCCGAGTGAGCGCATAGTGTCGGGTATACTTCGGAGCCTACTTGACCTGAGCCTTAAAAGGATTTGGGAAGGATAGGATTGAAGACTACAAGACTTATTCTTCGATAGTTATGGCGACATAACAACCCTATTACTCAACCAGCCATCTTTACTCCATCTTCCAGCTTCGAATCTTGCTTTTTGCTGCTTCACTTTCAACGGGCAAGATATGATGTCTACGGTAGAGGAATACACAGCCTTACTTAATCAGAAGAACGTCCAAAAAGATTGGATCTATGCGAAGCCGCCAAGGAACTAGAATTACCCTTTGAAGCTCAGAACCTTTGCCGGGATGAGTGACGATTGGGTTAACGGCCTGATTCAAAATCGAAGAGACAACCTAGTCTTTACATGGGAGAGTATCTGAGACACCATACCCGTACACCCAGATGAGGGGATGAAGATGGACTTATTCGCCTTAGGGATATATGGTTTGGTCATCTTTCCGAGGGTTCTTGGAAACATCGATGTAGCCATCTTAGATCTATTTGAGCGTATGAAACGAAAGACGAATCCAGTACCGGCAATCTTAACTGAAACTTTCATCTCTTTGAATGCAAGCCAGAAGCATGAAGAGGGATGTTTTAGAGGGTGTGCACAGTTACTACAGGTTTGGATTCAGAGCCATATGTGGAAGATATCAATGAGGGTTTTGCCGGGAATATCATTTCGAGACTTTTCGCCTTTACGGGAATACTTAGCGAATGAATGGCGAGAAGACTTGAACATGAAGAAATAGACCCGAATCTTTAAGAATATTGAAGACGGAGACATAGTGTGGAGAGTTCCTTGGCTCGGCAAGGTTAGTTACTTCCTATACAGCTGCGGCGATTATGAATGGCTAATGATGTTAGGGTTACATGGTGGAATTGCTTGTGCTCCACTTTTGGTGTCCTGACAATTTGGATCGCAACAATTTGTTCCCGTCACCACCGGTTTAAGTCGAAGTAAGTTTCCTTTCAAAGACGAGTTCAAGGCGAAGGTTCAAACCATCATGAGAGCTTGGGATCACTGTTATCGGATAAGGGTAGAAAGAGATACCGAGTGCATGATCACCCCAGATTACGATCTTTGGAGGCGCTTGAGGATTAACGACAAGATCCTAAAACTCGACCAATGACCAACCATGTCACTTGAGGAGCATATGAGGATAGTACCGTCCGAGGCCGACATTTTACGAAATGAACTCGAGGTGGTTAGAAAGAAGATGAAGGCTTTACATACTCAGTATACGAGTGAGCGCTACAAAGTAAGTTTAGATGTCGACGAACGAGATGGGACTATTAAGCTATTGAAGAAGCTGAATGTAGATCTGAGTAAGAAGAATGCTCTTTATCAGAAAGATACTCTCCAGCTTCAAGCAAAGGTGCAGAATGCCAGCCGAAGCCAATTCCTAGCCATAGAGAAGGAAAGGATAAATGGTATGCGTTTAGTTGAAGAAGAACGAGAGAAAGGCAAATGAGCAATCGAGAATGAGTTAGAAAGCTGCAAGTTAGCCATCGAGAGTGAAAGACGGTTTTTAGGGACGCCATTAATCAAGAGAAAGAAAGAGCTAGGCAAGATATCGACAAAGGCAAGCAAGCAATCATCTGCGAAAGAGAGAACACTGTCGTTTGGAAGAGGAAATCCATAGGGAGGAGGAATAGACTACTAGAGATGCAGAACTTGTACAATGACATTGTTCAAAGCCTGAATTAGAACCAAGATCAGAATGCTGAGTTAAAAGGGAGGCTGGCAGAGTTGGAGCACTCATTTCAGACCTATCGTCGGAGGAATGGCTTTATCGAACCACAAGAAAGAGATCGTAAAATTGGTATGTTACGAGCCCGCATTGAGTTACTCGAGGCAATCGTTCAGGATTATAGAGGGAGAATTAGGGTATTTGAAGAAGTTGCAGCAAGTGGGGACAATTATTGGCCGTGAAGACTTCGTGATGCCTCCCAAATGATTCAAGACAGAGACCAGTATTACATGACCCTGATGGCGGAGATACAATGAGTTGCAGGACATATGAATGATTTAGCTGCAGAAGCCGAAGCTCTTCGACCTTTCATAACCTCGGACATGGAAGAAGCTTCTAGGTTTATCAAACTGCTCAGGGCTATCGAGAAATTAGGAGCTAGAGCTAGGGCTTACGTGTATAACTCTACTTTATTATTTTGTAATCTTCCACCCTTTAATTCCCATGAAAGTAGTTCAAAATGGTGATTACCAGCGGAATTGGTACCTTTATCTGCATACATTCTTGCATTGCATCATGGCATTTGCATCATTATACACGCATTCATCTTTTTTTTTGCAAAAATATTGATAGTGTAAATATTGTGGCAGTGTGAAACTAAAAGATAAGCCGCAACCATTCCGCATCCATACTTTACTCGGTTCCAAAGCAAACTAATGGATGATAGAATAGTCAGTTTGGAAAAAGGGCAGAAGGATTTGTAAGCATGTTTCGATAAAACTAGATAGCGCCTCAGTGAGCAGATCACTCAATCACAAGCTACGATAGTATCCGAGTTAACCACAGTGTTGGAAAAAAGCTATGGGAAAGAAAAGGTTAAAGACGAAGTCGCCTAGGAGCCAGAAGGTATCGCATCTCACAACAAGGTTCAATGAAAGACGCCGAGTCTGGCAAGAAGAGTATACATTGACCCTGTCGAGATATCTGCTAGTCTTCAGACAAGGGCATCTGAAAACCAACCCGTTGATACAGTGGGATTCTATGAAGAAGAGGTGCATAATCTAAATTTTGTCGAGAAAATTAGAACGGAAGTGGAAAAGAAATATGAGGAAATGTTTTATCTCATGGAAGAAAAATTTAGAGCACTGCAAACCATAGATAAACCAGGAAATGAGGCTAGTGATCTAAGCCTGGTATCCGACCTTATTTTACCACCAAAATTCAAAACCCAGAATTTGACAAGTATGATAGAACTTCATGTCCGTCCGCGCACGTGACCATGTATTTCTGAATATAGCAGCCTTCATCAAGGATGAAAAACTTTCAATCAATTGTTTCCAGGATAGTCTGACTGGAGCAGCACTCCGGTGGTACACCCAATTAAGCCGAGTAAATATCAAGTCCTAGAAGGACCTTTCGAAGGTGTTCATTGAGCAGTATAAACATGTGACATATATGACCCTCAATATGATCATGTTAGAAAACATGAGATAGAAGTTTAATGAGAGTCTGCGTCAATACGCCCAGAGGTGGCCGCTCAGATCTAGCCACCAATTTTTGAGCACGAGATTACGCCTCTATTCGTGAATACTCTGAAGGGAACACTATTTAATCGCCTTATCAATAATACAACTCAGAGCTTTGTTGATTTTATCAAGACTGGGGAGTCTCTCAAATTGGCGATTAAGAGTGGCATGATTGACAGCGGGGATAACTCTCGAAAGTATAGCAAGAAGAGAGAGAATGAGGTAAATGCTACGAATACTTATAATGCCCCAAAGAACTTTACGGTCTCTCAGCCGCAAGCATCAACAGGGAAGGTTCATAACCCAAACCAAAGAGAAGAGAGAGCTCCAGGAAAGGAACAAGAGAACGCAGCCTTTACTCTGTTGCCAGTTTCGTACACCGAACTTTATTCTCAATTGTACAAAGCTGATTTGGTCCGCCCATACTATGTTACCCCATTCAAACCTTCATTTCCGTCATGGTATGATTCTAACGCACATTGCGATTATCATGGCGGCGCCCATGGTTACTTCACAGAAAATTGCCTCTCATTCAAGAAACTTGTGCAGAGTCTGATTAATTTTGGGGTATTAAAGTTTGTGGAACCGAACGTGGTCGCTAACCCGTTGCCTAATCACGGGAGCCACAGAGTAAACTCTATCGAGGAGACTATACTAGGAAGGCTAAAGAAGATGTGTCAGAAATTAAGTCTCCCTTACGGTGGGTGTTCCAACAATTATGCACGGCTCGCTTGATTAACAGAGGCATGATAATGGTGTAGAAGGGATGTAGAGCTTATTGAGAGTTCTACCAGGATGGAGGGCACAACATCTAGAAATGTGAAGAATTTAGGAGATTGATTCAACAGCTGATGGACAGTAAAGAGATAGAGTTCTTTGAGGAGGTCGCAGAAAGGAAGGAGTTAGATGTATGCGCGTCAGATAACCCTGACATCAAGTATAAAATAGACAGACCCTTTGTCGTCCCCTCCAGACCAAAGGAAGCAAGTTTATCTCAAGGAGAAGCTGTAAAGGTGTCCCTCAAAATCATCATCTCAACACCTGTCCCGTTTTCGTTCAAAGACATGCGGCAGACCCCTTGGAATTATGCCGCCAACGTGACTATACCAGAGAAGTCGAAACCTCGTGAGGAGGAAGAACAAATGGTAAGAGAAGGGCCAACATAGAAAGATGAACAGACAAATAAAGATGAAATTGTCAATGAAGTAGGCCACTTCACGAGGAGCGACAGGTGTTACTCTTCGGAAGCTTTGAAATCTGCTGAAGCTACAAAAGATACGGGAGAATGTACATCAACTGGTCCTGCAAAGATATTTGGCGAGGAGCCCCTTCCAAAGATTAATAAGCCGGTAACTAAGGCACAGGCACAAGAATTTCTGAAGTTCACGAGGCACAGTGAATACAATGTAGTGGAACAGCTGTGAAAGCAACCAACAAGGATTACAATGTTGGAGTTTCTTTTAATTTCAGAAAAGTATCGGGATGCATTGTTAAAGGTGCTGAACCAAATGTTTGTACCCGGTGACATTTCTGTATCTAAGCTGGACAGAATAGTAGGACATATCACTGCTTACAACTACATCACATTCAGCGATGACGAGATCCCGAAAAGGGGTATAGGGTCCACCAAAGCTCTAAATATCACCACCCACTGCAAAAGGTATGTTTTGCCAGTAGTACTGATTGATAATGGGTCAGCATTAAACGTACTACCAATGGTGACTCTGCAAAAGCTACCGGTAGATGATTCCCACATAAAACCCTGTCATAACTCCGTGAGAGCCTTTGACGGTACTCAAAGAGGAGCACTTGGAAAAATTGAGGTACCTTTTTTGATTGGATCGACAGAGTACACAATTGATTTCGTGGTAATAGACATAAAGCCGACCTATAATTGCTTATTGGGAAGATCATGGATTCACTCTACTGGAGCTGTTCCCTCATCACTTCATCAGAAATTGAAATTTGTGATCGAAGGTAAGCTGGTCACTGTAGAGGCTGAGCAAGAAATCATCATCTCGGTAACATCGAATGCCCCCTACATCCAGAACAATGAAGATGCTATGGAATGTTCTTTTCGAGCATTGGAACTTGTAAATGCTATATTTGTTGTGAAAGGTAGTCGGATCCCCTGCCCTAGGTTATCCAATTGCACCAAGATGATCGTTTTTGAAACTTTGGGCCGAGGAGCCAAAACAAGAAGAGGGCTAGGAAGGAGATTTTAAGGAAGCCTACGACCCAAAAGTGTCATCATCAAGAAAGATTATTTTGGGCTTGGCTACAAACTGAGTATTTAGCAAATGAGAGAGGAATATAGAAAGAAAGAAGAACAAAAGAGGGTTACACTCAAATGAGAGGATATTCCATGGAGACCGATGTCTTTCCCTCATGTAAAAGATATTTTTGTCTTTGGAGGAATTGACCATATATAACAGAAATTACAGGAAGCAATTCGAGAAAATGACATACTTAACGAGAATGAGATGTTCAGTGAATCGCTTGAAGGGATGTCCATCAACATGATAGCTGAAGATGACAATTGCAGCAACGTGTTGACTAGCATCCGCCCTTGCCGTCCCGGGGAAACTCTCAATAACTGGAGCTACATTGATCTACCTGTAATCTTTAGGGCCAGATCAGAGTAATGCTCTGAACTAACCCTTTTGTTTTTGCCCATGGGCAATAAGGATCTTTTGTGTGGGGCATCTATGTTAACTTTTTGTTTGCAATAAAAGAATGTCCTCCCCGTTTTCTCAAATGGCAAACATTTCATTTACTTCATTCATTCATCTCTGACTCATATTCATTCGCTTTATTTAAAACCATTCTTTTCCCAATACATTCGTTCTCATTTCATGTAACGTCCCCATAATTAACTGTATGACTGATTCTGAATCCAATCTTGAGGTAGATTTTGAGAGCCCCAAGATCTCGACAGAAACTGAAGAGGAGGACGACGAGGTAAAATGTAAGGCTCCTAAAGAGTTGGTAAGGATGATGGCCAACGAAGAAAGGTAAATCATGCCCCACCAAGATAAAATAGAAATTGTGAACTTGGGAACCATGAGGAGAGAAAATAAGTGAAAATCGGGACTATATTTTCCTCAGAAACCAGGCGTGAACTGATAGCCCTACTCTAAGAGTTCAAGGACGTCTTTGCTTGGACTTATCAAGATATGCCGGGGTTGAATATGGATATAGTGGTGCACAAGCTACCAACGAGGCCAGAATGCAAACCAATCCAGCAAAAGTTCAGAAGAATGAGGACTGGCATGTTGTTAAAGATCAGAGAAGAGGTAAAAAATAGTTTGATGCTGGTTTTCTGGAAGTTGCCAAATACCCAGAATGGGTTGCAAACATCGTACCGGTGCCAAAGAAGGATGGAAAGGTCTGCGTGTGTGTAGATTACAGGGATCTCAATCGAGCAAGCCCTAAAGACAATTTCCCTTTGCCACATATTGACACGTTAGTTGACAATACCACGAAACACTCATTGTTCTCATTCATGGATGGTTTCTCAGGATACAACCAGATAAAGATGGACCTAGAGGACATGGAGAAGACCACATTTGTAACCATGTGGGGCATGCTTTGTTACAAGGTGATGCCGTTCTAACTCAAGAATGCAGGGGCGACTTATCAAAGAGCAATGGTGACTATTTTCCATGATATGATGCACAAAGAGATAGAAGTATACGTGGATGATATGATTGCTAAGTCTCGAACCGAGGAAGAGCACCTTCAAAACCTGAGAAAGCTATTTCAAAGACTACAAAAATACTAGCTGAAGCTCAACCCGGCTAAATGCACATTCGCAGTCATATCTGGAAAACTCTTGGGGTTCATAGTGAGTAGGAAGGAGATTGAGATCGATCCAGAAAAAGTGAAGGCTATTCAGGACCTCCCACTGTCTCATACTCAGAAAGAAGTTCGAGGTTTCCTGGAAAGCTTAAACTATATCTCCCATTTCATCTCTCAATTAATAAATAAATGTAACCCTGTCTTCAGACTACTTAGGAAGAATAACCCTAGGGTCTGGGATGAAGAATGTCAAGAAGCTCTAGAGAAAATTAAGAAATACTTGACAAATGCTCCTATTTTAGTCGCACCGTACCAAACAGACCTTTGATCCTTTACCTGACAGTTTTTGAAAACTCGATGAGTTGCGTGTTGGGGCAACATGATGAGTCTGGGAAGAAGAAAAGAGCCATCTACTACCTAAGCAAGAAGTTCACTGATTGCGAAACTCGCTACCCCCTAATTCAGAAGCTATGTTGTGCTTTGGTTTGGACTACCAAAAGGCTTAGACAATACATGTTATACCATACAACCTGGTTGATATCCAAATTGGACCCCTTGAAGTTTCTAATGGAAGCACCGATATTAACGAGGAGGATGTCCCACTGGCAGATGCTGTTATCTGAGTTCGACATTGTATATGTGAGCCAAAAAGCTGTGAAAGAAAGTGCTATAGCGGATTTCTTAGCTAGCCATGCTTCATATGATTATGAATCGTTGTACTTCAATTTCCCCGATGATGACTTGATGTGCATTACAACTGGGGGAGACGTTGCTTCAAATGACGGCTCATGGAAGCTTTACTTTGATGGAGCCTCCAATGCCCTTGGCCACGAAATAGGAGCCGTGCTAATTTCTCCAGTAGATGTCTACTATCCCTTTACTAGCAGACTAGAATTCTTTTGCACAAACAACATAGCTGAATACGAAGCCTGTGTCATGGGACTGAATGCAGCCATTGAAAGAAAGATCAAAGAACTTTGGGTATTCGGAGATTCGTCCTTAGTGATCTATCAGTTACGAGGAGAATGGGAAACTAGGGATCCGAAGCTATTCAAATACTACGAGTTGATCCAAGAGCTCATTAAAGAATTTGAAAAGGTTAGTTTCACCTACTTTCTTAGAGAAGACAACCAGATGGCAGATGCCTTGGCGACTCTGGCTTCCATGTTCAAAGTAAATACGAAAGAGAAAATGAAGCAAATTGAGATGCAAACTTTTAAGAGGCCTACTCACTGTTATAATGTGCAAGAAGAAATAGATGGCAACCCTTGGTATTATGATATCTTGCAATATATCAAGTTTCAAACATATCCTAAAGGGGCAAACGAACATGACCGAAAAACACTCAGAAAATGGCAACAGGGTATGTTTTGGACGGGGAGATTCTGTACAAAAGAGGCCATGATCAGGTGTTGTTGAGATGTGTAGATGTCCGGGAGGTGAAAGAAATTTTGGCAGAAGTGCACGATGGTTTATGTGGAACACACGCCAGTGGTGTGTCAATGGCTCGAAAAATTATGAGATATGGCTATTTCTGGCCGACTATGGAGGGAGATTGTATCGATTACGCTAGGAAATGTCATAAGTGATATATGCTGACAAGATCCATGCTCCTCCTTTACCTTTACATACCATGAACTCGCCTGCCCGTTCGCAGCATGGGGCATGGATGTCATTGGACATATTTATCCGAAGGATTCCAATGGGCACCATTTTATTTTGGTTGCCATTGATTACTTCACTAAATGGGTGGAGGCAGCATATTACTCCAATATCACAAGGATAGCGGTGTACAAGTTCCTGAAGAAGAAGATCATTTATCGATATGGGTTGCTAGAATAGATTATCACCGATAACGCTTCCAACCTGAATAACAAATTAATGACTGAGGTGTGCAACCAGTTTAAAATAACACACCATAATTCCATAACCTACCGTCCTAAGATGAATTGGGCAGTAGAAGCGGTAAACAAGAACATAAAGAAAATCATTGCGAAGACAACAAACACCTACAAAGATTGGCATGAGAAGCTGCCATTTGCTCTGTTCGCCCACCAGACATCTATTCGCACATCAACAGGGGTATCGCCCTATTCCCTAGTGTACGGCACATAGGCGGTACTACCCATTGAGGTTGAGATTTCGTTACTCCAGGTTCTGAATGAAGTAATACTAGATGAATCAGAGTGGGTGCAAACTAGGCTCGACCAGTTAAATCTCATCAAAGAAAATAAGCTGAAAGCCATCTGCCATGGTCAAATGTACCAAAAATGAATGATGCGGGCATATGATAAGAAAGTGCGCCCGAGAGAATTTCGAGAGGGAGATCTGGTGCTTAAGAAGATCTTCCCAATTCAGAAAAAATTTCGAGGGAAGTGGATGCCTAATTGGGAAGGGCCATATGTCGTCAAGAAGGCCTTTTAGGAGGAGCGTTGATTTTAATTGAAATGGATAGAGAAGAATTGAAAAATCTCTTGAATTCTGATTCAATTAAGAAGTATTATGTTTGAAAAAATGAAATAAAAAATGATGAAAAAATGAGGCGAAAATCTGAAAAGGCATTTCATAAAATGAAAACCTAAGGTGAAAACCCACAAAGGGCGCCTTAGGTAAAAAAAGGGGGCTCAAGGCAAAAACCCAAAAAAGGACGTCTTAAGGCAAAGAAAAGATCTGAGTTGAAAACCCGTTAAGGGCGGCTCAGATAAATTTTGAGATTGGGCCTCCAGCAAGTAGAATTACCCTCACGGGTACCAGAAGAAAGAGCTCCAGGCAAAGATTCTATTTCGGTTGACAGGATCACACATCATTCATACAATGGATATTTGGGGGCTTTGCATTTCAGGTTACGCTTTCCCTTTTCCTCATGTTTGCCATGACTTTTCTAAAACTGTTCCAAGCCCTTAATGTCAACAAGATCATATTTTTTGTGCCTTCCCTTCCTTGTTTTCTTATTGTTTTCATAAGCATCATGCAAACAGGTTAACATAGACTTATGATAAACAAAAGATTTCTTAGCATTATTATGATCTAACCTTGAGAATGCAGGTGATTAGAAAATAGAATTAAATTTGATCTCAAGCTTTCTACATAACGTATGCCGAGGCACGACGAGAGGAAGACTTCGAGCATCAGAATAAGATAACCAATGTCATGCACCATTCATATTTGTCTGAGAAAATATTCAAGATGACAATAGAGGTCTCCTAGGTGAAAACCCGTAAGGGCCCCTAAAAAAATCTAAAGCGAAAACCCAAAAGGGCACTTTAGAACTCCAAACCGGGGACTCAAAAAAGAAAGGCTGAAATGGTTGAACCCAACAGTGAGATGGGATACCGCCACCAGAAGAAGAAAAAGGACGAGAAAACAAGTAGAAAGTCGAGATTGACTGATTGCGGAAGCAGGCGTATCAGAATAATTTTAAGATATTGACACTCATGCATCATGTATAGTTAGGCATCCCTAAGATTAAGAGCATGCTAACTCATTTATCACAACATTTTGTCTATTTTAAACAGGTACTTACAGATTACCAATTACTTTTGATATGCGACTTCATAGTGAAGAGGTGGATTTATTGGAAGAGATTTCGACAGCCTTAGTGGCGCGAGTCCAGAAAGATTGATAGCCATTTTCGGCGTGAATCCCTAAATTTGAAGAAAGATTTCGACAGCCTTAGTAGCGTGAGTCAAAAAAGATCGATAGCCATTCTCGACATGAATCCCCAAATTTAAAGAAAGATTTCGGCAGCCTTAGTAGCGTGAGTCCAGAAAGATCAGTAGCCATTTTCGGCGTGAATCCCTAAAATTTGAAGAAAAATTTCGTCAGCCTTAGTAGCGTGAGTCTAGAAAGATCGGTAGCCATTCTCGGCGTGAATCCCCAAATTTGAAGAAAGATTTTGGTAGCCTTAGTAGCGTGAGGCCAAATTTTGGTAGCCATTTTCAGCATGAATCCCTAAATTTGAAGAAAGGTTCGGCATACTTAGTAGCGTGAGTCCACAAAGATCAGTAGCCATTTTGGTGTGAATCCCAAATTTGAAGATAAAGGTTTTATATAGGAAGGGCCTATATTTTCGAGCCCTCGCAGTGAAAGGTTCCACATAGGAAGAACCCGTAACTCTGAGATTTCAGAAGCCAAAAGTTCTATATAGGAAGAATTTGCGTCTCCAGGGTTTGAAGACTAGCAGTTCTATATAGGAGGAACTCCCAGTCGGAAGAATCCATCCGTGACGTAGAAGGTTTTATATAGGAAAAACCCGCAGCGTTGAAGGTGAAGAGTTCTATATAGGAAGGACTCCAAGCTTTACCTTCTTAGAGTGAAAAGTTCTATATAGGAGGGACTCGTAACTTGAAACTTTAGAGTGAAAGGTTCTATATAGGAAGAACCCTAACTCCAGGATTTTAGGATAAAAAGTTCTATATAAGAAGAACTTTTAGTCTGAAGGATCTGCTCGAGAAAGCTAAAGGTTCTATATAGGAGGAACATGTAGCTCCAAGAATAGAAGGTGAAAAAGTTCTATATAGGGAGAACTTACGAACCTGAAGATTAAGCTAAGGAAAAGCGGAAAGTTCCAGAAGGACATGTGATTTTGAAGCTACAAACATGGAAGTCAGATAAAAATGAGTGCATATGATCTTTGCTTTGTTCCCGTTCCACAAAAACAAGAAAAGATGGGCAATTGTAATCACTCATTTTTATCTGGTTTGTAAATATTATGTAATTATTAATATATATTATTATTACATGTATACATATATTATATATTATACATTTATTATGTACTATGATTAGTATGTACGTAAAATATGTGTGTGATATGTGTGAGTGCATGTATATTATATATATTATGTGTATGTATTAATAATTATCATGGTATATGTGTGCCATATGTATGTTTATATTTTATGTATGCATTGTTTGTGTATGTACAATGTGTGTATAGTTATATTAATTATGTGTGAATGAATATATATGTATGTTATGTGTTTAAATGTATGTGATATATATGTTAATTTGCATGTATGCTTGCATGTACGTATATTATATGTGCATGTGTGTATGTATTATTGTATTTTTGTATTATTGTTATTATTATTATTATTGGTAATGGGTTGTATTAAAATATATCTAAAAATATTAAACCCAAATGTATTATAATGTCCAGTCCAATTACAAACATTAAATATCCATTACATAAAATACAGACCCGTTTGGCCCAAAACCCTAATCCATATCTGATAACTAAACCATAATTATTCTTATTCCTTGTGCAGTCCAATCTGGGCTGTTGGATCAGATCTTGATCCAACGGCTCTAGATTGATCAAGACCCTCCAGCTGGCCGCGAGTGGGATTCACGCTCAGACCAATCGTCACCCACGCGCGATTAAGGAACACACGCTGACCATTTGTGTACCAGGCGCCACGTGGTAAGATCTCGTGCAGCCTTATTTTTACCAGATCAAATCAGGGCCGTCCGTTTCTCATGTAATCTCAGTCGTTGGACCGGATCTGATTGTTACCTCTCCAAAAGTATTGTTTTTAATGCCAATCTTATAATGCTTTTGCTTGTTTTTAGGTACATTTAGTTGCATTAGGATGTTAGAATCATGCATTTGCATAAAGAGTTTAGAGTTCTGTCTATGCCAGTGTGAAGGGTTATTTTATTGGCAATTGTGTAGGTTTGGCATAGGATTTGGCTCGAGAAAGCACCTTAGGAAGGAATGCCAGAGAGAATGCCGAGTGCTGTTGGCACGGATGGACCAGACAACGCCAAGCACCGGATGGCAGGAAAGTGAACTTGATGCCACGCCAAGTAGTTGTTGGACCCCGAAAAAATATGACATGATCAGGCTCCGAAAAATTAGCAATTGGAACAATATTTGAAAAAATAGCGGATATTATGGTGCCAAGACTTGTTGGCAGACTCATGCCAAGCTTGGATGCCAGGGCAGCGTCGGTAGTATAACGTCAGCCCTAGCCTGATCAGTCCTCATTCAAATTTGGATAAGATAATTATCTCTTATCCCTTGCATTTAAAATTCAAATGTGGAGCTCATCCTATCCCTTCCTTGCACGCCTATTTAAACACCAACCAAGCTAGAAAAAAGGGAGAGAGGAGAATATTGGATCGTGAGGAGTTGGTGTGTGTGTGACGATTGATGACCGGCTGCACCGTGGAAGGGTGGTTCGAACAACTTGGCCGAGAAGCCTGGATCTTGAAGGGCTGCATCGAGAGACCCCTTCTAGCCCATTCTCTCTTGCAAGTTATTTTATTTTGTTTTTAATGATGATGTGTTGCGAAAATGTTTGTGGATTGTTGGTTAAATCCCTCACCATGAACTAATTTAATAGTAGGTGGGGGATGTTTGGGTTTTATGTTATTTTCATGCTTTAGTTTTTAATAATAAATCTGCCTTGGCAATGTTTTATCTATTCGGCATACTTTAATATTTCCTAAATACTCTGCCAAGCGAGAACTGGCACTGTTGGCTTATTGCACCTTAATATCTTAACAGACTTGGGGTGGCAACGAATAGTTATCGAATACTGAGGAGAGAAACTTCGAGAGAAGTCGTTCAAGTAGATGAACTTACTTCATGAGTGAAATCTACCCCTTAGGAGTATAGATTGGATCTCAATCAAATTGGTTTATTTAAAAACAAACACTATAGAGATATAGGGGTTTTTACATGATCAATTTAGGGTAATGACCATCGAGAGAGGCTTTGCTACTTTTGAATCTGCTCTGCAAACAATAACAAGATAGGTTGTTGTTAACGGTTGGCACGACATGAATAGCGTGAAAACCAGGCATTCCCTGTCAACGCTCATCATTCATTAAAACACCTTCCTTGCCAACGTCTTTACTTTTCTTTCATTTATTTACTTTTTAATCATTTTCCAAAACCAATTTCAAATCAAATCAACTTTTTCTTAAGGCAAGTAACAATCAAGGCAATTGAATTCCAAGACAATCTCTGTGGAATCGATACTCAACTTACTAGCTGTATTACTTGCAGACTGTGTATACTTGCACGCAAAAGACTCATTTTGGCACATTCTTATATTTTCCAATACATATTTTCTGCCACTTTTGCCAGTATTTCACCTTGAGAGTCTACAAGTTTTTGGCGTCGTTGCCGGGGATTGCAACAAAATTGATTATTTTAAAATTTTTACTTGTCTTCCTTTTATTTTTATTTTCATTTTTATTTTTACCTTTCATTTTTGTCGGTGTATGACCAGAAGCCATCATGTGGTGGATGATTGGCCATACGATCCGGAAATTGAGAAAACCTTGCGGAGGTTAAAAAGAAGATTTTGAGAGATGAACCAAGGTAATAGAGGGAATGGTGTGGTGAACAATGGGGGAAATCCACTTAACAATGAGATACCATCACCACTGCTGCCCCAGTTGTTAATGAGAGGCCTATTAGAGAACATTCGGCACCAACCATTGACAATTTGATGCCAGGACTTGTTGGCACAGAGGTAAACATTGTCAATTTTGAACTTAAGCCAGTAATGATTCAAACTCTTTTGAATGTAGGTCAGTTTGATGGCGCACTCACTGGAGATCCGAGGTAACATCTTAAACAGTTCATGGAGATTTGCCAGCTATTTCAACAAAATAGAGTACCTGAAGATACCGTGAAGCTAAAGTTATTTACTTTTTCTATGAGAGACAGAGCAAATATTGGCTTAATTCCTTGCTACCTGGCTCAGTCACTTCATGGGCAGACCTATGCCAGAAGTTCTTGACAAGATTCCAGCCGCCAACACTCACTGCCAAGCTGCGGGGTGAGATCATTACATTCAGGCAGGCTGGGGATGAGACCTTATATGATGCCTGGGAAAGATTCAAAGACTTGTTGAGGAGGTGTCCTATGCATGGATTCCCGAATTGAACTCAGATCCAAACCTTTTACAATGGATTGAATGCACAAACGAGGACGGTTGTTGATGCTTCAGCATCTGGCTCATTGCTTGACAAGGCATATACCGAGGCTGTTGACATTTTAGAAAGGATTGCAATCAATGATTTTGAATATCCTGTTGCAAGACTTGGGACCGGAACTAAAACCAATGGGAGATTTCAGGTTGATGAACTAACATCTATTCATGCTGAGATTTCCAACCTTACTAGCATGGTAAGAACGTTGTAAAAGAACAATAAGTCCCAAGAACTCAAAGCATTAGACCCATTCTGTACGATCTGTGGAGAAAATCGTCATGTGGATGAATGTTCTGCCAACCCTCAATTGGTAAATTTTGTTGGCAATGTTAATCGTTACTATAACCCTAACTCCAATACTTATAATGCAGATTGGAGACCACACCCTAAATTAGCTTGGGGAAATCAATGAGGTAACCAGTACAATGCCCATCGCCATAATACTCAGAGGCAGAATAACAATGTCATGCCAGCATTCTATTAGAATGCTATGCCACAGAAAAACCAAAACAATTTTTAGCAAGGGCAGAGACTCAACCAAGGAGGCACTCTCACAGAGTACATGGAAAGGAATGATGCCATAGTCCAGAGTTTGGCTGCGTCAATAAGAAATTTGGAAGTCCAGCTTGGGCAAATTGCTAGTGCACTCAGCAATCGATCCAGAGAGCATTGCCAAGTGACACAGAAGATGCTCAGCACAAAGACAATGAACAGTGCAAAGCTATAACTCTTCGGAGTGGTAAGCAGTGCGAGATGGAGAAGGTTGCTAAGTAGCCAATTAATTGCCAAGATGAGAAGCCTTTGCCAGTAGGTGATCACAGGGAAGCAGAGAAAGAGTAAACAAAAGCAGATAATGCCAGAACTAATGCCAGACAGCATACTGATGCCAGCATCGATGTCAAACAGTCTGATGCCAGCACTGCATTGGCAAAGCCAGTAGAGCAGGCACGTATCTATCCGCCACCACCATTTCCAGCAAGAATTCAAAAGTATAAGTAAGATCAGTAGTTCAAGCGTTTCTTGGAGGATCTTAAGTAATTGCAAATCAACATTCCATTGGTAGAAGCCCTTGAACAAATGCCCAACTATGTCAAATTTATGAAGGACATTCTGTCCAAAAAGAGGAAGTTGGGAGACTTTGAAACTGTTGCCCTGACCGAAAGATGCAGTGCCATAATCCTAAACCGTTTGCCACCAAAGCTGAAAGATTCGGGAAGTTTCACTATTCCCTGTACCACTAGCAACAAATTCATGGGCAAGACACTGTGTGACCTAGGAGCCAGCATCAACTTGATGCCAATGTTAGTTTTTCGGAAGCTTGGCATAGAAGCAAGACCTACCATGGTGACACTTCAGCTGGTAGACCGATCCTATGCACATCCTAAGGGTAAGATTAATGATGTATTGGTAAAGGTAGACAAATTTATTTTTCCAGTTGATTTTATCATTTTGGATTATGAGGCTGATATTAATGTCCCGATTATTTTGGGGAGGCCTTTTCTTGCCACAAGTAGGGCTTTGATTGATGTTCATAAAGGGGAACTAACAATGCACATGAATGATCAACAAGTTACATTTAATGTGTTTCAAGATTTGAAATGTACAGATGAACCTGATGAGTGCCAAACAGATGAGATGATGGAGTCCATTTACACTTTGGATACGGCACCGTTATGCCAGGATGCAGAATTTGATGCCAGCAATTTAGATGGCATAGCTGATCTGTTTGAGGAACTAGAAGAACCAGTCTTGGAGTCTGAGGAGGCGGGTTATTTTGAGCCACTACAGTTGGTCAACAGAGAAATCAAGGCATCTAAACCATCAATTGAGAAGCCACCGGCATTGGAAATAAAACCACTGCCAGATCACTTAAAGTATGCTTATTTAGGTGAACGCTCAACTCTGCCAGTGATTATTGCCACTGGTCTCACTAATGATCAAGAGGAAATGTTGTTGGCAATATTACGTAACTGTAAGCAAGCATTAGGATGGACTTTGGCAGACATCAGAGGTATTAGCCCAACCATTTGCATGCATAAGATTATCTTGGAGGAGTATCATGGCAAAACCATTGAAAGCCAAAGAAGGCTAAACCCAACCATGAAAGAAGTAGTAAAACAGAGATCATAAAATGGCTTGATGCCGGGATTATATATCTCATTTCTGATAGCTCTTGGGTTAGCCTGTTGTAATGCGTGCCAAAGAAGGGTGGCATGACCGTGGTACAAAACAGTGAAGCTGAGTTAATCCCCTCTAGAACTATCACTGGATGAAAAGTGTGCATAGACTATAGGAGGTCGAACAATGCCACGAGGAAGGATCACTTCCCATTGCCATTCATTGATCAGATGCTAGATAGGTTGGCAAGTAAAGCTTTCTATTATTTTTTGGATGGTTATTCAGGTTATAATTAGATTGCCATTGCCCTTGATGATCAAGAAAAGACTACGTTCATGTGCCCATATGGGACATTTGCGTTTAGAAGAATGCCATTCGGCCTATGTATTGCACGACAACGTATTAACGTTGCATGATGTCTATTTTTCTAATATGATCGAGCACAACATGGAAGTATTCATGGATGACTTCTCAGTGTTTGGTAAAACATTTGAGGAATGTCTTCAGAGTTTGAAGCAAGTCTTGAAGAGATGCATAGAGACGAACCTAGTGTTGAACTGGGAAAAATGCCACTTCATGGTGAAGGAGGGCATTGTTCTCAGGCACAAGGTAACTGAGAGAGAGTTAGAAGTGGATCAAGCAAAAGTTGAGGTAATTAAGAAACTACTGCCCCCAACAAGTGTTAAAGGTATAAGAAGTTTCTTAGGACATGCCGGTTTTTATCGGCGTTTCATTAAAGACTTTTCAAAAATTGCTAAACCCTTATGCTTGTTGTTAGAACATAATGCCACTTTTGTATTTAATGATTCTTGTTTGAGAGCGTTTTAGGAGCTTAAAGAAAAGTTGATCAATGCCCCTATAGTTGTGGCACCAGACTGGAATGAGCTTTTTGAGCTCATGTGTGATGCCAGCGACTATGCCGTCAGAGCAGTTTTAGGACAAAGGCATAACAAGGTTTTTCATGCCATCTACTATGCCAGCCGAACCTTAAACGAAGCACAACTGAATTACTCTACGATCGAGAAAGAATTTCTTGCGATTGTATTTACTTTTGACAAGTTTAGATCTTATTTAATTGGTAACAAAGTTGTGGTTTTTACAAATCATTCAGCATTGAAGTATCTCTTGGCAAAGAAGGATGCCAAGCCGAGGCTAATTCGATGGACGCTCCTACTTCAAGAATTTGACCTTGAGATCTGAGACAAAAAGGCAGTGAAAAGCTAGTAGCTGACCATCTCTCACGTTTAGAGCATCATCTTGAAAATGGTTGTTGCGCGTAATAAGTGCTCCGCAGTTGTGCAAGTGTACACGTCACAAGTTATAGTATAAAAGATATCGTCTCCACAGGGATTGGTGCCACTTCAAGAATATAATCTCTTGCACTATAAAAAGTAAAAGAACACAAGTAGAAAATTGTAGGAGTTTTAACTAAAAACTAAACTAGAAAGCAATAAAGTAAAAGAAGATGTAATCAAATGAGAGAGAATAGGCCAGGTTATCGTGAGTTGTGGTGTGATAGCCGATTGGACCGTCTTGGTAAAAGAGTTCAAGGGCAACTCAGTTGCCGTGACAACTTGCACATCGGGGTTTCCTTGGCAACTAATCGACAGTTGCCTGGGCAACTATTTGGGCGGCTGGGCAGCAACTTCAAGGTTCAACAGAGCGTTCTTCAATGGTTTCTTCTTATCCCTAAGTCGAAACTCTAGCTAATTGTGCATGCCTTGATAATACATCCTTGCGTGAATCAAGGGTGAACAACAACCAATCTTGTGCTCCTCTTAGCCGTTGAAATCCTTAACTTATTCCTAAGCCGGATTAATCTTCACCATCAATAGATTGAATAAAGACCACACTTATTCGTTTCTTGAATCTAACTCTCCCGATATTAGATAAATAGATAAAGTTACGAGATCTTCTCCCAATTCACTCACAAACAAGAATAAAAACCAAGAATGAGTAAACCTTGAATTGAAAGTGCAAACTTTATTACCTAAAAAAAATCCAATTGTTTCTCACAACCACAAAACATAATAACCTTAGCCAAATAGATTTAGTTCATGGCTAGGTTCCAAAGAAACACAAAACAGAGAATTCCTAACATAAACCTAATTGAACAAGAAAGAAAAATGTGAAGAATGGTTGAAGCCTTTGTCGAATTCTCTTCCCCTTTGCTCTCTCCTTGTCGAAATCTCTCCCTTGCTCTCCCTTGGAGTTGACGGCTTGGTCCTCAATCTATAGGGCTAGGTCAAAGTCTTTTATGAGGAGGAAGTTAAATTGGAATTAAATACTTTTAAATAATATAATTCTTTATTATATTTAAATTCCTTCTAGATCTTCTTCTATCTTCTTGGGATTTAATTTCTCTTTAACCTCTTCATGGAAATCAAACTCCTTTGGGATTTAACCTTGCTCCACATCATCTTGGGCTTATCTAGTCATCAATTTTGACTGCCATGTCATCTTATCCCTTATCGACAATTGCCCTGGCAACTAGCTCGACATCTCCTTTATGCATTCCCCTGGCAACTGGTTCCAGCCTTGTTTAGGCAAGTGATTCTGCACACACGCAAAAACACACCAAAACAGTATCTTTTTCCACAAAATTAAGCAAAATATGAAATCAAACTTGTTCACCAAGGAAACAATGCAAACATGCATGAATGGCTAATAATACAACTAATATGAGCCTAAGTCTAGCAATAATATGAATAAAAAAGGTGAATAAAATAGTACTTTTAGACACTTAACACACCCCCAAACTCGAACTATTGCTTGTCCTCAAGCAATGCAAACTAATAATTACCCGTCAAGACTTCAATTTTCACAAACTTATTCTATAATTTTGCCTCGGGTTTAAG
Source organism: Hibiscus mutabilis (assembly GCA_019671005.1). Lineage (NCBI taxonomy): Eukaryota > Viridiplantae > Streptophyta > Magnoliopsida > Malvales > Malvaceae > Hibiscus > Hibiscus mutabilis. The sequence goes on from CM033740.1 coordinate 3,203,393, forward strand.
CCAAAGGCGATTTACCGTGCCCTTGTATTTACCGTCGTTCCAATGAGTTCCCGGTAGAGTGAGTTTTTGAAGCACCTTGTCGAGTTGCTTGGGCGTGAGTTGATCAACAAAGGCTTGATGCTCATCATTCTCAATGTAGAGCCCGTAAAAGGTGTTGATGTTTTCGGGCTTATGAGTATAGCCTTGTCACGAACAAAAACATAAGGATTATTCGGGTTAGGTAAGTGAGCATAGAATTCTCTTACCCATGAGATGTTACCTGGTTCCAATTGATGGCAAAAGATTTGCCACTTTTGATGTGCAATCCTTTCGAAGATGAATGGTTCAAGGCTAAAATCTTGATGAGAGTTGGAGTATTCGAGCCCTTGTTCTTCGCAAATCTTCCAGCTTTCAAACTTGGAGTGAAATCTTTCTTGAACCACCGGTGTAGCAAACTTCTTGTATCTTGGTTCTTTGGAGGAACTTGGATGAACCAAAAATTTGATTTTGGATGCCATGGATGATATTGGTTGTGAGTTTGGTAGAAACAAAGAAAAGAAAGCAAAAGAAACTAAAGAGTTGCAAGGTGAAAAGTAGGAATATGTTTCTTGGAAGTTAAGGGTGATGGATTAAATAGAAAAGATAGATAGTAAATATGGTGGGTGGGATTAATTTGGAAAGAAAGAAAACAAGGGTTTTGATTGGGGGAAGGGGGCGGCTAGGGGATTTGGGGAAGGAGAAGGTTTTGGCAGGCTATGTAGGGTTTATTTAGGGTAAATTGGAGGCTTAATATAAGCCTTAGATTTAGCCCATTAATTTTCTTGTTGAAGAAGTTTCCTTCTTGAATCAAATTCCTCTTTATCTTGAACTCTTTTCCTACAATTCAAAAATAAAATAAAGATTAAAATTAAAGATAAACTAATAAAAGAAAATAAATAAAGATATGCAAAGAAATTCTTAAACTTAAAATTTAAAAACAATTAGATAAATATGAAAGAAAGATGTAGTCTTAATCTTAAAGAAAATAAATAAATTTATCCTAAAAAGAAAAATAAATGAAATTAATAAAAAAATTAAATAGTTCAAAAAAAATAAAAATAAAAAGAAAATATCGAAAGAAAAGCATGCTCATGCATCTCTTAAGGTGACCACTTCTTTGTTACGTTCCACATGGGCACCGTTGTAGTGCTTCAATCTTTGTCCGTTAACTTTGAATTCATGTTCGTCAATGATGGACTTGATTATCACGGCACCATGGGAGAACGGTTTGACAACTTCGAATGGTCCCGACCATTTTAATTTTAGTTTTCCCGGGTAAAGTTTCAGCCGAGAATTGAATAAGAGAACTAGTTGCCCTGGCATGAATTGCCACGAAAATAGTTTCTTGTCATGCCATTGATTTGTTTTCTCCTTGTAGATTCGTGCATTGTTATAGGCGAGTGCACAAAATTCTTCTATCTATTTGAGGTCCAACAAACGCTTTTTCCTTGGACTTTCCCAATCCATATTCACGATCTTGATTGCCCAATATGCATTGTGTTCGATTTTCACCAGTAGATGGCATGTTTTGCCATAGACCAGTCGGAAGGGAGACATACCTAAGGGTGTCTTGAATGCAGTGCGATATGCCCAAAGTGCGTCATCTAGTCTTACCCTAGAGGGATTTACAACTTTCTCGAGTATACCCTTCAATTCTTGATTGGAAATCTCTACTTGCCCATTGGTTTGTGGGTGATATGCCGTGGCAATTTTGTGTGACACGCCGAAGCGTTGCAACATCTTGGCAATAAGTTTGTTGTCAATGTGCTTGCCTTCATCACTGATAATTGCTCTCGGCATCCCAAATCGTGTAAATATATTTTTCTGCAAGAATCGTTGCACGGTCTTGGAATCGTTGGTGGGAACTGCAGCTGCCTCAACCTATTTAGACACGTAGTCGACGGTAAGTAAAATGTAGAAGTTGCCGAATGAAGATGGGAAAGGTCCCATAAAATTGATCCCCCATACATCGAACAATTCTACCTCGATAATGTTTTGGAGCGGCATCTCATGTCGTCTAGAGATATTGCCCGTCTTCTAGCAACGATCACATTGCTTGTAAAACTCTTAGGCATCTTTGTACAGTGTTGGCCAATATAAACCGGATTGCAAAACTTTAGTCGCGGTACGAGTTCCTCCAAAATGTCTTCCATAGGGTGAAGAATGACATTGTCAGAGTACATTCTGCTGCTCCTCTTCAGGGACACATCGGCGTATAACCTAATCTGTATATTGTTTAAACAAAAGAGGCTCGTCCTAAAAGTAATGCTTAGCATCATGGCGGAACCGCTCTTCCCTTGGTGAGTAAGGTCATAAGGTAAAATATCACAAACAAGGAAATTAACTAAATCTGCGTACCAGGGTATTACTGAGGCATGTGTTGCCGTAGCAACTGCTTCCATGGTTGCCGAGGCGTGCGCGTCTGGAGTTATCGTGGCATGCGCGTCAAGGGTTACCGAGGCATGCGCATTAGTGGTTGCTGAGGCATACGCGTCTGGAGTTGCCGAGGTGTGCGCTTCAAGGGTTGCCGAGGCATGTGCATCCATGGTTGCCTAGGCAACTAACAGTTGCTCATCCGGGAATGCATCGCATATCTCTAAATCTGCGTCCTCCTCCCTATTGCGTTCTAAGCGTGATAAGTGACCGGCCACTTGATTTTCTGTTCCTTTCCTGTCCTTAATTTCAATGTCAAACTCTTGTAAAAGCAATATCCAACGAATCAAACAAGGTTTGGCATCCTTTTTAGCAAATAGATACTTAATTACCGAATGGTCCATATGAACAATTACCTTTGTACCAATCAAATAGGATTGAAACTTGTCAAATGCGAAAACTACGGCTAGTAAATCTTTCTCCATTGTTGTGTAATTCACTTGAGCACTATTAAGAGTTTTACTAGCGTAGTATATCACATGAAAGGTCTTACCTGTGCGTTGGCCTAGGACTACTCCGACCGTGAAATCACTTATATCACACGTGAGCTCAAAAGGTAGCATCCAATCGGGTGGAACGACAATGGGTGCCGAGGCAAGCTTTTTCTTTAGGGTTTCGAATGCTTGGGTGCAAGAATAATAAAAATTGAAGACTTTATCCTGTTCAAGCAAATTGCACAAGGGTTTAGTAATTTTAGAAAAATTATGAATGAACCTCCTGTAAATACCTGCATGTCCAAGAAAGCTTCGAATTCCTTTAACTGAACTTGGTGGGGGTAATCTCTCGATCACGTCCACCTTGGCTTTGTCTACTTCAATTCTCTTGGATGAAATCTTGTGGCCGAGAACTATTCCTTCATCTACCATAAAATGGCACTTCTCCCAATTAAGGACTAAATCGATTTCTTCACATCTTGCCAACACCTTCTCTAAATTGCCAAGGCAACTGTCGAAGTCATACCCAAAAACGAAAAAATCATCCATGAAGATATCAAGGAAGTCTTCGACCATGTCTGAAAAGAGTGCCATCATTCATCTTTGGAAGGTTTCTAGGGCATTACACAATCCTAACGACATCATTCGGAAAGCATAAGTACCGTATGGGCATATGAAGGTTGTCTTTTCTTGATCTTCTGGTGCTATGGCAATTTGATTGTAACCTGAATAACCATCAAGAAAACAATAAAAGGGTTTACCTGCAAGACGGTCAAGCATTTGATCAATAAAGGTTAATGGGAAATGATCTTTCCTAGTGGATTTGTTTAGCTTTCGATAATCCATACAAACCCTTCAACTGGTCACAGTCTTGGTTGGGATGAGTTCATTGTTTTCATTACTTACCACCGTTATACCTCACTTTTTCGGTACACATTGTATCAGACTTACCCATGTACTATCAGAGATAGGGTATATGATGTCGGCGACAAGCCACTTGGTGATTTCTTTCATTACAATCCCTTTTATGGCATGATTCAGTCTCCTCTGGGCCTCAATCGATTGTTTGTGATCATCTTCCAACAAAATCTTGTGCATGCACACTGCCAGGCTAATTCCCTTCAAGTCGGCAATTGTCCACCCTATTGCCTTCTTGTGTAGCATTAACATTTTGATCAGCTTCTTTTCCTGCTCAGGCTGTAACTTAGAGGAAATAATTACAGGCAATGTATTATCGGTTCCTAAGTAAGCATATTTGAGTTGCCCTGGCTTTTTAAGTTTACCTTCCTTACCTGAGTAATCCAGTGGTTCAAAGTATGTACCTGGTCGATTGACTAACCAATTTTCCTCTTCTTGTTATTCCTCATCGATTGGTTCTTCATACTCCTCAGGTTCCTCTTGATCGGCAATATAGTTGTCGAGGCAACTAAATTCCTCGTCGAAGTTAAACTCTATTGTGGCATGAAGAAGTTGGCATTCTTCTGGATCATCGGCATGTCTTAGTGTTCGGAACACATTTAGTTTAACTTGCTGGTCATCCACCCTCATTGTGAGTTCTCCCTTTTCAACATCGATCAAGGTTCTCCCTGTTGCTAGGAAGGGTCTCCCAAGAATGATAGGTGCATGCTCATCTGCTTCACAATCCAAAACAATAAAGTTAGCGGGAAAAATAAATTTATCAACTTTTACCAGTATGTCTTCGATTTTTCCCTCTAGATGTACATAGGATCTGTCGGCTAGTTGTAGCATAACTGTTGTAGGTCTTGCCTTCCCGATTCCTAGTTTCTGGAAAACCGATTTAGGCATCAAGTTTATGCTGGCTCCAAGGTCACATAATGCTTTCCCGACATAGTGGTTTCCAATGGAACAGGGTATTGTGAAACTTTCGGGATCCTTCAACTTGGGTGGCATGCGATTGTGCAACATGGCCATGCATCCCTCTATTGCGGCGACTGTTTCAAACTCTCCTAGCCTTGTTCTCTTGGACACAATGTCTTTAAGAAACTTGGCATAGTTCGGCATTCGTTCAATTGCTTCAACCAATGGCAAGTTGATGTGGACTTGCTTTAGGATATCAAGAAACTTCTTGAATTGATATTCTTGCTTTTGTCTCTTCAACCTTTGTGGGAATGGTGGTAAAAGTCGGATATCTTCGATCCTTTCATTGGTCTGGAACCTGATTGATGGCATTACCGGGGCAACTGGAGTTGCTGAGGCACTGTCAACTAGGGTTGCCGTGGCGTGCCTATCGTTGGTTGCCGAGGCATGCTTATCGCTGGTTGTCGCGACAATTCCTGGTTCAGCATTTGAGGCTTTGCTGCTGAGTTCATCTCGTTCTTTTTGTGGAGTTTTGTTTGATGAGCGAGCTTAAGCCTCTTTAAGTTGTTGGCCACTTCTAGCGGTGATCGCCTTACATTGCTCGTGGCCAATTCCTCTTGCGACTTCAGTATCGCTAGGTAAACCTCCTTGCGGTCTAGTATTCAAGTTTTGAGCAAATTGTCCGACTTGATTTTCCAATGATTTGATTGCCGCCTCTTGGTTTTGCAATCTCATCTCAGTCCTATTAATAAAAGCATCAGTTCCTTTTATGAAATTACTATTCTCAGCCATATAAGATTCAGTTTTCAACATAAAAGCATTGAGAGAATTTTCCAAAGAACTAGATGTTGTCGGTTGTTGCTGCGGCAACTGTTGCCGTGGCATATTTTGCTGGAATCTTGATGCTTGTGCATTCTGATTGTTCTAGTTTAGAGCATTGTTGGGATTACTCCATGAAAAATTTGGGTACTTCTTCCAAGCTGAATTATATATGTTGGACATCACATTATTGTTCCGGTTGTAATTCCCCATATAAAAGCTGGATTCCGGATTCTGCATACATTCAGAAGAATCATGGTTACCACCACATAACTCACAAAAGGAATCTATTATCTTGACCTCTTGTGTGTTGTTTGGTTTCTGCATGTTCTGAACCATCTTGGTTAGAGTGGCCAATTGTGCCGAAATTGAATCTGATGATCCCAGTTCATGTATTGTGGTTTGGCGTCTAACTCCTCCTCTTCTAGCAGATGGGAACTGATAATCATTCTTGGCAAGCCTGTTTAGAATTTGCATTGCTTCCTCCGGTGACTTATCTAGGAGTATGTCGTTTGCCGAGGCATCTAGCATCATCCTTGTTGGTGTATTTGATAAGTGTTCAAAAGTACTATTTTTCTTACCCTTTTTACTCATATTATTGTTAGACTTAGGCTCATATTAGTTGCATAGTTAGCCATTCATGCATTAATCCATGTTTCCTTCCATCGTTGAGCTTGATTACATAACTTGGAAAAGATGCTGCTTTGGTGTGCTTTGTGTGTGTATGTGCAGGATCACTTGCCAAAGCAATGCCGAGCTAGTTGCCAGGGCAATGCATGAAGGAGATGCCGAGCTAGTTGCCAGGGCAATGCATGAAGGAGACGCCGAGCCAGTTGCCATGGCAATTGTCGACATGAGCAAAGGTGATATGGTAGTCGAAATTGATGACTAAACAAGCCTAAGATGACGTGGAGCAAAGCCCAAACCCAAAGGAATTTGATTTTCATGCAGAGATTAAAGAAGAATTAAATTCCAAGAAGATAGGAGAAGTTCTAGTAGGAATACAATTATAATAAAGAATTATATTCTTTAAAGATAATTTAATTCCAACTTAAACTCCTCCTCAAAGAAGGACTTTGGCCTAGCCCTATAAATAGCAAGGAGATTTCGACAATCCAAGAAGGAGAGCAAGAGGGAAATTTCGACAAGTCCAAGGAGGGCAAGAGGAGAGAATTTTCGACAAGCATCTAGGGCAAGGAGGATTTCGACAAGCCTCATTCTTCATCCTTTTCTTTCTTGTTCGATTGGGTTCATGCTAGGGATTGTTTATCTTGTGTTTCTTTGGAACCTAGCCATGAACTAAATCTATTTGGCTATGGTTATTGTGTTTTGTGGTTGTGAGAAACTATTGGTTTTTGTTTAGGTAATAAGAGTTTGCACTTTTCTATTTCAAGGTTTATTCATTCTTGGTTCTTATTCTTGTTTGCGAGTGAATTGGGAGAGGATCTCGTGATTTCATCTATTTATCTAATATCGGGAGAGTTAGATTCAAGAAACGAATGAATATGATCTTTATTCAATCTATTGATGGTGAAGATTAATCCGGCTTAGGAATAAGTTAAGGATTTCAACGGCTAAGAGGAGCACAAGATTGGTTGTTGTTCACCCTTGATTCACACAGGGATGTATTATCAAGGCATGCACAAGTAGCTAGAGTTTCGACTTAGGGATAAGAAGAAACCATTGAAGAACGCTCTGTCGAACCTTGAAGGTTGCTGCCCAGACGCCCAAGTAGTTTCCCAACTAGTTGCCCAGGCAACCATCGATTAGTTGCCAAGGCAACCCCGTTGTGCAAGTTGCCACGGCAACTGAGTTGCCCGTGCACTCTTTTACCAAGACGATCCAATCGGCTATCACACCTCAACTCACGATAACCTGGCCTATCTCTCTCTCAATTGATCTCATCTATTCATTTACTTTATTGCTTTCTAGATTAGTTATTAGTTAAACTTCTATAATCCTTTACTTGTGTTTTTACTTTTTACAGTGCAAGAGACTAGATTCTTTAAGTGGCACCAATCCCTGTGGAGACGACATCTTTTATACTATAACTTGCGACGTGTATACTTGCACATTTGCATAGCACTTATTACGCGCAACAAGTTTTTGGCGCCGTTGTCGGGGATTGGCAATAGCGACTTTGTTTTTATTTTCTTGCACCTTATTTTTACTTTTCTTATTTAAAATTCAAAGGGCTAACAAACTTTGGTTTTGCATTGGTATATGACCCGGGCGAGACCGACTTCACCAGAATATCCCTTTGATCTAGAAATCGAACGAACCTTACAAAGACTTAGACGAAGGATAAAAGAAGCAATGGCAAATCAAGACGGCAATATGAATCAAGATGTTCGAGCAGGAGGAGGAGTGATTCTTGCACGAAACAGAACTATTCGAGACTATCTTGAAGAAGATCTTGATGGACTTAACCCAGGAGTTGTCGCACCTGAAATTGAAGCCAACCACTTTGAGTTGAAACCGGTAATGTTTAATATGATCAACACAATAAGTCAATTTGGCGGCTCAGCAACTAAAGATGCACGACAACATCTGAAATCTTTCCTCGAGATTTGTAACTCGTTCAAGATACACAGAGTCACCCCCGATGTCTTACGATTAAGATTATTCCCTTATTCACTGAGGGATAGGACGAAAGCATGGTTGAATAGCATTCCTGCCGGATCCATAGCATCTTGGACTGATCTTTGTTGTTATTTCCTTGCTAGATTTAATCCTACAAATTTGATTGATAAGCTTCGTAATGACATTACTTTCTTTCGGCAGGCAGATGATGAATCCATGTACGAGGCTTGGGAGCGATATAGAGAACTTCTACACAAATACCCTTTACACGAATTCCCGGTGTGGACTCAAGTAACAATGTTTTACAACGTCGTGAATACACCAACAAGGATGATGCTAGATGCCTCGGCAAACGGCATACTCTTAGATAAGTCGCCGGAGGAAGCAATGCAAATTTTAAACAGGTTGGCCAAGAATGATTATCAATTCCCATCTACTAGAAGAGGAGAAGTTAGACGCCAAGCCACAATACATGAACTAGGATCATCAGATTCAATTTCGGCACAATTGGCCACTTTAACCAAGATGGTCCAGAACATGCAAAAACCAAACAACACACATGAAGTCAAGTAATGGATTCTTTTTGTGAGTTATGTGGTGATAACCATAATTCTTCCAATGTATGCGAGAATCCGAATCCAACTTCTATGTGGGAATTACAATCGGAACAACAACGTGATGTCCAATACATACAATCCAGCTTGGAAGAAGCACCCAAATTTTTCATGGAGTAATCCCAACAATGCTCTAAACCAGAACAATCAGAATGCACAAGCATCGGGATTCCAGCAGAATATGCCACGGCAACGATTGACGCAAAGAACAACCGACAACATCTAGTTCTTTTGAAAATTCTCTAAATGCTTTTATGATGAAAACTGAATCTTATATGGCTGAGAATAGTAATTTCATAAAAAGAACTGATGCTTTTATTAACAGGACCGAGATGAGATTGCAAAACCAAGAGGCGGCAATCAAATCATTGGAAAATCAAGTCAGACAGTTTGCTCAAAATCTGAATACTAGACCGCAAGGAGGTTTACCTAGCGATACTGAAGTCGCAAGAGGAACTGGCCATGATCAATGTAAGGCAATCACCACTAGAAGTGGCCAACAACTTAGAGAGGTTCAAACCCGCTCATCAAACAAAACTCCACAAAAAGATCAAGACGAACCTAGAAGCAAAGCCTCAGATGCTGAACCAGGAATTGCCGCGGCAACCGACAATAAGCATGCCTCGGCAACCGACGATAAAGACGCCTCTACAACTTGCGATAAGCATGCCTTGGCAACCCCAGTTGATAATGCCTCAGCAACTCCAGATGTCCCGGCAATGCCGTTAATCAGGTTTCAAACCAATGAAAGGATCGAAGATATCCGACTTCCACCACCATTCCCACAAAGGTTGAAGCGACAAAAGCAAGAATACCAATTCAAGAAGTTTCTTGATATCCTAAAGCAAGTCCACATCAACTTGCCATTGGTGGAAGCAATTGAACAAATGCCAAACTATGCCAAGTTTTCTTAAAGACATTGTGTCCAAAAGAACAAGGCTATGAGAGTTTGAAACAGTTGCCGCAACAGAGGGATGCATGGCAATGTTGCACAATCGTATGCCACCCAAGTTGAAGGATCCCAGAAGTTTCACAATACCCTGTTCCATTGGAAATCACTATGTCGGAAAAGCATTATGCGACCTTGGGGCTAGCATAAACTTGATGCCTAAATCGGTTTTCCAGAAACTAGGAATCGGGAAGGCAAGACCTACAACAGTCATGCTACAGCTAGCCGACATATCCTATGTGCATCCAGAGGGAAAAATAGAGGACATACTGGTAAAAGTTGATGGTTATTCAGGTTACAATCAGATTGCCATAGCACCAGAAGATCAAGAAAAGACAACATTCACATGCCCATACAGTACTTATGCCTTCCGAAGGATGCCGTTCGGATTGTGTAACGCCCCGACAACCTTCCAAAGATGCATGATGGCACTCTTTTCAGACATGGTCGAAGACTTCCTTGAGATCTTCATGGATGATTTTTCGGTTTTTGGTAATGACTTCGACGGCTGTCTCGGCAATTTAGAGAGGGTGTTAGCAAGATGCGAAGAAACAGATTTAGTCCTCAATTGGGAGAAATGCCACTTTATGGTAGATGAAGGAATAGTGCTCAGCCACAAGATTTCATCCAAGGGAATTGAAGTAGACAAAGCCAAGGTGGACGTGATCGAGAGATTACCCCCACCAAGTTTGGTTAAAGGAATTCGAAGTTTTCTCGGACATGCAGGTTTTTACAGGAGGTTCATTCATAATTTTTCTAAAATCACTAAACCCTTGTGTAATCTGCTTGAACAGGATAAAGTCTTCGATTTTGATGATTCTTGCACTCAAGCATTCAAAACCCTAAGGAAAAAGCTTGCCTCGGCACCCATCGTCGTTCCACCAGATTGGACGCTACCTTTTGAGCTCATGTGTGATGCAAGTGATTTTGCGGTAGGAGCAGTCCTAGGCCAATGCACAGGTAAGACCTTCCATGTAATATACTACGCTAGTAAAACTCTTAATAGTGCTCAAGTGAATTACACAACAACGGAGAAAGAGTTACTAGTTGTAGTTTTCGCATTTGACAAGTTCCGATCCTATTTAATTGGTACAAAGGTAATTGTTCATATGGACCATTCAGCAATCAAATACTTATTTGCTAAAAAGGATGCTAAACTTCGTTTGATTCATTGGATATTACTTTTACAAGAATTTGTTATTGAAATTAAGGACAGGAAAGGAACAGAAAATCAAGTGGCCGATCACTTATCACGTTTGGAACACAATAGGGAGGAGGACGCGGATCTAGAGATATGCGATGCATTCCCGGATGAACAAATTTTAGTTGCCTCGGCAACCCTTGACGCCTCGACAACCCTCGACGCCTCGGCAACCGTTGACGCCTCGGCTACCCACGACGCCTCGGCTACCCACGACGCCTCGGCAACCATGGATGCACACGCCTCGGCAACTCTCGATGCCGCAGCAGCCTTTGACGCGCACACCTCGGCAATTTTGGGAGCAATCGCCACGGCAGCACATGCCTCGGCAATACCCTGGTACGCGGATTTAGTTAACTTCCTTGTTTGTGGTATTTTTCCTTATGGCATTACTCACCAAGGGAAGAAGCGGTTCCGCCATGATGCTAAGCATTACTTTTGGGACGAGCCTCTTTTGTTTAAACAATGTGCAGATCAGGTTATACGCCGATGTGTCCCTGAAGAAGAACAACATAATGTACTCCGGCAATGCCATCTTCACCCTATGGAGGACATTTTGGAGGAACTCGTATCGCGGCCAAAGTTTTACAATCCGGGTTGTATTGGCCAACATTGTACAAAGATGCCCAATACTTTTACAAGAAATGTGATCGTTGCCAGAGGACGGGCAATATCTCTAGACGACATGAGATGCCGCTCCAGAACATCATCGAGGTGGAACTGTTTGATGTATGGGGGATCGACTTTATGAGACCTTTCCCATCTTCATTCGGCAACCTCTACATCTTACTTGCCGTCGACTATGTGTCTAAATGGGTGGAGGCAGCTGCAGTTCCCAACAATGATTCTAAGACCGTGCAACGATTCTTGCAGAAAAACATATTTACACGGTTTGGGATGCCGAGAGCAATTATCAGCGACGAAGGCAAGCATTTTGACAACAGACTAATTGCCAAGATGTTGCAACGCTTCGGCATATCACACAAGATCGCCACGGCATATCACCCACAAACCAATGAGCAAGCAAAAATTTCCAACCGGGAGTTGAAAGGAATACTCGAGAAAGTTGTAAATCCCTCTAGGAAGGATTGGTCATTAAGACTAGATGACGCACTTTGGGCATATCGCATTGCATTCAAAACACCCTTAGGTATGTCCCCCTTCCGACTTGTCTATGGCAAAACATGCCATCTACCAGTGGAAATCGAGCACAAGGCGTACTGGGCAATCAAGACCGTGAATATGGATTGGGAAAGTGCTGGACAAAAGCGTTTGATGGATCTCAACGAGATAAAAGAATTCCGTGCACTCGCCTATAACAATGCACGAATCTACAAGGAGAAAACAAAGCGATGACATGACAAGAAACTATTGCCACGACAATTCACGCCAGGGCAACTAGTTCTCCTATTCAATTCTCGGCTAAAACTTTTCCCGGGAAAGCTGAAATCAAGATGGTCGGGACCATTCGAAGTCGTCAAACCATTCTCCCATGGTGCTGTGATAATCAAGTCCATCTCTGACAACCATGAATTCAAATTTAATGGACAAAGATTGAAGCACTACAATGGTGCCCATGTGGAACGTAACAAAGAAGTGGTCAACTTAGGAGATGCATGAGCATGCTCTCCTTTCAGTATTTTCTTTTTCTTTCTATTTTCATTTTTATTTTTAGGAGATATTTTATTTTTCTTCATTATCTTTAGTTTTCAGGTTTTCTTTGTTTTCTTTTCACAACAAGACTCACAACTACTATGCTAAGGAAGTTTACTGCCAAGATCCTTGCCCCGGCAACCAATGAAGAAGATGCCGCGACAACCTACATCGTGCCTGCACAAGCTGATGCCATGCAACCAACCCTGAAAATGCCACGGCAACCAAAGCTAAAGACATCCCGGCAACCACTGCAAAAGCCAAAGGTAAAGCACCTATGCCCGAATCAACTCCTACGGAATCATTTTCTGATTTTTCAAATTCGGACGAGTCCTCCATTGAACCAACAAAGACCGCACCAATTGAATCCTCCAAGCGAAAAGCCATTGACATTGATGAAGAGGACGATGAGGACAACCCCGTATGAGGATCGATTCCACCACCGGCAACAAGAAAACAGCCATCGCGTTCAAGTAAGAGAATCAAGACACCGACTAGAAGGAAACTAATCATCTACGATGATGAACTCTCGGAGTAAGTCCTCGTATGCATTTTTATTTTTATTTTTCTCGTTATTTTATGCATGCATTGAGGACAATGCCTCACTCGAGTTTGGGGGGATTGTTATTAGTAATTACCATGTTTAGTTATATTCATCTTAAGGATACATAAATTGCTTGCCATGCCTTTAATTGGAACAAGAATTGCTTAGATTTGATGAATATCCGATGATGACTTTGCCAATGCACTTAATTGATAGAATTTTTATTCTAGGATAACCATGGAAAAACTTAAAATTTTACTATGATGCTAAATTTGATGAAACACTGTTGTGGTTTGATTGATTTAAGGAATTCTAGTGAACTTAGGTGGATAATTAACAAATTGGGGGAATAGAATAAAAATTGGATGAATGCTAGAGGTACCCGAAATTGGCTCTAGCATGTGCTAAAAAAATTGATCACTAGAGGTGCCCGAAACTGGCTCTAGGATGTGTTAAATTTTTTTTAACTAGAGGTGCCCGAAACCGGCTCTAGTCGATTAAATTAACTTAAGAAAACTAAAAACAAAACACTAGAGGTGCCCAAAACTGGCTCTAGTTAAAACATGTTAAAAAGAACCCAATGAAGTAATTTGAAAACCTATTATTTGCATAGAATCTGAAAAATCAACTTGCACACAACTCCGTACACACTCACAAGCATTATAGTTTGATTCCGAGTAACTCCTCAGTTTTTCGAAAAATAAAAAGCCAATCATACTTTGTGCCCCGGTTCAGAGAATTGAAATCAAGTTCAAAGCTAAGTTTGTGAAAGTTGAAGTCTTGGCGGGTAATTATGAGTTTGCATTGCTTGAGGACAAGCAATAGTTCGAGTTTGGGGGTGTGATAAGTGTTCAAAAGTACTATTTTTCTTACCATTTTTACTCATATTATTGTTAGACTTAGGCTCATATTAGTTGCATAGTTAGCCATTCATGCATTAATCCATGTTTCCTTCCATCGTTGAGCTTGATTACATAACTTGGTAGTTTTTGTGGAAAAGATGCTGCTTTGGTGTGCTTTATGTGTGTATGTACAGGATCACTTGCCAAAGCAATGCCGAGCTAGTTGCCAGGGTAATGCATGAAGGAGATGCCGATCTAGTTGCCAGGGCAATGCATGAAGGAGACGCCGAGCCAGTTGCCATGGCAATTGTCGACATGAGCAAATGTGATATGGTAGTCGAAATTGATGACTAAACAAGCCCAAGATGACGTGGAGCAAAGCCCAAACCTAAAGGAATTTGATTTCCATGCAAAGATTAAAGAAGAATTAAATTCCAAGAAGATAGGAGAAGTTCTAGTAGGAATACAATTATAATAAAGAATTATATTCTTTAAAGATAATTTAATTCCAACTTAAACTCCTCCTCAAAGAAGGACTTTGGCCTAGCCCTATAAATAGCAAGGAGATTTCGACAATCCAAGAAGGAGAGCAAGAGGGAAATTTTGACAAGTCCAAGGAGGGCAAGAGGAGAGAATTTTCGACAAGCATCTAGGGCAAGGAGGATTTTGACAAGCCTCCTTCTTCATCATTTTCTTTCTTGTTCGATTGGGTTCATGCTAGGGATTGTTTATCTTGTGTTTCTTTGGAACCTAGCCATGAACTAAATCTATTTGGCTATGGTTATTGTGTTTTGTGGTTGTGAGAAACTATTGGTTTTTGTTTAGGTAATAAGAGTTTGCACTTTTCTATTTCATGGTTTATTCATTCTTGGTTCTTATTCTTGTTTGCGAGTGAATTGGGAGAGGATATCGTGATTTCATCTATTTATCTAGTATCGGGAGAGTGAGATTCAAGAAACGAATGAATATGATCTTTATTCAATCTATTGATGGTGAAGATTAATCCGGATTAGGAATAAGTTAAGGATTTCAACGGCTAAGAGGAGCGCAAGATTGGTTGTTGTTCACCCTTGATTCACGCAGGGATGTATTATCAAGGCATGCACAAGTAGCTAGAGTTTTGACTTAGGGATAAGAAGAAGCTATTGAAGAACGCTCTGCCGAACCTTGAAGGTTGCTGCCCAGACGCCCAAGTAGTTGCCCAACTAGTTGCCCAGGCAACCATCGATTAGTTGCCAAGGCAACCCCATTGTGCAAGTTGCCACGGGCAACTGAGTTGCCCGTGCATTCTTTTACCAAGACAATCCAATCGGCTATCACACCTCAACTCACAATAACCTGGCCTATCTCTCTCTCAATTGATCTCATCTATTCATTTACTTTATTGCTTTCTAGATTAGTTATTAGTTAAACTTCTATAATCATTTACTTGTGTTTTTACTTTTTACAGTGCAAGAGACTAGATTCTTGAAGTGGCACCAATCCCTGTGGAGACGATATCTTTTATACTATAACTTGCGACGTGTATACTTGCACATTTGCATAGCATTTATTACGCGCAACAGTATTCACAGTGTTGTAAAATATTGTTAGTTGTGTCCATACTGGGAATCCGTGTAGGGGGCATTTGTGTAGAAGTTCTCTATATCGCTCCCAAGCCTCGTATATGGATTCATCATCTGTCTGCCGAAAAAAAGTAATTTCGTTACGAAGCTTATCAGTCAAATTTGTAGGATTAAATCGAGCAAGGAAATCATGACAAAGATCGGTCCAAGATCCTATTGATCTGGCATGAATACTATTCAACCATGCTTTCGCCCTATCCCTCAGTGAATATGGGGAATAATCTTAGCCGTAAAATATCAGGGGTGACTCCTTGTATTTTGAATGAATTGCAAATCTCGAGGAAAGATTTAAGATGTTGGCGTGCATCTTCAGTTGCTGAGCCGCCAAATTGACCAATTGTGTTGATCATATTGAACATCACCGGTTTCAACTCAAAGTGGTCGGCTTCAATTTCAGGTGTGACAACTCCTGGATTGAGTCCTTCAAGATCTTCTTCAAGATAGTCTCGAATAGATCTGTTTCGTGCAAGAATCATTCTTCCTCCTGCTGGAACATCCTGATTCATATTTCCGTCTTGATTAGCCATTACTACTCTTAACCTTTGCCTGAGTCTTTGCAATGTTCGCTCGATTTCTAGATCAAAAGGATATTCTGGTATAATCGGTCTCGCCCTGGTCATATACCAATGCAAAATCAAAGTTTGTTAGCCCTTTGAATCTTAAACAAGAAAAATAAAGAGTGCAAGAAAATAAAAACAAAGTTGATATTGTCAATCCCCGGCAACGGCGCCAAAAACTTGTTGCGCGTAATAAGTGCTCTGTAATTGTGCAAGTGTACACGTCGCAACTTATAGTATAAAAGATATCGTCTCCACAAGGATTGGTGCCACTTCAAGAATCTAATCTCTTGCACTGTAAAAAGTAAAAGAACACAAGTAGAAAATTGTAGGAGTTTTAACTAACAACTAAACTAGAAAGCAATAAAGTAAAAGAAGATGTAATCAAATGAGAGAGAATAGGCCAGGTTATCGTGAGTTGAGGTGTGATAGCCGATTGGATCATCTTGGTAAAAGAGTGCAAGGGCAACTCAGTTGCCGTGGCAACTTGCGCAGCGGGGTTGCCTTGGCAACTAATCGACAGCTGCCTGGGCAACCGTTTGGGCGGCTGGGCAGCAACTTCAAGGTTCAGCGGAGCGTTCTTCAATGGTTTCTTCTTATCCCTAAGTTGAAACTCTAGCTAATTGTGCATGCCTTGATAATACATCCTTGCGTGAATCAAGGGTGAACAACAACCAATCTTGCGCTCCTCTTAGCCGTTGAATCCTTAACTTATTCCTAAGCCGGATTAATCTTCACCATCAATAGATTGAATAAAGACCATACTCATTCATTTCTTGAATCTAAATCTCCCGATATTAGATAAATAGATGAAGTTACGAGATCCTTTCCCAATTCACTCGCAAACAATAATAAAAACCAAGAATGAATAAACCTTGAATTGAAAGTGCAAACTCTTATTACCTAAACAAAATCCAATTGTTTCTCACAACCACAAAACACAATAACCTTAGCCAAATATATTTAGTTCATGGCTAGGTTCCAAAGAAACACAAAACAAAGAATTCCTAACATAAACCTAATTGAACAAGAAAGAAAAAGATGAAGAATGGTTGAAGCCTTTGTCGAATTCTCTTCCCATTTGCTCTCTCCTTGTCGAAATCTCTCCCTTGCTCTCCCTTGGAGTTAACTGCTTGGTCCTCAATTTATAGGGCTAGGTCAAAGTCTTTTTCGAGGAGGAAGTTAAGTTGGAATTAAATACTTTTAAAGAATATAATTCTTTATTATATTTAAATTCCTTCTAGATCTTCTCCTATCTTCTTGGGATTTAATTTCTCTTTAACCTTTTCATGGAAATCAAACTCTTTTGGGATTTAACTTTGCTCCACGTCATCTTAGGCTTATCTAGTCATCAATTTCGACTGCCATATCATATTATCCCTTATCGACAATTGCCCTGGCAACTAGCTCGGCATCTCCTTCATGCATTTCTCTGGCAACTGGTTCCAGCCTTGTTTAGGCAAGTGATTCTGCACACATGCAAAAACAGTATTTTTTTCCACAAAATTAACCAAAATATGAAATCAAGCTTGTCCACCAAGGAAACAATGCAAACATGCATGAATGGCTAATAATGCAACTAATATGAGCCTAAGTTTAGCAATAATATGAATAAAAAAGGTGAATAAAATAGTACTTTTAGACATTTAACAATGGTAAGACCAATTTTATAAGAGACGAGTTTCCTTATGAGTATTTGCTTGCAGTTAATGCCATGCCATGGTATACCGATATTGTCAATTACTTGGTAAGTAACATTCTGCCACCAGACTTGGCATACAATGCCAAGAAAAGGTTTTTGCGGGAAGTTAGGCAATACTATTGGGACGAGCCAATATTCTTCAAATAGTGTGCCGACCAAGTGATCTGCCGGTGTGTGCCTGAGGATAAACAGTATAACATATTGCATCTATGCCATGCCGCACCATATGGAGGTCACATTGCTGGAGTAAAAACTACTTCTAAGGTACTACAGTCGGGATTCTTTTGGCTCACACTATATAAGGATGCCCACGAGTATGCCAAGGTATGTGATCGATGCCAACAGACAGTAAACATCTCTGGTAGACACCAACAGACAGAAAAATTTGCCAGACGCAGTGCCAGAGTAGCTTGGCATGTAGCGGTGCAAAAGATTGAAGGACGAGGGAAAACCCTAGTTTTATCGGCCCAGTAAAAAATTGAGAGTTGTCTTTATTTTAAGCCTTAGCCGCCCAAATTTTGGTTGAAATTTAAATTTCAAATCAATTACCTTATCACTCCAATCCTTACCCTATCTTATCACCTATCACCTTATTACTTCAACCTTATCATTCCACATATTTTTAAATTAATTCTTTTTATTCCCCATCATTATCCCTAATTACTACTCCCATTAAAACACTCAACCAACCTAAAACCTTTCGCTTTCTCACCTAGCCGGTTAAAAGAAACCCAAACATCTCTCTCACTTTTTACTTCATTTTCGATAAGAAATGCAGTCATCCAAAGGGCACCGTACAGTGAAGAGGCTGGCATTGAAACCTCAATAGAGAGGATGGAATCACTTTCTCAAGGCTAATCTGATGCCCACATCCCATAACGAGACCGTGTCGGAAGAGAGGATGATTTTGTTGCACTCTATTGTTATGGGCGCAAAATCAATGTTGACAAGCTTATTATTGAGGAAACCTACAAGTGCGCAGCGAAAGGTACTAGCAGCTTGTTTTTTCCTTTGTTGATTTCTAACGTTTGTATGCTCCATGATGTGCCAAGGCTGGATACGAATAAGGGGCAAACGATCAAAGGAGCAACGATTACGGTGGCTATATAGAGGAATTTAGTTACTACCAAGCCCAAAGACAAGGGAAAGGCAAGGGCACCTACGCCAAAGCCCAAGGAGTCAAAGGCCGCGCCAGCAACCATGCCAGAAATTGTGCCAGACAGTTCATTGGCACTGCTGTCCCAAATTCACCAATGCCAAGAGATTATTCTACAAAAGCTGGAAAAGGCTGATAAGCTCAATGTCAAGTCGAGACACTACATCCAGGCCAGGGATGCGGTGATTAAGGAGGCTCTTTCAAAATTATCAACTGATTTTGTGTCAGAATTCCCAAACTTCCCTGCCGAGCTCTCTGCCAGTGACAATGCCATGCCAGCTAGTCTAGTTCATACCCTGTCTGATGCCACAGTTCCGTTGTCCCCAGTTGAAATCGAGTCTACCAGTTCTGATTCTTCATCTGAATCGAAGGAAACCAAAGCCAAGTCGCCAATAACACCTGCTGTCCATACGCCATCTGATGCCACCGATGCACATGCTACTTCGGAGCCTACAAAAAAAAAGAAAGTTAGAGCCTCCACTGCCGCTTCAAAACTGAGCCTGAAAAGAAAGAAGCACGTGGCCCCTGATCGTGAGCCGTATGTGAGAAGAAAGACCCGTGTCGCACGGAGTCATCTTCTTCCTAAACTCCTGTACATTGCATTCACATGACCATGTATTTTATTTTATTATGTTCTTTTGTATATATGTGTTGTTTCATGCATTGGGGAAAATACACATCTTGGGTTTGGGAGTGTGCATTTCTTCACATTTATGCCATGCATTTCATGTTTAATTTCCTTTTGCCATGCAATCTAGGTCATTTAGAATAGATGCATACCGAACCATAAAAAAAGAAAAAGAAAATTTTGCCTCGGTTCAATTCTAAAAAAATGTTAACATTTGTTAGGAAAGTTTAATTTGATCTAGGTATCTGTCCAATGAGGAAATTTTAATCTTTAGTTGTCATGTCGTGCCCACAGAGTAGTATGCCAAGATTGCTTGTCAATTGATCTCTAGTTTAGGGAATTGAACTTGCACTTAACACGTAAGAAGTATCTAGTCCCTTAGCAAACTTAGACTTTTTGAAGCTATGCTCAGATTTAAAAAAATGATGCTAGGGGTAAAAAAAATAAATAAGGCAACAATGTTATGCCAAGGCAAGAAAAAATAAAACTCTCCTCTACCTTAGGGATAATAAGCTACTTGGGGCTTCGTGGTTTGTTCCCTCTTAGTTCTCAAGTCCAAAACCTTGGGGTGTGAGTTTTAGAGAAAGCCTAGTGATGTCTAGATTAAAGTAGGGATTCGTGGTATGCTCCCTCTTATCTCTCACGCTAAATAGTGTCACGAAGCAAGCTTAAAAGAATACCAGCAGAAACCCTTGGCAAGAAAAAAAAAAGAGAAAATGAAGAATCTAAGTTTAGGTAGTAAAATTTGTCTAAGGGAGTGAAAGGAAACTTGATGCATATTGCCTACACTCATGCACTCTTCATGAACTTAGACTAGAGTTATATTGTTGCACTTGAATTACTACATGTTTGGCACTATTGCACTAAGATACTGAGGACGGAAATAGGGCCAAATTCTGCTTGCCAGCACGTGTTGGCATTCAACCAAAATTTTTTCGAGGTAACTTTTTCACAGTTTTTGTTTTTTTATTTTATTTTGTTTGCATTACTTGGGGACAAGCAATGAGTTAGGTTTGGGGTGTGTTACCTCTCCAAAAGTATTGTTTTTAATGCCAATCTTATAATGCTTTTGCTTGTTTTTAGGTGCATTAGGATGTTAGAATCATGCATTTGCATAAGGAGTTTATAGTTTTGTCTATGCTAGTGTGAAGGGTTGTTTTGTTGGCAATTGTGCAGGTTTGGCATAGGATTTGGCCCAGGAAAGCACCTCATGAAGGAATGCCAGAGAGAATACCGAGTGCTGTTGGCACAGATGGACCAGAAAATGCCAAGCACTGGATGGCGGGAAAGTGAAATTGATGCCACGCCAAGGAGTTGTTGGACCCCAAAAAAATATGACATGATCAGCCTCCGAAAAATTAGCAATTGGAACAATCTCCGAAAAAATAGCGGATAATATGGTGCCAAGACTTGTTGGGAGACTCATGCCAAGCTTGGATGCCAGGGCAACGTCGGCAGTATGACGCCAGCCCTAGCCTAATCAGCCCTCATTCAAATTTGGATAAGATAATTATCTCTTATCCATTGCATTTAAAATTCAAATGAGGAGCTCATCTTATCCCTTCCTTGCACGCCTATTTAAACACCAACCAAGCTAGAGAAAAAGGGGAGGGAAGAAGATTGGATCGTGAGGAGTTGGTGTGTATGTGACAATTGACGACCGGCTGCACCATGGAAGGGTGGTCCGACCAACTTGGCCGAGAAGCCTAGATCTTGAAGGGTTGCATCGAGAGACCCCTTCTAGCCCATTCTCTATTTCAAGTTATTTTATTTTGTTTTTAATGATGATGTATTGCGAAAACGTTTGTGGATTGTTGGTTAAATCCCTCACCATGAACTAATTTAATAGTTGGTGGGGGATGTTTGGGTTTTATGTTATTTTCATGGTTTAGTTTTTAATAATAAATATGCCTTGGAAATGTTTTATCTATTCGGCATACTTTAATATTTTCATGATTAAGGTGGGGATTCGTGGTATGCTCCCTCTTATCTCTCACGCTAAATAGTGTCACGAAGCAAGCTTAAAAGAATGCCAGCAGAAACCCTTGGCAAGAAAAAAAAGATAAAAGGAAGAATCTGAGTTTAGGTAGTAAAATTTGTCTAAGGGAGTGAAAGGAAACTTGATGCATATTGCCTACACTCATGCACTCTTCATGAACTTAGACTAGAGTTATATTGCTGCACTTGAATTACTACATGTTTGGCATTATTGCACTAAGATACTGAGGACAGAAATAGAGCCAAATTCTGCTTGCCAGCACGTGTTGGCATTCAACCAAAATTTTGTCGAGGTAACTTTTTCACAGTTTTTTTTATTTTGTTTGCATTACTTGAGGATAAGCAATGAGTTAGGTTTGGGGTGTGTTACCTCTCCAAAAGTACTGTTTTTAATGTCAATCTTATAATGCTTTTGCTTGTTTTTAGGTACATTTAGTTTCATTAGGATGTTAGAATCATGCATTTGCATAAGGAGTTTAGAGTTTTGTCTATGCCAGTGTGAAGGTTTGTTTTGTTGGCAATTGTGCAGGTTTGGCATAGGATTTGGCCCGGGAAAGCACCTCAGGAAGAATGCCAGAGAGAATGTTGAGTGCTATTGACACAGATGGACCAGACAACGCCAAGCACCGGATGGTAGGAAAGTGAACTTTATGCCACGCCAAGGAGTTGTTGGACCCCCAAAAAATATGACATGATTAGGCTCCAAAAAATTAGCAATTGGAACAATCTCTGAAAAAATAGTAGATAATATGGTGCCAAGACTTGTTGGCAGACTCATGCCAAGCTTGGATGCCAGGGCAACGTCGGTAGTATGACGTCAGGCCTAGCTGATCAGCCCTCATTCAAATTTGGATAAGATAATTATCTCTTATCCTTTGCATTTAAAATTCAAATGAGGAGCTCATCCTATCCCTTCCTTGCATGCCTATTTAAACACCAACCAAGCTAGAGAAAAAGGGAGAGAGAAGAAGATTGGATCATGAGGAGTTGATGTGTGTGTGACAATTGACGACCGGCTGCACCGTGGAAGGGTGGTCTGACCAACTTGGCCAAGAAGCCTAGATCTTGAAGAGCTGCATCGAGAGACCCCTTTCTAGCCATTCTCTCTTTCAAGTTATTTTATTTTGTTTTTAATCATGATGTATTGCGAAAACGTTTGTGGATTGTTGGTTAAATCCCTCACCATGAACTAATTTAATAGTTGGTAGGGGATGTTTGGGTTTTATGTTATTTTTATGCTTTAGTTTTTAATAATAAATCTACCTTGGCAATGTTTTATCTATTCGGCATACTTTAATATTTCCTAAATACTCTGCCAAGCGAGAGCTGGCACTGTTGACCTATTGCACCTTAATATCTTAATAGACTTGGGGTGGCAACGAATAAGTTGTCAAATACTGAGGAGAGAAGCTTCGAGAGAAGTCATTCAAGTAGATTAACTTACTTCGGGAGTGAAATCTACCTCTTAGGAGTATAGATTGGATCTTGATCAAATTGGTTTATTTAAAAACAAACACTATAGAGATATATGGGTTTTTACATTATCGATTTAGGGCAATGACCATCGAGAGAGGCTTTGCTACTTTTGAATCTGCTCGGCAAACAATGCCAAGATAGGTTGTTGTTAACGGCTAGCACGACATGAATAGCGTGAAAACCAGGCATTTCCTATCAACGCTCATCATTCATTAAAACACCTTTCTTGCCAACGTCTTTACTTTTCTTTCGTTTCTTTAGTTTTTAATCATTTTCCAAAACCAATTTCAAATCAAATCAAA
The DNA here is from genome assembly GCA_019671005.1 of Hibiscus mutabilis. NCBI lineage: Eukaryota > Viridiplantae > Streptophyta > Magnoliopsida > Malvales > Malvaceae > Hibiscus > Hibiscus mutabilis. The sequence continues at coordinate 3,226,745 of CM033740.1, forward strand.
TTTTTCTTAAGGCAAGTAACAATCAAGGCAATTGAATTCCAAGACAATCTCTGTGAGATCGATACTCAGCTTACCAGCTGTATTACTTGCAGACCGTGTATACTTGCACGTAAAAGACTCATTTTGGCACATTTTTATATTTTCCAATACATATTTTCTGCCACTTTTGCCAGCATTTCACCTAGAGAGTCTACACTGATCCAACGGCCAAGAACACATATGGCCGAAAGAACGCCTCCACCATGCCGCCGTACCAACCACCGGACATGCGAGAAAAGAAAAAATGAATGTCAGCAACCAAATCTACCAAATATGTATATTTTTCTTTTTATCTACCAAACAATATCAGAACAAAAGGGGGCATATATATCAAGTGTATCCAACCATTTTGTACTAAATGACCAGATCCAAGAATCAATAACAAAAAAGAAGTTTCCAGTGGTAATCAACTCTTTATTTTCTTTTTTGCATGCATGCTCGTTTTGAAAGGTAAATAAAAAAACAACAATGAAAGATGAAGAAATTTACCCTCGTTGGACTCTTCTCCTTTACCGCCGGTAACAAACCCTCTAAGGGTGAATCGGTTGAAAGCGGAGGCCGATGTGGTAAAGTAGGGTTTTTTTTAGTTTCAAAACCTAAAAGGGGATTTGGTTCAGTTTATTTAAAGGTAGAAAAGGGTTTTTGTTTTCGAAAAGAGTCTCGGTTTTGATTTTTAGGAGGGTTGAAGGCTGAGGGCGGTGGCCAGAGTAGCCGGACCACCGCCGGCTTCTGGAAATCATGGCGGCCGAGGGTGGTTTTCAAAGGATATGGGGTTCGGATTTGAGAGAAAATGAAAGAGGGGGTGTTTTATCCAAAGAGTTTTTTAAAAAATGGGGAAAATGTTAAATTTTGGTCGGATAAGGGTATTTTATAGAGTTTTATTTTTTTAAAAATGGTCCAATTACCATATAAGGACCTCCATCCTTTCAAATTTTTACTTTGGGCTTGCCGCATGGTCCAATTACAAGATCGGTCCCTCCTTGTTTTCTAAAAGTTTCAATTTTATCCCCGAATTAAAACTAATCAGATTTTTAAATGGCGAAATCACCCATTTAGTCCTTCCGCATTTTTGACATTTTCAGGTTGAGCTTGCCGCATGGGTTTTTTACATTTCTAGTCCTTGTGGGTTTATTCGAGGTTATAATTTGATCCTTAAATGTGCTTTTACTTTGTTTTAATTTTTACCCTCTATTTTATTTTTACTTCATTCCAGTCCCTTTTTTATGTTAAATAATTATGCTTATTTACTTATTATTAGGTTTTTTAGTATGTTTATTTTGCTCTCCATGTTTTTATTTATGTCTTTATATCATATTTATTTATGCTTTTTATATAATATGTATTTTATCATGTGTTTATGCTTTAGTTTAATTTGTGTATATATATATATATATATGTGTGTGTGTGTGTGTGTGTGTTTTAATGTATATTTCTTTCTCACTTTGTTTCTTAGGTTACATGTTAGTGTGGAAATTTGTTAATATTGTTATGATGTATTTATATTGTGTGCAACTTGTGTCATTTGTTAAGTATTAGTTTTTTTATATGTTAGCATGTTGCTTTGATTTGTTAGTTTAGTATCATATTATATTTATGTCATGCATATGTTGCATTGTGGTAATTTTCTTTTATATTTAAACATGTGATATATAATTAATTAATTTTGAAGTATGTTTTTTCCTTTTTCAGTTGTTTATGTTTATGCTTTGTTTTTTTATTATGATATGTTATGTTACTCTTGTTCGTTCATTTTATTATTTTTGTTTAATATTATGATATTCATGTTTTTTTATGTTTTTTAATATCATGTCAATGTGAATGTATGTTTTATAAATTGTTTTCTAAGATTGCATAACGGATATACTATTTGTCGATGTGGTGCCCTTTTATTCGAGCGTAAACGTGGCCAGTATTAAGCGCAGTGATGTGGTCTATCGGTTTATTCTCGAATAACGGGACCCTTAAAATTTACTCGCACTTATAACCAAATCTTAATTTAATCATCACTTTAATCCGAAAAGTTTAATATTAATAAAGCGATAATTATTAAAGTGCCAATTTTGGGCTGTGTGGGGGGGGTGTTAATCCTTTCTCATCCGTAATCGACTCCAAACCCAACATTTTTTAAATCTCTAGTTTTATGGTGTCCGACCTACCTTAGTGGCCGGTGGCGACTCCATTTTTAAATAAAATACGATTTTCCATGAAACCCCATGGAAGACATTATTTTTAAATGCCCGAAAGACCCCCCAAACACCTTGAAAACCCTTTTTTTCTTTTTTTTGAGCGAAAACTCATAAAAAGGGATCTATGCAATAATAAATAATTACAATTAAATTTGTATAGGAACTCAAAAACTTGAATCGAAAAAAAATTTAAATAAAGTTTGAGTTGCAAAATATGACGCGTCAACTCGAATAACTCAAATTTTTTTTGCTCGACTCGGCTTGATGGAACACTCATCCCTACTCAAAACATCCTTTTTGCTTTCGTGTTGAAAAATCATGGGTAAATTACGTAAATCACTAAATTTTACTCTCAAATCTATTTTGGTCACAGAAGTTTCAAAACGTTCAATATACTCACTGAAGTTTAGACATTAAATATTTTTTTTCACTTATTCGCTAACGATGACGGATGAAGGAGGTCGACGAGAGAGAAACTAGAAAGTTTTTTGGCCGATTCGTGAATTTTAAAAGACTTTTTGACAAAATAAAGATCATATTCGAACTCAAGAACCGAGACAAGGTAACTGGTGAAATTTAGGACTGAACGGCCACTATCTACTATTATTTGGGGTTTAAGAGTAGAAAAAAAAGTTCAATATCTAAATTTCAGTTAATAAATTAAACGTTTTAAAACTTTAGTGACCAAAAGTTAGCTGCGGAATTTGGCAGCACATTGATTGATACTCACTGGCCCATCCCACTTGCAAGCTCTTGCCCTGAACCTGCGGAATCGGGCAACGAAAGGTGCGCTGTTCCAGTCTATCTTCTCGAGACCTCCTCTCGTTGCCCAATTGTCTGCATTCCATAAACTGGCATGTAGACTATCCATTTTCGATTACATCGAACACGTCGGTCTGGGTATTCGTTATCCGATCAATGCCATCGAAGGGGGATGTTTTCCAACGTTGTTCTCGATGGCTTTATATAAAGATCGTTCCAGCAAACCTGCCTTACTCAGATTGAATTTTGTGTTTATATTTTTTAATTAAAACTTGAGTTATGTTGAACTTGTCATGGTATATGATCTTATGAAATTATTTAAGGGAAATTTCTACGACGGGCGTCGAATACCGCTGAACACTACTAACGCTAAGCACCGTTGAATACCATTAAATATTTTAATAAATATTAAAATTCTTAAGGACTAGACTTATAATTAAAATTATTTTAAAAGAAAATTAAAAATTAAATTTAATAAACTTTTTTATATTTCTTTATAGTATTTTTAATTAATATATTAGAATTAAAATTCCCAAAATCTCCTTAATATAAAAAACCTAAATCCAGCCTCTTTATTTCCCTTCCGTCGCTGCCACCACTACCACCGCCGCCGCTTTCGCCCATTTTCACTCTGGTTATGACTTCTTATACCATGCACGGCCTTAACAAATACCCTTGGGACCTTGATTTGAATACTTGGTTGAGGGATGGTGATGGCGACAACATACGATATGTTCGATTTTGGTGGCACAGAAACCCCATTTCTGCCATTGATTTGTTCTTCCATTCTGAGATGAGCAGCAGCAGCCATGCTTATTATTAAAAAGAACAAAAAGTTTAAGCAACAATAAAATGGGGAACAGTGATTTTATAATGTTTTAGGTAGTGCCATATTACTTATGAGTCGTAAAGTATTGATTTTTATATAAGAATGCAGATTACAAATGGGCAAAAGCAGCGGTAGCGGTGGCAGTGGCGGTAACGGTAACGGTGGCGGCGGCAGAAAAGAAATGAAAGGGTTGGGTTTAAGGTTTTTGATATTAAAGAGATTTTAAGAAATTTGATTCTAATATATCAATTAAAAATACTATAAAGAAATATAAAAAGTTTATTAAATCTAATTTTTAATTTTCTTTTAAAATAATTTTAATTATAAGTCTAGTCCTTAAAATTTTTAATCTTTATTAAAATATTTAATGGTGTTCAGCGATGTTCAGCGTTAGTAATGTTCAGCGGTGTGCGACGCACATAGTAGACTCATCCTTATTTAAGACCACGTCTCCATTTAAAAAAAAAAAGAAATTCAAAGCGTCTGAAATATTATAGAAACAAGTAATTCGGTTCATTTGTTGTAAACTATGATTAATGATAAAATCACGTCATTTTGTAATATATATCTATATACTTTTTTAGTATAATTACATTTGAGGCCCTTTCAATTTAAATAGTAGTAAAATAAGATTTTTGTCCCTCTCAATTTTAAACTTTAAAGGCTTAATAGACCTTTGTCCCTCCTAATGTTTGATCATAGCCCTGTCCCTGCTTTTTTACCTTTAACATGTAACTTTTTTTATAATTATCAGTATCTGATCAATTAGTGAACTAATTCATATAGAATATTTTAAGGATTTATTGTGAGAGCGTATGTTTTAATTCAATTTACTCATTCACAATATTATAATTCAAACTTTAAATATTGATTAAGGTTTTAATGATCATCCTATTAAACTAATAGATAGTCGATAATATCCAACTTTTTTTAATAAATAAAAGTGAACGTCAACTTAGGCTTCGTTTTTTGTTTCGTTTTGCAACCCAAATTTGTTGCAGCCGTGATTGGTTGCCAAACCTAAAGTAAACTCAGCCTCAATAAGTTGGGTTAAGAGTTGAGCTAGCTGGTACGCGGAGAGGAAGGGAAATGAAATAGTGCGTGGGACTAATACTAATTGTGGAATAACGAAGAGCCATTACAGCTACCAAACTGGTATAATTATGGTGACCAAAACACCAGCACTGTTAGACTTAGAGCTGATTATATCAAATCGAAAAACTTAAAATCGATCCGAATTAAAGTATTTGAACGGTTTATGGTTTACAAGTTTAAAAATCGTAGTTAACTGAATCGAATTGAATCAAATTTATTTTTTTATTTAATTTATAATTAATTTTAAATATTTTATAATGTAAAAATAAGTATTTTATGAAATAACTTAAAAATATTATATATAAATTATTAATTATTTTTATTTACTTAAAAATTATTTTTAAAAAATATTTATGAAAAATACTTTAAAATTTGGAAAAAACTTTGATACACAGGCCATGTAAACTTTAGTTTACACGTGCCTTTTAGTTTTAGGGTTAGGGTTTAAGGTTTAGGGGTTTAGATTGTAGAGTTTAGAATTTAAGGTTAGTGTTTAGAGTTTATGTTTTAGGGTTTAGAGTGTGGGGTTTAGTTTTTTAGGGTTAGGAATTTAAGATTTGGATTTTTATAGTGTAAATACACAGGCTTGTGTAAAATTAATTTTACACGGCTTGTGTATCAAAGTTTTACCCTTAAAATTTTAGCAAATAAAATTTAAAAGTTATTAAATAAAATGATTTTGTAAAAATAAAATATAAAATTAATATGAAAAAACTGAAAACCGAATTAACTCAACAATAAACAACCTTAAATAATGTCGTTCAAATTTTCATTTTGCTGTCGGAAACACAAATCTTGTCTTTTAATTTATGTCATCACATATATAGTAGAAGGTCAAATAGTAAGCTGATATATGACATAAAAATTGAATTTTAATATTGAGATTGTATTTAATATATTGATAATGTAGATATATTATTTAGTGTAAATATAAGTACAAGACGTTTCTTTTATGTATAAACAGATACTACCTTGTAATTACTTTTAGACTATTTAAAAAAGTACAAGACATTTTTATTGTGTTATATTATAAACAAATAAAAGGGTTAATCGTGACAGATTGAATTTAGTTCGATTGATATGTCGTTGATACAATATACAAGGGAATGTAAGATCGAACATGCTTAAACGCTTAACATCCTTCAATTTATGTGTAAAAAATATTAGATAATATTAACATTATATCAAACTATATATTAAAATAAAAAACATTAACAATAACAATAACTGTGTCAATTAAAAAATTTATTAATACCTTTAGTTTGAAAACCCTAGCCGCACAATCTTTTTTCTTGGGTTTGTTCTTTGCTTGCTGGCGGTAGCACCGGAGTTGATACTGATCGTTAATTGTTGGGATCCACCCTTTCCTTTATTCTCTTATTTTTTTTTTATCGTTTGTCTTATTTTTAATTTGCTAGTTTTAACTCTAGCTTTTGGTATTTCTCTCTATTTTTAACACGTTTTTTTATTTATCTGTAGTTGGGCCGTTCTTTTGATTTTTCTCCATGTTTTGGATTCTCAAACTGGATTTGAATATGCGCTTACAATCACCGTTTTTCGATTGAGTTGTGGTAATAACCGTGTTTTCAACGATCCTTATTATAATATGCATTTTTATATTGTTTTTGATGATTTTACCTTTCAACGTCAATCTTTAGTGATGTTTGTATCTATCTTTGTTTCGAGTCTTTGAGTTAGACTTTTACCTTTCAATTAAAAATTGAAAAAAATTATTTTCATTGCTTTAATTTCAAAGGATTAAAGAAATACAAAATCTGCTACCCATAAAAGGCAAAAAAATAATGTTTTGCAAAAAAAAAGGATTAGAGGAAAATTTGCCATCTCAGTGTTGAGACACTGAATTTACAAGTATTTGTTGAACCGGAGCTCGAAACGAGAGGGTTTACCTCTTGAATTGAACCCACATGGCACGGCGGCAAGGCACCCCATTATAAACGACGTACAGCATGTAATAACCGGGCGGAGCGATGTTGCCGTTGGGTGGTGCTTGAAGAGCGATGACGGAGGTGTTCGATGCGACGCCTTTTTTCACGTCATAAATTCCCAGACTAATCAACCTTTGATTCATCGAGATACCGTGCGTCGTAAATGGCGGATAGTAAATATTCACTTGAAGCTTCTTCATGTCAAGGTTCTGATCGCCGCCGCCGACTTGCCGCGCGACCTTGCTGTCCGACTTTTCGATATCAGTTCTGAAATCGTCCAACGCCGGATCGAAGTATTGCGGCGAGATGGGGAAGAGGGCGACGTCCATGGAATTGTCCGGCTAGGGGAGAACCGCCGACGTTGAGTGGTACATACGTGGAATAGTCGTAGGAGCAAGCTCCGTGAACTCGGGACCAGCGCCCGCGACACGATACAAAACGGGGGCCATATTCGGGTCCCTGGCATCATCCCACCCGGCGGAGCCACTCATTGCACCGTTGACGAGAAGCACATCTCCCGTCGGAAGAACAAGTGCGTCGCCCAAAATACGAGCCGACGGCATGTTCATGATCTTCCAATTAGGTTTTTCCCTATTGTTGATATCGATGCGAGCACAATCCTTGTTCGCCGGCGGAAACACTTTTGGTCGGTTTAAGTCCGTCAACGTAAAAGCGTCATGCGGTGCGCCGCCGCATACCAATACTTCGGTCGGGATTACCGGACGTTTCTCGTCGGGTTGAAGTACGATCGGAAGCATACAAGAACACCCCGACGCCGGATAGTTTCGTGCACCGTTGGGGAGGACCGGGAATTCATAGACAATTTTGTTAGTGATCGGATCGAAAATGATGGAACGGTTGTTTGCGAAGACAAAGAGGTTTCCATCTGTGTTGAGATAGATATAAGGGTACAGATTGTTCTCGACGGGATCGTGCGTTTCTTCAAGAAACTTGAAAGGGGAGACTTGATCTTTGGCGTTGCGTTTGCCCTCCGGTGGAACGAATTCGTACGTCGGGAAATCACGACCGCCGAACACCATGAATCTACCATCACCTATTGTCACTTGTGTGCCGTACCTTCAATGAAAAGTTACATTAATGATATGATGTGCAGAATTATTTAACCTCCTATTCAAGTTTTTTATTAAAAGAATTAGTACCATCTTCCATTTCCAAGTGTGCCGGGATATTCTTTCCATTCACAGTCGGGACAAATATCGAGAATTCTAACAGTGTCAGAACCGTTATTATACCCACCGGTGCTCACCAACCGTCCATTTACATCAAGGGAGCCAGATGAACACCAGGTATCATAGTGCAACTTTAAAAAACAATTATTTAAATTTTTATTTAAAGTCGGAATATATTAACTGAATTTCAATATTAAAAAATGTACCCTGAGTGGTTTAACCACCGCTGTTTCGAAATCCATTAGAACCGAGTGTGCAAAGCAATCTTCTTCACCGGGTGTGTCCTCGACTTTCCGGCAAGGCGGCCCCGGCAACTTCAGTTTCGATACCTTCCAGATCGTGGCATCGAACATCAACGCATTGTTCGTCGTCGGGAGCAAGATTAAGTGCATGGCCGACACTCCGGAATTCGGAGAAAACAGCTCCCATTGTCCCTTATAATTAGTCTCAACACTAGCAACATTTTCAGCAATGCCTTTATTATTCCTTAAGTTGACGCCACCGGCAGGTGGGTCTACGTAACAGTTGACGGAGACGAAAAGGAGAGGAATGATAATACAAAGGCCTCTCCCTAACATCCTTATTGCCGTCGCCGCCGTCATGTTTTATTTTATGTTCTTTTATTTTTTTTATTTACAATCCCCTGAAGCTGTGGGTGTGTTTGTGATGACTATAGGCTTGTTTGCCTTCCTTTTTATAGGTACTGTATTTGCTATTAATTCCCAACATGATTTTGACTCCTGATTTGGAGAAAAGAGAAAAGACATGCATGATTTAAGATCAAACTGTTCTGAGATAACAACGTGGGTGTCTAGTTTAAAAAAATCAATCCTTATATTTCGTTGAATCAATGTCTGTTTTGCAAAACGTTACTAGATGGACTCGACTCAATACGTCATCTGTAGTTTCAGTTAATAAGATATATTTATTTTTTTAAGGTGAATTTCTACATCATTCTTACATGTCAATAGAAATTGAGTAATTATTTGGAAGTTAAAATGAGATGAATGGATGCTGAGACTATGGATAACGTGGTGAGCTAGATTCATCTAATATTTTCACCTATTTTACATATTGATTCCAAGTAATCACTTTTTTTCCAGTTGGGTTAGTTACATTGAAAACATTTGATCTCACCCGAGTAACAACTCAGTTAAGAAATATTTGAAAATATTATTTTGTTAAATTAATTTTTTTAAGTCTAATTAAATTAATGTGATCGGTTAGATCCTTATTCGATCATTTTATAAAATTAAACCCTTATTCAACCATTTTTTAAAAAAAAACTTTATGTAAACCACATCTAAAAAAGTTAATCCTTATTTAATCATTTATTTTAGGGGTACTCAAACGGTTAATTCTAACTAAATAGAATTACCCAAAATTGAATTAACTAAAATTATTAAAATCTGTAACGGTTAACTGAAGCAATTTTGTTTTTGAAAAAAATTAACCGAATCAAACAAATTTAGATAAATTCAGTAGATTTTCGAATTAACCAAAATTATCCTTACTTTTCCTAATAAAAAATATGAAAATACTTTTTAGTTCACAAAGATAATTTGTGTTTGATTTAAACAATATCTAAACATAGATAAAAACATTAGAATTTTAAATTAAATATTAGATTTTTTTTCATTTGGGTTAGAAGTGAGTTTTAGAATTTTAATGGTTATAGGTTCAATATGCATCATATATTTAATTTTTGTTATATTTTGGATAATTCAGGTAATTCAATTAATTAATTAATTTTAAACTGAATTAATCGATAATCGGATTTTAAAATTCTTTAACCGTTTTGGTGGCTGAACACTTAGTCAAACTAAATCGATATAGTCGATTTAAATAACTATTTGAACACCCCTAATTTATCCTGCATAAAATAAATCAAAGGAGTTATAAGATAAGTTAAAGGATAAGGCCATGTAAGGGTACATTTTAGGATGGGTCCTTTAACCCATCGCAATGGGTTTTGTCTACTTTCAAACACCCTTAATAATCACTCATTCTGTTCTAATTAATAAATGTTAATAGTTGAGTTTTTTGGGTTTTTTTTTTAATTTTTAATGTATTTTATATTTAGTTTCCGATTCAATGTTTGAAGTGTATGATTATTTCTCTCAATAATGTTATTTTTTAAAGTTCGAACCTAAATAATATAATGTTGAAAAAACAAATATGAATACTAATTTATTGGAAAATTTTCAAATTTATATTTTTAAAACCAAAATATTACGATCTTATTAGACTGAGAAAACGAAGTGCATTACACAAGTGCTATTTCGTCACTCTAATGTTTGATGGGCAATCACTAGCAAATATTATTGGAGTTGCCCACTGGTTCACAAAGCAAGAAAATTAAGCTTTGCTAATCTTTCTTTCTGATTGGCCGGTCCCTCTTAATCTTTACTTAAACTTTGGTTAAGTTCTATCCAAACTCTCAAATTAACCATGTCAAAGTAGGAACGTGCAATATTCGGTTTTAACATAATTAACTGATTGAACCAAATTTTTTGGTTAATCAGTTGCTTAATTTTAAAACTCGGTTATAAGTTAATTCGGTTTGAAACCAATTAATTAACCATAATTATTATATATTAAATATTATGTATATTACATATATTTATTTTTGGTCACGGAACTTTTAAAAGTTATAAAATGATCATTAAATTTGTTGAATTATTACAAAATGGTCACTAAACTTTCAAAAATTTATCAATAATTTATAACGTGCAATGAGACGGTCACCATTTTGTAATAGTTCGATAAGTTTAACGATTGTTTTGTAACTTTTGAAAGTTTAGTGACTAAAAAGATCATTTTAGCAAATTTTACTGACCATTTGTATAATTTACCAAAAATTTTATAACAAATTTATGTTAATTCAAAAACTAGCCGAATTAACATAATTTTTTCGGTTTGGTTAAAAAATTTCGAAAGAATTAGATTTGATTACGGTTAATAGGTTTGTTTTGTGTTATCACGGTTCTTATATTACGTCCCTAAACCATCACCTTCATTTGAATATTCCAATTTCATCCTCAAATTACTATTTATACCACATCATATTATTACATAATACACATCAGTGTTTCATGACAATTAACAATTTTTATAACGGTTTTATAAACATAAGATATGATTAACATATATTGATAGTTTAGGGATGAAATTAGAACCCGCAAAAAGTTTGAGGACCAATTTAGAATGAGAGTCATAGTTTGAGGATGAATTTGGAATGCTCAAAATTTTGGGGACCAATTTAAAATGAAACTCATAATTTGAGGATGAAATTGGAATGTTTAAAAATTTAAGGACCAATTTAAAATGAGTGTCATAGTTTGAAGACGTGTGGTGTAATTAACTCAAATTAAATGTATATATATAAATACTAAGATGTTCATTCTTATAATAAATAAAGGAAATATTATAAACAGGGTCCGAATCACGAACCTTGAAATGATAACACAAAACATTAACCTATTACTCGTTTTTTTTATTGTTGGGAAGATTTGACCAATTGAGAGGGTGGTTTTTGGTTGAAATCATAGTTCTTATATTACCTCAGAAGTAACATTTTAAACACTTTATGGTCAGTCAGATTATACATCTTTTGATTGACATAATTAAGATAACTATGTGTTTCTAGGGGTGTATTCATAGTTTTACACTGCATATTAAAGTTGAACACTTTATGTATAGTGAAGAGGCAGACAAAACATGTCAAGCTCACTTTTAATGGACAAACACGAAAGAATTAGTATAAATCAAAGGCATAATGTCAAAATATGCCCCTAACGTTTAATTAAATTGTTATTTTGATCTCTATTATTTTTTTGAAGTAATTTAGCCCTCTACGTTTCATTTTGGGTTGAAGTGGCCCCTCTACGGATGAAAATTATTAGTCAATTGATGATAAACAACTTGAAATGACTTAACAAAATGACACGTCAGAAGAAAAAAATATTTTATAAAATTAATTTTTGACTGATGTGTCATTCTGTAAGGTCAACGTATTAGCCAATATGACATTGCTATCGCAGCGTGCATTGCCATGCAGGTTTGTCACGTCATTTCAAGCCATTTACTGTTAGTTGACTAACAGTTTTCATCCGCAGAGGGGCTATTTTGACCCAAATAAAACGCCGGGGTTAAATTGCTTCAAAAAAGAATAGAAGCCAAAATGACTATTCAATCAAACGTTAGGGGTATATTTTCACATTATGTCTGAATTAATTATTAATTAAGATTGGATCCAGACAATTTAATCTAATAATTGGAGCAAATTTAATATTGTTTTCATTCGTAGGTATATATTATTTAGGTTTTTTTTTTATTGATTTTCAAATTAGATTTTGGATTCATAAGTATTTTGAGACCAAAATCAACAAAATTTAGTAGTTTTCAGGTTAAAAATGTTTTTTTTAATTTAAGGTTGAAAAAAATACTTTTCAACCAAGTATCCGTTGGTTTAGCGATATGCAGTGGTATGTTTCTTTAAGGTCAAAGTTCGAATCATGATATTATGAATGAAGTAAGCTGGATTAGAGTGTTGCCCCATAATTTATATCTACAATATTCGATCTGAATTAGTTGATAAATGGGTTAAACATGGATGGTTATATTAAAAAATTCTTTTTAAAAAGTTGGAATTTATTCATTTAAAATTATCTACTCCATTTGTCCTCATTTATATAACTAATTCTTTTATATTTTTCAAAAGTAATGTCTGAAATAAACATTTTATCTATTTAAAAGCACTTTTTTGGTTTAATCATCGGTATCCGACTCATTGGTCGACTAATTCGATTGAATTTTAAAAAGGTTCAACATAAAAACAATCCATCCAACCCAATTTCTCCATTTACAATATCAAGATTCTTCCCGATAAGTATTTTTTCACTTCACTTCTTACTGACAATGAAAAATAAACCCTTAATTAACCAGGGACTCCAGGTTTAAGAAATAAATTAAAAAATCTCACATATATACATGAATCCTAATTTTTTTTAATAAAATTTTACCGAGAATTACAAAATTAGGGGACATCAAATACAAAATAAATATACCTAGAAAACAACAAATAACAATATTAACAACTCACCTAGAGCAAACAGACAAAAAATGTGACAACAAAAGAACAAACAACACCGAGCAGAATCTCCAACATGAAGAACCCTTGTTTGATAGTTAGGGTTTCATAATCAGACATGTCATTATGTTCAATATAATACCTGTGAAAATTTACATTCACAAATCACTACGGTTGAGCATCACTTAGGGCTAAATATATTGTTTCTTTCAATGCAAGTTAAAAGCTACGTTCACAAACAAGGGCAACTATTCGGCACTATACGGCTATGCTTTTTCACGTGAAAAATTACATTCACAATGGCTGCTATATGTTAACAGTTGATTTAAGCTATTAGGTTATAATTAATTGGTCTAGAGGAATAAAGTATTAGTTCCCTTAAGTAAAGTTAAGAGTTCGAATCATAATGTAATGGAGAAAATGGACCATCCCTTATGGAGTGAATAGAGATCCACTGCCCCTTTTTGGTGTCTCTATTCATGTCTCCACATTAAAAAATAGATTTAGGATTTAGGGTTATGGTTTAGAGTTAGGGTTTAGAGAATTGAGAGTATGGTGTATTTTTAGGGTTTATGGTTTAGGATTTAAAATTTAGGATTATGACTTAGAATTTAATTTTTTTATTGTTAAGACATAGAAAGTGTCAGAGAATTTTTGTTCTTATGTAATATTCAATCCAAAATTAGTCGACCAAAAATACTTTTGTGACTGAAAACAAGTTCTAAAAGTGTTTTCAAATTGGGTTAAAAACTGTTTTACAAAATTTGGATTTTTTAGCTTTTGCAAAACATTTTTGAGCAAAATTACTCTCTTGTTCTCATTTATATCACATATTCTTTTATATTTTAAAAACAAAATCTGAAATAAATATTTTATTTAAAAATATTTTTTACAACAATATTAAACATTTAAATTTTAACCAGTAATCTTAAAGCACTTTTTTACTTTAGACTAACCAAAAAGTATTAATTCCAAAACCGACCAAAGCCAAACTAAAAGTTGAAATGCAATGGGAGCCACTGGGAAAAAGCAAATTGCAAAACATTCAAAGTAGTTATTCCCTGGGGTAAACTAGTTCACCTTTACTTTATCCATTTATTAGTACTATAAATGTACCATTAACTTTCTTTTTGCTTCGTACTTTTTTGAATAATTTCTACCTAGGAGAAAGGGAAGGAGAATTTTGCTCCTACTGGGTCTTAAACCCACAATAAAAAAGAAGGAGAGAGTGTCAAATGAGAACTTTAACCACCTACTCCAGAGATTGTTGACATGTGATCACAATCATGATAGCAATATTCTAACTTAGGTCAAAACTATAGTATTGGTCAAACTTGAAATTTAGCTTATACTTCAAATTCACATAATTTTATCTTTTAGTTGTTTTTTTATGAAGACTTTTTTTCTTGGTTTAATGTAGCCTTAGATTAATGCCATTTTTCTTATTTGGTACTTAATTTATTCGTTCTAGTTTAATATTTAAAGTATTTATAGTAGTTTGATTCACCTTTTTCTAACGATATTAAAAAGTCGAACTGACATATAGCAACTTTCAGAACGTGTCATGTGAGACCATTGAATTAATAAAAAATTAAAAGAATATTTAAAAATTCATAATTTATGAATTTTGTTTGTGATTTTTTTTAAAAAAGTTGCTTTATTTGGATTCTTTAAAAAAATTTATTCGTTAAATTGTATATTATTTCGAAAGAAAGAAAGAAAAAAAAGTCATGTGTCACATTTTGAAGGTGTCACATGTTAAATTTTTGTAATGACATTGATTAAAATGAGTAATAATATACTTTAAGTATCAAATTGATACGAAAAAATATTTAGGTATCAAAATGAAGAAAATGGTATAATTCATGAGATTATTATCCCATACACAAGCGGGGAACTTTTTGTTTCTACAAACGTCTTAATTTTAGGGTTTAAGGCTTTATTTTAGGGTTTAGTGTTTAGAGGTTTTAGTGTAGGAGTTTAGAATTCAGTGTTTATGGTTAGAATTTAGGGTTAGGGTTTAGGGTAATATGGTTAGGGATTTAGGTTTTAACCTATAAACCCTAAATTTTAACCCAAAACCTAAAATTCTATCAACAGCCCTTAAATTCAAAACTACTACATTTAAACCCCTAAACCTTAAACTCTAAACGGAGTCATTAAATCATAAAACTGAGGCGCTTGTATAAAGAAAGTTTCCACAAGCACTTGTGCATGGAATAATTACCCTAATTCAGACAAAAATATGCATTAAACATGTTTCTTAAAAACTCTTATTACAAAACATGAATAAAAAATCATTTTTATATTTTAACCGAAATAGTTAATAATGCTGAGCATTAAGATTATGTGAAGACCATTATAAAATCAAATTATGCCAAATAAAGAACATAAATCAAAGGGTAAAGTATAAAAATATCACTAAACTATGTTAAAAAATTATTTTAATAACTGAACTTTTAAAAAGTACAAAATAGGCATTAAAATTTTTGTTTTGATACAAAATGGACATCACGCCGTTAGCTTCCGTTAAAGGGGATTATGTGACAGATAATAAAATTGGTATAATAAAATTTTAGCCCTTAAAATTTACATATGATTATAATTTAAGCCTAATTCTAAAAAATTATCTCTTGATATTTTAAAATTACTTCAATTTAATCCTAATTTTAAAGAATTGCTCTTATCAAAGGAACAGATTTTTGGTCAATGGAAGAGGATTACTCGATGAGTTGGAGCTTGCAGAAGTTGTTCAAGATGAGAACTGATACATAACCTTTCTTCTCTAGTATTGCCGATTTAACTAAAATGAAGACCATGTTTATTTGGTCTGAAATTCGAGTTCATCTCCCTAAAGTTTCTTGGCATCATTTCGTTTGATTTTTGCAACACATCGCCAAATATCGTATACTTGTCTAGTTAGCTTTACATGGAAGACTATCAACCAAAGATCGATTGTTTCAAATGAGAATACAAGTTGATGACATTTGTATATTGTGTGGGGTTGATTGTAAGACTCATGAGCAATTTTTTTTTTGCTTGTCCCTTCTTAGGGCGATTATGAGGGAATATTCTCAATCTGTGTGGCTTGCGTCGCAGGGTATTGGTTTGGATGCAGGAGGTGGACTGAGTATCCAATGCTTTGAAGGGTAAGTCCTTGATTGCCTACATTGTCAAGATCGCTTGGAATGCTTGCATTTATCTCATTCGGGAGGAATGAAAACATAGGCTTTTTCGTAGGCAAATTAGATCCTTGGAAGATATTTTGGATACAGTTAAGTCAATTATTAGAATCAAGGTTAGTGGTAGATCTATAGATACACCAAATATGATTAATTTGCAATTTTGTACAGCTTGGGGTATATTTGTATAGTTCAGTATACATTTATTATTAGTTACTTGTTTTGCTGTTGGTTGTAGTAAGTTTCTGCTCCTTTTATATAATAAAATCACGCATTTATATATACACATGACATGCAAGCAAGATGGGATAAGTACAGCAAAGAGGCTGTGAAGACTCTAGCTGTAGGCAAGAAACTAGGCATTGAAATAAGAGGAGATGAGAATGAGGTGGTGAAAGAATTAGCAGCACTAGAAGAAATGGATCATCGAAACAAAGAGATCTAACTATCGAAAAGTTTGGGGATAAGTTTTCAGGATGGAGGTCTTATTCTGGAACATAAGGGGATTAAGTCTGAAGCAAAGTTGTTAGCTGTTAGTAAATTTATAAGATTGTACAGAGCAGATATGGTGATGTTTCAAGAAACAAAGAAGGAAAATTTTACAGAATTTGAGCTGGGGCGTTTATGGTATGATGATGATTATAATTTCAAGGTGGCAGCGTCTTCAGGAAGGTCTGGAGGCCTTTTGACGATTTGGGACACAAACAAATTCAAAATGGACTCATGTGACATAAAACCCAGGTACTTTCTTATTTCTGGAAAATGGGTAGAGGATAATATAGATTCTGTCTGGGTAAATATATACACCTCTTGTGATTTGATGGATCTACGAGCACTATGGGATGAACTCCTTATTTTAAGAAATATATGGAATAAACCCTGGATTATGGGTGGAGATTTCAACGCAGTAAGAAGAAAAAAATGAAAGGACTGGGCAAGGGACTAAAGCTACTGGGATTGTTGAATTTAATAAGTTCATAGCTAGTTGCAAGCTGGTTGAAGTCCCTCTTGTCGGGAGAAAATTCATTTGGATTGGGCTTGGTAAAAGACATAGCAAGATTGACAGATTCGTGGTGGATGAGGATTGGTTTCAAGTTAAAGATGATCTAGTGCTTCGAGGCCTTCCTCGTAATGTGTCTCCCTTATTGCTTTGTAATGAGAGTATCAACTGGGATGCAAGACCCTTCAAACTCATAAATGCTTGGTTCTCTAAAGATGGATGCATAAAGGTGATTAAAGATACTCTGGAAGATGCAAAAATAAAAAGAAAAAACCTCCCAGTAAAGCTGAAGAAAGTCAATGAAGCCTTGAAGAAATGGAATGATTCTTGTGAGAAATTCAATTCGAAGGTTACTAGGTTGGAGAATCGCATCAATAAAATTGATGAACTTGGAGATGAGGGTGAGCTTGATCGGTCCATGGTGGAAGAGTTAAAATCTCTTAAGATTGAGTTGTGGGATTGCCTAAAAGCTCAAGTAGATCTATGGAGACAAAAAGCAAGAATGGGATGGTTAAAACATGGGGATTTAAACATAAAACTGTTTCATAGAACAGTGAAGTTGAGAGCAAAACGCAATGTGGTCCGAGGCTGTAACCTGGGGCAAGAAGGTCCAGATGAGCCAAGAAAGATAAAACAAATTATTACTGTCACAGAAGCTGTGCATTTTGTGACGTCCGTAAATTCACACAAACTAGGACGTGCGGCCTTGGGTGCTTGCTGGGCGGATTAGCAACCAAGTAAGTCTAACTGATCGAAGCTAGAATGCTTGGATCGTTGCGGAAACGAAAAGAACAAAGAGAGAAAATGGCTAACAAAGAAGACCGAGGGAAATGAGTGAATGCTCAATATATTACTCAAATCAGAAGTGATGAAATGAGGTGGGGGTGAGCCTCTATTTATACTTGAAGCCCCCTACATCCAACGGCTAAGATGAAAGTAAATCAACGGAAAAGATTAAAACTATACAATAATATCCCTTAATCCTAGCTATTTGGATCAAACTTGCCAAAGATAAGAGATTACAACAGATATGGAAATATTCAAGGTGATAAGGCTTGTTGACTTGTGATACTTGTCATATCTGATGGCTCTTCAACCCCAAGTGATGGGTTAGCTCGGATGGGTGCTGACAAGCCCAAAATAGCGTGGAGGGCCTCCTCAGCTGCTTGGCGTGTACTGGGCTCGGACCCTAGGGTGCGGGCCGTGACAATTTGCTCTTGAGGAAGGCCGAGGGGGGTGATTTAATTGAAGGAATAAAGAACTTGGCACCGTTTGAATCTACAACCCACCTCCAATTTGCAGACGATACAGCTCCTTAGTAAAGAAAATAGGCCATGTGTCTTTCGAGTATGACCCAAGGGCAAGGATGGGCTAGCGGATAATCTTGCAAAAATTGGTGTGGGCAGGAGAGCTCTATTTAAAGCCTGGTGGTGAAATGGTGTTTTTGGGGATTGATAGTCTGCTTGAAAAAAATTAAGGAAGGTCATTTGAAGTTTGTGGAAAGGAGGTGTAATTTGATTGATCTTTGTATGGCAAGGGATGGGTCACATCGATAGTGCTTTTTAAAGGCGTGGTGATGAACAATGGAGTTGTTTTGCTTTGCTCAAGTTGTGCGCTTTGTCTCTAATGTGGCTGTGTTCTGGTGAAATTGTTCTTTCTCGTGGTTACCCTTGACGCGTTGGCAAAAGATGGTTTGCACCGAGGAAACCTTTTCATAGCTTGGTGGTAGGTAAACTGTTTACTTCGGTAGCCAATATGTGTGTTTGATGGCTTGAGGCTATGTTGAATGGCCCTATAGAATGCTTATATTGTTAATTTGGGACTACTGATACTATTTCAAGTGCTGGTGCTGGATGCTTACTGTCGTATTTCAGAGGGGTTTAAGGCGATTTTGCCTTGGTCAGGTGTAGTTTTGTATTCCAGGGATTGTTTTGAATTTCTTTAGATTTCTTGGTAATTGTGTATGCTCGTATGTGTTGTACTTTTTTTTCTACATATAAAATTAGGGAGGTTTTTAATGAGGCACGCATACGAGCTAAGGTATTTTATGTTTAATAAATAAAACATATCTTGCCCAGCAAAAAAAAAAAAAAGCCTTCTGGTGGGAAATCATATATATATATATGCACCTTGCTGTGGTACTGGGTTGTGAATCACCATATCTGAAACTTGCTCTTTGATCATACTCGCCAAGCCCCATCTGTAATAACATTTCAAGTAAATTCGACAGATTTAGTTTACAATATTCATAAGCAATCATTTCAATTTCTTTTTTTGCTTTCATTGCAATACGTATCCGCTGATACATTCATTCTATACTACTCGTACTCTTCATTTTTCTTAAATACATGAAAAATTTACAAAAATTCAATCATATTTGTATCCAACACTCACACTCGAGTCTGAATAACTTATTATTTATTCGGGATGGGGGAGTAGGAAACTAGGGTTAGCAGTACTACCTAGTAGTAAAATTATGAGCAAACTTCAAAGGATCCATTGATAATGAATGGCCCATCACTTACCATCATGTTTGGGTACTGGAAACCATAAGAAGCTGCTGAGGAAGCCGAAGAATAAGAAAAGGAAGACGATGACGCCATTGATAAATAGCCTGTTTGCACTCTAATATTATCTTCCTGCACGTACAGTATATATCACAAAAAAGCATTTTTTTCACCAAATTCCTTCCACAGAAACACAAAACTCCAATCATTTTAATCACAGAAAAAAAAACCCAGAAGAATTTAATTTAAATCACCTGGTTGAAATTTGGAGGGTAAGGTCCATGATGAAGAGGGAGCTGGTAGGCAGCAGAAGCCATTTGTCCGTGTAATCTGATCTTCTACAGTTGAGCAACACCGAGCCCTCTCTGGGGTTGCTTCGGCTTGTCCAAGCCGCCCTTCTTGCCTTTCCTCGTAGACGACGAACCACCGCCCCTCTCCATGTTCGGTTCCCCGACATAACTGCCGTCCATGTCTTCACTCCGACAGAAAGATTCAAGTTTTTTGAGCTTTGCAAATCCCAAGATTTGTGTGTTTTGCTGAAAAGGGAGAGAGAGAGAGAGAGAGAGAGAGAGATGAGGAATCAAGAGATGTCACGGTTGCAACCCCTTTTTAAGGTGTTGGCAACCCAAGTAATTATTATATGGCTGGATTTTGTAGAGATTATATATATGTATATACACAGATTTTATGCCCTTTTTATTTCCACTACCTTTTCTTTTCTTTTCTTTTCTTTTCATTTCATTTCATTTCATTTCATTTCATTTCATTTCATGTACTCTCCCTAACCGGCTAACTTTTTATATTTCCTTCTTATGGTATAATTCGCTACTCGGTCCCTATAGTCTTTGATGTTTTGAAATCTAGTCTCTTATTGCTTCTTGTATGGTATAAGAATTAAAAATCCATAATAAACTTGAATATGTATTATCGATTAGATTTTGACCTACGAATATTAAACTGCACATATTTAGATTTAACAAAAAAATCCATGAATGAATTAAGTTTACAAGTGTCTTTTAATTTTCATTGTCATTGTATAGAATACTTTAAAAGGTAATATTTATTCAGACATATTTTCAATCCTTTGACAATGCACACACACCTTACAGACAAAACAATTGAATTCGAATCTCTTAAGAAAAATATCATCCGTTTTTCTGCTGAGACCACTTGCCGGATATATTTATTATATCATGTAATGTCATATTTTATGGTGTATATATGTAAATATATCTTTCATATTTCATGCACTTCCGTAATATATGTACATTATACCATGCATTCATATTCGATTCATAATTAAAACTTTCGAAATGAGGAAATATTTTTTATATGAGATTCTCGATAAAATTGTGTATCGAGCTTAAAGAGGCACTGTTTTCTCACTAATCCTAAATAAAAGAACTTCATTTTAGCCAAAACATTTTATTTCAGATTTTAAATAAAATTATGTCTCAAGCTTAAAGAGACGTGGTTGTTTTTTCCCCGATAATCCTAAATAAAAATACCTTTTAGCCAAATGGCAATATTTGAGATGATATTCTTTTATTTGGAATCTCGAGCAAATCATATCTCTATCTTAAAGAGATGTAATTTTCTCATTAATCCTAAATAAAGAAGTATTCGTTTAAATATATTTTTAACAAACAATTTTTATACACTTAGGGAGCATGTTTTAAATTATATTCGAATTCGTAATTTTCACCATTAAGACACTACGTAATCGATTAGGTACCGATTTTGGTTGTTGTGGGCGTGTCCATCCTTCCCCACACGTAACCGACTCCTGCACCTATTTTTTTTGGTTTTACAAAAAAAATCGCTTGTTTTAATAAAATGAAAAAAACAAATTTTATTAAAATAATCGTGTTTTCAAGTGATCTAATATTACCTAAAATAAAAAAAAATGGTAGTGACTCCGTTAAAATTAATTTTTATAAAAAACGCGTCAAGCTCGAAAACCCGTTATTACAGCTTGACAACTCTGCTAGGGCCGTTAAACAAGACGAAAGAGAGAATAACAAAAACTAAAAAGGCAAACAGGAAAAGGGGAAAGCAAAACAAATGCACACAAACTCCAGGAGAGAAACCAAAAATATAAATCAAGTCCAGTGAAAAGCTCTTCAGCCGAAATCTTTAAGAATTTGAAGCGTAATTCTAGTCTAAAAGTGAGATTGAGGAGGAAAAAGAAGGAGTTTCAAGTAGATCATACACCCCACAAGGCAAGTAGGTCACCAAACCCTTACGAAGGGTCCCACCAGTGCCGGTCTTCAGCCACAAGAGATTCAACAACATTGGGAGCTTCTTCTACCCAAAAAATGGTCATCAGCAATTGAAAACACACTCGTTGCCAGAGATTCAAATCGAGCACGAACAAAATGATTTTCAAGTTGAGTTGAGCCCTATTCAACTTGTGATCGATTTGCTCGATAAGGCACTATCAAGGTTTTATTATTGTTATTATTCTATTATTAATTCAAATATTAAATTACACTTTTTTTGGTAAAAAGGGAAAAGGATATCAATACTACGGGATTTCGTTGAAAACCTCCCTAACCTAAATAAAAAGAAAAGAGTACCACCATAGTATCAAATAACATAAACAATATTAAATTACACTTTATATTAAATCTTTAGTTACCATTTCAAAAAAAATTATATTTTCATTTTTAATTTGAACTATTCAAATTTAAATATAAACAATGTTTATTATTTTATAGATTTCTTACTTGAACATAAGAAAGTATTATTATATTAAAATAATAATGAATTTGAAAAAAAATAAAAGTCTAATAAAATAATTTTTTTAATTAAATGGAGATGTATTACATTCCTATATTGGAATTTGAACCCATATAAGATAGGATAATACGAGCATCCTTAGCCACTAGACTAATTAGTGGATCTCAAAGTATAATAAAATATTAAATTACTCTTTGTATTTATATGAAATAATAATTTTATTATAATTCAAAATACTACAATTATCATATCACAATTATATATTTGTTACAGATCGAATTGCACATGTTTCTTACTTTATATATTTCTTACTTGAACATAAAAATATTATTATATTAAAATAATAATGAAAAATTGAGTAGATAAAGTACAATATCTTTTTTTGAATAGAGATAAAGTCTAATATCTATCGTTTGTTGTTATCATATAATAGGATTTTTTTGAATTTATTTAATAGGATCTTTAACTTTGGGGATTTAATATTTTGAATCTTATGTATTTATATTAGAATGTTTTAAACCCTAAGCTCTTAGGGCGTCATCCTTTCTTCATCTATCATCAGAAAGCTCTTAAGTTCCTTCTTACCCGAATATTTTGATTCTCTTTCTTAGTAATTTTCCTTTCGTTTAATTTATTTAGGGTTCTACCGGTGTTTCTTATTAGATTGATGTAAACTTTCAGTGTTTTGATTACTGATTTGTGCTTGGCTACAGGCTGTAAACTAAAGATGGAGTTTGTTCCGAGTTGCAAGGTATTTAACTCTCTTTTTTTTTTGCAGTAATTTTGAGTTGTCAACAATTTGAGATTCTTTTCGAATTCAAACATGTCGCAGGTAGTGAAGCGAATTGATGCTACTCGTGTCCCCGGTCACAAATTAGTTTGTTCATTTAGAAACATTGGGCCGATCGACCAAGATTTGCTGATCGAAGTGCTTTGCCGTTTGCCGCCTAAGATTTTGATGCGATGCTGCTGGGTTTGTAAACCCTGGTACGTTTTGATCTATCGTTATTGTGTATCCCGAATCACCACTCCCTTCTTAGGATGTGACGTACGCATTAAGGCTTCTTCGACCGATCTCCTCATTGGTCGAGCGGTAATCCCCGAGTCCGGGGAAGATGTTGATGTTTGGCCTCCCGTGTTTAACATTCATGATCCAACCGTTTGCGGTCCGAGCAATGGATTCCCGGGTGACTTCCGTCCTGATGCGAAATATTTGCTTGACTCCCAAGATGGTTTGATGCTCTTCCCACATCCCTCCGAGAAGAAGTATATTTTGTGGAATCCAAACACCAACCAGTTTCTCCTCGTACCTCGTCCACGCAACTGCGGGACTTTCGTTGCTCTTGCAGTAGAGATTCGGCATTGGAAACCAGACAGGGAGATGGATTTGTTTAAGATTGTTAGTTTCCCCCAAGAGAGAGGGACTTTTTGGAAGACTCTGGACGTTTTCTATTCACCTAATTCCACATGGTTTGAACACAAGGTAAAATACATCAACAACTCCAACCACGGCCTGGTTGATTATACTACTTACGTCAAGGAACACCGCCCAATTGATATATGTCCCTACGGTTTAGATAAAAGAAGCGTTTACTTGCACGGAAAGATATTCATATTATGTTATCCTCACAACCTATGTTGGTTTGCGATCGGAGACAGTAGCGTCGATGTTGATTTTCATTCTGTTGATCTTCCGGACAGAGTTCTTACTAAGAAAAAGAGAACGGGATGTATTGGTTCTTATGGAGGACACATTCGGTATGCACAGATCGATGAAGCTTTAAGTTCAGTGCAAATTTGGATGTTTAATATCGACACTCGTGAATGGACCGAGATGTATCGTGTTACGCTCATGGAATTGATTAAACATCCTCAACTAGTTTATCTGAGAAAGGTGTTATTCCCTGCAATGAGAAGGAAATTAAAGCTTTTGGCTTTGCAACCTGAATCGGATGATGGTGTTATCATATGGACTCCAAATCTCATATTCTGTTATTATTTAAAGTCCCGTAATTTGGTTTCGTTACAGTGCTCGAATGTCTTGAATGGTGCACTCGATCGTAAACTGACTCGTATCTTTCCTTTTACTCGATGCCTGGCCTCTTTAACGTTTGCTCGCCACCCTTGGATGGAGGGACAGGGGATTGCTATTCTCGATTGAGGCTTAATTAGAACAAAAGGTAGCCTTTTCTTTCTTTTACTTATCTTTCACCAGCTTTAGTACAATTCCTCCTCACATTAGTGAAGATCAAATCGCAGTTTAAGTTAGTTCTTAGGGGTTATTTTATCAGTTTTTATTCCCGGCTGGTTTATTTACTTTCAAATTATTTTGTTTTTGGTTTCTATTCATTCAGAGATTTGAAATTATGTTTATGTTTGTTTATTTAAAATTATGTGTATTTTCGTTTAATATGTATTAACATTAAGGATGTAATCGAGTTGAGCCCGAATAGTAATAATCGATTCAATATTTTGACTTTGATATCCGACTCGAGCACTATGTAATGTAATAATATAAAATATCTAAAGTATGTTTGAATGAAAATCTTGGTAAGGCTTTTGAGTGGATTGAGTCGGGTATATGGCATTCAAATTTGGCTCGATTGATAGCTCGAGCTTGACTTGATTATTATTGAATCAAATTCGAATTTCTTCAATTTGAATTTGAATAGTTTGCAATTACTAGTGTCTCACTTACACCCTTAGTGAACACGAAGCAAAACAAATGTGTTCGTTAATATTAATTATACATATTCATGAATATGTTTGCAAAAAATCATACTAGTAATTTTTTTTTTCATGAATAACAAACAGGAAAATCATAAATAAATAAATATAATTTTATTTTTAGATATAAAATTATACGTAAATAATAATTATATTATAAATATATATATAATAAACCTTAATATCTTTAAGTATTTTTTGTAAAAAAAATAAATGAGTTTGTTCGTGGACTTAAACAAACTGAAGTCTGACGCCCTATTGCTCAAACTCATTTATTTAATAAAAAATATATAATTTTTATTTATATTCGTTTATTTAATTTAATAACCTATTACTAATAAACAAAGATATTCATAAAACGTTAATATTAAAAAATTCTTTTTTTAATTAGTAAAAGGAATTGATTCATATAATAAAAGGTTTGTTATATAGTCAGGGGATTTTTTTACTTTTGTCTCTTCATTTTTTTTGAAAAATTAGAATATTTTTAATTTCTCTTCAAAATTTATGTTTTTCTCCAACTTCAAATTTTGTCTTTGCCCCAGGGCCTATCACCGCATTCCTGACATTATGGATCAGCATGCCGATTAGTAGGGGTCACGAGTGATTAACCGTATCGAAACAACTTGTTGGTACAGTCATCAGAAGTTTTGATTTAATAATTTTTGTAAATTGTTATCGTCCCGTTTAAGTCGGTTACCGATTAAATGATTAGTTGATTTATTTGGTATGGTTACTCGGTTAACCATGAATTGTTTTACAACTAGTATTATAAATTATATATCTATTTCTTTCCAAAAAAAATTTAATAGTTTAAAAATATCAATAAAAGAAATTTTAACCCTAACCTAAACTTTAAGTCCTAAACTCTAACCCTAGATCCTAAATTATATATCTATTCCTTTATTTGGGAATCTCGAGCACGTCGTATCTCGAGCTTAAAGAGATGTAATTTTCTCGTTAATCCTAAATAAAGAAGTATTCGCTTAAATATATTTTGGACAAACAATTTTTTATACACTTAGGGATTATATTTTAAATTATATTCGAATTCGTAATTTTCTCTATTAAGACACTATGTAATCGATTAGGTACCGATTGACAGCGATTACTTCATCCATGGTGGCATCTAGCTTCCCGAACATTATGTTTTCCCCTATGGAAGTCCCAAACAATCCATGTTCTTGGCTAACGAGCCCCATTTTACTAAATTTAAAAGGAGGAAAAAGTACAACACAATCGGATATAAAATGAGAATAGAACACGCCTTCACTAAACAAAATTCAACCGCAGCACCAAAGAAAAACATAATCAGAATAGAAAACAACTCAACTCCTTGCTAAAACGCAATCAACGACCTCAACTTCTCAAGACTTCTTGTATGAGAGATGTGTCTTTAGTTACAACATTGATGACCTCTGAAGTTGATGCTTCCTGTGAATCGAAAAACCGACTTCTTGCTTCAGTATTGCTTCTAATTACTTATAACGAATCCTAAGCACTTGTCTCTCGCTGGTTTTGCTCCAACAGTACCCTTCTGCAATAGATCAGTGTTCTCAAAACTTAGGTATTAATAATAGTATTAAATTGTGGTTGCACCAGCGATCTGCATCCTTAATTTGAAAATGTTAGAGTTTTTTGTAAATAAATCACGTCCACAACAACGGTTATATGTTACGTAATGTCCTCAACATCTGTAACTGTGACACCCCAACTGTAATTTAATACTGTATTATTATTCTAGGGTTTCACAGGAGGGGACTGTTTCCTAGTTTTGCCCTCTGAAAGCTAAACAAAAATGCTGGGAAAAAAGGGGTTGAAAATGACCCATGAAAGCAGCCACCATGCCTGCTAATCCCAAGTATGTAAAGTATAAGGTGCACTGTTAAACGTCAATAAAGTCAACAAACAAACATTACAACACAGGAAGAAACAGCAGAAAAAAGAACACAACAGGATCTGATTTCAAGTGCTGACCTTTTCGACTTCTCCCATGAAATTGTTACTGTCTTTTTGGGAGTTGTAGCCCCTAAAAATTTAAATTTTTTATACGATTTAAAAAAATTAAAAATTTTTCTATATATTTTCTATTAAAAATCTATTTTCGCACCCTAAATTTTTATAAGTTAACCCTTTAGAAATTTATAGGTTTGCCCCCTAACCTAAAGTCCTTCCTTGCACATCGACAACAAACCCCTCGACAACAAAATCCTAATCTCTTCTCTAATGTTGGATCCTCCCTGGCATTGCAAGAAACCTCATCGACAACAAGTTTAATCCGACAACAAGTTTACCTTATTGTGCATCAAAATAACACATCCCGGTTCCAACTGATTCTTATGCACAAACGATAAAATTAAAGAAGAAGAATTCGGGGTTGGGTTTGAGATACAATGACTGGAGGGTCATCGGGTCTTCGTACATGGAGTTATGGGTCATTGCTGAGCATCAAAAATGTTATTGCTGGTGGTGAAGAATTTTTGCACTCTAATTCATTTTGGCCATTGCTGAGCATCAACAAGTTTACCTTATTGTTTTTGTTGCTTGTGACCCACCTTAGATGGGTGTGCCGCCGGTTTAAATTTCTTCTCCTTCTTATCAGAGTCATTCTGTTTTCGATCACCTGAAAAACCTTGCCGATTAAGACCGTCGGGTGTTCTCTGTCCCATGAATTTGGGTTGGAGATTCTGTTGAAGAAATGGTCTGGGATGGAAATGAGTTTTTTGTTGAAAGATGGGATGGGGATGAGATTTGGGGAATAGAGAGGTAATTTTAATAAAATAAAATAAAATAAAAAATTTTAATATATTTATTATTTTATTTTATTAAAAAAATAAAAAATAAAGAGGGTGACGTAAAAGATTTGGGGCACTTTGGGTAACGGTACAAATTTTAGGGGGGCAAAGAGCCTAGAAAAAAGTTAGATACTAAGTTTGGAAAGTAGTAAACATTATAGGGCAAATTGTGCATAAAAAAAACGAAAACCATCCAACGGTCTATCTATGTTTTCGTGAGATACTAATGCTTTCGTGAGGATATCGTTCCTCCGTATGGGCCTAGCAAGTACCTTCGGGGCTCGATTACCTTATGCTTTCATGAGGATATCGTTCCTTCGTAGGGGTATAAGCGAATGGGCCCCTCTGAATTAAACCCGATTGAAAGGAGCCTATAATGGGTGATGATCGAGGGCCTTGCTACCCTTAGTAGGGGACAAAAGGACAATTTGGGTACCTCCTAGCACCAACACTGCATATACAGAACATAAAGAAACCCACCATTTAGAGCCATGCGGATAACCTAGGTGTTTTAGACAAGATGTAAATAGAGTTGTTTTGTTTGTTTATCGTATTTGCCTTTTATTCATGTATTTATTGATTTTAACCGGTACTGACTTATTTTCTTTTTGTTTTTATTTTGTCTTTGCATATATCATCGCATTCGCATTACATAGGGTATTGATTCTCGAGTGGTTTCTCCCATAATAGAGATCGTTCATGATGGACCAAGGGTTCTTTAACCAAGCGATGGAAGGTTCAATTCCGGAGTTCCATCCTGGAGCTAGCTTAGAAACAATAGAAGAAGGATCGTTCAGAGACTTCAGATCAGATTCGGCAAGCAGTGTCAGTCCTGGTCTCGAGCGAGGTGAAATACAAGAGTTAAAGAAGCAAATGGTCGAGATGATAAACCAGATAAATACTATGATGAAAAGTAAGCAGCCTGTAAAACTCAGAGAAGAATCGATCAAGGATCAGAATGTAGAACATAATGGTCATAATATTAAGATAGACAACACCGTTAAATACGACAAGTTGAATCCTTTTGTCATCAGTCTCAAGAAACAGACAGGTGGTACGACTGGGGCAGAGACCCAGAAAATAGAAGCAAAACTAGGGGAAGCCTGAGAATCAAATGACGTAAAGAGGAATAGTCTTATACCTGTGAGATACACCGAGCTGCTTCTGTTGCTCATTGAAAGAAATCTTATCATACCGGTGAAGTCTGTACCAAAGAGACTTCCTTATCCGAAGGGTTACAACAGTCGTATCTGATGCAACTACCACATTGGGGATTCGGGTCATCACACTAAGAATTGTGGAGCCTTGAAGAATAGACTTCAGGATCTTATCAGGATAGGAGTTTTGGGTTTCAAAGACGGACAACCCCGATTCTACAATGAGCTAGCCATTGCCCGAGCGGCAAAGTCGAAGCAGGGTCACTACCCAGTCCAAGGTTCGGGTAACACAAAAGTGGGTCACTCAAACGAGACAAATTCAAGAGCTGAGAGTAAAAGTATCTCAGAAGATGAACTTGCATTCGAGTATGGTCAGCTCAAGCATGAGAGGTATGATCTGAACAAAATACCGAAGGGTACACAAGACGAGTACCAGAAGTTGCACTTTGAATTCAAGAATGCCGGTTTGGGTGACACCTATGAAGAATGGGTTAATGGCATGATCCAGCTGAATAGCGATTTAGAACGATGGAAGCAAAAATGCAAGACTAGTAAAAATAAAGCCAGATCATTGTCACAAAAGCTGAGAACCAATACAACATCCTCCAAGGTGAGTTGGAAAGCAGTCTGGCTATGGACGAGATCCTGAAATCAAGTCTGCAGTAGAAAGGGGAGGAATCTCATGACCTTCAAATGAAAAACACAGCACTCAGAGAACAGATAGAAAGGCTCAAGACTTCTTTACATACCAGCGAGATTCGAGCTGAAGCATACAAGCAGGTCGAGTATGAAAGTTTAAAAGAAGTAACTGTCAAGCTACGAAAGGCCGAGCAGAAAATACAGGAGAAAGACCAAGACATAAAGATTGTTATGACTCAAGCGCGACAAGTGGCCCAATAGGTAGCAGACTTAGCTGATGCAGCAATGCTGACAAGCCAGAATATGGATCTAGCATTAGACCGCGAAGGAAAGCTAACAAGCCTATTGCATGAGGTCAAGAAATTAAGTGCTAGAGCTTACCGCTATCTGGAAAATCCTAATAGCTGATGTAATGAAAGCTTTTGGTCTGAATGAAAGATGTTCTATAGGGACAAATCACTTACGGAATCAATACCTGTATTTGCATACATTCTTGCATTGCATCATGGCATTTGCATCATTATACATGCATTCATTTTTTGTAATAATATTGATAGCATAAATATTGTGGCAGTATGAGGTTAAAAGTTAAGCTGCAACCATTCCGCGTCCATACTTTACCCGGTTCCAAAGCAAATAATAGAGGACAGAATAGTCAGTTTGGAAAAGGGCAGAAGGATTTGGAAGCACGTTTCGATGAAGCTAAACAGTGCCTCAGCGAGCAGATCACCTACTCACAAGCTGTGATAGTATCTGACATAACTGCATTGCTGGCAAAAAGCCTTAAGAAATAAAAGGTTGAAGACAAAGTCACCCAGGAGCCAGAATATACCGCATCTCACAGCAAGGTTCAACCAAAGACGCCAAGTCCTGCTAGGAGAATATACATTAACCCTTCAAGAGTATCTGCTAGTCATCAAATAGGGGCATCCGAAAGCCAACCTGTGGATACAGAGGTATTCTACGAGGAAGAGGTGCCAGATCTGGACTTGGTCGAGAAAATTAGAAATGAGGTGGAAAAGAAATGGGAAGAAAGATTTCGTTTCATGGAGGAAAAATTCAAAGTCATGCAGACTGTAGAGGAACCAGAGAATGACGCCAGTGATCTGAGCCTAGTATCCGACCTTGTTTAACCACCGAAGTTCAAGACTTTTGATTTTGATAAATATGATGGAACTTCGTGTCCTTCCACGCATATTGCCATGTATTGCTGAAAGATGACTGCTTTTGCAAAAGATGAAAAGCTTTTAATCCATTACTTCCAGGATAGTCTGACTGAGGCAGCCATCCGGTGGTAGAATCAATTAAGTCTGGTAGATATCAAGTCCTAGAAGGATCTTTCAAAAGCCTTCATAGAATAGTACAAGCATATAACAGATATGACCCTAAATCGATTCATGCTACAAGGTTTAAAGCAGAAGCCTAATCAGAGTTTCCGTCAGTATGCTCAACGATGGCGAGATATGGCATCTCAGGTTCAACCCCCGATTCAGGAAAGTAAAATTACTCCCATGATTGTGGATACTTTGAAGATAGTGTTGTATGATTGTCTGGTAAGCCACCATGCCAACAACTTTGCAGACTTAGTCATGGTTGGAGAGCGCATTGAAGATGCAGTTAAGAAGAGGAAGATAAAATATCCCTATAGCACAGTTCCCCAAAAGGAAGAAGATTCTCATGTTCATATGGTGAGTGCTCGCCCAATCAGTCAGCCCCAAAGTCGTCCTCGTAATCAGTCTTCGCGATATGTAAAACCTACAAAGGTATTTCATCCCATTCCTATGACCTACACTGAGTTGCTTCCGATGCTTATCGAAAAGAAGCTGCTAGCCTCTGTCCAATCCAAGCCAAAAGATCCTCCATATCCGACGGGGTATGACGTCCATGTGGTATGTGATTACTATTTGGGGAGTACAGGCCACACAACTAAAAATTATGGAGCTCTAAAAAATAAGGTCCAAAGTTTGATCGAAGTCGGTCATCTGAAGTTTTAAGGATAATGACATATATGAATTTTGGGGAGGTGCTAACTTCCCAGTTAGGTGTTTAACTAGATTTCATGCTTTTCAAAGGTAATGCGAAGTCAGCTTTACTATTTTAGGCCAAAAAAGTAGTAAAGACTTTTTGTAGGGGCATATAGCTCGTAAAATAAAAGTTCTTTCGCATATCATTTTTGTGCATGTTTACAAGCGATTTTCATTCTTTGATTCATTAAAACATTTCACTCATCGGTAGGGGTCAGTTTTTGTTTTTCCATGTGCATACTCATATTTTTGCAAAAAAATACATGTATCCGACTATTGTGTCCCTGTATATCAATTGCATGAGGGACATCATTTTAACCTGGGTGATTGGTTTTGAGCAACCTGCATCTACTGGAAATCAAAAGTTGCGGCGAAGACGAATTTGTAATTACCTTCTGAGTTATTCTGGTCAATCATTAATGACCCTACTTAAGCATAATTTACTGTACTCAAAAAAGGGGGACCTCCCACATTTAAAATACATGAGAGAAGAAATCCTAAGAAAAAACACTTCAATGTTTGAAGCCTGGTAATAGGTGCAGCCTGGTAATAGGCATGTTCGAAGTCTCGGATAAGAGTGTGGCAACTTTGGGGCACTCCTTTGAAGCGATAAGATGGCAATACGCCATCTAACAAAGAAAAAGAATAAAAGAAGAAGAATGAAAAAAAATGAAAAGAAAAAGAGAGAGAAGAGAAATCGTTTCATGAGTGATGGAAATATTTTCGTCTCATGACAATGCTGAGTAACTCAGGGTATTGTTGTTTACTCCATCAATATTCTCGAGCCAAAAGAATGTGATGAGTTGAATTCCCCAAACAAAAAAGAAATAAAAAACCAAAATAACTCGGAATTTATTTTACATTTTCCAATAACAATTCAGCTTTTGAGGTCCCCTATATACAGGATACGCTTGGGGGCAATCGCCGGTAAGTTGTCTCAATGTCGTTTTTGTGCTTGATATTCACGGTATATGATTTGACGTATTGATACGGATGTCAAGATTTTCTGATCAAGCATTAGTCAAAAAAAATAAAAAAAGGGAAGAATGTTTTTTTTCAAAATTTTGCCGTTCATTCCAAAATCCAAGTTCTTTTCAGAGGATACACGAGCAATTTGTCTCTTTACATTTCATTTCTTTTTTAAGATTCAAAGCTTAGAGACATAGATTCGGTTCCCTTAGAGTACTTCATTTAAGTTCAAAGACATAGATTGAACTCAAAGATGGGTTTTGGGGGAGTTGGGGCATTTTAGCTCACCCAGATGTTGAGACAGATAGAGACTCTGCATGATGGGTCAAAGACAAGAAAAAATTCGAGTCCAAAATCAGTGGGGCACCATTGTCCGTGAAAAAACATAGATAGTTATAAGAATTCAAGTCGGAATAGACCCGAGATGTTGGATGGTTCAAAAGATTTTGAAGAAGATAAAAAACTTTCTTGAATAAAGAGATGATGTGGACCGAGGTCACTTGACTTGAAAGGTTGAACAAGGAATGAGTAACAAAGTTTAGGGGGCAAAAGCTGTTGGAGCGTCAGAATGATTAATCGTTGTAGTCACATGACGAAGCCCACCTAACCAGCAAGTGGTGACTTGAGTATTAAGATGTCTGTGAAGACTGTGACAGGGTTTCATGCATCATTGCATCTTTATGAGTCTACATGAATAGGTTGCACCTTCGCATACCCAACAATCGCGAGAATAGCATTTTACATGAACATGTGCATCTTTGCATCATAAGGTATGTTCATGTATCATCCTTAATTGGAAAACATTCATACAGGAAGATGGACAGATAGTTTCCAAGAAGATCACTTCAACAAAGACTTCGTGCACCTCTGTATCGATCCATAAGACACGCGCTTGAGTGTCGCTTTCCTTAAAAAGGAAGAAGAAAAAAATAAAAAAGAGGAAAAAAGAAGAAAAAAGAAAAAATGAAGATGTAGAAAAGAAAGAAGATCGGTTGACCAGAGAAAATGTCAACATTTTCGAGCCGCCACTCTGACGGATTTCTAGACGGATAAAACCAAGGTAACACTTAAGGTTGTTCTTAAAAACTAAATTTTAATGACATAATTTCATAAGGATGTTTTTCTTAAAATCAGCTTCTTTAGTTGGATCATTGCTTAAGAATGTTGTTCTTAAAACCGACTTCTCTAGTTAGATCTTTCATAAGGATGTTTACCCCAGAAAGAAGAAGAAAAGCCAAGAAAACGAAGAAAAAAGGGAAAAGAAAAAGAAAAAAAGAAGAAAAGGGAAAAAAAGAAGAAAAGAAGAAAATAGAAGAAAAAGAGAAAAGAAAGAAAAAACAAAAAAAGAGAAAGAAGAAGAACAAAGATTGATCAGAGAAAAATGTCACTAGATTTTCGAGTCGTCACCTTGGATGGATTCCTCGTGATGTCTAGACGGTTTTTCTTAAAATCAAATTCAATCTTTTCTTAAGGATATTTTGCTAAAAGTTAATTCCTTAATTTATCCTTCCTTAAGGATGTTTTTCTTAAAATCTAATCTCTTAATTTAATTATTTCTTAAGGATATTTTCCTAAAAATTATTTCCTTAATTTATCCTTCCTTTAGGATGTTTTTCTTAAAATCTAATTTCTTAATTCAATCATTTCTTAAGGATATTTTCCTAAAAATTAATTCCTTAATTTATCCTTCCGTAAGGATGTTTTTCTTAAAAACAAATTTCTTAATTTAATCATTTCCTAAGGATGTTTTTCTAAAAATTAATTCCTTAATTTATCATTCTATAAGGATGTTTTTCTTAAAATTAAATTTCTTAATTCAATCATTTCTTAAGGATATTTTTCTAAAAATTAATTCCTTAATTTATCCTTCCATAATGATATTTTTCTTAAAATCAACTTCTTAGTTTAATCCTTTCGTAAGGATCGTCTTTCTTAAGATCAAGATTACTAAATTCAGGTGCATACCATTCAAGGACTCGAATGAAGAAAAGTGGAGAGTTCTAGAAGAACACGCTATTCTGAAGCTAAAAACAAGGAAGTCGGATAAAAATGAGTGCTTATGATCTTTGCTTTGTTCTTATTCCACAAGAACAAGCAAAGAGGGGCAACTGTAATCACTCATTTTTATCTGGTGTATAAGCATTGTGTTAATCTACATTAGTTTAATAATTAATATATTATTGTTACATGTATACATATGATAAGTCTATTATGTGTGTGATTAATGTGTATGTAAAGTATGTGTGACATATGTGAATGCATGCATATTATACGTATTATGTACATGTACATGTACGTGTTAATATTTATTATAGTATATGAATGTCATATGTGTGTTCATATTTTATGTGTGCATTGTGTATGCGCGTGGGTATTTATGTTAATTATGTGTATGGTTTTATGTATGTATGCTTGTATATTAATTAAAGACGTATTATATATATATATTAATGTGTGCGTGTTATAAGTATATGTGTACTCGCATGTTGTATGCATGTACATTTATTAAATTATAATTTTAATTATTATTACTATTATTAATATTAACGAGCCAATTTAAAATAAAATCCAAAGTATATTAAAACCCAACAATCAACAGTCCAAGTTTACAAACCCAAAATTAAAAATACATGGCCCATTTTTTGGCCTGAACCAGATTGGACTAAACCCTAATTACATGACTAACCCTAACCCTTGTCTCTATGCACAACCCACCAGGAGCCGTTGGATCAATGCTCGATCCAATGGCCACGATCGAAGGAAGGTAACGCGTCTAGCTACAGCGTAAAGGCCACGCTCGAGCCATCCAGCTCCCCACGCGCGTGTGTGTCGCACGCGCGAGGATCATCGGTTTCCCCAAATACCACGTGGCGTCATCTCGCGAGATCTCACCACTTCAAGATCTAATCAGGGCCATCCATGCAGCAAGGCATTCCAATCGTTGGATCGGATCTGATCCAACGGCCAGGAACAAATTTGTCCAGAGTGACTCTCTTCATGCCGGCACCACTCCGTCGTACCACCAGCTCCAACCGCCACGTTCAGAACGTGTAAAAGTCAGAAAACAGTGGATTATCAGTACAAAAATCAAATCAAAATGTATTTTCATATATGATTTTCTATCAAAAAACAAGAGAGGTCAGATATATATGTAACAACAAGCTAAAAATCTTGTATGATCAGTTCCCAGTTTCGAGCAATACAAAAAAAGAGAGTTTTTAGGGTAACTCCCTTCTTTCCTCTTTCATCTCATGCATGTAAGAAAAATAAGAAAAATAAAAATAAAATAAATGTTTTACCTCAGTTTTTTGATGGTCTTACCGACGATGAACCATCGTGGGATCCGTTTTAGGTTTTTATTTATTTGTTTCCGGTTTGTAAGGGTAAAGGGGCTTTGGTTTTCTAGCTTTGAAAGTAAAGGTATGGGTTTTTTAAAAGTGGTTCCTCCCCAGGTGGTGCCCGAAATCCATGATCCAGGACGGCTAGAGGCGGCCTATGGCTGAGCCTCGCCTGAGATCGGGTAGTTCACGGCGGAGTTGCTTTTCGAAATCCTTTAATTTAGTCATTAAACTAAACCGTAATCAGTTTCAATGTGGTGAAATTATGCCCTAAACCATTCCGCGTTTTTGAATTTTATACTTGGAGCTTGCCCCTTGGTAATATTACACACCTGGTCCTTTAAAGTCAACCTCAGTTTTTAAATTCGTCCCTGAATCATGTTTTTATTGCTTTGATTTCTGTCATTTTGTTTCATTTTATTTCATTGTAGTCCCCTTTGTTATGTTTCAATTATTTATGTCTCTTGCATTTTTATTTTATGTTTCCAGCATGTTTGCATTTTTAGTGTTTTTTTTCATGTTCTTTATGTATGTTTTTATTACATGTATATTTATATTTTACGACATATGTTTTTTTGTGATATCATGCCTTCGTGTTTTAATTTAGTTTGTTCGTACATGCTTAATTTAATTCGCATATTCATGTGCTTTAACTCGTTTTCGTTCATATATATATATATATATATATATATATATATTTTATATGTTGTTTTATATTTCTTATATATATATATATATATATATATACATGTTTTAGGTGTTGTTTTAGTTTCTTCGTATAGCACGTTTTTGTATGCCCACATGGATTTTTCGTATCCTCTTTTTTTAGGGCTATATGTTAGTGTGTTTTTTATGCCATAATAATGTCATGTTTTTAGTCTATGCATATAAATTGTATCACATGTCAAGTATCAAGTATTAGTTTTTATTCTAGCATGTTGTTTTGTTTTATTATTTTAGTATCATACTATGCCATGTATATGTTATGCATGTATTTTAGTTGTGATTTGTTTTAATGTGTTTAAGCATGTTGAGATTGATTAATTTAGTTTTGGGAGTATATTTTGTTCTTATTCATGTCTATGTTTTGTTTTTTATTATTATGGTATGTTAGGTTTTTTGTCTATGTGTTTAATTATTTTTATTCATTTTGTAATATTCATATTTTATGTTTTTTAATATCATGTCAATGTAAATTGTATGTTTTTTATTTTTCCTTCTAAGGTTGCATAATGGAATATTAATTGTTAATGTGGTGCCCTTTTATTCGAGCGTAAACGTGGCCAGTATCAAGTGCAATGATGGTGGTTTATCAGTTTACTCTTGAATAGCGGGGCCCTTAAAATTTACTCGCACTTATAACTGAATTTTAATTTAATCGTCACTTTAATCCGGAAAGTCTAATATTAATAAAGCGGTAATTATTAAAGTACCAATTTTGGGCTGTGTGGGGGTGCTAATCCTTCCCCATCCATAACCGACTCCCGAACCCAACATCTTTAAAATCTCTAGTTTTATGGTGTCCGGCCTACCTTAGTGGCCGGTGGCGACTCCATTTCTAGAATTAAAATATGGTTTTTCTAAACCCCACGGAAGACATTTTAAATACCTGAAATACCTCCAAACACAGTAAAACACCATTTTTAGCGAAAAAGTGATGTCGCTGCACCATTTTTTTGATCCATCCTTCTTTTTCACAAATAAGACTGGAACTCTCATGGTGATATACTTGGTCGTATAAAACCTTTATCCAATAATTCTTGTAATTGGGCCTTCAGCTCTTTGAGTTCTGTATGAGCCATTCTATAAGGCGCTATTGATATTGGTGATGTTCCAGGAAGCACATCAATTCCAAATTCCACCTCTTGATCTGGAGGTAATCCTGGTAATTCATCCGGAAAAACATTTGGAAATTCCTACATCGTGGGTATATTTTCCAGATCTATCTTTGTCTCCGGAGCATTTATCACATGAGGTAAATAAGCTTCATACTCACAATATAACAACTTTTCAGCAGCTACAGCCGCAATTTCATGGCTCAAATAATTCTGCCTTTCTCCTTCAAATACTATTTCTGAACCATCTGGTCCTTTTAAAACTACCCTTTTTAATCAGCATTCAACCATAGCGTCATATGCCGATAGCCAATCCATTCCAAGAATAACTTTGAACTCTTGGAAAGGCAATTCCATAAGATTGGCTAGAAACTCTCTTTCTTGGATCCTGATAGGACACTTTTACATATTCGAACTACTTTGGCACTTTGTCCTAGAGGATTAATAGCAACTACCTCACTCGAAATCGGTTCTATTGGTATATTTCTTTCAAGTACTATTTTAAACTAATATACAAATGAGTAGAGCCCGGATCAATTAATGCAAAAATAGATCTGCCAAAGAGTTCGATCATACCTGCTACAATCTCTAAATCATCACGATCATGAGCAGTCTTGATATTGTATACTCGAGCAGTACCTTTGTCTTCCCGACCAAAAAAGGTTGTGGATACTCCTGGTTTGCCGCCTTTATTTTCTCTGTTTTCTGAGGCGCTGCAACTGACCGATCAGACTGAATCTCTAGACACTCTTTTTTGAAATGGTCAGCTTGTCCACAATAATAATAGTCTCCACCAGTAAACCAGCATCGACCAGAATGCCTTTTACCACAATGTTTACATTCTAGAGGAGGACGAAATCTGAAACCTCGAGTACCCGCAATAACAGTCTGAGTTTGTTTAAATTTCCCTCCTAAAAATCTTTTTTTAGCAGAAGAAGCTAATGTTGCTTGGATTTACTATGGAAAACCTTTACTGCGTTTAAATGACAACACATCAAAAGAACTTCTAAATCTTTTTCCTGACTGGACCTATTTTTTCACTTTTTCCTCAAGATCCACTTTCTCTATAGCATTTGCTCGATTCATCGCCTCTTCGAAAGTGGTGAAATTGCGGGAAACCAACACCCTTCTATACTGAGAATCCAACCCGGCTATGAATTTATCAATCCTGAATTTTTCAGTTGGGAGGAATTCTTCTGCAAATTGGCTCAGTCTATTGAATTCACATTCGTATTCATAGACCGTCCTGCCCGATTGCTTCAAATCCAGGAACTGTCGTCTCATTTCTTCAATGAACAGGTCTCCAATATACTTTTCCTTGAATTCCCTCTGAAAGAACTCCCATGTAATCTGTTCTGAAGGAACCCGTGCAGTGACTACATTCCACCACACACTGGCTTGTTCCATCAGAAGAGATACTACTCCTTCCAACTTTCCTTGATCTTCACAAGGAATCCTACTCAACATGATCTTAATACCATTCAGCCAATAATCAGCAGCCATAGGATCAACATCAGTGTCACCTTTAAATTCTGGTGCTTTCATTTTCCTTAACTCCTTTGGGACTTATACTGCCGCTCTCCGACTGATAATAGCATCCAATGCTTGAATAAATAAACCTTGATCTTGAACAAGCATATTTCTTTGTTCTTGAGCTACTGTCTCTACATTCTGTTGCCCCTGAGGTGGATTCTGATTCACCTCATTACTTCCACTCTGAGCAGACATATCTTGCTCAAATGCCTGACGAGATCCCCTATGATCTGACATCTGTTAATCTCACAATCATCCCTTATAAGTAAGGAGTAACAACATTAATTACTAGGCATTCAATTATATTCATACAAATATCAGTAATCTTGACATCCTAGTGGCATGTATATAATTCTCACTATCTATATACCCGATTTATGTCCAGAACCGGCAAAACCTGTAGCTTTGATACCAATAAATGTAATACCATAATCAGTATTTTATAATAAATACCAATTAGAGTATTACAATTTTTATCGCGTAAAACTGTTTACCGAATTTTTATCCTATCGAGATAAGTCTAATTTCAGGCATCAACTTAACAAATCTTATCTATAAAGTATATAAAATATAATTGCCTAAAACAAAAATCTTCCCAATTGCTTAATTTATCCCTATTTAGTTATTACCCTATTTTAATTAGAACACGATTACTCATCATCTACTATAAAAATAACTAGTCTACATATATATTTACAAACCATATATAAACTAGTATGTAACCGGTAAACTTTAACATATACATGCCATCTAGAAACATCAAAATGCATCAAATGATGTTATTACTGATACTGTTTATGTACTCCAGATAGTAGGATGCCCGTTCCTTACTCTGATTTCTGTATTTACCTACGCGTGAAAACCATCACACGTTAAGTACATACCTAGTGAGGCAACAATAATATTCAGTGCAAACAACATAACAATAACTAATAATATGTAACCATTTTCATGCATTTAAATCACTAGATATGACTTACCATCATATTAATCATACATAAATATAATATAAACCGGATATACATTTTATTACCAATATACTTGCCATAATTTTAAGAGTGTACAAACTCTTTATCCCGTTTATAAAATATAACCCGATTTCATAGCCCGATTTTATAGCCCGATTTCACAACCCAAATATAGACCTATGAGGACCCCGGATACACGAGTCAAATATGCACCGAAGTGCTTCCCGCACATTTATAAGGTTGTGCTAACCATACACTAAATAACTTTTAGGTATACTATAGTGCTATCCCAAATTCCCGATTATGCAGCGTGCTGCTAGACTCTATGGCATGTCAACTATATACTATCCATCACTTGACTTATTTGGGCATAATTTCAATATTTATTCCATCCATAGCAACGTATATCGATATAATTTAACATTGGGCAGTTCATACCCGAAATAACATTCATAGCATATCATCATCAATAACTAGTGATCAATGCATTTGTTTTCAAACTTTGACATATTTAAAATACGTCAAATATATGATCAATGGCATAAATATCATACCAATATATAAACCAGGTAGACTCATCGCAAGTCCTACCAATGATGTGTAAAACATCCAAGCATCATGTTATGTATGCATTGCACTCACCTAATGCCTCACTAGAACTCTTACTGTCGATTTAACCTTATTCCCGAACTTTTTCCTTATCTTTAGACTTGCTCACAAAACGATCTTGATCACGTTCACAATCTATAAAATCATTGTTTCCCAAACACATACATTTCAAAGTGTATGTTAGTATCATTCTAACATAAATTCATATTAGGAATAAAATTCCTAAAAATAACCATAAAGTGAATTCTTTTAGAATTCACCTCAACTTTCCAAATTATTCAAAATGGTCCCTTGCCATTGAACTTTAAATTAAATCATTAAACAACATATCCAAGTATTCCAAAATACTTTCAAGCTTAATACATAGCTTTCTAACCAATTTCCATTTCAATCCCATATTTTCCTTAATTTTCCATTTGATCCTCATCACTTTAAAAATTTCTAAAAATGATCCAATTGAATCTTCTAGCATCAATTTTCAGCATAATACCTCAACTTTTCAACATTTTTACCTTAATCCTTAAATTTCCCAAAATATGCGAAAAGGTCCCTAGAACTTAACAATGTTCCAAATTGGTCTAAACAACATTCTAAGCCTTGTAACATCATTTTCCCATCATTTCTAACCTTAGGAAATTTTTCCTTAAATTTCTTCCAATATGTCGAATTTGAAGGGTTACTCTAGATAAAATTTCCAACTTGATTCGGGCCTGTTTTCAACTACTAAACCTCATTTCCAAGCTTCTATAATTATTCCCACATCAAAATCAATCCAAATTCAACTTCCTAAAACCCTAACTTTAAACAAATTAGGATTTAGTTACTTCCAAGTAGTTTCAATCATAACATAAGCTTGGATATGATTCTACAACAACAACTACATCAAAATCTCATCTTAAAACATCATATATAAACATCCCCTTCATCCAACGAAAACACAAAACTAAGGTTTCAAGCAAAGAAAGCATGAACAAATGGTACCAAGAGATAGAGAATTTCATGGAGATCAACTTCTTATTTCATGCTTTCATCTAAAATCCAAGTAAATAAACTTGAAAAATTAAAAATAATTTTGTTTCATACATTGGGTGTGAGTTTCGAACATGGGGGAAGAAAGATGGAAAAATTCTTGATTTTTCTATCCTTTTAATTTAATTTAAGACATTTGTCATCTTTTTAATTAAATGAATTTAAAATTCATTTTATAAC
This sequence comes from Hibiscus mutabilis, assembly GCA_019671005.1. Classification (NCBI taxonomy): domain Eukaryota; kingdom Viridiplantae; phylum Streptophyta; class Magnoliopsida; order Malvales; family Malvaceae; genus Hibiscus; species Hibiscus mutabilis. The sequence goes on from CM033740.1 coordinate 3,269,118, forward strand.
AAAATTACCTTTTTACCCTTGAAATCCAATGCTTCTTATCTTTCCACATGTCTACCTACCAATCCAAGGGTCAAAAATAATTCAAGTAGTTGGTGATTACCAAATTTGCCCTTGGAATTTCCCAAAATTACCATCTTGCCATTTTTCATCAAACGGTTCATATTTAACATGGAAATCTACTTTAAATCCAATGGTCCAGGTTAAATCCTACCATTTTAAGACATGGAAATAACATTTTTAACCTTGCCTTATCATCCTTTAAAATATCTTGAATATCTGATTCGATCCGATTATCTGAATATTTTTCCGAACTTTATCGCTCTATAGCCAAAAATACAAGCTCTGTAAATTGTATGTCACATGAATACGATAAAATTTTGTTTCTTTAAAATCTAAATAATTTACCTTTTTCTAAAAGAATACTTAATCGTGAAAAATTTAAAACTAATATTTCTAAGTTCGATCTGAACCTAAATTCAAGCAGCAACTTGGCAGTTCGATTCTCCTCCATATAAATAATAGAACTGCCTAATTTAAAAATAATTCGATTAACTAATAAAATACGATTTCAACATATTTAAATAATAATATCCATTAAAACTATTCATACTCATGTTTATAACATTACAACCATTTCCAATATTTTCGTATCAGAGTAACCAAAACATTTATAAGATACATGCCAACTAATAATATCAAAAAGGGACATTGGGGATGTCTTACTGATAATGATGTACCTCTTCCAAATAGATGATGTCTCCTATCACAACTCCTTACTCCTTACGATCTTTACCTACACGCGAAACATTCACACGCTAAGAATAATCTTAGTGAGGCAACTAATAATTTAATAAAAACATTAAAAATAATAGTTTATGTAAGTAAGGCAGTTCATATCAAAAACCCTTGTTCAAAAATTCATATCACTTTCATTCAATCATTTCAATTGCAATTTGTCACTATTATTTAAACCATAGCCCAATGTAAGATAAATGAGAATGTATGGTATGCGAGTCACCATTGAGTATGCACATGTGCGGCAACAACTAGTGTGTTGTGCCAAAATAAACATTATATCACTTTATCACTGAATAACCGTTGTAAAATTATACAATGTCACTGTATCACTAGGTCATAGCTGTAAAACACAACATCACTAATAACTACTGTAAACTTATACAACATCACTAGATCATTAGGTCATAGCTGTAGAACACAGCATCACTGTTTCACTTTATAATTGTTGTACACTTGTACAACATCACTGTATCATTTATACTCCCACCTCATTGGCATGCCAATTATACCAAGAAATCTTATAATGCAAACAATGGGCTTTAAACATTCACTATCATATACCATTCACTTATTTAAAATATCAGAAGATATTGACATTTCACAATACCATATAAAATGCATTGGGCAGTTCATACCCGAAAATCATTCATAGTTCTTTTCAAAAATCATTGAAAATATATCATTTGTGAATTGACATTCGAGATAGACTCGCCGCAAGTCTTTCTTATATCAAATAAAATAGTAGAAATGCACTCACCTGTTGCCTCACTAGTTTGTTTTACCCTTATACACAACTTCACTTTTGCACTGCTTCTTTGCCCTTAGAGTTGCCCGGCTCCCGGTTTGGATTACGATTATGATCTACACAACATTCCAACAACACATACCATTCAAAGTACATGTTAGTATCATACTAACATTGATACATATTAGGAATAATATTTCCTAATAATTCTTTAACTTTCCAAAATATTCATTTTAGTCCTAAGGACTCTTTTTAAACTTCCAACCTTTTCAAGTCCAAACCTTACATTTCTCACTCTTAACACTTGAGGACCCCAAACTTTAAAAATTTACACACTAGTCCTCTGATTTGCCAAAATTTCAAATTGGTCCCCCAAAGTTAATACAACTTCAAAATCAACCTTCTAATCACTTTAACTAAATTTCCCAACACAATACACTTCAAAAACAAGCTTAACAACCAAACCCCTAAACTTTCCAAGCTTTACAATCTTAATCCTCAACACTTTATAAACTTCCACATTAGTCCAAGTAACTTTCTAAAGTTTACAAAATCACCCTTACATCATTTATAACCTTAGGAAATTTTTCCTTACTAGCCGAATACCAAGGGTCACTCTTCAAAATTTTTCCAACATGATTCAAACATAGATTCAACCTCCTAACAACATATTCAAGCTTCTCACATCACTTCTTATTCAAATGAAAATTTTGCAAGAGTTTCACCTAATTTTTCAATTTTCCCAAATAATAACTAAAGCAAGAATCATGTTGTTTTCATCAATCCAAGCATAAAAAACCTTACAACCTCAAATCCAACTTAAACAACCCATAAAACATAAATTCTCAACTTGTTATTCATAAACCCTAATCTCCAATCTCAACATATAATCATGGAAACCACTCAAAAATTATACCAAATAAAAGAGAATTCAATGGAGATTAATTTTCTATTTCATGTCTTGAACCAAAAACCAATCGAATCATGCTAAAAATTGAATCAAAAGTTTCCCTTACCTTGGCTATGTTGGTTTCGAAAATGGAGGAGAAATATGAGAGAGCTCTAGCTTTTTCTTTAATTAATTATCATGACAAATGACATTTTAATCCTTTAAATCCAATATAAAAATCTTCTTTAATAGTAAAATTACCACTTTACCCCTCAATTATGACCAATTAGGTGTTGACACCTATTAAATTCACTTTTCCATAATCATATTTAATTAAAAAGTATAGGTAAAATGACTAAAATGCCATTAATGAACCCATGTATTCACAAAAATGTCATTTGTGCACTATTCAAAATATTGTCTTCAATCGAATCAAAACAATCCCAAAACTTAACACCACATTCTTTTAGTCTATCTAAGACTCCCATAAAATTTTCATAATTTTTCGAGTTCGAATAGTCATCCGAATTAATTCCCGAAACTTATTCCCTTTATAACTTTTTACACAAATCCCGTACCAAAAATCTGATTCCCACCAAAATTCTTATACCGGGATAAACTATTCATTTTTGCCATAATAATAATTATTGGGAAAATTACCATGTTGGACCCTAAACTTTTCCCAACTTTTCACTTTTGTCACCAAACTTTGAATTTTTATGTTTTACACTAAACTAAACCACCAACTTTTAAATCTATGCAATTTAGTCACTAACCAAAAATTGGGGTATTACAATTATCCCCCTTAAGAAAATTTGTCCTCGAATTTTAAGAATGTACCTAATTTGAAAATATGAGGAAACCGTTTTTTCCATATCTTTCTCACTTTCCCACGTTGCTTCTTCCACTTTGTGATTTCACCAAAGAACCTTAACAAGTGGAATCGACTTGTTCCTCGGCTCCTTGACCTCACGTGCTAAAATTCTTATCGGAGTGATGATGTGGGAAGGATCTGATCGATACTTTATGAGCATCGATACATGAAACACGTTATGAATATTATCCATTTCCGGGGTAGAGCAAGTTGATAAGCCACCGGACAAACTCTCTTCACAATCTCATATGGCCCAATAAATCTCGGACTCAGCTTTCCTTTTCTTCCAAAACACAATATCTTTTTCCAAGGTGATAATTGAGAAACACTTTATCACCTACTTGGAATTCAATTTCTTTCCTCTTTGAATCTACATATGACTTTTGTCGATCGGCGGCTATCTTGAGGTTATCTTGTATGATCTTTACTTTGTCTTCGAATTCTCTAATTAGATCAGGTCCCAACACGTCCCGATCTTTCAACTCGTACCAATTCAAAGGAGTCCTGCACTTTCTTCCCTACAAGGCTTCATAAGGTGCCATCTTGATACTTGCTTGATAGCTGCTATTATAAGAAAATTCCGCTAACGACAAGTACTTCTCCCATGATCCTTAAAAATCAATCACGCAAGCTCGCAACATATCCTCTAAAATCTGAATAGTTCGCTCTAATTGTCCATCTGTTTGATGATGAAAGGCTGTGCTAAAATTAAGTTGACTACCCAGAGCCTTATGTAAAGATTTCCAAAATCTGGAAGTAAACCTTGGATCTCTATTAGAGATAATTGAGACTGGTACTCCATGAAGCCGAACTATCTCCTTAATATATAATTCAACACACTTATCCATAGAGAAATTAGTTCGGACAGGAATGAAATGTGCTGACTTAGTCAATCTATCAACGATCACCCAAATCAAATTCTTTTTGCTTGGGGTCAATGGTAGCCCTGATACAAAATCCATGGTTACCCGTTCTCACTTCCACTGAGGAATGAAAATCGGTTGCAACAAACCAGAAGGCACCTGATGCTCTGCTTTCACTTGTTGACATGTCAGGCATTTGGAAACAAACTCAGTTATAGCTCTTTTCATTCCTGGCCACCAATATCGACTCTTAAGATCTTGATATATCTTATTTCCTCCTGGATGCATAGTCAAAGGACTATAACGCGCCTTGAAGAGAGTTCTTTCTTTAAATCCTCATCCTCGGGAATAACAATTCTTCCTCGGTAATACAAGCATCCATCAGACTTAACTTCAAAATCTTTGGTCTCACCATTTTTGACTTGTTGGAATCTTGACAAACATTCCATATCTCTTTCCTAATGTTCCTTTATCCGATCTACTAAAGCATGTCTCAAACTTAATTCAGCAATCAAAGCACCATTTTCTTTTAGTACTAACCTCGCATGCATAGCTCTCAAGGCAGCAAAGGCTTTTCTACTGAGGGCATCAGCTACCACGTTCATTTCGCATTCATAGCTCAATCAACCTTCTCTGCCTCAAATTTAACTCCTTTTGAGTTAGAAGGTACTTTAAACTTTTATTATCTGTATAGATATAGCATCATTCTCTATATAGATAATGACGCCATATCTTTAAAGCAAAAACAACTGCTGCTAACTCTAAATCATGGGTGAGATAATTCCTCTCATGCGTCTTAAGCTGTCTGGATGCATAAGCCACTACCTTTCCTTCTTGCATGAGTACACATCTCAAGCCATTATGAGAAGCATCGCTATATACCATAAAATCCTTACCCGATTCTGGTTGTACCAGTACTTGAGCTTCAGTTAAAATCCTCTTTAATGTTTCAAAGCTTTCTTGACACTTATCCATCCAAATGAATGGCACGTCCTTTCTTAACAGCTTAGTTAGGGGAGGCAATCATCGAAAAATTCTTTACAAATCTTCGATAATAACCAGCCAGTCCCAAGAAACTTCGAACCTCAGGAACATTCTTCGGAGCTTTCCATTCCACTATGGCTTGTGTTTTCTTAGGATCTACTCTTATTCCCTCTGCTGAAACCACATGACCGAGAAAAGTAACTTTTTTTTTAACCAAAACTCACATTTTGATAACTTAGCATATAGTTTCTTTTCTCGGAGGATCTGAAGAACAACACGAAGATAAGCATCGTGTTCCTCTTTTGTCTTTGAATAGACTAAAATATCATCTATAAATACCACCACAAATTGATCCAAATATGGCTAAAATATTCGGTTCATCAGATCCATGAATGTTGCAGGGGCATTGGTTAATCCAAACGGTATCACTACAAACTCATAGTACCCATACCGAGTTCGAAAAGCAGTCTTTGGAATGTCTTCTTCCTTAATTTTTAACTGATGATATCCTGATCGAAGATCAATTTTGGAAAACACAGCTGCACCCTTTAATTGATCAAAAAGATTATCAATCCTCGGAAGGGGATACTTATTCTTCACTGTCACCTTATTTAACTGACGATAATCTATGCATAGTCGCATAGACCCGTCTTTCTTTTTCACAAATAATACCGGCGCACCCCAAGTTGACACACTTGGCCTTATAAAACCCCAATCCAATAATTCTTACAATTGCGCCTTTAACTCTCGAAGCTCGGTTGGCGCCATTCTACACGGGGCCATCGATATGGGTGTAGTACCAGGTAACACCTCTATTTTAAATTCTGCTTCCTGATCTGGAGGTAATCTTGGTAGCTCATCAGGAAAAACATCTGGATATTCTCGAACAGTAGGAATATCTTCCACTTTAATTCCAACAGTTTGAGTATCCACCACATTAGCTAGAAAAGCCTGACAACCTTCTAATAGCAGCTTCTTCGCTGAAACTGCTGAAATCGCATTAGATAAAGGATTCATCATTTCCCCCACAACTATTATTTCCTCACATTTCGAATTTTCTAAGATTAATCGCTTTAAGCGACAATCCACAATGGCATGGTAGAAAGATAACCAATCCATGCCTAATATCACTTCAAATTCTTCGAAAGGTAACTCCATTAGGTTTGCCGGAAACTCTGTTCCTTGCACCTTTATTGGACAATTCCTACAATTGCTACTTACTCTCGCACTTTGACCCAATGGATTTGTTGCCATTATATCACTAGAGATAGACTCTAATGGAATATCTCTATCTCCAACTAACTTGGTACTAATATACGAATGCGTAGAACCATGATCAATCAAAACTAATACAGGCTTATCCTAAAGATAGAATGTACCTGCAATAATTTTTGAATCATCCCGGTCCTCATTAGTCCGTATATTATAAACTCAAGCTGGTACACGCCTTTCCTCTTGTAAAGCCGACTCAGATGGTCTTCCCGGTCCGCCTCTTCCTCAACCTCTCGGTGGCAGCACTATAGATCTTTCTGTTTGAACAGGTCTTTCCCCTGATATCAGTGGGCAGTCTCTCACAAAATGGCCAATTTCTCTACATTTGAAACAAGCTCCTGTTGTCAGTCGACACTGGCCTGGGTGACGCCTGCCACAAATATCACATAAATGGGAAACTAAATCAACCTCAGAATTGTTTTTCTGGAATTGTTTGCCTTTTCTAGCACCCGATCCTTTATGAGAATTTGCAGCTGATCAGATTTATTCTGATATTGAGAACCGAAACCTTTGCTCCGTTTGGATGAAAAAGAAAAAAAAAGATGTTCTCGATCTCTTGTTAGACTGCCATTTTGGTCTGTCTTTTCCGGCTGCACTCGTTCAATTGCCTTAGCTCAATTCACAACTTCCTAAAAGTTTGATAAATTCAATGCCACCAATATTTCTTTAAACTTCGTAGTTAATCCCTCAATAAACCAATCACATCGATCTTTCTCCATAGGGATTAACTCTGTAGCAAACTGGCTCAACTTATTGAATTCACAATCATATCCATAAATAGTCCAGTTTCCTTGCTTCAAGCTAAGGAATTGCTGTTTCATTTCTCTGATGAACTGGTCTCCAATATACTTTTCTTGAATTCTTCCAAAAAGAATTGCTAGGTCACCTGTTCAGAAGGAACATGCATCGTAGCATTAGTCCACCAAAATCGAGCTTGACCTCGTAGCAAAGAGACAGCTCCATCCAATTTATTCGTCTCAGAACAACAGAATCCGTCAAGCATGATCTTTAAATCATTTAACCACATATCAGCAGCCACTGGACCTTCATTTGAATCTCCTTTAAATTCAGTTACTCCCAAACTTTTTAACTCCTTAGCAATTGTCATACGGGGAGTAGGGGAAGCTTGTGGTTGGAAACGTGTCAGGATCGCTTCCAATGACTGAAGAGAAGTCCCCTAATCTTACACAAGCATCCCTTGTTGTGCTTGTGCTCCTCCTTGTCCTGATTGGGCCGGGAGATTATTATTAATCTCATTACTACCACTACCGGCTCCTTCTGAAATTTTCTTTTCCATAGCGTGTCTAGAACTCCCTGATTCAGACATTTATAACCACATAACTACATTAGTAAGGAGCGACATCCATCAATTTCATAAACATCATATCAGTAATATTGATATTCTAGTGGCATGTATACACTTTTCAACTCAAAACAACTTTAAGTTCAACCGAGAATCGGCTAAACCTGCAGCTCTAATACCATTAAATGTAACACCCCTTACCTGAATCCATCACTGAATACGAGTTAAAGATGTCACATGACACTTGCACAATAGCACTTATTTCAAAATCGATAAAATTTTGTTTCTTTAAAATATAAATAATTTACCATTTTCTAAAAGAATACTTAATCGTGTAGAATTTAAAACTAATATTTCTAAGTTCGATCTGAACCTAAATTCAGGCAGCAACTTGGCAGTTCGATTCTCCTCTACATAAATAATAAAACTGCCTAGAAACTGCCTAATTTAAAAATAATTCGATTAACTAATAAAATACGATTTTAACATATTTAATTAATAATATCCATTAAAAGTATTCATACTCGTGTTTATAACATTACAACCATTTCCAATATTTTCGTATCAGAGTAACCAAAACATTTATAAGATATATTCCAACTAATAATATCAAAAAGGGCCATCGGGGATGTCTTACTGATAATGATGTACCTCTTCCAAATAGATGATGTCTCCTATCACAGCTCCTTACGATCTTTACCTACGCGCGAAACATTCACATGCTAAGAATAATCTTAGTGAGGTAACTAATAATTTAATAAAAACATTAAAAATAATAGTTTATGTAAGTAAGGCAGTTCACATCAAAAACCCCTGTTCAAAAATTCATATCACTTTCATTCAATCATTTCAATTGCACTTGTCATTATTATTTAAATCATTGCCCAATGTAAGATAAATGAGAATGTATGGTATGCGAGTCACTATTGAGTATGCACATGTGCGGCAACAACTAGATTGTTGTGCCAAAATAAACATTGTATCACTTTATCATTGAATAACCGCTGTAAACTTATAAAACGTCACTGTATCACTAGGTCATAGCTGTAAAACACGGCATCACTAATAACTACTGTAAACTTATACAGCATCACTAGATCATTAGGTCATAGCTGTAGAACACAGCATCACTGTTTCACTTTATAATTGTTGTACACTTGTACAACATCACTGTATCATTTATACTCCCACCTCATTGGCATGCCAATTATACCAAGAAATCTCATAATGCAAACAATGGGCTTTAAACATTCACTATCATATACCATTCACTTATTTAAAATATCAGAAGATATTGACATTTCACAATACCATATAAAAGTGTATTGGGCAGTTCATACCCGAAAATCATTCATAGTTCTTTTCAAAAATCATTGAAAAGATATCATTCGTGAATTGACATTCGAGATAGACTCATCGCAAGTCTTTCTCATATCAAATAAAATAGTAGAAATGCACTCACTTGTTGCCTCACTAGTTTGTTTTACCCTTATACACAACTTCACTTTTGCACTGTTTCTTTGCCCTTAGAGTTGCTCAGCTCCCGGTTTGGATTACGATTATGATCTACACAACATTCCAACAACACATACCATTCAAAGTACATGTTAGTATCATACTAACATTGATACATATTAGGAATAATATTTCCTAATAATTCTTTAACTTTCCAAAATATTCATTTTAGTCCTAATGACTCTTTTTAAACTTCCAACCCAACATTTTCAAGTCAAACCTTACATTTCTCATTCTTTACACTTGAGGACCAAAACTTTAAAAATTTACACACTAGTCCTCTAATTTTCCAAAATTTCAAATTGGTCCCCCAAAGTTAATACAACTTCAAAATCAACCTTCTAATCACTTTAACTAAATTTTCCAACACAATACACTTCAAAAACAAGCTTAACAACCAAACCCCTAAACTTTCCAAGCTTTACAATCTTAATCCTCAACACTTTATAAACTTCCACATTAGTCCAAATAACTTTCTAAAGTTTACAAAATCACCCTTACATCATTTATAACCTTAGCAAAATTTTTCCAAAATTTTTCCTTACTAGCCGAATACCAAGGGTCACTCTTCAAAATTTTTCCAACTTGATTCAAACATAGATTCAACCTCTTAACAACATATTCAAGCTTCTCACACCACCTCCTATTCAAATGAAAATTTTGCAAGAGTTTCCCCTAATTTTTAATTTTCCCAAATAATACCTAAAGCAAGAATCATGTTGTTTTCATCAATCCAAGCATAAAAATAACCTTACAACCTCAAATCCAACTTAAACAACCCATAAAACATAAATTCTCAACTTGTTCTACATAAAGCCTAATCTCCAATCTCAACATATAATCATGGAAACCACTCAAAAATTATACCAAATGAAAGAGAATTCAATGGAGATTAATTTTCTATTTCATGTCTTGAACCAAAAACCAATCGAATCATGCTAAAAACTGAATCAAAATTTTCCCTTGCCTTGGCTATGTTGGTTTCGAAAATGGACGAGAAAGATGAGAGAGCTCTAGCTTTTTCTTTAATTAATTATCATGACAAATGGCATTTTAATCCTTTAAATCCAATATAAAAATCTTCTTTAATAGTAAAATTACCACTTTACCCCTCAATTATGACCAATTAGGTGTTGACACCTATTAAATTCACTTTTCCATAATCATTTTTAATTAAAAAGTAGGGGTAAAATGAGTAAAATATCATTAATGAACCCATGTATTCACAAAAATGTCATTTGTGCACTATTCAAAATATTGTCTTCAATCGAATCAAAACGATCCCAAAACTTAACACCACCTTGTTTTAGTCTATCTAAGACTCCCATAAAATTTTCATAATTTTCCGAGTTCGAATAGTCATCCAAATTAATTCCCGAAACTTATTCCCTTTATAGCTTTTTACACAAATCCGTACCAAAAATCCGATTCCCACCAAAATTCTTATACAGGATAAACTATTCATTTTTGCCATAATAATAATTATTGGAGAAATTACTATATTGGTTTCTAAACTTTTCCCAACTTTTCACTTTTGTCACCAAACTTTGAATTTTTACATTTTAGTCACTAAACTAAAACCACCAACTTTTAAATCTTTGAAATTTAGTCACTAACCAAAAATTGGGGTATTACAAAACTCGATCTAGATTAGTCGACCAGTGGGTCAGAAACAAGTGATTAAGAAAAAAAATAGTTTCCTTTTGCTTTCCAAGGGTTAAGCTCACAATTTAGGGACCATTACTCATAAATTTACTTACCCGTTCACATAAATAGCTCTAATTCCCATTAATGGGAAATAAATAAATTTCAAGACATTCCCATGGTTAGATTTTGACTGCTAAGCTTTAAAATGATGGAAATTTTGGGAGAATTGTGACTTTGATTCTCAGTTTTGTTGGAAAATTCAAGAACAATGAGTTCAAGTTTTCTTTCACTATATCTCGTGCAGCAAATCAAATTTGCCTTTTTTTTCATTACATAAGATTCCTTCCAAATATATACATGTCATGTTTGGTAAACAGCTTTTTGTGCTAAAATTAGAGGTTTAAAGCATTTTTAGAGGTTTGACCAGTCAAATCTGCTAATTTAGATGTTTGGTAAATAACGGATTAAAATATCGGATTGGGGATAAAACCTCTTATTTTGAAAAAGCTCTAAAAAATGAGCTTTTTGAGTTAGAGGTTTGAATAAAATAATTGTAAAGACTATTTTGTCTTTGATAATTATATTTTTTCTAAATATATAGCATAAATTTAAATAACTAATAAAATTAAAAAATAATTTCTTAAATAAGAAATTATTTTTTATCGGCAAGTAAATATGATTTTATTGAAAATAAGAAATTAATATATAGATTAATATATACATTTAAATTTAATAATTATTAAAAGGGTAAACTATCTGGGTGACCACACAACTATTGAGTCTGATCTATTTTGACCACCGAACTAAGCAACTCGTCAATCAGACCACCAAACTTAATAAATTGACCTATTTTGACCACCGACGTTAAAAAACTAACAAAGGGGTGATGTGACAGTTGATGAAAATTTGTAAAATTACATATTTGGTCCCTGTTATTTACTTATTAAATCAATTTGATCCTAATTTTATTTTAATTAAATAAAATTAATCAACCAATCAGATGATGGCATTTGTCACCACCTGGTGGTGACTGGTTAAAGGAAAATTAGAGAAGAATGAAAGAATGGCTTTGGGGTGGTTTGAACTTGATACCAAGGAGTGTTATACCCATGCATTTACCACGGCACCAAGCTGCTCTTAATGATATAAATTGCACCATTTTATATACATATTTTATAATGCAGTAAATTTTAGGGAAAAAGTAAAAATAGTTGAAAGGAAACTCGAGCCTAGAACAATTGATGTGTATAATCACATAAACATTTGATTTAATTTAAATTTGAAAATTATTAAATATTTGATTTTAAAAAATATTCGGTTTAAAATATTTGAATATTTTTTCATATTTAAATTAAATTGAATATTTATTAAAATATTAAATATTCAATTTAAAAAATATTTGATTTAAAAGAAAAGAAAATTGATTTATTAAAATATTAAATATTCGATTTAAATTTTTTTTATTGAATTAAAAAGGATTTGATGGTAGCTGATTCACTTACCATCATGTTTGGGTACTGGAAACTATAAGAAGCTGGTGAGGAAGCTGAAGAATAAGAAAAGGAAGACGATGACGCCATTGATGAATAGCCTGTTTGCGCTCTAATATTATCTTCCTGCACGTACAGTATATATCACAAAAAAAAAGCATTTTTTTCATCAAATTCCTTCCACAGAAACACAAAACTCCAATCATTTTAATCACAGAAAAAAAAAAACCAGAAGAATTTAATTTAAATCACCTGGTTGAAATTTGGAGGGTAAGGTCCATGATGAAGGGGGAGCTGGTAGGCAGCAGAAGCCATTTGTCCGTGTAATCTGATCTTCTCCAGTTGAGCAACACCGAGCCCTCTCTGGGGCTGCTTCGGCTTGTCCGAGCCGCCCTTCTTGCCTTTCCTCGTGGACGACGAACCACCGCCCCTCTCCATGTTCGGTTCTCCGACATAACTGCCGTCATTGTTCGAGTTTTTTTAGCTTTGCAAATCCCAAGCTTTGTGTGTTTTGCTGCAAAGGGGGAGAGAGAGAGGGAGAGAGAGAGAGATGAGGAATCAAGAGATGTCTCGGCTGCAACCCCTTTTTAAGGTGTTGGCAACCCAAGTAATTATTATATCGCTGGATCGGATTTTGTATATATATATATATATATATATACAGATTTTATGCCCTTTTTATTTCCACTCCCTTTTTATTTTCTTTTCATTTTTTTGTCATGGTTTATTACATTCTTATGGTATAATTCTGTACTTGATCTCTATATTCTTTGATGTTTTGAAATCTAGTCTCTTATTGCTTCTGTTTTGGAATTAATCCTTTTACTTGTATGGCATAAGAATTAAAATCCATATTCAATTTGAATATGTATTATCGATTAGATTTTGACCTACGAATATTAAACTGCATATATTTAGATTTAACAAAAATGTAGAATGATTGAAATTTAAAACTTCTAAGAGTACTAGATATTGGAGGCGCAATTAAACCTTATCTTTTTTTTATAGTTCAAAATATATTAGAGACCTGTGATTATCTCTATTGTGATTATTTTGTAATATTTGAAAGATTAATGACCAAAACGATCGTTTTTCATATTGTAGTGACTACTAGTATATTTCCCCCTTATTTATTTATTGTTCATATAGTTGTTGTTTTTTAAATTTGTATGTTATCTTCCTTTGGGAATTTCAACCTTGTTTCTAAAAAAGTAAAAAAAAATTGTCATAATTTAAAGAAATTATATCATGGGTTATTCTCACCACGTCATCCATGAGACCAACCAATAAAAATCACATATCTCATTATTTTTTCCATGTCATGTTTTTACTAAGTGAAGATTCACTTGGTAAAAACGTTTTTTAAAATTGATCTACAGTAAATATGAGTGAAGATTCTCTTGGTAAAAATATGACATGGAAAATAATAATGAGATGGGTGAAGTTTATTGGTTGGTCCCATAGATGTATCAACTATATTCAATAATATCTATATATTTTAAAAAGGATTATTATCTCATACACAGGTGGTGAAATTTTGTTTCTACAAGCGCATCAATTTTAGGATTTAGAGTTTTAGTTTAGGGGTTTTAGTGTATGATTTAGAATTTAGGGTTCATGGTTAGAATTTAAGGTTTATGGTTAGAATTTAGTGTTTAGGATTAGAGTTTAGGTTTTAGGATAATATGGTTAAGGATTTAGATTTTAGCATATAAACCCTAAATTTTAACCCTAACCCAAAAGTATATCAACAACCCTTAAATTTAAAACTAATACCTTAAACCCGTAAATCTTAAACCCTAAACACAATCCTTAAAATATAGGCGATTGTGTAAACAAAGTTTCCACAAGCATTTCTGCATGAAATAATTACCCTATTGAAAATAGTATATTTAATAAACAAGGCAAAACATATACAATTAACACAATATATTTAATCTATATTATATTCGTATTTAAGATGTTAATATATTCACTCATATTATGAGAAAAGAAAATGAAACATGGCAAATATACTTGAATTAGCAATAGGGTAAACTACATAAATGTTCACCGAACTTTTAAGGCGGATTTATTTTGGTCACCGTGTTTTTAAAATATTTGATAAGGTCACCTAATTTTTAGTTTGATTTCAATATAGTCACCGAACTTTTAGTTTGCTTTCAATATGGTCCCTCCCGTTACATTCCGTTAAAAGCTACCATTAATTTTTGTTTTTCTTTAATAAAAAATGGGTAAACTACACCAATCATCACTCAACTTTCTTCTCACTCCTATTTTGGTCACTAGAGTTTAAAATTTTAAAATTTAATAACTTAACTTTCGAATTGTTCATATTTTGGCCACTCTCAAATGACATGCTTATACAAATAGAAAAATTCGATTAATCCTTTAAAAATTATTTTGGTTAATTGGTAAATTCAAATTATTTAATTCTCGATCTTATATTGTACCAATTAAATTAGAAAATTGATTAACCAGTTAACTAAAATATTTGATTCTGAAAATGATTTTTTTACTTTATTTGTTAAAATATCAAATATGATAATATGGTAAATTTAATAATTTTTTAGTTGTGATAAAAGTGTAAAAATAACTAGAATGTCAAAATTGAAAGTTAACACCTATTAATCCTACCCAGAGTCAAAACTTTTTTTAAAAAAAAAATCAGAAGGGTATCAAAATCATTAGACTATAAGATATTGTAATGCATAAAATTTAGAAATATTGTATATAATATATCAGATCGGTTAATCAATTTTTCTTAAAACTATGAACCGTAATCAAATCGAAATAATTTATTTTAAAAATTTGTATCAAAATCGTGTTTGATTAATCCTTAAAAATTATTTTGGTTAATTTCTAAATTCAGATTATTCAATTCTCGATCTCATAGTGTACCAATTAAATCGAATAATCGATTGACCGATTAGCTGGAATATTTGATTCTAGTAATTTTTTTTACTTTGCTTATTAAAATATCAAATATGGTAATATGATAAATTTAATAAGTAGTAAAAAAATCATTAGCCTAATTTTTTTAAGAATTAATCGAATTTTTCTATTTGTATAACAATGTCATTTAAGAGTGGTCAACATATGAACAACTCAAAAGTTAAGTTATTAAATTAAAAATTGTTAAACTCTAACTAAAATAGGAGTGAGAAGAAAGTTGAGTGATGATTGATGTAGTTTACCCATTTTTTATTAAGGAAAAACGACGGAAGGTTACGAGGGGCTGTACGAAATTAAACTAAAAGTTAGATGAGCTTATCGAATATTTTAAAAGTATGACGACCAAAATAAATCTGCCTTAAAAATTCGGTGATCATTTATGTAGTTTACCCTTAACAATATTATTGTAGTTGGCTGCTTGGCTTCGCTAGAAGCCTTTTATTATTATTATTATTATTATTATTATTATTATTATTAAGCCTTGGTCGTTGCTCGGTACTCGCTGCAAAAAACTCTGGCTGCGCAATGACACAATTCTCCATGCTCGGAGACAATGGCGAATTTAGAAATTTTTTCTTGGGGGCACAATCATAAAAATTATAAAATTTTAAAATAGATACAAGTCATAAAAATTAAAAAAAAAATTAAGAATTATTTATAATTTTTTTTTTAAAAAAATAAAGCTAAATATATAAACTTTAAAAGTTTAGGTGGGCACTTATACTTGAATCCGCTGCTGCCAGAAGATCAGACTATCGACGGGTTATTTTGAAAACTGACAATTTAGAGGTGGCGAGGATTCTTTGCCACTCGTCGAGTGCATTGGCTGGTAGTGTCCTTGTTGACTCTATTTATGAATTGCTTGATTGGAATTGGGACACTGAGATTCGATATGTTTGTCGGGAGCTGAATGCGGTTGCGGATCCGCTTGCTTCTTTGAGCCGTGGTGGCCCGATTGGAGAGTCTGTGTTCATGTCACCCCCATCGGCAATGGCGGCTTTAGTCCACAGAGATAGTTGCTTGCCTAGCTAATAAGCTGGTCTTTTTCAGTATTACCAAAAAAAAAACAATAATATTGTAATATCAACCGTATGTAATATATGATGTGAGTTGCAGTGTTACGAAAGGTATGACTATGAATGAGGTCATGACTCATACGGATGGAAATATTATTAATTGTTTTATGCATAATTCTGCCAATGCTTTTACATTCTTAGTTCATTATTATTATTTGGGACGGACGGAAAATTTTATGTTGGAGGGGCGTATGTATAAAATTTTAAGGGGAGACGAACTTGTAAAATTTTAGGGGGGCGAAAATAGATTTTCAATAGAAGATACATAAAAATTTCTAAAAAAATTTCAAATAATATATGAATTCTAAATTTTTAGGGATCGATTGCCCTCTCCAGCCCCTTTGGGTTCATTCTTGATTATTATATTATAAAAAATAGTTTATTGTTATCGTTGGAACTTGGATGATGAACGAACGAATGAATATGTGGGATCTGGTTTCTGTTTCTGCTGCCAAACCCTAAAAACTTGGCTTTCAAGGCACAAAAGAAAAAGCCTATTTTAGGCTTTTAGCTACCTTGCTTGCATGCATGTGGCCAATTTCCAACATATACCTTTTTTTATAAGTTTAACTTCAACTTCTGCAGCTCTTTGCCATATTATATTTTCTCTGTACGTATACATATACATATACATGTATATATAAAAAATATTTCATATACGAATAGTGAAAAACTTGTTTTTTCACATGCAGGTCTAATATAGAATTTTGAGATTTAGTTTAGGTCGTAGGTTTTGAATTTAAGGTTTAAGATTGTGTGATCTAGGGTTAGGGATTTAAATTTTATATTGTAGAGTTTAAGTAAACATACTTGTGTCAAAAAATTATGCTAACAATGCATCAAATATCAACTCTTTCTCTCTCGTGGTAGTATTTGTTCAGTTTTCTTAACTAACTGAAAAGACACACACCTGAAACTAACAAGCGGTTTCAGTGGACAAGAGGACGATTTCATCATAAGAGACCGGGTTTGAACACTTATGTGTGCAAGGTGTGTGTATGTTGTCAAAGGGTTAAGAAAAATATAATCAGATACTACAATGTAATCACACTTAGGGATGGCCATTTAACTCATACCCGACAGGTTCCGACCCGACCCGATCCTATAAGGTCGGGGTTTTAAAGAAAATTATAGGGTCGAATTGGGTTCTGATGTGATTTTTTTTAGGCTGGATCAGGTCGGGTTTGGATTTAAGGTGAAAAATACCCGACCCGACTCAAAATAATAGTTTAATTTAATTCTAAATATTTAGGTATGATTGCTACAATGTCTCTCTCTTTATATATACATTTCAATTATCTCTCTATTTTGTCTAATACAAATGAAATAATTATTATAATGCTCCATCTCTATTTGTATTTTTCTCAATTAGCTCCCTATTTTATCGAATAACAATAAAAATTGATAATTTTTTATTTATGTCGAGTTGGGTCGGGTTGAGTTTGGGTTTTTAATCTAGAATTCGGGTTTGGGTCAGGTGGAACATCATAAAAAGCTGGGTCGGGTCGATTTTGGATGGAGGTGTTAAATTTTTAGGTCGGATGCGGATCGATCAAAAACCCGATCCAGCCATCCCTAAATTCACACTAGTATATTAAAAAAAATACCTACCTAATAAAATTGTTGTTCGAATATAAATCTCTTAAGCATAACAACGTTCTTTTTTTACTTGGACCACTTAAAAAAATTCCAAAAATACAATATGTAATTATAAAACTGAAAGTGTTAAAATGGTCGTTTTGATAATAGAGGTCCAATACTTTGGTCCAAAGCAATGCAAGTCCATCTTAACCAATCAAAAGCTAGAGGCTGAGAATAAAACCTGTAGGCAAGATGAGCGTGTTACTTATTTTTACTTGGGTAAAATACACAAATGGTTATTAATTTATGTTGAAATAAGCTTTTTGACCACTAAGCTTTTAAAATTACAAAATGTTTCATTAATTTTTTCAAATGTTATAAAATGGTCATTCAAACTTATCATATTGTTACAAACATGGTCCTTAAATGTATCAAAATTTATTGAAAATTCATCACTGGTAGGGATCATTTTGTAACCGAATTAAAAGTTTAATAACCATTATATAACTTCTGAAAGTTTAGTAACCAAAAAATTTATTTTTTAATAGTTTGGTGATATTTTTACCCTTTTATTTTTATTTTGGCCAAATATTTTTTATTTTTATATCCATGAGAAAGAACAAAAGATAAGGATTTAAAGCCCCACCTTTCGTTCTACTTCTTATGAGGAGTAGCCTTTCACCAAGACAACACCTTGGGTTTTTAGTTCATTATGAAAGCTTTATCTCTAAAAAG
Source organism: Hibiscus mutabilis (assembly GCA_019671005.1). Taxonomy (NCBI): domain Eukaryota; kingdom Viridiplantae; phylum Streptophyta; class Magnoliopsida; order Malvales; family Malvaceae; genus Hibiscus; species Hibiscus mutabilis. Next base: position 3,287,845 of record CM033740.1, read on the forward strand.
GTATAATTTTTACTTGAGTATAAGCTAATGGGTCATTGTTTTTCAAGTTGCTTTTTCATTTTCTTCCACTTAGTAATTCTGGGTTGTTGTTAATTTTCCATGTTTCGCTTCACTTTAGCTAGAGCCGTATCAAAGTTTGAATTTTCATGGTATTCTGGTAATGAAAGCTGCTTCGCTTGTTTATTTAATTGGGAGGGAAATGTTGGGTTTTAGTTTGTGAGTGAAAATTTATACTACTTTAATAGTGACTCAACTATTGCATTAAGCTAGAATTTGGTTAGTTTTTATCCAATTGTCTTATTGGTTCTTAATGCACTTATATAAGAATTGCTTATTGATAAGTTTGCTAGTTCATAGAATGTTGTTCAAATGCTCAATGTTATATAATTTGGATGTTGTTTCTTTGCTTTGAAAAAGAATTGTTGAATTTCTTTTTTGTTTGTAGTTGATTTTATTATCTCAATTTGAAGCTAAGAGGTTTTTCCCAGCTGCTAGAACAGTTAGATGATTGTTGGCGAGTTATCCGTGCGTTGCGGTTTTGAATTTCTTTACTTTGGCATATAGCAAAGAGAACGTGCCTATTTTGGAATTTGTTAATCAAAGCTACTTGAAATATTGAGCATTCAATGATTTGTGAAACAGATTAATAAAAGCATAATTGTCAGCTAAATCGAGTATTCGAGTATGCTTGCCGTTTCATGCACTTAGTTGAACATGACAGTAGATTTGCTTGACAGATTTAGTCGCTGGAATAATACCTTGGATTGAGATATCGGCTTGAGATATATTACTGATTCTTTCTGTATTTATAGAAGATATTAGCAACATTGGTTTTAGCATAACTGTTGCTTGGACATCTCATGCCTTGTCACAAACTCGGGAAATTTATGTTTTTGAGCCCATCATTCATGTTCTTGCAGGAGAAGATACCAGTGAAACTCATATTTTAGCTTAGACTGTACTTTTAACATTTCCATTCAAGTCAACATGACTCCCGTTATCCCATGTTCCGTTAGCAACATTACATTCGTTCCTGGAGCTGCCTGGACGGTAAGGAAGAACACTAGTTTAACAAGATGCAGTTTGTCAAGGAACAACACGCGATATGTTTTACCCTCACAAAGATTCATCCTACCTCTATCAACCTCCGTTTGTTCATTTCGGAACTACGGAACAGGGCATGGCTTGCATGGAAAACTGGGAATTCGTTTATCATCCACAGGGACTGATGTAGCAGTGGAGGAATCTGATTCTTCTGCGACAAAAGTTCCTGATGGAGGATCGGAAACACAATTGGATGCAGTTGAAACAGGCGAACAATCAAGTAGCCAAGCTGATTTTATGCCTGCTCCAGCTCAATCCAAACGAACTAGATCTGTGAGAAAAAGTGAGATGCCTCCTGTAAAGAATGAAGAGCTTGTTCCTGGTGCAATGTTTACTGGGAAAGTAAGATCGATCCAACCATTTGGTGCTTTTGTTGACATTGGATCTTTCACGGAAGGACTAGTGCATGTTTCCCAGTTGAGCAACAGCTTTGTTAAGGACGTTGCAAGTGTTGTGTCTGTTGGACAAGAGGTGAAGGTAAGGTTAGCTGAAGTAAACACCGAGAGTGGGAGGATATCACTTTCTATGCGTGAAAACGATGATGCTGGTAAGCGCCAACCGAGGAAAGATGGTCCTGCCACTAATGATAGGGAAAGGCCTTCGAGGAAGAATACTTCAAGGTCCAACCAAAAAAGGGATGTGAAAAGCTCAAAATTCGTCAAGGGACAAAAGTTGGACGGCACAGTGAAGAATTTAACTAGGTCTGGCGCATTCATCTCTCTTCCTGGGGGAGAAGAAGGATTCTTGCCTCACGAAGAAGAAGCCGATGATGGACTAATGAGCATGATGGGGAACTCATCGTAGCAAATAGGCCAAGAAGTCAAAGTCCGTGTTTTGCGCATCACAAGGGGATCGGTAACCTTGACGATGAAGAAAGAAGAAGATGATGACAAGTTGGACTCAGAGGTTAGCCAAGGTGTGGTGTATGCTGCAACAAATCCATTTATGCTGGCTTTTCGTCAAAATAAGGAGATTGCCACATTTTTGGATCAGAGAGAGAAGTCAGAGAAAATAGAGGTTCAACCAGCAGCTATTGATGAGGAGACAACCACCGTCTCTACTGCAGCGGTGGAAATGGTTGAAAAGGTAACAGATACGGTAGCGGATGTTGTAAACAAGGATGAGGAAACCACAGAGAAGGAAAAAGACGACAGTGTTGAAGCTTTGTCTCCGGAAAGTAGTGCAGAAGTTCCGTTAGTGGATCTGGTGGAAAGCAATGAAACAGCTGGATCATCTGGAGAAGTAGTTGATCAAGTGACCTCTGAAAATTCAGTTGATGAAGATTCTACAGCAAAAGATGTAGCAGAATCGGAAGCACCCCAAGCTGAGGATCAAACTCCGGCTCCTGCATCAGTTGAAGACGAAGAAACCGTAAGTATTCCCAATGATGAAGCCAAAACACCTCTTGCTGAGGATAAAACTCCCTCTGCTGCATCTGTTCAAGATGAAGAAGTTGAAGCTATTCCGGATGAAAAGGGCAGTGTTGCTAGCACAGATGTACAGCCAGATGTTGCTGATACAAAAGATGCTGAAGGTAAGATAATCATGACACCAGTAGCAAACATTTTTATGAGAAACTCATACCGATGACTTTTCTTATGTTATAAATGTGCCATGCCTAACTACACAATGGTTCTTTTAGAAAGAAAAAAATAGTTAAGAGAAAATGGGGATACGATTTATTACTATTTCCTATTGCTGATTTTGTGCAGATACAGTGGAAAACAATGCAAGTCCTGATCCCTCTCAAGAATCGGCTGGTGATCAGATTAAGTCTTCAGGAAGTGAAGCAGTTGACGAAGAGAATCAATCTGAGGATACCAAAGAGGAAGTGCAGATAGAGACACCGGTTTCTAAGGGTGAAAGTCCTACTTCAGAAATCGAAGAGACAGACCCTACACCTCAAAAGAACGACGAGATTACTGATTCGAATGGTTCTACACCCGAGGAGAATGTGACTAAAGGTTTATACTTTAAACCATTTTGGTATTTTTTTCTACATATTAAATGCATCTTACAAACTTTTGAATTAAGCACTAATCCAAATGGAAAGTCTAAAGTTGCGAAAATGTGTTTTTTGCCTGTGCTTTTCAACATGGGGTATACTTAAAAGATGTGAGATAACCACTTGACGATAAGAAACCCCCAAAGTCGAGCACCTTTAATAAAATATTATGCCAAGTCAAATGTGACATTCAATTGCTATTGTGTGTTGAAACATTCATGATATTATATTTTTGACATTTATCATGTGTCCCTCTGTTTTTGATGCATGAACAGCAGCAACTATATCACCGGCTCTAGTAAAGCAGCTCCGTGAGGAAACGGGAGCAGGAATGATGGATTGCAAGAGAGCACTCTCGGAGACCGAAGGGGACATTGTTAAAGCTCAGGAGTTTCTCCGTAAGAAAGGTTTGGCAAGTGCGGATAAAAAGGCTAGTCGAGCCACAGCTGAAGGAAGAATAGGCTCTTACATTCACGATAGCAGGATCGGTGTCCTAGTAGAGGTTAACTGTGAGACGGATTTTGTCTCACGGGGTGACATTTTTAAGGAGCTTGTTGATGATCTTGCCATGCAGGTCGCTGCTTCCCCTTAAGTACAATATCTTTTTCCAGAAGACATTCCTGAGGAGATCGTAAACAAGGAAAAGGAAATAGAGATGCAAAAGGAAGATCTCTTATCGAAACCAGAGCAAATTAGATCGAAGATTGTTGAAGGACGGATACGGAAGAGGCTTGAAGAGTGGGCTTTACTTGAGCAGCCCTATATTAAGAATGATAAGATGGTGGTGAAAGATTGGGTAAAGCAGACGATTGCAACCATTGGAGAAAACATAAAAGTGAAAAGGTTTATGAGGTTCAATCTCGGAGAGGGGCTAGAGAAGAAAAGTCAGGATTTTGCTGCTGAAGTGGCTGCCCAAACTGCCGCAAAACCGGTTTCTACTGCTGGTAAAGAGCAATCAACTCCGGTGGAAGTCAAGGAAACCGATGAGAAGTAAGTGGTTATTTTCCACAGGTTCTCATTTGTTACTAACACAATATCATTTCTTTCATGGTTTACATACACCCATTTCTGTTTTGCAGACCAAAAACAGCAGTCTCCGCCGCACTTGTTAAACAGCTACGTGAAGAAACAGGTGCCGGGATGATGGACTGCAAGAAAGCATTGTCTGAAACCGGAGGCGATCTCGAGAAGGCTCAGGAATACCTTAGAAAGAAGGGACTTTCAACTGCTGACAAGAAATCCAGCCGGCTTGCTGCTGAAGGCCGAATTGGTGCCTACATTCACGACTCGAGGATTGGTGTCCTAATCGAAGTCAACTGTGAGACCGACTTTGTTGGTAGAAGTGAAAAGTTCAAAGAGTTAGTCGATGACCTAGCAATGCAAGTTGTGGCCAGTCCTCAGGTGCAGTTTGTATCCATCGAAGACATTCCGGAGAGTATCGTGAGTAAAGAAAGAGAGCTTGAGATGCAGAGAGACGACCTTGCATCAAAACCGGAGTACATCCGAGAGAAAATCGTCGAAGGCAGGGTATCAAAGAGGCTCGGAGAGCTCTCCCTTTTGGAACAACCCTTCATCAAGGACGACAGTCTATTGGTTAAAGACTTGGTAAAGCAAACTGTTGCTGCACTCGGAGAGAACATAAAAGTTCGAAGGTTTGTTCGGTTTACGCTCGGAGAGACAACTGGAGATACAAAAACGGAAACTGAAGCATGAGAGCTGGAACGTCGGAACTTCCATTAACAACAGTGGGAAGCATTTTGAGTAATGGAGGTAGGAACTAATTTTGGACGAGAGGATAATCAGATTATTTTTTAAAGTGTTTTAGCAAGTTTTCAATGTAGTGGCCTTCATTTGTATGCTTTTAAATGGCCCTTAAAGCTTACTGTTCGATTTTGTAAGATGCGAATTGTATCTTCTCCAATTTGTTTTTTCAAAATGGAAACACTGAGATGAGCGAGGAATTATTAAATGTGTTAATATTTGATGTACAGTGTAATTTTTTTAGGCTTAATGTTATAATAAGTGCTCAAATTATAATGTTTTTCTTTTTAACTTTTAAGTGCTTAGATTATTTTTTATTTTTTTAGATGCTTAAATTATTTCTTTTTTTTTAGATGCTTAAATTTTTTTTTGCTCATTTTAAGGTTAAATTGAGTACTTATTTTGACCAAAAAATAATAGTTTAGACACTTAAAAGCGGCAAAAAAAAATAAAAGTACTTAAAAAAAAAAGAAACAGTTTGAGTATCTAAAATAGGCAATAAAAAGTTTATACATCTAAAAAAGAAAAACGAGATAATTTTGACACTTATTTTGGTATTAAATTTTTTTATGCAAACGCGCTTATTTAAAGTTCACAATATAAAATTTAAATTCTGATATTAAACCCTAAAATTAAAACATATATTTTCTAAAATTCAAGTTCTAAATTTAAAGCCCTAAAACATAAATTTCTAACGTCTAAACTAAACCTTAAACTAATCCGCTTATAAAAAATAATTTTTTCATGTCTGTGCATGAAATATTTTATTAAATAAATTAATATTTATGGTGAATATTGATGCAGCCGGTGTAAAACAAATCTATACACATACTTATTTTCAAGTTAAAATCTAAATTTTTAATCTTAAAATTATAACCCTGGACACTAAATCATAACCTTAGGCCATAAATTCTAAATCTTACAGCTTAAATCCATAGCAATTAAATTTTAAACTAAAACTCTAAACCCCTAAATAATCTCACTCGTGGAAAATTTATTTTCTACCATTAATGTATAAGATAATAATCATAATATTTAATGTCGGTGTATGAAATATTTTATCATGTTAAATTAGCTAAAATATTGATATTTTATTGGATGAGTCTACCACGTGCGTCGAATACCGTTGAACACCACTAACGCTGAACACCGTTAAACACCATTAAATTGATTAATAAAGATTAATAATTATTTAAAGGCTTAAGGGTTCAACAAGACCTTAAACTTTTACAAAAAAAATCAATTAAGTACTTAAACTTTTTTTGCACTCAATTAAGCCCTTAAATTCAAGAGAAAAAAACTAATTTGGCCCTTTGACCAACGTTGACCGTTAACTTTAACGTTTTTTCTAGTTTTTAATAAATATAAAAAACAGGAAAAAATTCTAAAAATATTAAAAAAATTCTAGAAAATTGTAAAAATTATAGTAAAATATAAAAGAAATGTTTTTTAAATTTCGAAATTTATTTTGAAATAATAAATAATAATTTTTCAAAATATTAAAATATTTAAAAAAATTAAAAAATTAAAAACATTATATAAAATTGTTATACAATTATAAAAAATAATCTGGAAAAAATATTTTTGTATATTTTTAAAATATAGTTTAAAAATCAAAATAACTTTTATTATTTTATATTTTTTCAAATTATATTTATTCTTGTATAGTAATATATTTTTTAAAATTTTTAAATTTTCTAAAATATTTTGATCTTTTGAAAAATTATTATTTTTAAATAAATATCGAAATTAAAAAAATATATTTTTAATATTTTATAATTTTCCAGACTTTTTTTAAAAAAATAGATTTTTTAGATATTTTTTAAAAATTAAAAATTTCTATAAATAACAAGTGGTATTATCCTGTTGCGACATGTGTCAAAAGAAATTTTAAAAAAACCGTTAAAGTTAACGGTCAACGTTGGTCAAATGTGTCAAATTGATTTTTTTCTTGAGTTTGAGGGCTTGATTGAATGCAAAAAAAAAATAAGGGGCTTAATTGATTTTTTACAAAAGTTTAGGGGCTTATTGAACCCTTAAGCCTTATTTAAATAAAATTTCAATTAAATTATTTTTCATATATTATATTTTTGGGTAAACTACATATTTAGTACCCAACCTATTACAGTGTTTCTGTTTTAGTACCCCATCTATATTTTTTGGTAAAATAGTTCCTAACGTTATGTTTTTGTTATATTTTAATACCCGAACGTTAAAAATTAATAGAAATAATGACGTTATTCATTTTTAATGGGCATAATAATAGTTATAGTCCAAAAAACTTATACATTTTTATCAATTTGGTCCAAACTCTATCATTTTAATTATCATATTAAATATTTGAGTTAAAACTACAAATTTCTTCTCTCTTTTTTTCTTTCATCTCCAAAAATCTTTAACTCCTCTTTTTAATTTGACTGTGTTTTATTTTTTTCAGTAATGGCTTAATTAATCAACACCACCACTTTCACCCTTATCACCATCATCCATTCGCAAAGGTCAATTTCCATTTTCAACAAGGAACAATAGTTCTTAACAAGGTCTGCCTTGATTTCTTGTTACTGCTAATTGGGAAAAATAACTATTGATTTGAATGATTAGCACCAGTTGTGGAAATGGATAAGATCATCATACTCCCAAATATTTAAAATGTGATAAATTCGTGTTTTTGAAGATGAAGGTTTAAAACTTTGAATTGGGGTTATTTAAGGATTGATATTTGAGATGAGAATTGGGTGATTAGGGTTTATTAAATCTGCAGAAAATTTAGGTTTTAAATTTACTTTTTTCATTGTTAGGAGAAAATTTGAGTTTTACCTAAATATTTAGGATGATGATTTAATTGATAGAATTTTGACCAAATTGATAAAATGTATAAATTTTGAGACTATAATCGTTATTATACCATTTGAAAATAAAGATTAAAAAATATAATATATATATATATGAAAAATAATTTAATTAAAATTTTATTTTAATTAATTATTAACTATATGTGGAGTCATTGAGATTTTTAACTTTTATTAATTAATTTAATGATGTTCAACGGTGTTCAACGTTAGTGATGTTCGAAGCTCGTTATAGAATTTTTCCTATTTTATTTTATAATTAAAACACGCATTAGGCACATACCCGTACTGATTGGGCTGAACAGCCGATCGGTTTAATTAAAAATTAATAAAAATATATTTAATTGACTATATTTTTCTCCACCCGTAATGGAATTGATCTTAGAATTAAATTGACTATATCTAACCAATTTTTGTCATAAAATTATATGTATAACTTTTTCTTTAAAAAAATACAGAATTAAACCGAACTATTATTAGGTAAAACTTTGATACACATCCTGTGTAAAATTAATTTTACGCAAGCCTGTGTATTTACACTATAAAAACCCAAATACTAAATTCTTAACCCTAACCCTAAAAAACTAAACCATAAACTTTAAACTCTATACACTAAATTCTAAACCCTACAACATAAACCCCTAAACTTTAAACTCTAACCACTAAAATTAATAGGCACGTGTAAACTAAAGTTCACGGCCTGTGTATCAAAGTTTTTTCCTTATTATTATTACTACTAAACTGTTACATAAACCAAATCAAATTAGCTTATTTACATAAAATGTTTAGTTTTTAAGGTTTTGGCCATGTTTGACAATTAGCAGATAGCTGATAGCAGATCACATTAGTTGATAGCTTATTGTATTAGCTTATTTGATTAGTTGATTGTATAAAAGCGTTTGGTAAAATTAACTGATAGCTGATAGTTGTTTGATTATTTAAACAAGCAAAATGACATATAAAGACGTGATTATATTTGATACTTATTTGAATATTTCATTAGTTATCAATATTTTGTATCTATTAATATTAATTAGATTATAAAAAATAATTTTTTAACATAACATTATTAAGCTTATTTGAATGATCTATGTATTAATTTATTAGTTATATAATTGTTAAGGGTAAAAGGGTCTTTATAACTCTAATGTCAAAACTTCTAATTTTAAAAACCTCATATTAGCAGCTTTTTCAAAATTAGAGGTTTTATCTCAATCTGCTATTCACCAAATATCTAAATTAGCAGATTTAACTGGTCAAACCTCTAATTTTTACTCGGACCGCTGTTTACCAAACATGACCTTTGTATTTTTTAAAAATCTCTTCAAAATTTTATATTAAATTTTACTTTATATAACTAGATTTCGGTTTAAGTTGTGGACTCAGGTTTGAATAATTTTTGAGTATATTGGGGAAAATATGTCATTCTCCTTAAACATATCATAAAATAAAAGATCAAATTTTATCAAAGTAAAGTAAAATAATTAAAATGAACAAGGGTTAAGTTTAATGGCAAAACACATTGCTCTCTCGAAGGAGAAAATCGGAATTCAAACTCTGGAGACACATTATTTGGAGGGAGAGTCATGAATCTTTAACATGAACCATAAAATGAGTATGTACTTACCAATAAGTAAAAGGGTAAACTACTTGGGTGACCACCCAATTATTGTGTCTGACCTATTTTGATCACCGAACTATAAAATTTCAAAATTCGACCTTTCAACTATTTAAATAGACCTATTTTGACCACCGGCCGTTAAAATATGACGTGACAGTTAAAGTAAAATTTGTATAATTACACATTTGGTCCCTATTAATTACCTATTATATCAATTTGGTCGTATTAATTTAATTAAATAAAATTAATCAACCAATCAGATAATGATACATGTCATCCGATTGAATGAATTTACTCTAATTTTTAATTTATTTTATTTAATATTTAATATATATTTTCATCTAATCAGGTGGTGACACGTGTTACCACCTGGTTAAAGGAAAATTAAAGAGAATGAGATGTGGGCTTGGTGGGGTTTGAACCTCCAAGGGAAAAAGTCGAGCCTTTACCACTGCATCAACTACTCTTTAGTAATATAAAATGCATCATTCTATATATATCTTATAATAAACTAAATGCTAGGGAAAAAGAAGTAAAAATGTTTGAGAGGTGACTCGAACATGGTCATATGAGATATATAAAAACACGCATATCACTAAATTAATTTAAATAATTAAATTAAAAATGAATATATTTTATATATTATCCGAACATTTTACCAACAATGATCTATTTCTTTAATATAGTTTATAAAATATTTTTTAAGAAAATTATCAACACATATCGGATAAAAAATAAAATAAATTTATTAATTATCAAAATTATATATTTTAATATAATATATATAATCATTGAATTAAAATATTTAATAAAAAATTAAAATTATTAATTAAATTAAATAACTCGATTGAATATTATATATATGTATGAAGTTATTAAAATAAATGTGAAAAAGAGACTTGACTTTAGTGATATGTTTGTTTTTGCACATATCATGTGACCCATGTTCAAGTCCCTTCTCAAACATTTTTTGCTTCTTTTTCCCTTAGTATTTACTTCATTATAAGATATATATGGAATGATGCAATTTATATTACTACAAAGTAGTTGTTGTAGTAGTAAAGACTTGGCTTTTTCCCTAGGAGGTCCATAGTTCATGCCCCACCAAGTTCACATTTCATTTTCTTTAATTTTCCTTTAACTAGGTGGTGACTTTAATTTTCTTTAACTGTCACCACCTGATTTTTGGAAAATACATATATTAAATATTAAATAAATTAAATTAAAAATTAGAGTAAGTTTATCCAATTGGGCAATGACACATGTCATTGTCAGATTGGTTGATTAATTTTAATTAAATTAAAAGTATGACCAAATTGATACAATAGGTATTTAATAAAGACCAAATGTGTAATTATAAAAATTTTACTTCAACTGCTACATTACTTCTCCGTTAGATTTTAACAACCAGTAGTCAAAATAAGCCCATTTAAATAGTTGGATGGTCGAATTTTAAATTTTTATAGTTCGGTGGTCAAAATAGGCCAGACTCAATAATTGGATGGTCACTCAAATAATTTTCTCTAAGTAAAATAAATAAATATTATTAAAATAAAATAGAGATTAAATCTTAAATCCAACATAATCAAGGTACCTAAAAACCATAATTAAACCAATAATGCTGATAACAAACGTCTTGATCAATAATGTGGATCGATACACACCATTAGACATCAGATGTAGAAATCTTATGCGTCTTGACATATAATATGATAATTAATTAAATATTTTTATATAAATAAAAATATTCATAAAAGATATAATCATAAACAAATATTTAAAATTCAATAAAAATATTAATTACCTATTATGTCTTTATTCTAACACCATTATTTTGTTTTTCTCATTAATTATTTGCCTTCTTCGATTGTCCACAAAAGTTGTGTCATTAATTTGCACATTCTTAGAGTCTAATATGGAGGTGGATATTGCATGTTTTAGAACACTCAGCCTAGGAAACTGGTATATAGAGATTTGACCAAGTGTCTTAAATTAACACAGTAGAAATAAACAAGTTGTTCTTCAAGCATGGTCTCAATCTGCACTTCGGTGGTTAATCGTTCTTTCCCCGACTCCGTTTGGGAACAAATCGCCATAGATCCACGGCGATATCCACCTCTTTTTTCTTGTGGAACTTGTATAGTTGGGGAACGTCAAAACGGAGCTGCCGATGAAACGGGGGAGCAGGGTTGGGATAAGAAAAGATGAGTAAGAAGGCAAATAATCGATGAAAAAATAGAATAACAGAGACTCGGCAAACATTTTGCGAAGGTTTCGTTTACTGACCTCACACAAGACCTCAGCGCTGCTAGCATTTAAGTCTCTCAAGGCGGCCCGTTTGATATACTAGAGTGAAGAAGAGAAAAGAAAATTATCGCTAATCTTAGTCACGATATAATACTGATGCAAAGAGAACAGGCAACTGAATTTCTTTGCATAAAAGAAACAGACAACATGAGACATTTGAACCAGATGAATAATGTTGTTATATGTTAGTGGAAAAGACGGTTTTGATGGTATAAACATGATCAATAAGTAAAGATAAGAGCAAACTACTACTTTCTCCATGATAAGGTGATTACTCTGGACTCTATCGGAGGAGGGAACTATCGAGTAGCGCACAAAAAAGCTAGACTAACCAACACATGACATAATGGGGAACGTATGTTTGTCTAAGTTAATAAATAGATAATTTGCTATTTTAGCTTTGAATCGGACACTTACAGAAAATAAATCAAGGCAACGACAAGCATTACTAGTGGATTTCTGTTCGACTAGGAAAAAATTCAAAGCAAATTACTTACATCTCTTGTTGAGGTCTTATGCAAGGAATAAACAGCTCGAGAAGCTACCTGACAATACAAGATATGAATAATATGCCGATCAGATCATGTAAGCACCAAAATATTAAAAATAAAAAAGTGGATTCAATTGTTTTTTCGAATCGATAAACAGTTCAACCTTCAATGCCACAGATAGAAAATCCATGTCAACACCCTTCTTTCGGGTTCCAAATGGAGGATTCATCACAACAGTATCAACAATTTGACCTAAGAACGGAGTGAAACCATAAGAGTTAAGACGCATACAGAAATCACATCTTAAGATTAAGAAATGGTCAGTAGAACACCCATTTAAACTTGCCTATTATTTTAAACTTAAACATCCGTGCTATGATATACATCCAATTTATAGTGCATCTTCCGCATCAATATATATTTAAGTCAGAGAGGAAACAAGTTGAATTATTGTAGATCCAATCAACCATGTCCCTATAAATCTATGCATACAAAAAAAGACTAGCTATATACAGTTCCCATATATTCGATCACCCAAAATATTCCACTGTGCCAGAGAAACACCACTGCCTGCAAACTAACCATTGATTCCATCGCTTAAAGAGGATAGCTTGTCCGTATTGTATCATTATCAGTATCAGAATGGCTGGTAACTTTTCCGGGGAAAATAAAAAAGATAGCGAATATGGTTTCAGCTCATAAGACACAGATGAATAGAGAGGAAAAGGGAAGGGAATGAACTGTTACCTCTCCATCCTAGATTACTGATGTCACACTGAACAAAATCTAAGTCCAACTGCAGTTCGATCAAGAAACACGTAAATCACTAAGCAAACAACGAAATTAACAAGCAGGTATTAAAAGCGAATCCCATAGATAAACATGTAAAGGAGAAAAAGATATTAGAATAACTGTGGCTCGGACCAATAAAAAGCTCTAGACTTACTATTACATCAAAATCAACAAAAAGGGGAAATCACCTCAAGATCTTCTGCATTCGTAGAAGCTATTTCAAGAGACTGAGAATCAATATCAATGCCAATAACCTGCCTATTTCAAAGCAACAAAAACACTCAGGTCAAGGAATCAACAAAAATCGAGAACATGGGTTTACTTACTCAGCACCCAAGAGAGCAGCAGCAGCACCTAGAGTGCCACACCCACAACCAAAATCTGCCACCACCTTGTTGCTAATATCATCAAATGAATTCTCAGCCTACAAAAAAAAAAAAAAAAAAAAGAAGAAAATCCCAACGCCCAATTAGCCACTAGAACGAGAAAATAAAGCCCCAGGAAAAAAAATTAAACCATACAGTGTAGAGCAAGCGAGAAGCGATATGAGGTCCAGTCGGGTATTGTTCGAGCTCCACCTGCATTGAATTAAACATGTAATCCACAACGAACTCATTCAATAACTAGCTCCTTTGTTAACAAAACCTGGGTTTTTTTTCTATGGGGAAAAGGATATACCTTTGGGTTTGAGAATTGTTGAAGATCGCCTAAGAGGCTTTCTAGTTGTTTGAGCTTCATTTTTATTGGAATCCCTTTTTTTAACAGATAAATAGAGCCAAGAAGAATAGCAGATCTTTCCTGTTCCTGCTGGTGCTGCTTCTTTCTCCTTTTGTAAGCCAAGCAAACCCCTGTGTTAGGGATATACTGGAATCCCAGGGTTTCGAAAGTACAAAATGACAGGTTTTTAAAAGGTTTTGATCTTTCTTTTTTGGTGATGGAAGGGGAATTTAGCTTTTGCCGGCCTTTGGCTCATATAGGGTGTAAAATCGGGTTCGATTAATTATTAACAAATTATTTTGGTTATTTAGTAAATTCAAATCATTTAAAAAATTTATAAGTTCGGGTCATTTAATTTTTGATACTAAACTGCAATCATTCAACCGGTTAATCGAAATATTTAGTTTGGTTCAAGTAATGAATTTTTAATACTAGATAGTCAAACACTTAAGCTTTGTAAAATAAAACTTGTTTTTGGTTGGGGTGGGAAACCAAGGTTTGGGGTGAAACCAAGGTTATACAAAAGCTAAAAAAACTAGCTTTTGGCAAACAAAGGTTTAAGAAGCTAGTTTGGGGGCAAACCAAGATTTTGACACTCAAAAGTTGAGTGTTTTTTGTTGCATTTAGAAATTTTTTGGTGAAAAAACTAGTCTGAGAAGCTAAACACAACCAAAAACAAGCCATCGAGTTTTACTTTTTGGGATGAAAAGAAGAAAAAAATCATTTTTAATATAAAATATGAAAAAGACATAATATAATAATATTTTTTTTTTCAGTGAACGACCATCGTTCGCCGTGGATAGCTTGTTGAAGCCCTGTCGAAACCACCCCTAGAATCACCTATGTTTTCTTTTTTTCAGCCGCCTCCGTCGCTAGAAAGGGGAGTCGACAATCCAGGCGTGATCAGCGTGTGAAGGGATCAAAACTCCTCTGGCTGACGTCCGTCCGACACTGACAGAAACTTCGTCGGAGCTACGTCTTTTCCAGCCCATTCCCTTCCGTTTGGGTAAGTTTTGGTATGTTTTCGACACGATTCCGGTTATGTGTTGTAATGGGTGTTTTGTGAAGGTCATATTCGTTCTATTTTCGGCAAAAACGTGCCATTTGGTGTCTATGACGACCGTTTCAACGAGCTCCCGTTGGCCTAAATTTCTGGGTAAGTGGACCGGTTCAGGTTATGGCCCAAAAGCCCGAGCCAGCCTGAACTGTCTAATTTGGTCTAATCCCACCATCATCTAAGCCTAAGCCCATATGGTCTAACCCAATTCGAGTCCGACCCATTTGTCTGACTCGAACTCGCCTGAGTCAACTCGTTCGAGTCAACCTATCTGAGTCAACCCGTCCGAGTCAACATGTTCAAGTTAACTTAGTTGACTCTGATCGTTTGACTTTGACTGTTGACTTTGACCAAAAGTCAAATTTTTAAAAAACCTATATTTTATGTTTTTTGACGTCCTGAGTCCATTTTGAAGTTCGTTTTGCGAAATTCTGACCTGAGCATACTTATGTATAAAATTATTCAATTAAAGAGCAATATATTTGAGTTAAGGTCTTATTTTGAAGTATGTTTGATTGAAGATATTCACTTTGTATTTGGGATTTTTTAGGGATATTGAGTTCGGGTTCAAGAGCAATCAATAAGTGCATCAAAGGTAGACCGATGTAGTCAGAATCGAGGTAATATGTTACTACCTCTTGTATGCTTTATGAACATATCGGTATTTGATTAATGCATGCATACCTATGGTAAAGCGTACTATTAACTCTGCTTAAGTCGAATCAGATACGAAATATATGTATGATAATTTAGATAAGATTGGCATACTCGAATGAGAAGGTTAATAAATCTGATGGATCTGAAGGTCAATAATTAATAAAGAAGTTAATCTTCAAACCCGATTAATAGTGTTAAAAGATTCAATGTCAGAAATATTGGATATGAAACTACAAAAATAAACTTGAGGTATAAGAATGACGAAGATACTTCTAACAATGAAAGTAATCTAGAAATCCACACCAGATCTAGTAAAACAACCGATTCATTTGAGAACATCGGATTACTTGGAAAGTTATGGTAACATGACTTAAACCTTCAAGTTTGTAAATACTTGGATTTTTCTAAATCCTTAACAAGTCCCCGAAGATAAATTTACGGGAAGTTTTTCGTATGTTCGAATTAATGAAATGACAGAAAAGACCAAATTAACTAAAATGAGTAAAAGGTCTGGAAATACTGATATGGTTGTATTGATCGGAATAATCGTAATGACCAAAAAGAATGAAGTATCTCCGACACCAAAAATTTCAAATTATCTAGTATGATGGATAAACTCCCGAGTTCTGAAATGAATGAATTGTTTGGAAGTACCGAAAATACCTGAATGACCGAAACACCACCGAGTACTTAAATGATTGAAATATCTACATGACATGAGATAAGTGGAAGCTTGGAAAATCCTAAAATTTATGATAAATCACAAATGACTATAATGTCCATGTGGGTTTGAAGCCTAACTTATGTATATCAATCATTCTTAATACTGTTACAGTAATAGAAGATTACGGAACAAATACATGTTCCACCATTCAAGGCTCGTTCCAGGATAATTTGTGACGATAACTTGTTCAACTATACCACGCAGCTAGAACTAAATATTAACCACGCATGAGGGGTTCGTATTTGAATGCTTAGAAAGTAACACATTGATGAGACGTGTTTAATGGAATAGACTTGGAAGCATAGCAAGCCGTCAGTAATCTTTAGCACAACAAATCACCAACTTACCCTATCGAGGTTAAATTACGCAAAATGCCTATAGAAGTAAAATGACCAAAATACCCTTATAAGCTTAATTTTCCAAAACTCTCCTGATACATTTGATATCTTGAATGATACTGAGATGTTAATCTTCTAAATTCCTAATAGAGCCTCAGTTAACAGACCCCTTTATACGAATTTCAAATTTTGAAATCAGTATAATGTTAACAAAAATCGATGATCCATCTTCAGTAATGATTAAATACCTCTGTGTAATAATATTGAACCATCTAGGTGTTCCTTGTGCATATGAACATTTTCTCTGAATTGAAACCAAGACTTTCCATCTAATTTGAAACACGACTCATATTCTTCCAAAAATATACCTATGTATCTGATCTGAAAGCATGTTACTTGTGTTATGATATACTGGAAACATATGTCTGATTTCTGTATTTACACCATTACTAGGGGTGTAAATGAACCAAGCTTGAACAAACAAGACTATGTTCGCGTTCATTTGTTTATTTTTAAAGGTGTTCATGTTCGGTTTGTGTTCGTTTAAAATTTTAATATTATGTTCGTGTTTGTGTATTTATTTTTGAAGGTGTTCGTGTTCATTTGTTTAGTGTTCACGAACATGTTCATTTAAGTGTTAAGTGTTCGCGAACGTGTTAATTTAAGTGTTCGCGAACGTGTTAATTTAAGTGTTCGCGGACGTGTTCGTTTAAGTGTTTACAAATGTGTTAGTTTAAATGTTTGTGAACGTGTTCATTTAAGTGTTCACGAACGTGTTCGTTTATTCGTTCGCGAACATGTTCATTTATATGTTCATAAATATTAACTAAATTAACAATAAATAAATAAATAAAACAAAAGCAACAAAATAAAACTTACATTTTAACATGATCTTATATAACATCCTTAGTGACAACAAAAAGTAGTATTTAGATACATCAACAAGCATTTTGAGCCTATAAGCGAGCTTATAAACGAACTTGTTTGTGAACATAAACGAATCGAACACATCTATGTTCATGCTCGTTCATTTATTAAACAAACATAAAAATTTTGTTCATACTCGTTTATTTAGCCTAATAAACGAACATAAACGAACGATATACGAACGATTCGTTGAACGCTCTGTTCATTTACACCCTAACCATTACTACCGTATGCACTAAACTGATTTTCTGGGGTACTATATAGGATATTGTAAGAAGCCACTGCAGGTTCAACGCTGGTAATTCTTTATGGACCCAAGGTCTCCCCTTGGGTAAGTTCTGATGCTTCGGCTCGGGTAATTCCTTATGGGTTTAAGGCATCCCCTTAGGTTGGCTCCTACGCCATATGTGCCTATGGTAAGTCATTATGGATGCAGTTCTAGGGAACTGCATATCGGTGCACGATTGAAGGATAGTTAAATGCTGCATATAAAACTTTTCTTCTTTATTAAATCTATTCTATTGAATAAATTGCGAATGTCTGAAACTCTTTGTATGATTCATATCTACACTCAATAGAACACGCTAAACTCCCCAACTCAACTTTCGTAATCTATCTCCCTTCTGATTCTTTGGACTATAGGCATCTTATCTGGTACTCGGGTGATAAAATAAAGAACAACTATGTTACCTTCATGTACCTCGATAATATGAAATTGCATGTCAGTATTTGCCTTGCCTTATTCTTGCATGTGCTTTCAGCATCATTCGGTAGTTCTGTATTACTGAGCTTTTCGAAGCTCACGTTGTTTTTAACTTCGCAGGATAAAGAGTGATCATGACTCATTGATCGACATCAGAAAATGGAGTTTTTGTGGCATTGTTTGCGGAGTACAACACTTGTATATTTAGTGGGCATGTAGGTCATGTCTTGTATTACTTTATGTAAGAGTCTGTAATATGTTTTTATGAATTTATGTTATATGTTTATATGATTTCTTGAAATGGTATTTTAACAGAAGTTTGTTTTTACGGTTTTTGACGTATTTGAAGAAAAATATTTTTTATGTGGATCTTTTCTGTGGGTCGCTTTTGTGACCCTAGTATAACCTCCTAGAATTAGGTGTAACGCATAGCCGGGTCTAGGGAGTCTGCAGATCCAGTGTTTGAAGTTATTAGAGTGTGTTTTGATTTTCGATTTAAGAATTCCACAGTTCAGACAGAGACGTTGTTGAGTATGTAGCTTGACTTACTCCAGGGTGACTCAAGTCTCGATTGAGCAGTCATTTTTCATAGTCACGGGTCCTGCTTTAGCACTGTTTCACATTTGCAACTGTAGAGGGTGGTTTGTGACCTTCCCATTTTCCAGTGAGGGGACCGGAAGGTCGGTGAGAGATAGCAATAAAATGCATCCATTTCTAGGCTAATTTAGTGTCTTGTGGATGCTATCTATGAGGTAGTTAGACACGCCCCTTGGGGGATCTGTTGGGTCTTTTAAAAAGACTCAATCAAAGGGCACAAACAAATGAAGGGAAAGCCTGTTGTTTTTCTGAGGTTGGGTTTTGAGATGAGAGTAAGATACACAAGTCGAAGAAATCCGTTGTCTAGAGAGAGTGGAGTGATCTCAAAGAGTTTTCAATTATAATAATTAATAAATTATTATTTATATATTATATAATTATATATATATATTATAATATAGTTTTATTTGATTCGAAAAACTATATTCTAGTTTTTCTTGCCCCTTTACTTGAGACTTTCATTCCCCTTTGATAGCTCTTTTTTGGGAAGGATCGAAGATCGAATATATCGGCTCTATTTTCCTATCGGACCTGTGAAAGTACTTGCATAACTGTGAGAACTCGTTAGCCCTTATCAATTATTGTACGCCAATACTTGAAAAAGAAAACCCGAAATTTTGAGTTCCACATCTGCCTTTCACCGGTGTTGATCAAGCCCTTCTACTAGCCCCCCAAGAGCTATATCGGTGGCACTCGGGATCTACGACTTATTTAGTTACGATAGGACGACTAATCAAAATTAAGCTTCCTTCCCTGGAAAAGCAACTGAACCTGAACCTTCGCTACGTTCCAGCTAGTCGAACTACCTCGGTTACATATTTTGTAATTTAATAATTAGTAATTGAGAATTGTTTCAACTTTTTCCGTCCTACCTTGAGATAAAGCTAAAGCATTGAAAAAAAAAGCAAGAAACAAAGAAGAAAGACATAAAGGAAAGAGAGAGGCAAAAACAACTCAAAACCTCCATTGATTCAAACTCTTTCAGATGGAATAGGGCTTGTTGAGTTTCTTCTCTCTTCCCCTCTACTTAAGCCAAAGTTTTCAAGACATCCTAAAGTTCCACTTCAAACACGAAGAGTAAGCGAACACGAAAAACAAAGAGAAAAAGAGAGCTTTTAAGCGATCACTCCTCCTCCACCACCACCGCCACCACCACCGTCGTCGTTATTAGTTGTTTGTTTGGTGAGTGAAAGGCTATGAACCGAGGAGTGTTGCAGAGCTCACCAGTTCAGCAGATGATGGCGGCCGAAAACCCTAACTGGTGGAACATCAACACCATGCGCCCACCACCGCCGCCACCAACCCATCTACAACAACCACCTTCTCCGACTACTTTCTTCCCTCAATTCACACCCACTTCTTCTTCAGTACTTTATATCCCTTATTGGCACGATAACCACGAGCTTCCTCAATCATGGAGCCAACTACTCTTGTAAACTCCATGAACCAGCCAATTTTTACATAGACGATGCATGTTTTTTTCACTGTCTTAATCTGAGATACGTGTGGTTTATTTCCAGGGGTGGATTAATAGGTGAAGAACAAGCATTACACCGTGTGAAGCCAGAAAACCCAGCAAATGATCAAGATTTTCATAGTCAGCAGCAGGAAAATGAACCACCTGCTTGGTCTCAACAAATAGTCAGCAGTAATAACATGTTGGAATTTTCCGGCAATCAAGCTGATGCGAGGCAAACAACATTCCCAGATCGGTCTTCAGAGGTAAGTCATAAGTGGAACAAAAAAAACCCAAAAAGATTAGGGTTTTCAGATCGGTTTCAGGCAATATTTACTTTGGTTTTTTGGTAGTGTAATGACAGTGCAAGTGGTGGGGCGATGAAGAGAGCTAGGGTTTAGCCTTCTGCAACTCAATCTACCTTCAAGGTAACGCATGGAAAAGGAAAATTCAGTGAATTTTTCCAGCCTTTATGTCTTCTCTCTCTGTCAGATTCATCGCATAAACACAAATTGCACGCACACTCATACAAGATACCTATGAACCAGAAAACAAACACACACTCTCATCCGTTGGCTGGTACAAAGTTTGTCCTCTTTCGTTTGTCTATTTCTTCGTAGATGAGATGATTCTTTTGGCCTTGCTTTATCTCTTTCTCTCTCATATAGTGAGATTTAAATTGCGTTCTGTAATTGTAATAACGGCCGTTATATGTTATTTTTGATACTGTCTGAAATCACGATATATGCAATTATTATGTTCGCAATAGCATTTATTTTTTTTAAAAGTTCACGACTGTATGCGATGCATGCAATGACCACAATAGATTCGTTGAACAAAAATTATCTCTTTTCGGTGCCCTTTTCTATACCCAATATCAAAAAAATTAAATTTTATGTACTAACCCTAAATTATAAATCTTAAACCATAAACTCTAAAAAATGCACAATATTCTAGTTCCCTAAACCCTAATAACTCAAACCATAAACATCAACCCTAAATTTTAAATTTATTTTTCAGTGGAGAGACATAAATAAGGACATCAAAAAGGGACAAATGATTTCTATTCATAAAATGTTATGTCCGCGACCGCAATAAACACAACGCGGCCAAAAAACGCGGTCGTAACAACAATTTAAATATTGCTCAATATACGTGAAAATAATCAACTAATTTATATATGTATTAACAGGTGAGGAAGGAGGAATTAGGGGACAGAATCACAGCTCTTCACCAGCTTGTTTCTCCATTTGGGAAGGTATATATAATTAAGGTTTAAATATTTGCATCTTTATCATGTAAAAAACCCATAGTTTTCTTTAGATAAATAAATAAAAAAAGACATTAAAAATGAGTTTGGAGGTTTGTGGTGTGTTATATTTTTATGTTTTTTGCAGACTGACACAACCTCTGTCTTGTTATATTCAAATTCCCAAAATTAATTTAGGGTTTTTAACCTAATTTATCAAAATCTAAGGTTTTAAAATTGGGAAATTTTAGGGGTGTTACAATTATTTACACATTCAATCAATTTAGACATCAATAATGATGGTTAAATTAGGATTAAATTGATTGAATGTGTAAATATGAAGGATTAGATGTATTATTATTTAATTTTTCGTAACTTTCATTTTGCCCAATTAACAATAGTTAACAGATTAGTGACTATTTTGTAATAAAAACTAAGATTCAATACTCATTATATAACTTGTGAAAGTTTAAAGACTATTTTATATTTTTTGGGATAATTTAATGACCAGTATATTTTACCCTTTTATTAATCCACGAACCAAAATAAAGCCCACAAACAAATCCGGCCGGTCCCGCTTTTGAAATAACGGAATCAAAATCCCTTTTCCACCAATTCCTTCATCCAAAACACTCGAAAACAAAATCTTCGAGAAAAATGAATCCCATAGTTTCTGGAGTTGAGAAAATTAAAGGGTTCGTCAACGACTTCATTAATGGCCGTGATTACTCATCTCGCCGCCACCCGGTAATTCCTAATCTTTTTTTCTCTCCGTTCTTTTCTGGGTACTTTTCTTCTGATCCTGGTTCTTCTTTTAAAGATTGAAATCCTGAAAAGGTTACAGCGAGAGTCATTTTCAGACCTGATGAAGCTCCGGGAACGACAAGACAAAGTCGAACGTTTACTTTCGTTTTACAAAGCATCGAAAGTGAATCCATTACAAGGATCGAATACCCTTTTCAGAGGGGAAGTTGATTTTCTGGCCGCCGTATTGTTGATGTCCAATGTTGACGGCGGACATTGGGACGGGGTTGGTCGGGCGGGTATTAGAACTAGGATTGATTCCAAGTTTCGATTCGAAACGACCGTTGGGGATAATGATACCTTTGGGGTTGAATTCATGGCTAATCAGAGAAGGGTTGAAGATAACAATGGCGATGTATATGGAACCCCACTTACGCTGTCTAAGTTGTTTTATAAAGGAAATGCTGGTGATTGGTTTTCTGCTATGGTAATTCCATTTGGAGCTCAGTTTAGAGATTTGGATGTTGCCTCGGAATTCTCCCTTCAGGTAACTAATCCGAAAGGCGAAAACCATTGAGATTTCTTATAGGAGCTCACTGTTAGATTGTGTTGAGAATTGTTTTGGTTGAATTGTGCAAACCATGTTTTTTTATGTAATCTTCAGTAGATTTCATTTGTCTGTTTGAATTTTACTTTTTTTTCTCTTGGTTGGATTCCATAATTGATATGAACTTTTAGTTATTGTCCTGAAATGGATTTTATTTGTTGTCTAGGATGAAAAGGGCCTCACAGATTTATCATTTGGGCCACCCATGTTGCATCGGCATAGTGGAGGTGCAATTGGGGTGGCAGTGAGAAGGTCGAATATCATTGCTTCGCTGGCTCAATCGGTCAGTGGAATGGGAAATGAGCATCGCTTAAGTACTTTTGGACAAATCGTTTGTCAACTTCCGATAAGATTGAAACTCTCACTTTTAGGACTTCGCCGAGGGCCTAAATTGGCAAGTTGTAATTTCCGCCATGGAGCTGTTGCGATTCCACTTGGATCGTCTAGTCATGTTGAAGATTCTGATACGGTAATCGCCTCACCTCTTCCACCTTTGACAACAAACACTCCAGATGGATCTATTGCCCTGAAGCTGGAGTCAGAGCTTGATGAATACCAAAGACTTGGAGGTTGGATTGAGATGAAACAAGCAAATCCGAGAGTTTTACAATGGGCTGTTAATTTGTCTGATTCTTCTGAAGATGTATTTGGTTGGGGTGCGAGTGTTGGGGGCGTTGTTGAAAGTCCCAGAAATTGGGACCACTATCAGATTGAATCCTATGTGAAACTTAACCTGGGTAAGAGATTTAGCTTGAAGCCAGGTTTTGCTTATGTAGTAGATGGAAATTCCCGAACCCTGGCCCTTGTGCTTCGATCTAACTGTTACTTCTAATTATCACTTTCTCTGAAAGGTAGGAGTTTCTGAATTTTGTGGGAAGTCCTTTTGTTTTGGGGAAGTTCAATTTTTTGTTAGGTATATAGGTTGCAGTATCTATTTTAACCATATTTTATTCTTTGATGAAATTCTTCATAAGTTCAATTTTGCAAATTTGTTGGAGCTATTGCCTTTTCTAGTCTTAGAGAAGAACAAGCTTTTCTTGATATACTCCATATTAATTTCAAGATGTCTATTTAATCTCACATGAAGAAGGATAATCTCATTACTTTTTCAGGTTTTATGTATTATGATAATGAGACATCTAAAGAAATTGGCCAGGAAAAAAATAGAATTTGAGAAATTGCAAATTGTGACCATTCAAACATTTGTAATCTTCCTCGTTGTTATCAACAGGTTCAAGTCTGTAGAAACAAACATTTTGTTCTATGTTCATATGATCAGCTATTTTTTTGTTTTGTTCATTGGGCTTTTCCATGCGCTTCCATACTTGGACCAGGTTTATGTAATTTCAGTAGGTTCGGTCATTAGTCATTTTGTCCGGAAGGTAATTTGCTAATTTTCCTCATTGGTTTCTGTTTGGTAGAAGAAGATATACAGGTTTATGTTCAGAAGTTTACTTATTGATATACGCTGAAGGAATCAAATCTGTCTCAAAAGTCTTAATAACGTGCTTAGGAACTACTTTAGGGAATGCAGCTTTCTCTAGCATCAATTTGTTGGAGACCGTTATTATATCCAATCTCACATGCATTATCGGAAATCGAAATGCTCTGGTTGAAAATTACCAATTATTATTTTGGAGCTATATTTCCAGGTACTAAGTTTCCACTTTACCATTTTGCTTAAGGTATGTTTTAATGACAGTATTGGTCACACATGATTTGACATGTTACTCATCGTATGTATGAATTCCCCTTTCTATATTAGCTTTAATACCTTGATATTGATTTGATTATCCTGCATGTGTTTAATAACTAATAATTCTTGCAAGCACTGTCATTTTTCTTAATCGTCTTTGTGATACATGTTGCTAAACACATAACAAGATATAAGAAAGCTGTATGCCTTCAGAACCAAACTAGCTGGTCCTGTTATAGTTGTTTATTCTTTACTGGAGCTGCTGGCACAAAGCCTTGTTGCTTGACCATGCCCCAATTGTTTTCCCAGTCCTAACAACCGGTAAACTAAGGGGTTCTCCCGGAACTGCTTTAACTGGTATTGTGCTTTGGTTGTAACAACTTATGTGATTATATACCATGGTAGTTTTATCTTCAAGGCAAGGCCTGATGAAACATGAGCTTCAGATTGCCTGTGGGGACTCGTGATGTTTTTATATTTTTCATGTTTTCAGTGTTGATTTACCACCTTTCCCAAAGTCACAGTGGCGGTTTAGATGATCAATTGCCTAACCCTGCCACCATTTAGGTTTCTGATGGATGAGACTACCCTAAAGGTTAAAAGCTCAATGCAGCAATGGAGAAACCAAGGTATAAATATAGTCTTGATTGATGAATTTTTAAAATAATATGTCATATGTGATGTGATACTTCTAAATTGTTCCGTGTAAGCTTTGAGAAGCTTTTTTTTTTTTAAGTTTTTGTGCATTTGTTGTCCTTGTTAGTTTAAGCTTAGATTTCATTGTTTTGCATTCTTAAACATTAACCAAGCTTTATATAATACGCCAAACTGTAACAATTTGAACCTTTGTTTAGCCCGTTGCAACATCATCATATATGCCATATTATTACAATATCATCTATGACTATGTTTATATCTTGGTAACAATTTGAACCCTTTTTAGCCCGTCTCAACATTTAACTGTTTTGGCGACAAATTTTGGCACAATGGACTCATTTTCCCCATGCTGCACCGAAATATTTGTATTGGAGTTCTATTTCCAGTAAAAAGAAATTCTTCTCTGCTTCCCGCCGAACTTTTCTTCCATTATATTCATATCATTATTTTTTGTTTGTTACTCTTATGACCACAGTAATCGTATAGCATCTAGACCCGGTAATGGAGCAAGCAGTCTATTTGACACGAGTGGTCAGGTCTGGCCTATACTGGGTCGGTTTAGAGAAGAGATTTAGCTCCAGCGTAGTAGTATTTTCAAATTTTGACCATAATTCAAAGGTAGGTGAAAAGGGCTGAAACTCTTCAATGCAGAGGAGAGTTTGCCACGCCATTAATGGCGTCCAACAAACCTTGCCTTCAAACATAAATGCAAGAACACAAGATTCACAGTCCCCCAAAACTGGTCCAGTTTTTGCAATAAAAAAGTTTGAAAACATTTTTTTTGAACAAAAAAAAGTATTAACTAAACTTGACGGCCAAGAAAGAAAGGAAAAACATTTTTTACACACGTTTATTTGTTACAGACTTGAGTAAAAAAATACCTGAAAAAGTTAGGGTAAATTACATAATGGTCCCTCGACTATGACCAATTTCTTTGTTGAGTCCCTTGACTATGAGAAGTTATAAATAGGTCTTCCGAATAATCATAACTAACAAATCGGTCTAATTTCGTTAAAAAATAAATGGCTGATGATGTGGTAGTTAATAAAATATATGTAATAATAGATTTAACCCTCAACTTTTACATTTTATTTTAATTTGGTCCTAAATTTAAAATTTCATCTCTCAATATTTAAATATTATAATATTTTAGTCCCTTAAATCCTAAACTTCATCTTCTTTCCTTCTAAAAAAACAAACCTCCATTGATGTTATCAGTAGCCATCTACAACCTCATTTGTATGAGTAGTGGAAAATCGTTAGAGATTCAAAACCTCCATTGATATTTACGGTAGCCATCTATGATGAGCTATCCACAGCAGGAGATGCATAACTTTTGTTTTAGAAGGAAAGAAGATGAAGTATAAGATTTAAGGAACTAAAATGTTGTAATATTTAAATGTTGAGAGCTAAAATTTTAAATTTAGGACCAAATTAAAATAAAATGTAAAGGTTAAGGGATAAATTTGTTATTATACAAATTTTATTAAACTTTCACGTCATCAACCATTTATTTTTTAACGAAATTGGACAATTTTATTAGTCATGATTAGTCGATGGATTTATTTATAACTTCTCATAGTCGGGACTCAACAAAAAATTGGGTCATAGTCAGGGACCATTTATGTAGTTCACAGAGAATATAAGTATTAACTAAACTATGAAGAAATGATTGTTTTGGTTTTTTACATTTTGAAAATTATAAAATATCATTAAATTTATCAAATTGTTATAAAAGGATCATTATATTATTGTACAAATTCAAAATGAAGATCAAATTAATCGAATTGTTATACTGTTTGTTAACATTCAATGACCATTTTTGTAATAATTTGATAAATTTATTGATTATTTTATAACCACAACTGTTGTTTTGTCTTTCTATTTGGAGCATAGAATCATAGATACAGAGACAACATACAAAACGGATTCCAAAATCATAATTAAAAAAAATTGATCAAAAGTTACGTCTGCGATCGATTAAGTTCGAGTCGAATTTGAAAACAATCAAAATTTGTTAAAGAAATTTGACTTTGTATAGAAATTTTTTTGAAATGTCGTCCGTCGAGTAGTTGATGAACTTCTCAATAAATTTAATATTGTGTTTTTAAGATTTTTATATTTTTGTTCTGGGATCTTATCTTCTATGTCTATTAGACAATGCTCGGAGGGATCTCAACAAGAGAAACTAAATTATACGAATAGAAACATTTTACATAAATTTGAATCTTATCAGAACAACGAGCAATTTAATTTCGGCTCCTCTAACCTCATCAAATAAGAATATGAGATCGAAATAAACTAAAAAACACATTATTAAGGCTTTTATTGGGGTTACTGTCTCCAACATCTGTTGGCCAAAAGTTGAATTTTCTAATTGTCACCAAACGCTCGTTTGAGTACTAAAAATAATAAACAAACGCTCTGTTGAGGATCAAACTAATTATCGTTTAGGGTTGTTGTAATCGGTAAACGAACGTTGAGGACAACAATAACAATAAAAAACGGGTCCTAAATCTGTTGAAGGGTTTATCAACTATTCAATTTTGAAAATTTCTCTAGATAGCGGTTGAACCGTTGAATGAGCAGTTAAAAGTTTGAAACTTTGTGTGTGGGGGGGGGGGAGTTGTCTTTTTAAGTGGCAATTAATTGGGGGGGTTTGTTTATTCCTTAGCAAGTAGTAGTAAATAATGTGAAGAACATAAAAGCTGGAAAGCAAACACTGAAGAAAGAGCCATATTACTTATCCCCCATAGTTGCCCGTTTGAGAGAAATAGCGGTGACCCCAATTTTCCTGCATTTCAAAAAAAAAAAAAAAAAAAATTTAGATTTTTGAAATATATTGAGAGGGATGAAATGATGGATATTTCTTGGGCGTCTAAAGAATGACAATCTAATTTAAAATTAAAAGACGATAAATTTTAAAATTTATTCAAATAACCTAAATATTAGAATTTTTAATAATAATTTGAGTTGGTTTTTTTAACAATTTTTAAAATTTGTCAAAAAAATTACCAACTAAAAAAATAAGTTTCGAAACTTGCTTTCTAAGTTTCAAAACTTGAAAAAAATCACGAAAAAATAACCTATAATATTATTAAGGCTTAAATGAAAAATAAGTGCCTAAAGTATACTTCTTTTGAACTTTAAGTGCCTAAAG
The DNA here is from genome assembly GCA_019671005.1 of Hibiscus mutabilis. Lineage (NCBI taxonomy): Eukaryota > Viridiplantae > Streptophyta > Magnoliopsida > Malvales > Malvaceae > Hibiscus > Hibiscus mutabilis. The sequence goes on from CM033740.1 coordinate 3,316,064, forward strand.
TTTCAACCGTTATAATTTTAGGTGTCTGATAGTTAACTACCGTTAAAAAATTGTTAACCAATAAAAATTCGACACGTGTCATTTTTAATTTATATTTTCTTTTAATTAATTTTTTGTTTTTAATAATTTAAAATTTTTCAAAAAAATCTTAAAATTCTAAAACTTTCTAAAATAGTCTCAAAATCCCTAAATCCTAAGTTCACAAATCCTCACTGTTGCCGTCGTTGGTCGCCGTCGCTAGGGGTGTAAATGAACCGAGCTTGAACGAACAAGACTATGTCCGTGTTCATTTATTTATTTTTAAAGGTGTTCATGTTATGTTCTTGTTCGTTTAAATTTTTAATATTATGTTCGTGTTCGTTTGTTTAGTGTTCACGAACGTGTTCATTTAAGTGTCCACGAACGTGTTCGTTTAAGTGTTCGCGGACGTGTTCATTTAAGTGTTTACAAATGTGTTAATTTAAATGTTTGTGAACGTGTTCATTTAAGTGTTCACGAACGTGTTCGTTTCATGTTCATTTATATGTTCAGAAATATTAACTAAATTAACAATAAATAAATAAAACAAAAGCAACAAAATAAAACTTACATTTTAATATGATCTTATGTAACATCTTTAGTGACAACAAAAAGTAGTATTTAGATACATCCACAAGCATTTTGAGCCTATAAGCGAGCTTATAAACGAGCTTGTTCGTAAACATAAACGAATTGAACACACTTCTGTTCATGTTTGCTCATTTATTAAACGAACATAAAAATTTGTTCATACTCGTTTATTTAGCCTAATAAACAAACATAAACGAACGTTATATGAACGATTCACGAACGGTTCGTTGAACGCTCTGTTCATTTACACCCTTAGCCGTCGCTGACCACACTATTTCGGTTGCCAGACCCAGTTGACCATTTCACCTAACGCGCGGTCGCCGGAAATCCGTGAACGGTGTGCCAACCGAACATTGAACGTCGATATGAAATAGTTGTTCGAGTGACACACCGTTCGCCAATTTTCGACGACGGCGCGTTGAGGGAAATGATTGGTTGGGTCCGGCGACATAAAGGGTGGGATCATCGACGACGACTAATGGTGGCAACAGTTAGGATTTGAGAATTTGTTATTTTTAGGGATTTAGGGACCGATGTGAACATTTTTGAGAATTTTGGGATTTTTTTATAAAATTAAATTTTAAAGTTTTATTTAAAAATAATTAAAAAATCAATATTTTTTTCATGTGTCGCGTTTTAAATGGGTAACAGGTTTTTTTTAAAAAGCTGGACACCTAAAATTATAATGGTTAAAATTTTAGGCACTTATTTTTAAAAAAATACTTTAGACACCTAAAGTTAAAAAAATATACACTTTAAACATTTATTTTTTATTTAAGTCTATTATTAAAAAAATTTAACATTTTAGATTACTTTCACAAATTTTAAAAAGTTGTCGTTTTTTAGTTGTATAATATGAAAAATTATTAGATGTGCCTAACTCACCACGTCATCCATGGTCCCATTTAATAATAAGTTTTCTTATTTTTTTTCAAGGTGAATATTCATCTCTTTCCTACATGTCATTAAATGAATAAATCTCATTGAATGAGACCATAAATAATATAGTGAGCCGAGACCATATAATAATTTCTAATAACAGAGCACCCACACTCACTCATACTTCTCTCATAAGCCTTTCCCATTTTCATTATATATACTATAATATTTATATCTCTCTCTTTGGAAACTACAACAACATCTATCTCATCTTCTAAAGCACACTTTCCCCCTCTTTACATCAACTTTTCAAGGCGTTTTAATACTTACATACTTACATATATACATATATATGTGTGTGTAGTTGCTTAGCTGAAGAAGAACTATTTGTGAACAAAGTTGGGAGTTTAGAGAAGATGAGTGCTTCAAAGTTCATTAAATGTGTTACTGTTGGAGATGGAGCTGTTGGAAAAACATGTATGCTCATCTGTTACACCAGCAACAAGTTCCCCACTGTAACAACTTTTCTTTTTTGTTTGTTTTACCTTGAAGTTATTTCATATTTCACTATCTTGGATTATTTTACTATATGGGGTTTTTTTTTTGTGTTTCAGGATTATGTACCTACAGTGTTTGATAATTTCAGTGCCAATGTGGCTGTGGATGGGAGCATTGTTAATCTGGGTTTATGGGATACTGCAGGTATTGTTTTTGAGTTGTTCTTTGATGTTTGCTGTGTTTGGTTTTTGGGAAAATCTGGGTTTTTTTTCGGTGTTTTCGTTTCTGATTTGATTTCTCCATTTTGAAAAGGTCAAGAAGATTATAGCAGGTTAAGGCCACTGAGTTACAGAGGTGCAGACATCTTTGTCTTAGCTTTCCCATTAATTATCGTTGCAAGCTATGAAAATGTTCTCAAGAAGGTACTTCCCCTCCCCCTTTAATAACAAATAAGTAACTAAAATAAACCAACTTTTTCATTTAAGTATTTAAAATATTTTTTATTAAAACAAGTATCTAAAATATATTTTTTTATAAAAAAGTACTTAAATTATATTTTCGTCAAAGAATGTACTTAAAGTATATTTTTTTGTCAAAATAGACACATAATGTATTGTTTAATCAATGTCACATGTCAACTTGTAAAAATTTAGATGAAAAAATATATTTTAGGTACTTATTTTGACGGAAAAAATATTTAAGTACATGTTTTGACTCAAAAGTATACTTTAAGTATTTATTTTGACTAAAAAATATTTTAGTTACCTAAATAAAAGAAATTGAAAAACTTTAAGTACATATAAAACTTTTCCTAAATCTCATTTTAGTGTTCACAGTGGATGCCTGAGCTACGTCGTTTTGCACCAAATGTTCCAATTGTTCTGGTTGGAACTAAGCTAGGTAGGCCACTATTCGATAACATGTTCGTTTAATGTCTATTCGAGTACGTTTGAATGGTGAATCATGTTTTTTTTTCTATATAAATCAGATCTTAGAGAAGATGGAGCATATTTGCTGATCAAATGGGGTATGGTATTATAACATCTGCTCAGGTAAGCTCTTTGACATCAGCTTTACTATGCTATTTTACTGTTGTGGTTTCTCCTACGACAGCGACCGAAGACGCATCCGTGATCGTAATTTAAGATAGCTTATCCGGATATCAATGGTTTACACAGGGAGAGGAATTGCGGAAACAAATTGGTGCGGCGGCTTATATCAAATGCAGCTCCAAGACTCAGCAGGTAAGTTCGATGTTATTTATGATTATGGCTTGTAAATGTACTTACCTTCATGTTTTAACGGATATACGACTCGATCTTTGTCGATGCGTAGGATCAGAATGTGAAAGCCGTTTTCGATACCGCAATCAAGGTTGTTCTTCAACCTCCGAGGAAAGATGTGGCGAAACAGAAACGGCACGGCCGAATATCCGGCTGTTCCATTATGCAAGTGTTATGCTTTCTTTCTCCAATTTGTTTCAAGGTTTTTCATTTATTCGAAGGGTTTGTATTATACACGCAGTCGGATATATGTCGGACACGGTGGTTCAATTTGGCATATGTATTTGCAGGAGTTTGATCTGCGGAGGACATGATGCTTAAATTTGGACATGGTGGTTGGAAGAATGATGGAGGGAATTGTTCATTCTCTAATGTATCTATTAGTTTTTATTGCTTAACTCTGTTTCTGCGTGGGTATTCTGCTGAAATATTAACTTAGTAGGATTTGGATTATCACTAAGTCACATTCGATTTAAAATGAATACACTTTCATCTTTATTGAAAAAAATATTTAATGTTTAAGTATGCTCGATACCAACTGAATTAAGTTCAGTCGACTTAAAAGTATAATTTTTTTTAATATAAGACTGAGAATTTGACATTCAATGTTCTCTCTAATAAGTAACAAGAGGAGGCTAGAACGCTAAAACGCTCCGTCCCTCCCACCCACGAAAAGCAACCTTTCAAAGTTGAAACCCTTGTTTTTTTTGGGCGGTCGGCCTCCCCTTCCATCAATCTCCTTTTTTATTTGGCTTATAGGGATTATTTTGCCCCCGAGTTCGACACCAATTAGCATTGTTGTCGTTCGCGAAAAAACGCGTTCAATTAAGTCATCGAGTTCGCAAATTTGAAGCAAATTAACCCATGACTAACGGAATTGTTAAACTGGTCGTTATTTCGTTAATGCGTTTGTTGTCAGCGTCACATGGTAAGCCATGTTAGCATTGAAAAGTTAAAATGCTGACGTGTCATATAAATTAAAAAATAATAAAAATTTATTTTTTAATTTTATATTAAATTTTAACCAACCAGATGAAGACACATGACGTCATCTAATTGGTTTTAATCAAAGTAAAGAGTTAAAATAACTCTACATATGGAGAGATTGGGAATCAAACTCAGGTCTTAGGGGAGAAAAATTCAGTGCTTTACCACCAAACCAACCTCTTAACCTTGTTAATAAACACTAAATGTAATATATAACTTCATCCAAATAGCATAGCTTCTTCTTCATTACCTGAACTTTCCATTGCAGGTTATTTATTATGATGGGTGTGATATTGCTTGTGAGTTCAACAACACTGATGCGACACCTTCCATGGCCGTTGCGTAATTTAATACCTAGTGAAGTGGCACGGAATTTCAGTCTCAGGCGAACAGGGTCTCATCGAGTCAAGGACCCAAGTCCAAGTGCTGTTATCCCGGCAGCCACATTGCACCATCTGATAACAACAGCAAGCAAGGAGAAGGCATAGTGAAGAAAACAGAAGCTCGTTGCATATGCATATTGAAGATTGGAATCAAAAGTATCGAACATTGTCTCCTAAAAAGTTTTGAGTTTGTTACAGGCCGCTAGCAACACAAACTAAAGGGCAAGGATTGTAGCTAAACTTGCTGGTCTTCTCCTCCTATTACTCTTTGCATAGTTAATACTGATTTGAATAGGGTTTGATTGTTTATAATTAGACAATAGATTTTAGATACTTACTGGCAATGGATCTTCTGCTGCTGTGTACGGTAAAATTCATTCCTATCTAAAGATACATGAAAATTTTCATTGCTTGTCGATTCAAATTTGAGATTTTAAAGTTTCAAAATAAATCTCGGGTAATAAAAAAGAAGTTATGCTATTTGGATGATGTTATATATTATATTTAGTGTTTATTAACAAGGTTAAGATGTTAGTTTGGTGGTAAAGCACTGAGTTTTTCTCCCCCAAGATCCAAGTTTGATTCCCAACCCCTCCACATAGAGTTATTTTAACTCTTTACTTTGATTAAAACCAATTAGATGATGTCACGTGTTATCATTTGGTTAGTTAAAATTAATTGCCATGTGAAACAGCTGGCGCATTAACGGAGTAACGATCAGTTTAACGGTTCCGTTAGTCAAGGGGCTAATTTGTTTTAATGTGCAAACTCGAGAACCTAATTGAAAGCGTTTTTGCGCGATGAGCAACATTATTAATTGGGGTCAAACTCGGGTAAAAAATAAGCCCTTTAGCCTTTCTCTCTCTTTCTGTCTTTTCGACTCCTACTTTATCCTCTTCGATTTGATGTTCTGTAGTATCGTTTTTGGTTTGTTCGTGTGAGGTTTTCTTCAGCGACCACAGCTTAGTTTCTGTTGAGTATAGCTGGTCATGGAAATTAGGTTAACTAATCTTGTAAACTAACCTACACGTGGCTCTAGCTTACTTGAGAGTTTTTACATATACAATAAAATTCTCTATTCTCTTCAGTTTCTGTTTCTTTCTTTAGTTTTACATGGTATCATTCGCCAAGATTCTGGGGAATTAAAGCTTTTTTTCTTAAGGTTCTACAATGGCGCTGCGAAATTCTGGTGATCAAAGTCGTATAGCTGCAGATGGTGTTCAGGTTGAATTCTCCTCCAGAAGTGACAGGATGTTCACAAATAAGAAAGTGAATGTCGTACTGGACGAGTACAATTTTCTTCTGTAGAAGCAGCAGGTGTTTCTCACGGTTCGCAGTCATCGCCTAGAGAAGATGTTGACTGATGCGATGAAGAAGCCTTCGGAGACGGTTCTTGTTGATGGGGAGAAAGTTCCAAATGATGACTATGAAGAGTATGTTGCTCAGGACAGTGCCCTAGCCTCGTGGTTACTATCTACGATCAGTTCTCACTTACTTCCTCAGTTTGTGGGTGCTAAAACAACAGAGGAAGTATGGCGTACAGTTCTTTGCAAATAAATCCACTACGTCTGTTATAGGTTTGCATTCTAAACTCCGTTCTTTAAAAAAGGTGATGAAAGTATGAGAGTTTATCTTTCTCGTGTTAAAGAAGTGTGTCATGCATTAGCTTCTTGTGGTAGTCCTATTTCTCAAGTTGAGCAGATTGCTAGCATCTTGAGTGGCTTATCTAGAGATTATCAACCTTTCATGGCTGTTATAACTGCTGGTAAAGAGTCATTTTCTTTTGATAGTGTTTGTACGATCTTGATAGATGCAGAGACGTAATTATTGAATTTTGCTCAGTCAAAATTCTTACCAATCAGTGCAAATGTTGCTCAAGGGAGCATGGCTACTACAACATCTGGCTTGCTTGCTGAGACTTCGCAGAGAGGGTTTTCCACTCAACCATACAATGGAGGGAGAAATGGTAGACGGGGCAGAGGCCGTATCAGGTTGCAGTGCCAGTTATGTGGTAAGAATGGACATTTGGTTGATCGATGCTGGCAGAGATTTAATCAAAATTTCCCTGGGGTAACTGCTTCCAAGCGTGAACAGCTTAGAGGAGAGTCAAGTGTGGTCAATTATACTACATATGATGCCAACAATGTTGGTTGTGGATGCTGTGCTCGAGATTTGTCTGGTGATGTACAAGGTGCTGCTCCCCAGGCTCATGTTGCATCCACCAATCAAGAACAATGGGTGGTTGATTCTGGTGTAACCCATCATGTGACTCCAGATGCTTCTAATGTCATACATGGTGTTGAGTATAATGGTCCAGGTAAGCTGACTGTAGGTAAGGGTAGATCCTTAGATGTTAGAATGGTTGGGCAATATGCTTTATATACCTCATCTAGACCTTTGTTATTGCATAATCTTCTTCATGTACCCAGAATAACAAAGAATTTGCTCTCGGTGTCAAAGCTTGCTAGGAACAATCGAGTTTTCTTTGAATTTCATGCTGGGGATTGCTGTGTTCGAGATAAAGATACGGGCATGATCATCTTGCAAGGGAAGGAACATGAAGGACTGTATAGGTTTACTACTAGTGCTGTAGAAAATAATAGTATAAATTTTTATAAGAAAGTTAAGGTTAATTCTGTTATCACAACTAATCTTGGTTCTTATGAGCTATGGCATAGACGTCTTGGTCATCCAGCTCATGAAATATTAAGTTAAGTTTGAAAAACAACTGATGTAAAAATTTCGAAGCAAATGAATAACATTTGTGTAGCATGTCATATGGGAAAGAGCCATAGGCTACCATTTTCAGCCTCCAAAACTGTGTATAATTCTCCTTTTCAGCTTGTGTTTACTGATTTATGGGGGCCAGCACATGTTGTATCTAATGGGTTTAGATACTATGTTACCTTTGTAGATGCATACTCAAGGCATACCTGGCTGTACTTGTTGAGAGATAAGTCACAAGCATTGGATGCGTTTTAGTTGTTTAAACAACTGGTAAAAGTTCAGTTTGGATTACCTATTAAAGCAGTACAGAGTGACTGGGGTGGAGAGTATCGAAGTTTGTCTTCAGTATTACTCAGGGATGGTATTGTGCATAGGGTTGCATGTCCTCATACCTCACAACAGAATGGAGTGGTGGAGAGGAAACACAGGCATGTGATTAAGTTAGCCTTAGTTTTGCTGGCTTAGGCAAGTCTTCCTTTGAAATTTTGGGCATATGCAGTTACTTCAGCTATCTACTTGATTAATCGGTTGCCAACGAGAGTGTTGCATAATATCTCTCCATTTGAGAGACTGTTTGCCAAGATACCTGATTATAAGTGGCTGAAGGTGTTTGGGTGCAGGTGTTTTCCACTTCTAATACCCTTTCAAAAGCACAAGTTGGAGTTTCGATCTCAAGCCTGAACATTTCTTGGATATAGTCCTCAGCATAAGGGATATCAATGTCTTGCTGCAGATGGTAGGGTATTTGTTTCTCGAAGTGTGATTTTTGATGAAAACAGTTTTCCCTTTGCAGGTGCAATAAATTCAGATGACAAAGGCAGGTGCTGTTCAAAAGAGTCAATAGCCTTTCCTGTTATGACTCAAGTGCGTAAGGTTCAAATGGTTAGTAGCAAACAAGGCTCTATTGATGTTGCGCCACGTGGTGAATCAGAAGGGCATGATCAAGCTGATGTCAGTGGTAATGGTTTCAGCACGCATGAGCGGGTAGCTGATAGTTCTGATTCTTATGATTATACTGCAAGTAGCATGAGTCCAAGTATACACACTAAAGTTTGTGTTGAAGTAGCAGGTGATACTGTTAGTGATATGAGGTAAGATGGATCTGGTGTAGGTGTTAGTTCACATGAAATAATGACAAATGTTGGTGAGCAGCAGGCAACAGAAGCTACACAAGAAGAAACTTCCTTAGTGCTTGGGAACAAGCATCACATGATGACAAGAAGTAAGCATGGCATATTCAAGCCAAAGTTGTATATGGCTGCATGTAATGATGAAGTAGAACCAACGTGCGTTGGAGTCAGAAAATTGGAGGCAAGCAGTACAAGCTGAGATGGATGCGTTGCAAAAGAATGAGACTTGGACTCTAGTAAGTGTTCCTGAAGATAGGTCAATAGTAGGATGTAAGTGGTTGTTTAAATTGAAAAGAAATGCAGATGGCACTGTGCACAGATATAAAGCACGACTGGTGGCTCGAGGTTTTTCACAGATTCCTGGGCAAGATTTCCAGGACACATTCAGTCCTGTTGTTAGGTCGTCTACTTTGAATGTTGTATTATCAGTTGCTGTGACTAATAACTGGAAGTTAAGACAGGTAGAGGTTAACAATGCCTTTCTCAATGGTGATCTTAGTGAAGATGTGTTCATGCAACAACCTCCAGGGTTTGAACAGAAGGCAGCTGATGGTTCTTTCTTGGTCTGCAAGTTGAACAAGGCTCTTTATGGCCTTAGGCAAGCACCTCGCAATTGGCATGACAAACTGAAAAAGTTTTTGATTCTGATTGGGTTCAAAGAATCAAGGGCTGATGCATCATTGTTTGTCAGAAATAAAGAAGGAATGAGGACGTATATGCTGGTTTATGTGGATGACATAGTGGTTACAGGACAGTCAAATGAACATATCGAGGAAGTGGTACAGATGATTAATGCCAAGTTCTCGTTAAAAGATATGGGTGATCTCAATTACTTCTTAGGAAATGTGGTTATAAAAGAGAAAGAGATGCTTATCTTGAGTCAAAGAAAGTATATATCAGAATTGTTAGCTAGAGTCAACACGAAGGATGCAAGCTCGAGTCCCACTCCAATGGTCATTTCATCCAAGTTAGCTAAAGAAGTAGGAAGTGAGCTGTCTGACCCCCATGAGTATAGGAGCATTGTGGGAGCACTTCTATATGCATGTCACACAAGGCCTGATATAGCATTTAGTGTGAACAAGGTGGCACAATTCATGCATGCCCCATGTGAAATACATCTTGTAGCAGTAAAAACAATCTTGAGGTATTTAACTGGTACGATTGACTATGGATTAGTGTTTGCTCCAGCTATGAATGGGTTGAAGATCACTGCATTTGCTAATGCAGATTGGGGAGGAAGTCTTGATGATCGCAGGTCAATCTCAGGATACTGTGTGTATGTGGGTAATAGTATGGTGACATGGTATTCTAAGAAACAGAAAGCAGTATCCAGGTCAACTATAGAAGCTGAATATAGAAGTGTTGCTGATGCAGCATCTGAGGTGACGTGGGTTAGGGCTTTGCTTACTGATATGGGAATTGAGCAGAAAGAAGTTCCAGTTATCTGGTGTGATAACACTAGTGCAGTTACATTAAGTGCCAATCCAGTGTATCATTCACAGTCCAAACATGTAGATTTAGATGTTCATTTTGTGCGTGAAAAGGTCTCAACAGGTCAGGTACATGTAAACTATGTTCCAGCTGATCATCTTGTGTGTGATCCTGTATGTGCTCTTGTTCTTTAATGAAACCGACTTTGTTCGAAAAAAAGTAACAAGAGGAGACATGGGGATTTGAGGACAATGACTGAAAACCATAATAAATAACTACCGGAGAAAGTATATAGGGTTCATAAATAAATGTAAGAATTACAATATTAGTAAGGAAAACTAGTATAATTCTAAATTTCATTCATTTATTTTATAAAATTTTTTAAAAGTTAGTCCTTCTAATTTGTTGGGAATTACTTATGATACTTGGGGATGGCAGAAGCACCGTTGGTTTCTACATTCTACCCGCAAGTTGTGTATAGGGATAGTGAACTCGGGTTCGGGTGGTAATTCGTGCCGATGAAAGGTGTAACCTTTCCAAATAATGTGCTGCGACGAGCTGGGGCAGTAAATAAATAAATACATTGTCATAAACATATAAATAAATACTAACATAATAAAATACTAATATGACATAAATAAAATGTTAATCTAAAATATACATACATAACTATTGAAATAAAATACTAATCTAAAACATGCATACATAAATATTAATCTAACTCATAAATAAAAACAAATCTAACATAAATAAAATATAAAACATAAATTTAAAACATAATAAATACTAATCTAAAACATGAATAAACATACAAACTAAAAACACAATTTTAAATTAACTACTACTTCATTAAATCATAAAAATTACAACATAAATAAAAAAGAAAGAAAATATACCTAACTAGGAGTTCGGATGACGAACCCCGACTGAACCGCACCGAGATCTACCACGACCTCTCCAAAAAATTAACTAGATCGGATCTAAAATAGGACCCCGATCAACCGGTTAGGACCGAGGATACTACCCGGTCCTTGGCTAGCCGAGAGCACTGCTCTCTTTATGGCAAGCCACTGCTGATTCATTGCTTCATTCCCCTCCAATTGAATGCCTATTTATAGGCAATGTAAGGGGTGAGGTGGGTGACGTGGAGCCTTGTGCTCCACTACTATCTTTTTTATTATTTTTTGTTTTTTATTTATTTTTTTATTTATTATATTTTTTAGTTTTTTTAAGATTAATAATATTACTATTACAATAATACTAAAAGTACTAAAACTCGGACAAAAATGAGTGATTACAAGTACTTGACTCAAAAAGCTCGCGAGCTACTCAAAAATATAATATACTAATTTTTTTAAAATTAAAGTGAACTAAAATATATGTAGTTGGATAATAATAATAATAATAATAATAATAATAATAATTATATTTTGATAGACAAGTTTGTGTAAAAAAATATTACACAGTTATTTTTTAAAATCTAAATTCTTAAACCTAAAACCCTAAACATAAGTCATAAACCCTAAACTCTAAAACATAAATCCTAAATTAACAAGTCTATATAAACTAAAGTCTACATAGCTTGTGTATTAAAATTTTATCCTAATAGGATTGTAAATAACACGAACAAATCACGAGCTACTCGAGTTCGACTTGGTCAAAGCTCGGCCAACACTCGGCTCGATTGGACTCAGCTTGAACTCGAACTTGACTCAAATTTTTAACAAGCTGAGTCGAGCTGAGCACAACTCATGCTTGTTAAGAACTACTCGAGCTCGAATTCGACTCAAATTCTTAACAAGTTGAGTCGAACTCAGCTGTAGCCTGTTGACTTACTGGTTAAGTAGAACATTAAAACCCAGTTAACAGAACAAACAGAAATGAAAAAGAACCCAACTTCTTTTCGAAGAAGAATTTGCTTATGAGATTCAACAGAGCACTTAACCTATCATTAATCATAAAATCTTCTAAAAGAGCTCTAAGATCAGAGGAAGGCTTCTCCATCGTGAAACAATCGGAACCTAATTATTAAGAACTTATATGAGAATCGATTAGAGTCATGGGCAATGGGCGGGGCCACATGTAACCAAATTTTTTTGAAAATTTATTTATTTTGTATAATTTGTATATAAAAATAAAAAAATATATAAATAACACATCTTTTTTAAATAAAATAAAATATCTTTATAAATAATTAGCTCTCTTTAAATACCGTTAAAAATATGACACTCTTAAAAAAAAATTGTCTCTACTCCTGGTTAGAGTCAGAAAGCAACAACGCTCGACAAAAGAGCAAACAAGCAGGGAAATGAAGATCCCTCATCATTATAAGACCTCATGACAAAGAAAAAACTTTTAATAAGATCATATTTTTTAAGAATTTCAATCCAAATCATTTTTGAATATTCACAGTTAATAAATAATTGTTTTTTTTTTCTATCTTCATTCTGACACAATAAATTTATCTGCAACACTCTCAACGCTTAATCCATGTAGGAAGAAACAAAAGATTGCATTTGCAGAATCATAATTGTTTAAAAAATAAACCATGTGAAAATTTGATCTTATTGGATTTTTTTTATTAGTACACGGACTAAATTACTCTTATTATAAAAGAATTAATTTAAACTGGTTGCATGGAGGGTTAAACCTGGAAGAGGGGAGATACTCCAAATTGGGGTAGACAGTGGCACTAATGCTGAGCTAACTATTGCGGGCTTGCGGCTGAGGCCATTATTGACACTGTTATCGGTAGCATTGCTGATGTTGAGCTAGTTGCAAAAGCTGAGGCCATTAGTGATTCTGTTACAGGAGTTACTAATGTTGAGCTAGCCACTGGTGCTGAGGCCATTAGTAATCCTGTTGCAGATGTTGCTAATGTAGAGCTAGTTGTTGCAGCTGAGGCCATTGATGACCCTACTCTTGATTTAGTTACTGATGAGGCTATAGTAGGGGTTAAATCTGAGGAAAGGGACATGATAAAGATTAAGCCTGGAAAACTGTTAGTGTTCTGGTTGGGAATGTTACTGTCTCTACTCATGTATTAGTGGAAGATTTTTCACCTCTACAGAGCTCTGAAAAGCAAAAAAGGAAAAAAGAATGCAAAAAGGAAATCTGTAAATTTTGTCAGCTCAAAGAACAAGTTTGAGCTCTGAATAATGTGGACTCTGAAATTTTTGAAGAGCCTAGAAAGCCAAAAACTGCTTCTCTTAGTGTTGCCACACTTTTGCAGGAAATAAAGGTTGAAAAAGTAAAGGTTAAGGTGTCAGAGGCTAGTTGCCCAGTGGGGGGAGCTCCTACCTCTCAATGATTGCTGTCTTTTGGAATGTAAGAGGGTTTAACCACCCTCAGAAACAAAGAAAGGTTTTACAGCGTATGAAAAAGCTGCATGTGGATGTCCTGTGTTTAATCGAAATTAGAGTGAGGAAAGTGAAGTTTTCTGAGCTCTTTACTCCTTACTCTGAATCCTAGAGGTGTTTTAACAATTATAACTCTATTGATTTGGGGAAATTTGGGTTTTGTATAAGAGAAATCTGTATTTTTTTTTGTGTTTTCTGGAACTCAAGTAGTTATAGTCCAGGAAAAGCTTGATGAGAAAATGATGATGATTTCAGCTGTCTATGGAAGCAATGACAACATTTTTAGAAGAGAACTGTGACAGCAGCTTATGCATGTGGAATCTCTAGTTGGGTCCCTTCCTTGAATTGTGGGAGGTAATTTTAATGTGATTACCCATGCTTCAGAAGGTTCTAATTTTGGCACTGTAGGGCTTCATATTTCTCCCAACATGGAGGAGTTTCAGAGCTGTTTTAATGATGTAGGACTAACTGACCACCCTTATACTGGACCTGTCTTTACCTGGTCAAATAAGCAAGAAAGAAGTTTCTTAGCAAAGAAGCTTGACAGGGTGCTTACCAATTCACAATGGCATATCAGTTTACCCCACTCTTGTGTGAAATTTTAGGCCCCTGGGGTATCTGATCACAGTCCTGCAGTGGTGAGCTTTAAGGTGAAAGCTACTATACATAAGCCAAAACTTTTTAAATTCTTCAATTTCTGGACTCAACATCCAAATTTCGGGAGAATTATTGCTGACTCTTGGTATGAGCCAGTTACTGGGAATCCTCTTCGAGTCCTGTTTACAAAATTGAAGAGATTGAAGCCTTGTCTGAGAAATTTGAATCAAATTCACTATGCTGATATTTTAAAGAAAGTAGAGGAGAATAGACAGTAGTTGGAGGCTCTACAGCTCTTAAATTTAGTACTGCCAGTACAAATGGATACTGTTGCAGCTGAGAAACAAGCTCTGATTGAACTTACTGATCTGGAGAAGGCTGAGGCACAATATTATAAAAAGTTAAAATCAGTTGATTGCAGGAGGGTGATCAGGGGATTAAATTCTTTCACTCTGCAGTTGCTGCAAAGAAGAAGAGAAATGCTATACACTTCCTACAAGATGACATAGGGGATAGGGTTAATACTTTTGAGGGGATGTCTGATATACTTGTCTAATTTTTTACTAAACAAATTAGAACTGCTGATGAGAAGGTGAAGAGTTGTACTGTTGATGATTTGAGGAACTTGCTGCAAGTTTCTATCCCTGCTGATGCCTAGGACACATTGATAAGGGAGGTCACTAATGAGAAAATTAAGGCTACAATTTTTAACCAAGGAAAAGATAAAACACCTAGACCAGATGACTTTACATTCTGATTTTTTAAGAAAGCTTGAAGCACTGTGGGTGCTGACTTTATTGTTGTTGTGAGGTATTTCTTTACCTCATTTACCCTTCTGCCAGTTTTAATGCTACTATTGTTATTTTAGTGCCAAAAATACCAAATGCATGTCGGGCAAAAGATTTTAGGCTTTATTGGTTCAATATTTTCTTTTGGAAAAAAATCGGATAACTACCCATTTAAAGTATATTTGAAAAAATACCTCTTTTTGCACACATAAGAACGATTCGCGTTCTGCACAACGCAAGTTCAATATACGCGTTTAACGAAACGCGTATTCTGTCCAATGTGGCATGTCTTATCCATTAACTTTATTTTAAAATAGTATAAAATGATTCCATGTTTGGTAGAATGCAAATTCAACGAGATAAATCGTCCTGTATTTATCGCAGTCAAACGAAACGGTTGAAAATTAATTACCACGTTAAAATTGATAATTTTGCATTGTACGAAATGTGTATTCTGCAAATTCAGAGTCTGACAGAAAGAAGAATTCGCGTTCTACAAAACACGTATTTCTATATATTTAGTGAATTAGCGTATGACACAATGTGAATTCAATTAAACACGCATTTGAACCGACGCAGGTTCGTGTATAAATATCCCCTACCCCACTCAAAAATCACACCGAAACAAAAAAAAAAAATTCTCTCAATCCATTCCTATAATATTTCATATTCGTTATAATGGAGGGCTCCCTGATAAGGTTGGATCATAAAGCGTCTTCGATTTTTTGCGAAAAAATGTAAGCTTTATTTATTTATTTATTTATTTATTTTAAATTTAATTTTTTAATTTTGGTTTAGTTAAATTTAAAAAATTACTGTAGTTTTGATAAACACGTCTTTGCCCAAAAAATTAAATTAAACATGCCTACCGACACTTGTTTTGATGTTACTCAATGAACAAAAATAAGGTTATATAGCATTTTTAACGCAAATTTCTAGCAACATTCGGATACCTTATACTAGATTATTTTTACACCATTTTACAAAGATAAATTCATAGTTCGACGTCAATGTTCAATAAAAAGAAAAATTATCCCCCAACACAGTGCAAATTCACCTGAAACATGCCTACCGACACTTGTTTTGATGTTACTCAATGCAGAAAAACAAGGCTATATAGCGTTTTTGACGCACTTTTTAGCAACGTTTCAATACCTTATACTGGATTATTTTTACATCGTTTTATAGAGATGAATCCATAGTACGACGTCAATGTTCAATAAGAAGAAAAATTATCCCCCTACACAGTGCAAATTCACCTAAAACATGTCTATCGACACTTGTTTTGATGTTACTCAATGCACAAAAACAAGGCTATATAGCGTTTTTAATGCACTTTTTACCAACGTTCCAATACCTTATATTGTATTATTTTTACACCATTTTACAGATATGAATCCATAGTAAGACGCCGATGTTCAATAACAAGAAAAATTATCACCCAACACAGTGCAAATTCACCTACAACATGCCTATCAATCCATGCATATTCAACAATTAAAATAAACGATATCTTGTCATTTCGAATTTATCGTTTCCATTATGTTAATCAATTAAAATAAACGATTTCCTTAAGAAAATTATTTCGTTGAACGCGAATTCACAATTCGCGTTGTGCGAACCCTATTATGTGTGCTTATTTTTCCAAATGTAGTTCAAAGGGGGGTGGTTATTAGATTTTTTTCCCAAAAGGGAATATTGAGACAATAATGCCAAGATTTTAGACCAATTTTATGCTGCTCTGTGATATATAA
This sequence comes from Hibiscus mutabilis, assembly GCA_019671005.1. Lineage (NCBI taxonomy): Eukaryota > Viridiplantae > Streptophyta > Magnoliopsida > Malvales > Malvaceae > Hibiscus > Hibiscus mutabilis. The sequence continues at coordinate 3,332,489 of CM033740.1, forward strand.
AATAGTAACAAAGATTTTAGTTGATAGATTGAATGTTTGTCTGCCCAATTTAATCTTTAAGAATCAGCCTACTTTCATTAAGAGTAGGAGTATAGTATACAATACTTTACTTGCACAGAAACTAGTTAAGGGATATGGAAAAAAATTACTTTCCCTAGATGTGCTTTGAAAGTGGATCTACAGAAGACCTTTGATTTCTTAAATTAGGATTTCTTGCTTAAGACACTACAAGCTATTGGCTTACCGAAAAAATTTAGAAACTGAATAAAGTTGTGTTTCACAAGCAGCAGATTCTTTATTACTTTAAATGATAATTTAGGGGGATTCTTCAAGGGAAGGGAAGGAGAGGGATTAGACAGGGGGATTCCCTTTCTCCTTACCTATTTGTGATTGTCATGAATGTCTTATCCTATCTTCTTGATATAGCTGTCATGAATGGGATATTTTAATTTCACCCAAAGTGTAAGAGGGGGAAGATTATTCATCTGTATTTTATAGATTATTTACTCATTTTCTGCAAGGGTAATCTGAATTCTCTTCTAGAAGTGCAGTGTGTATTGGAAAAATACTATGAGATCTCTGGATTGAAGCTTAATGTTGCAAAGTCAGTTTTTTGTTGCATAAGTATCTCTAGAGCAGCAAGTATGGGATCCCTGACTGGTTTCAAGATTGGTACATTACCTGTGAGATATTTTGTTTTTTTTTTTTACAAGAAGATTGACAGAAAAGGACTATATTGTTATAATTGAAAAGGTGAAAAATAGATTAGGCAGTGGTCTAGTAAGTTGCTTAGCTATGCTGGTATATTACAGTTAATCAATGCTGTGGTCTTCAGTATAGTGAATTTTTGGTGTAGGCATATTATTTTGCCTAAACAAGTGATTCAAAAAATAGAACAATTTTGAGGTTTTTCTGGAAGGAAAAGGATGAGGCAGCTTCAAGTGCCCGTGTGGGATGAAAGATCATTTGCAAGCCAAAAAGTGAAGAGAGACTTGGTGTTAAGAATCTTTATACATAGAACAGAGCTTGTATGATTCAGTTGTGTTAGGAATTTGGTATGCGGCAAAATAACCAAAGCGATAACGACATAGACCAAGACATGCACAGAGACAAGATTTAACGTGGTTCAGCATAGCCTACCTCCACGGACGAGAGAAACGAACAATGCACTAATAACGTAGAGAACCCAAAAAGTACAAATACATGATAACCCATGTAATCCCAAAACCCAGTGTACAAATCCCATGACCCGGTGGAACCAAAACACTCTTCCCAACATCCCTACAATACCCATTTCTACAACGTAGGCAAAATAGTTGTAGAGAACCTAAAAGTGGTTACATCTCTCCAGACTAATTCTCCTAATCTCTCTTTCTCTTGTTCTCTCATAATTCAAAATGTTAAACCTAACTCAAATACTTGGTCACCAAGAAACCTTATTCGACAAGATCTCTACCTAAAATAGATTTTTACTCATTAAAGTAAATTCTAATTACCAAGTAATCTTCAACCACTAGAATTAAAGTAAAACTCAACTTAATTACCAATTAGAATTTGAGTCAAAATATAATAAATCTCTCCCTTGACACAAATTCTATTCGAGCATTAGTCTTTAAGTCTTCAACAACTTCAATTTTTACGTAAGCCAAATATCCGTTGAAGCACCGCCGCCAAGTCTTCAACAACTTCAATTCTTACGTAGTATCCGTTGAAGCACCGTTGAATTTTGAGAATTACCCCTGCAACTGAAAGCTCGTTGCAGCAATACTCCTCTGGCATGTTTCCAACATTGCACCGCAAAATCCGCAGCAAAAATTTCTCCACAATCTCGCAGCTCGAACCATAGCTCATGATACCATTTGTTAGGAATTTGGTATGTGGCAAAATAACCAAAGCGATAACGACATAGACCAAGACATGCACATGAGACAAGATTTAACGTGGTTCAGCATAGCCTACCTCCACGGACTAGAGAAATCAATCCACTATCAACGTAAAGAACCCGAAGAGTACAAATACATGATAACCCATGTAATCCCAAAACTCGGTGTACAAATCCCATGACCCGGTGGAACCAAAACACTCTTCCCAACATCCCTACAATACCCATGTCTACAACGTAGGCACAATAGTTGTAGAAAACCTAAAAGTGGTTACATCTCTCTAGAGTAATTCTCCCTCTCTCTCATTCTCGTGTTCTCTCTTAATTCAAAAGGTTAAACCTAGTCTATATTTATAGACCCAAATACTTGGTCACCAAGAAACCTTATTCAATAAGATCTCTACCTAAAATAGATATTTACTCATTAAAGTAAATCCTAATTACCAAATAATCTTCAACCACTAAAATTACAATAAAACACAATTTAATTACCAATTAGAATTTGAGTCAAAATATAACAAGTTGGTTGTAAGCTTATTGTTTGATGAGAGGTCCCTGTGGGTAGCCTGGTTTAAAATGTATACATTCAAAAGAAGGGATTATTGCTCTGTGGACAGCAAGACTCACTTTAGTTGGTGCCTTCGAAAACTGTTGAAGTTGAGACCTGTGGTGCAGGACTTACTTCCCATTGAAACATCTAGTGTAAAGAATATATAGAATGAAATCAGAGGGGCTGAGTCTAAAGTGGCATGGCACAAACTTGTATGATATGGATTACACATTCTAAAGCATTTCGTGATAGTATGGATGACTATCTTAGACCGTTTGTCCACTCTTGACAGATTACAGCGTATATGAATGAATGTGAAAACACATTATTTGCTGTGTGACAATGGACATGAGTCCAGAAACCATTTGTTTGCAGCTTGCCATTATTCAGGCCAGGTCTGGCTTGTCATTCTTGATCTCTGTGGACTTAGAAGGGGTTGCTGGATTGGGATAGTGAGCTAATATGGCTCTACTTTCATTTGAAGGGAAAATCTTTGATTGAGTTTATACTCAAGCTCGCATACGTATATCACATATGAAAAAAAAAGAACCTTAGAAAATTTAGAAATACACATAGGAACTGTACTAGTTTACTTGAATGTACAAAGAAAACGATGTATATAAAAGTACAGAGCAAAAATGTATACATGAATGACGTAAATAGGCATATTTGTGCAGCTTAAAAAATTCCTTAAGGGAATGTCTGTCTAAGTGCATGCATAGATCCTTTGTTGCTTTCTTGGATAATAAAACACAACTTATCAAAAACAATAATAATTTAAACTGGTTTCTATAATAGAGGGATCTTCTAGGTATTTTCACCAAAACTTTGCGTTTAATCAGATCCAACACTCACCAACTCACCACACTCACTCCTATGAATTTCACCCGTTAGATTAATTCTTTCAACGTAAACCGTCGGATACAAAAGCCAGTTCCAATCTCACCATTCAATAAAAACACACAAAAAGGAAAAATAAATTGAAATTTCAAAACTTCGCGAGAGAGAGGGAGAGAACCGAACAAGATGAAGAAGAAGCAACAAAAAAAATTCAACTTTTGAAATTTCTCTTTTTTCTTTGTTTGTTTTTCAATATCAGATGCTTGAAAAAAAGCTCTAGTTTTTCTCCTTATCTCTCCCTCTCTCTCTATGCGTCGATCGGAATCAAAATCTTCTTTGTTTATTGGAACTTCGTGGTGGAAATCTCGAGCTTGGAGGAATTCTGGTTTTCTCTTTTGGAATTTTAGGTCTTGGAGATTGTGGATCTAAAAAGTGGCTGAATTCGCGTTTCTTTGAGGCGATTTGTGAGATTATTCGGTTGATTTTCAGCTGTGGCTGACAGGAGGATTGAGAAAAAGATTCGAATTCGAATTTGATTTTTTTGAAATTTGAAGGAGTTGGAATTAGATGGGGGAAGGAGAAGGAGGTGAGTTCCCGCCAAAAAAGGTGCAATCAGATACCGAAGGGATTCCGGCGAAGAAGCTTGCAAGGCAGCTGGATTTCACGGCCGGTTTTGGCGGGGTTTCTTCCGGTGGTGTAGTTTTGCCGGAACACCCGCAATCGACACAAGAAATGTGTGTGGTTACTCCTTCGTCTGTGGCGGCTGCTACAGTTACTCTGCGGCAGCAGCAACAGATAATGCCACCGCAGATGGTGGCAACCTCCCCTGTGTCTGCTGTGCAACCTCCTCCTTTTACTACAGCATCGTCGAGGGTTCTGTAAGTTTTCGCAATCAAAATTTGTGATTTTTTTTCTTTCCTTTACTGTTATATTTTGGATCAATTTAGTTCTTTTAATGAAATTAACTCCCTTTTCTATATTTATTTTCCTTTTTTGAGAATGTAATGATAAGGAAGTCTCGGTTACGGTCTTCCCTCACATTTTATTTTCACATGCTTCAAAATTAGCTCTTTAATTTCAGTTATCTTTTGAATCAAACTCTGGTAGATTTTTTATTTTTTAAATGTCATTGTTTTAATGAAAGTTGGTTACCTGTAATCAAACTATTCTTTTTCATATTTCTTGCTTGCTTCAGAAAGCCGGAATCCCCAAAAGTAAAACCAAGAGCAACTGAACTTAAAGATGGTACTCCAAAGAAGCAGAAGCAGTGCAACTGTAAACATTCTCGGTGTCTCAAACTGTAAGTACATCGACTAATATACTCGTTCGGGTTGAACGAGTTCTTCCATAATTTTGTGCGGCTTTGTGGATATCTATGCAGCTAAAGAGGCTTTAGTTAGCTAGAAATGTTTAGGTTTGGACCATATAGTCTTCTGATCATAATCTTCAAAATGTTCTTTGTGCCTATTATTTTGTGCTACTTTAAGAATCTCGCAAATATGACAGTTTCAAATCCATCTATTTGATCTTTTCCTCTTTCAGTTCTTTTACAAAATGAAGTATCAAATTAGTTTTGAGAGCATAGAAATGCTTGCGAAGATGAGTTGGATATAGTAATAAACATTGCCATAAATAGGGGAGTTCAGTATTTCGTATGTGGTGTAGCGTTACATATGTCTATGTTTTATGGAAAGAATACTACAACCGCAACAATCAAGTAAATACCCTTTTTAAACTTCGTATCAATATTAATGTTATATTTCTTCAGGCTGATAAGTTGTACTTCCTAGCTTATAAGTTTGTTCCTTTCAGTTTAGGTTGGTTTGCCTCAAGCATTCTCAAAACGCAAATAGTGCAAGATGTAGGAATATTATAATCTGAACTAATTGCTGATATAGGAGGAACGTCCGTTTGATTTTAAAAAATACACTTCATTCTCTGTCCAATTGTGCCTTGCTTCAGTAACAGATGGTTCTGCTGAAAGGCTAGCCTTCCCTTCTACTTACATTGACCCTCTTTACTATATGCATCTAAATCTATTAGCTCTATGAAAAATGTATAGATGCTTTCAACACATTGATTAGATTCAGAGTTCATGTATGTTCTATATGTTAAGAACTGTGCATGAGAGGAAATAGATGGAAATAGGGTTGAGTTATGACTTTTATAGGTAGCATCTAGGCAGCTTGCCGGGGCATTTAAGATGGTACTATTTGTTTTCAATTATTCCGTTTATTGTGTATGATTTTTCTGTAAATACAGGTAATTAAGCCATTATTTATGCAAATCATAATCCGCATGTTTGATGGTATATGATATAGAAAGTTAATAATCTACCACGTTGATCAGGTACTGTGAGTGCTTTGCATCTGGGGTATACTGTGATGGGTGCAACTGTGTTAATTGTTATAACAATGTTGAGAATGAAGCTGCAAGGAGAGATGCTGTTGAAGCAACTTTGGAGCGTAATCCAAATGCATTCAGGCCAAAAATTGCTAGCAGCCCACATGGTGCACGGGATAGCAGGGTATGCTGGCCATTTTTTCATTTAACTTACAAAATATAAACTTACCCTTTTGCACAGTATTGATTCAGAAAAAGCCAAAAAGTCATATTTTTATATTTATTTTTTACTATTGGGATGCAAATTTTCATAGTGCTTCATTTACATCTCTAGCTAGGGCCAGATTTTTGTTGCCTTGACTCATTGACGGGCCTTCTGGAATAGTTAGAATGATATTCTTCTGTTGGTCGTGTAGCCTCACTTTTAATTGCAGCACATAGATTATATCTTCTTTCCTTAAGTCTATGTGGTTAGACTCTTAGAAAGTCATTTTATGAAAAAAAAGGCCTGGGCAGAGTATTTGATAGCAAAATAGAAAATTCAATGTATAGCACGAATGCCTTTTGATTTTGATAGAGCCTGCTGCCATTGACATTTTCATATGGACTAGTTTTGAAATGTTTTTAGGAAGATGCTGGGGAGGTTTTAATAGTGGGAAAGCACAACAAAGGATGCCACTGTAAGAAATCTGGGTGCCTTAAAAAGTACTGTGAATGTTTCCAAGCCAACATTCTCTGCTCTGAAAACTGCAAATGCATGGACTGCAAAAATTTTGAGGGAAGTGAAGAGAGACAGGCTCTATTTCATGGTGACCACGGCAACAATATGGCATATATTCAGCAGGCAGCAAATGCTGCCATAACTGGAGCTATTGGTTCCTCTGGTTTTGCACCCATTCAAGTATCTAAGAAGAGAAAAGTCCAGGAACTGTTCTTGGGGTCAACTGCCAAGGAGCCATCTGTTCACAGGCTTGGACACTTTCCGCAGGTAAACATTGTCCACGTGTATTTATTGACATTTGTCTTTGGAGAAACTTTCTGAATCATATTTCAGTTACACTTACCTTGAATCTAGCTAATCTTTTTTGTTCTAATTAGGAACCAGTGTTTGCTCAAATTTTTTATTCTCATTCTTCTGCCGCTGCTTGATATTTGATTAGTTTACCATAGAAGCTTTCTCATTCTCATAATTACTTTCAGTTTCTGCTTCTAGAACTTACATTTTTACCTTTTTTTCAGGCAACTCATATCAGAGCTTCTTCACCCTCCTCTTCTGTGCCAGTTTCCAGTTCAGCTACAACTGCTGCAGTAGGCACGTCAAAATTCACATATAGGTAAATGGAGTGCGAGTGTCTTGATGAAAAGATATCTGTTTTGCTTGTTCAGGAAACTAATTTATGCATTTTCGTGGAAGGTCTCTGTTAGCGGACATCATTCAGAAGCAGGACTTGAAGGAGCTTTGTTCTGTTTTGGTAGTTCTATCTGGAGAAGCTGCAAAGACACTTGCAGGTAAATGGGAATACATGCAAAACAATTTAAATCTCTATTCTAAACATATAGTGTCTAATTCATGACATACTTATTATTTTAGTTCTTAATTCAAACAAATTTGCATAATGGTATTTATTTGAAAACAGTGTGAAGGTTATCATGAAAGATTATCAACTTATGTTTGCTTTGCAGTTATATTCATCTCTAATTTCTGTAAACCAATGGTTTTTCAAAAACAAAATTGCATAATGCTGTTTATTTGCAAAGATTTGTAGCATTACCCCTTTCTTATTTTCCTTTGTAATGAATTAAGTGCTACAACTTTTGTTTTGTCAAAAAAAGATTTAACATCATAATTTATAATTTTAGACCCTCTTTGTCAACAAAAATGTTTTGAACTGTTTTGAATATTGATATTGATTTTTTTCTGAAATAATTTCTTTTATTTTGGACCATTCTTGTCCTGGTGAAGTACTCGTAAGAAATAATCGTTGGACACTTGATGCCACTAAACGAATCCCATTTTTGTTAGTTTTGAATTTGCTTTAACAACCAACTTTTTAGTCAGTTAATAGATTTTAATCAATGTGCCTATTTTCATCTAATGGGTCTTCCCTTAATTTCTTTATGCATTCAGAATCAGATCAGAGAAGTATGACTGAAAAGCGGGCTGAATATCAGACTGAAACCTCCCTTGCGTCATCCACTCAAGACAGGCTGCAAAGCCACAAAGATTCTGTTGCTGAGAAAACCATGGCTGATGATTGTTCAAGTGCAAACCAGGCTGATAAAGCTGGCTGTGAGAATTCCAGCTCAGATGGTGCTGATATGCCAAAGCAAAGGCCTATGTCTCCAGGAACTTTGGCATTGATGTGTGATGAAGAAGATACAATGTTCGTGGAAGCTCCCTCTAATGGAATCACGGGCCATGGCTGCAGCACTTCTTCACAAATGACAGAGATTTATGCAGAACAGGAAAGAATTGTTTTGACAAAGTTCCGGGATTGTCTCAATAGGCTTATCACTTTCGGAGAAATAAAGGGCAAGTTCCCCTCTCCTTTCACTGAAAATTTGATTCATGTCTAATTATACTTTGCGCATCAAAAGGGGATATGAAAATGAATAAATTCCATAGCCTGGAATTTTTCAATTCATATATATCATCTATTTTCTGGTGTTTTATCTTTTTGTCACGCATGAGCTATTGGGAATTGACAATGCTGCTCTATTTCAATTACAGAAACACAATGTTCATCATTAGCTAGAACAGAGATAGGTAGTCAAAGAAGCCTCAGTAATGGAACTGAAATTGTCAGAAACGAGACCGGAAATCGACAAGGATCCTTTACCAATGGAGTTCCGAAAAATGTTAGTCCACCTACAGTAAAGACATCTCAGACGGATGCTGTGGTAGTTGCCAGTGGTAACAATGATCTTCAACGGTCTCCATCCCTTCCTGAAAATGAGGTTGCTAAATCGAAAAACGGAAAGCAGATGTAAAGATCTAAAATGCTGACAATTGGTATGATACTTATCTTCACTATTCCACCTTCAGATTCGAAGCAATGGCAAGGTGATTGTGGGTTTCATTCTTGGAACTAACCTGTGCTCTGATTAATTTCACCATTATCTATAAATTTATCGGTTCTCCGCCTCAACCATAGCTTCAGCTTATAACAGTATAAACTGCATGGTACCGTATACATAGCGTTCCTATAGCTGTCAATAGCTTCTATCCATAGATGCTAGGAGTTTCATTAATCTATTCCTATTTTTAGAAAAAAAACGGAGAACGGTTTTTACAATTCTTCATGGAGTATGTAGCTTAGAGTCCTTTCCAAGAGAAAAAGTTGATCAATGGTTATTCGGTGAATCTTGATAAAAAAAACACCTGTTGGAATTATTTCTTGCATCAACCATTAATGTATTTTCTTTTTCCTTTTCTTTTTATTATTTTTTACGAGGTCGTAGTTTAAGAATAAGGAAAGGGTTTCGATATTCGGATTTAAATCCAAACCCGTTGGATGCTAGTTCTTTTTAAGAATGTTACATGAACCAACTAAGATAGACCTGAGTTCATGTGCCTCACTGTTTGTATGTACATTGTTCTTCAGAAATGAAAAACTTCTCTCTTTTTTATTACTATGGCTGCATGGTCTTTATTATCGGATTGGTTTGGTTTGGTTTGTGTCTCTACTTTCATACATAGTTTTGAAGGTGAAAGAGGGCTAAATGAAGTACAAACTAGAGACTTATTGGTACAACAATAAAAGTATAGGGGCTAATTTAACAATATTAAACTAGTTTGAGGGCCTTTTTTCTAGTTTAGCCTATTAAATAACACGATCAAACTTTCGAGCCATCAAGATAGATTTCTGGTACATGAGCTATCTTGGGCCAGTTTTCTCCTATTACCATTTTACATCTGCCTAGCAAAATAGAACAGTGTCCTATCTTCAATGTTTGCAGGGAACTGAGCTGACTCAACCCCTCTGGCAAAGATGATAAATTGGGACATCTCAATAGCTCAAGCTTTCGAAGTGATTTACAGTCTTCAAACCAGTCGGGCAAGGTTGTGAAATTGGGACAATCATCGATGTATAAATACTGCAGGGAGCTTGCGGACCAGCGAAGCCATTGAGGCAATGCCACCAACTGCTGTAATTCTCCGAGCAGCAATGAGAGGAGTCTCAACGTGCAGTCTTCGTTGTCTTGTTCGTCATCTAGATTAAGCTTTCCACAATCACCGATCACTAGAGTGTCTAATGCAGTTGGGTATTTGATACTTGGAGTCAAGGAGGTGAGACTTGGACAAGAAGCAAGCACCAATGTTTGGAGGGCTGAATAGCATCGTATGCCTTCGAACAAATGTTTCTGATTGTGGCACTCGAAAAGCGATAGGAAGCGAAGAGATGTTAGGCATTCCATTCCGTTCTCCGGAAGAACAGATTGCTCCGTGGTTATCTCTAGAAATCGAAGGTTGATCAAGCTCCCTATACCTTGAGGAGTCTCTTCGAGTTGACTACAATCTTCGAGTCTCAAAGTCTGCAGATTATGAAGGCTGCAAATCGATTCGGGGAGTTTCTTGATTCTCTTATTCCTAAGAAGATCGAAATACCTCAGATGCTTCAACGTTCCGAATGAGCTCGGCAGCACTTCTAAACACGAGTCACGCAGATTAAGTACCCGAAGATACTTGAACCTCAAGATGCTTAAACTAATAAAAGATTCACCGGAAGGTGCAAACCCTTTGACGGGGAAGAACATCGTACGCACCCTGTTGGATTGAAGTAAACATTTCGGAATTTCATGGGAAAGACAGCTGGTGTCAGGGAACGACAAATGCCGAACCTTTTGAGGAACATGTTCGGCGAGGGAGTTTATGGTGTAACACTCGTTTTGTGCCACGGATAGTGAAAGATCATGGATGAGATCATGCATTTTACAAGTGAAAAAGAACTTGTGATCCTCGACGACTTGTAAAAACGATACCGAGCATAATTCCTTCATGTACTGTCGGCCCGATGTCTTCTAACTCTTTATTTTCTTGGACAGGTTGAAGAAGTCCGTGTGCCATCTAAAACTGTATCAGTTCAAAGCTGTAAAATAAGCAGTTCTTTGGAAACATCGAACAAAGGGCGAAACATTGTTTCAGGTAAGGCTGCATTTGATCATAACTCAGTTTTAGAACCGGTAGTATGTCATTGTCTCTTTGCTTCAACTTCCATATCTCGCTATCTCTTATTGACAACCATTCTCGTTCATCAGTCGTCGAATAAAGCAAACTCCCTAATGTCCTTACGGCCAAAGGAACGCCGCCGCATTTTTTCACTATCTCCCTCCTGATTTCCATGAGATTAGGATGCTGCTTCTCCTTCCCTTCGTTGAAAGCCCATTTCAGAAACGACAAGCAATCTTCCTGAGAAAGACCTGTCAAATTATATGCCGGAACATTGCCCGTAATTGTGGCAACCAGCGGACTCTGCGTGGTCACAATAATCTTACTACCCAAGGCACCGCCGACTAACAAATCCTGCAACTCGATCCATTTTGCTCTATTATCATTCCACAGATCATCTAGAACAAGTAAAAATCTGTTACTCATCAAGGTGCTACGCCAGCTATATTGCAACTGCTCGATCGTTAGGTCGCTGCAGTTTTTACCGTTGGCCAAACTACAGATCTCTCTTGTGAGTTTCACAACATTGAAGTTCGACGATACACACACCCAGAGCTTGAGATCGAAATGGAAATCGATCCTTTCATAGTTGTACACCGTTTTAGCAAAAGTTGTTTTCCCCAGACCACTGTTTCCAACAACAGGGATAACCAAGAGGTCTCTATCATCACTTTGATAAGCTAAAATGTCTACGATGTTTTCTATATCGTCGTCTCTTCCGATAACATCAGAAATTTGGATAAAAGAGTGGGTCATGTCTCTTTCCCTGTGTATGATACGCCTACTGCCAACCCTCTCCATGAGATGGAACTTGGACCTATCAGCTGCTATCCCATCTAAGTTCTCTCTTGCACCCTTAACCTTACGAGCCATGTTGAAACTCACTAGTACAGGGTTCGATCGTTAGATGAAGCAACGTAACTCGCTTCGGAAGCTTCTATGCTCTCTGGGGCAAGTTGCGGCGATCTCGAATTCTTCGAGAACGTCTTCGAGGTCATAACAAGCATCTTTAAGCTTCCAAAGCCAGTTTTGCAACTCGTGGTTCCTGCCCTGCTGCTCTTCGGCATCGCGAAGCACGGCTTTGACCGTAGACATTGTGGTCTCAAGTTTTTTCACGTCGTCTCCTAGACCCTTGGGCAATTTGTTTGTTTGCTAGCGAAAGAGCCCAGTTTTAGAATAGAGATGCTACGACCTCAGATAGGATGGCTTCTGCCATTGTTCTTCAAAGGAGGAATACCAAGATTCGAACTAAAGTTATCAGGAATTTAAATTGTAGTTGCGAACATAACTTACCGCCATTTTAATGTTGAATCTTATGGATAAACAACGGCAAGAAATTTTCCTAGAAAGACCTTGTTCCTCCTGTGTCCATCCAGTTTCCTCCACAAGTCGTATGGTAAAAGACGCAGAAAAACTGAGGAAAGAAGAGAAAGAGACGGCCAATGATTTTCCAGGAAGCTTTGGGAGAGAAAAATGTGTTCAAAGACCAAGACATTGATTTTCCATCTTCTTTATTGTTTTTATCACTTAATTCTGCTAGTTATCAATATAAAATCAAACAATTGGTAAATATACATCACACGTTCTCATTTAATTTTAGGCTTAAGGTTTAATAAGTCTCTAAACTTTTGTAAGAAATCAATTAAGTCCCTAAATTTTTTTACACTTAATTAAGCTCTCAAACTCAAGAAAAAAAATTGGCCCTTTGACCAACTTTGATTGTTAACTTTAACAGTTTTTTTTTTGAAATCTTTTTGACACATATTGCAACAAAATAATATCACTTGTCGTTTCTAAAATTTTTTAAATTTTAAAAAATATATTAAAAACAGTAAAATTCTAAAAAAATAAAAATCCTGAAAAAATCTAAAAATTATTATAAAAATATAAAAAAATATTTTTAATCTCAAAATTTATTTAAAAATAATAAATAATAAGTTTTCAAAAGATTAAAATATTTTAAAAAATTAAAAAATATTAAAAATATTAAATATCATTATTATACAATTATAACAAATAATTTTTATTGTTTTATATTTTAAAAAATATTTTTAATATTTTTTAAAATATAGTTTTAAATATATTTTAAAAATCAAGATAACTTTTATTGTTTTATATTTTAAAAAATAATATTTTTAGAATTTTAGAATTTTCTAGAATTCTTTTTAAAAAATGGATTTTCTTTTTCTTTTTTAAGATATTTTTTAAAAATTTAAAATTAAAAAATTCTTAGAAATAACAAATGGCATTATCTTTTTGTGACATGTGTGAAAAGAATTTTTTCAAAAAGATTATTAAAGTTAACGGCCAATGTTGGTCAAAGAGTCAAATTTATTTATTTTTATTGAATTTGGGGGCTTAATTGGGTGCAAAAAAAGTTTATGGGCTTAATTAATTTTTTTACAAAAATTTAAATTCTTATTGAACCCTTAAGCCTTAATTTTAATCTCTTTTAACCCTGGAAAATATATAGATAAATTGTTTGAATCTAACAATGCTCCCTCCTCCACTAAGACAGCACTCAATTGGATTAATGTTTTTATAATTTATTTTTAATATAATTGATTTTTTAACTCTTGAAATTCTAATAGTCTAATTTATTAGAACAAAATAATCATAAAAATACTAACATTTTGAAATAAAAATACTTGTTTATTTTATTAAAAACAAAAATGAAAAAAAATATTAAACCCTTCAATTTTTTATGTTAATTAATTTTAGAATATATAAAATTTAACATGCTATATATTACGGGTTATATTTTGATACACAAACTTGTGTAAAAAATATTAAAGAATTCTTCTTTAAAATTTAAAATCTAAATTAATAAATCTAAAACCCTAAAGCCTAATCCATTTGCCCAAAACTTTAACCCTAAATCTTAAATTTTAAACTCTACAACATAAACCTCTAAGTTCAAAACTAGCACCCTAAACCCTAAAATTAACAAGTTTGTGATTATGGGTAATTATTTCATACACGGGTGTTGTAAACTAAAAGTTTTCACAATCTCCTTAGTTTTACTTAAGGTTTAAATAAAGGGTTTAGGTTTAATGATTTAGAATTGATGGATTGTGGTTAAAATTTAAGGTTTGAGGTTAGAACTTAGAGTTTATAGGTTAAAATGTAAATCCCTAACTATATTACCCTAAACTCTAAACCCTAACTTCTAGTCCTTAAATTCTATCTCTAAACTTTAAATTCTAACCCCAATCTATAAATTATAAACTCCTAAACCCATAACCTTTAACCTTAAATTACAATCCTAAACCCTAAAGTTAAAGAACTTGTGAAAACTTTTTATTTTCACCACCTGTATATCGAATATAAATCTATATCATTATTCTTTTCATTTTTAAAATTTGTTTTTTAAAAATACGTATAATATATCCGATAATATACTAGGGCGTTTGGTTCGTGAATAAGATCATTACTTGGGGAATGATCTTTTACATAATCGCATACCCACGTTTGGTTAGAGTGCATTCCCTCCAAGGGGTAATATTGCATTTCCAACCTTAGCGCTTTTTTTTATTAAACGGTGGAAATGTGATTCCCTTAGATTTCTTAGGAATTTATCAATTTCCTTCTCTTTGGACCATATTACTCCTAAATTAATGAATTTTGTTCATATAGATCCTTTGTTAAATTTAATTAGATAATTAAATATGTGTGGTGTAAATTAATTAGATATTTTTATTCAATATTAATTTAATATTTAAATAGTGGTACACATATTTAAAAATTATTTTAATATTTAAAGAATAGTTAATGTAATGAGGATAATTGTTTGATACACTGGCAGTGGAAACTTTTAGTTTTCACAAGCGTCTTAGTTTTAGGGTTTAAGGACTCGGTTTAGGGTATAAAGTTTAGGGGTTTAGGTTTAGTAGTTTGGAATTTAGGGATTGTGAATAAAATTTAAGTTTAAGAGTTATAATTTAGGGTTTATAGGTTAAAACCTAAATCCTCAACATATTACCCTAAAACCTAAACCCTAACCTCTAAACCCTAAATCTTAACCCTAACCCCTAAATTCTAACAATTATCCCTAAATTCTAAACCTTTACACCTAAACCCCTAAATCCTACATCCTAAACTAAGTCCTTAAACCCTAAAACTAAGGTACTTATAGAAACTAAAAGTTTTCACCGCTAGTGTATTAGATATAAATCCATATAATAATTATATTAATAATATGATAAATATATAATTTTTGTAAATTTTAGATGGTGTAACAAAAAATAGTTCTATTATTTTTTTTCAGATATTTTTAATTTAATATTAAAAGTTTAACCTATTAAAAAGAAAATATAACACATGGACAATTCAATAAATTTTACTTCCAAGTAACTTTATATACCTCCAACCAAATACAGTAATTTTACATTCCTACCTAATAAACCAATCGTACCTAATAAACCAAATAATATAATATAACATTTTCAGTAACATGTCATGTAATCCTTTTAAAGCGCTTCACATGCAAATGGACTGTTCTAACAAGTTTCTTAGTATCCATATCGAAGACTACTCAGAGTATGAAATATGGACAGAAACCATCTTCTTATAACAATAAACACAGACTTTTATCCAACCACCGCCGGCTACAGCTTTGATTTTGAATTCAAAGATGGCGTTGCTTCTGCTGCAATACTCTGCCAAAAAACCCCGAAGAGGAAGAAAACATCGGTATATATAATTTCAAAACGTTCAATTTACTTCAGTGACTAAAATAAGTGTAGATTGCAGACGGAAAATTAGAGAATTATATTCCAAAATATATGGGTGCTGATATTTAGGAAATTATTTTCTAATATCTAAGTCAATGCAAGCAATAAAATAA
Organism: Hibiscus mutabilis; assembly: GCA_019671005.1. NCBI lineage: Eukaryota > Viridiplantae > Streptophyta > Magnoliopsida > Malvales > Malvaceae > Hibiscus > Hibiscus mutabilis. The sequence goes on from CM033740.1 coordinate 3,348,120, forward strand.
GAACAAGATTTCTGCAGGTAATGCAAAAATAAATGGCGATTGTATGTAATTAAAACTTTCCTAAATTAAGGATTCTTTGTAAACTATAAATATTTCCTATATTTCTCAATAAAAAAAATAAGAAATACAGAGAAATTCATTCTCTTATCTTTAATAAAATTTCAGATATTTTATTTTCTCTCTATTTGTTATTCTAAATCCCTAACTACAGTTCACTTTCCTCGCACATAAACCACCGCCTTTCACCATTTTCGGTGCCATGGCCCATTCTCTCAATAAGTTTGAGAGTGTAATTTACCCTTTGACATATAAGGGGAATGAAACATAAAATATACATTCGGATTAGACGAATATAAATTGTGTAAAAGATTACGAAAACTTTAGCTTTACCCTAAAATAAATGTATCTTTGACATGAAAATAGGTTCCAAATTCAACAAGAATAAATAAAAAAAAGACCAGAGATTTTAGTTCTTTCTTCCAAATATCTCGATGGTTTAAAGATGCTCCCATACATATCGGACCATTTCTCGAGACTCGAATAGATATGGCTCGACCCAACTGTATCTGCCCAGAACATGATACCACCGCTGCAACCGAAAGGAATTGTTTTCGTAAGACGATGAAATTAAATCGAAAGTGGTAGTTTTGTAAGAAAGCAAGTTCATTTTCTTGCATATTCAGGAATCCAATGAGTGGTGACTGAATTTGGCAGACAATGTTTTTAGGCAATGCAGATTCTTACTAGATAATAGAAATTGCAACAGCTGAAAAAACATAAACAGTTGACTGCAGATCTATAGGAGTTTTGCAGAGACTAAAAATTGTTGGTAAAGTAGTTACCTGTGAGATGGGAAGCTCATTCCTAGTACAGATGCAACATCAAGGTCTGATGCTCGAGCAACGACACCCACCCCTGTCCAAAACACGACACGCCTCATTAACCGTTGCAAACAATACCATCTCAGTAATTTCATCATCTGTAACTGATATAGGCTGTCGAATGAAATCCAAACAAAAAATATATCAGCGAAACCACGGAAGATATAGGGTATCTTTTGTTCTTAACTCATAGTCACATAGAATGTTTCCAGCCGAGGAATGATACAAACTTTCATGTCATACAAATAAGAGGCTAAATACCTTTCCACCAGGCAGAATATTCATAAGCTTTGTAGATCCATCGACAATAGGTAGAACTGAAGGATCAGGTAATGGCTTGCTTCCCTTTTTATGAATATAAAACCCTTTCCCGTTGCTTTTGCCTAAAACGCCATAGAAACACCAATGATTCGAAATGCTAGACAATTGGTACTAAAAACATGAATTGGAAGCAGAATTGAAATCCCATTTTACCATTTCGTCCGTCTTTCAACAAAAGATTAGTTAATGGAGACCTGAATATTCTATCGGGGAATGCATTAGCATATTCTTCCTCAGCTGCCTTGTCTAGTCTATATCCACTCAAGTCCTGAAGCCTTCAAGTATTGCAATTGAAAAACATATATTATCACTATCAATTCAGAAGGCATTTCTAAATGAACTGATTTGAAATGGAGCTTCCTACGTAATCATACATGGCATAAGTAACATAAAACTACGCATGTGGTAGCGACTGGATTTGTACAAGTAGATGTTGTATTATCATGCCAAAATCATATAGTTACCATTTCTATTTGGACTTTATGTAGTGTTCCATTTACCCATTTTCTATTTCATAAAAGAGATTGTCCATGAAACAATTCACACATCAAACTCGAAAGTCCTATAGAATGCTTTGGGATTAGGAAGAAACATACTGGAATGGACCCAAAGGAAAGCCAAAGTTCTTGATCGCTCTGTCAATTCTGAACAAGTCCACACCAAGATGCACCAAAAGTTGTGAAGCTTGCATGTAGGGGAAGAACGTTCGATTAACAGCATAGCCGGTGCAGTTACGTGCCACAATCGGAACTTTCTTTATTATTTTCCCAACTGTTAGGAGATCAAGAATAACTTGTGGGGAAGTTTTCTCTGTCCATACAATCTCCAGGAGACGCATTATATGAGCAGGACTATTCATCAGAGAAGCATAAAAAACAAGTCATTCAGATAAACAAAGTGGTCACAATTTCGATAATACAAAAACATTTTAGTGTGCATCCAACAAAATAAAGTTCATTTCAGTAAATAGCAGCATATCCTTCCTCTGGGTGGTGGTGATAAGTGTCACGGGCCATTACCCTCTTCCCAAAAGACATGTCTGATAGGATTGTGCAGCGCCACTGTATTTATATCTCAAGACCTCTCTTTTACTTTCCGATGTGGGATTAATGACCCCGCCTCTTCTCAGGCGTGACATTCTCTCCCACTCAACCTCGTGACGCCCTCGTCACTAGCTTCCGCTCTCGTGATGGGCCACCTTGTCACAGTTGTCCACCCTGCCTACCCCACTCATGGGCGCTCGGCGTGAAATCGGGCAGTCAAAGGGTCGCTCTAATACCACTTGTCACGGGGCCATTACCATCTTCCCAAAAGACATGTCTGATAGGATGTGCAGCGCCACCGTATTTATATCCCAAGACCTCCCTTTTACTTTCCGATGTGGGATTAATGACCCCGCCTCTTCTCAAGCGTGACATAAGGCAAAACCCAGGAGAAATTCATGTTAAAATATATCAATTATGTAATACATAAGTTGGGTAATTATGATGGTAATAATAAATACATTAGCATACAATTAAAACAAGTTTCACAACCTGAAAAAATGAGCCCCAATGATACGATATTAAGATCTTGTGAGTTGGTCTTTTCTCCAATTACATTAAGGTCAATGGTGGATGTATTTGAGGCCAAAATGCAGCAAGAAGAGCAGACCTTCTCGAGCTCGCTAAATACTTCTTGTTTCAATCGAACGTCCTCAATAACTGTCTGCAAGAGGAATAAATGAAGCAAAACAGTATAAACCAGTCTAGATAGTAAGGTACAAATGCATCTTATATTTTCTAAATCCACTGATACGATAAAAAATCAAAGTTACCGAGTAAAAACTGATAAATAAGAAGTTCGCACGGGTAAAACCTCAATTTGGTCATCTTTATTCTAACTCATTTCTGGACTGATCATGTTCTGTAAAAAGATTGATGGTTCCAGGTTGTTTATGCCACTTGTGATGCTAAATCCAATGTGAACTGGCTTGCTGAAAATACTAGAGAACATAACTTATTCATATTCACAATCTTTTCATGGTAGCTTGAAGGCTCTGGTCAACAATGGCTGTTTGGGGAACCAAACACCTAGTTCCAAATTGTAGTGAACTACACCCTTCTATAGACTCGAGTAAAAATAGAAAATTCCTATGTTATTCGGGCTTGGGTATCACTGTTGGGAACAAGTATTTTTCCTAAGATTTTACATACACGTGTAATTGAAGGTTCATATTGCCATATCCATGGGCGTAGGTCAAGGTAGGTTACTTTGCCTACCATAAAAAAATTGGATAAACTACATCAGAGGTCACTTATTTATTAATAAAGTTACAATGGGTCATTCAATTATTAAAAGTTACAATTAAATCACTCAATTAAAGTTTTAGTTACGCTCGGCTCCTCTGTTAAAATACAAACAAACACTTAACAAGATTTGATATAATGATAGTTTTAATCCTCAAAACTTATATATTCTACCAATTTAACCATAATTCAAAATAATTCAATAAATTTAACCCTTAATGCTTAAAAAATACATCAATTTAGTCATTTTCTTCTCCAAATCGCATGTATTAACATTGGAGTACTTCATTTAAAATTTAATTAATCTAGTAAACAAATTTATAAATGTAAATATATTTATAATTATTTTTAATGTTAGATCTATAATTAGTATCTAAATTAAAATTAAATTCATTAAAATCTGTTTAAAATTATTTATGAAAACCTTCGGTTTTAGCTATTGCTACCCCGTAATTTTCTACAAAAGTTAAGATTTTCGTATTATTATATAGTTTTCTTAATAATGTCATATATTTAATATTTTTGAATGACTTCATTATTTTTCTTTTATTTTAAAATAAATTAATAATTAAACTTCTTAAGTTACTGAATTTTTGTTATTTAACAATTTTTTTAATTCTTAGCAAGTCTGTGTATTTTTATTAAAAAAATGAAGTTGATAAAGATTTGGTGATAAAAATTAGTGATCATTCATATAAAAGTGTAGGAAGTCATTCTAGATGGTTTCAGTTATTTACAAGTAATATAAAATATTTTATGTTCAGAGCATTAGTTGTAAAAATAATCTGCATATTCTGGCGCTAATTCATCGACAGATCCACTTAAAACTGTTGGTGATTTTCCAGAACTCTTTGGTGAAGCACCACTTGCCATCGATTTGAAGGCCAAAATTCCCTTCCTGTTTTTTTAGCTACACAGGATAATCCAGCATGGATTATCGACTCCGGAGCCTCTGACCATATGACTGGTAATAGGGGTTTGTTTTCTACATTTGAATCTTTCTGTGCTCAACAGTCTATTAAAACTACAGATGGGTCCTCATGCCCTATACAAGGGGCTGGTTCTGTTCTTCTCAATAAGAATATAATGCTTACTGGTGTGCTTTTTGTACCGAATTTGAAATGCAACCTACTATCTGTAAGTACGCTTTCTAAGGATTAACAATGTTCTCTACAGTTTAATGATGATAGTTGTATCTTACAGGCAATGGACTTAAAGAAGATAATTGGCAAGGCTAGATTGAAAAATGGGCTCTATACCTTTTTTTGGCAACCCACCCTTTTGCTCTGAAGCTCTTTCTAGTTCTACCTCTTCTTTAAAACAATATGATGAAATAATGGTATGGCATTTTCGGTTAGGCCACCCAAATTTCTATTATCTTGCAAAGCTTTTTCCTCATTTGTTCATTAATCAAAAACCACAGTTGTTCAAATGCCATGTTTGTTCCCTTGCTAAACAAACTAAAGTTTCTTATTTACCATCTTCTTATAAAGCTTCTAAACCATTTTCTTTGATTCACAGTGACATTTGGGGTCCTTCTAGAGTGAAAAGTATGAATGGATATAGGTGGTTCATTTCTTTCATCGATGACCATAGTAGAACAACATGGACTTCCTAATGAAAGAAAAGTCTGAGGTTGAGTCTATTTTTAAGAGGTTTTGTAACATGATAGAAAATCAGTTTGACAGTAGAGGTCAGATATTTCAGTCTGATAATAGGAGAGAGTATTTTACTACTTCCTTGGGGGAATTTTTTAAAGAAAAAATGATTGTCCAAATTATCTCTTGTGTGGATTCACCACAACAGAATGGAGTTGCTGAGAGAAAGAATAAACATTTACTAGAGGTCACTAGATCCTTATTGTTTTCTAGTAATGTCCCAAATTACTTGTGGGATGAAGCTTTATTGACTGCCACTTATCTCATAAACATGATGCCTAGTAAAGTGCTTAAGTTTCACACACCTCGGTCTATTTTGTTGGAAAGCTATCCAAGTTTTAAACCCATGTCTTCTATACTTCCTCTTCAAATATTTGGATGTACTGTGTTTGTGCATAATATTGATCTTTCTCGGTCAAAATTAGATCATAGGTCCTTGAAGTGTATTTTAGTGGGTTATTCTTCACTTAAAAAAGGCTACAAATGTTACTATCCTCCTACAAAACGATTTTTTGTCTCTTTGGATGTGACCTTCTTTGAACAGGAACCTTATTTTCCAAAGGCTACAATTCAGGGGGAGATTCCGAAAGAATTTCAGCTTCTTCATATTCCACAGGTATATCCACCCCTAATTCCTTCTATACCTTTAGATTTTATTTCTACTCCATCCAATGATAGAACATCTTTCAAACATATTATACCTGCTGGTCCCTCTACTCCAGCACCTGTTTTGTCACCAACAACCTCCCAAAACTCTCTTTCTAAAACTATTCAGACCCCTAAAAAACTCAGTGTTTACACTAGAAGGAAGAAAGTCATTCCTGAGACTGTTTTTCAATCTGACACTTGCCGAGAGTTGGAAATAAGTCCAGTTGCTGCTGAGGATGTTGGAGGTAATGAAAATTCTTCTTCTTTAATTAATTTGGAAGATTTACATATTGCTAAAAGAAAAGGGGTAAGACAGTGTACTAAGTATCCCATTCAGAGATATGTTGTGTATGGTAACTTAATGCCATCTTTTAAGGCTTTTACAGCTTGCCTTGATAAAGAATAAATCCCTACAAATATAGAAGATGCGATGAAGGATCCAAGATGGAAGCAAGCTGTTGAAGAGGAAATGCATGCTCTTGAGAAGAATGGCACTTGGACTATCACATACTTACCAAAAGGCAAGAAAGCTGTTGGCAACAAGTGGGTTTTTGCCATTAAATACAAGTCAGATGGGAGCATAGAGAGATTTAAGGCTAGACTTGTGGCCAAGGGTTTTTCACAAACTTATGGTATTGACTACAAGGAGACTTTTGCCCCTATAGCAAAGCTGAACACAGTTAGAGTGCTATTGAGTGTTGTTGTGAACAAATATTGGGGTCTTCACCAGTTAGACGTAAAAAATGCCTTTCTAAATGGTAAGTTGGAAGAAGAAGTCTACATGAAGATGCCACCTGGGATGGAGCCCAAGCTGGACGGTCAGAAAGTTTGCAGGCTTGAAAAGTCCCTTTATGGCCTTAAGCAGTCACCAAGGGCTTGGTTTGATAGGTTCACTAAAGTCCTTGTACAGAATGAGTACAAGCAGTGTCAAGCAGATCACCACTGTTTGTAAAGGTAACTTCTAATGATAGAAGAGTCATCTTAATTGTTTATGTCGATGACATTGTGATAACAGGGGATGATGAAGATGAAATCAAAAGTTTGAAGAACTTATTGAGCAAGAATTTCGAGACTAAGAACTTAGGAAAACTAAGGTATTTTCTAGGTATGGAAGTTGCCAGATCCAGTAAAGGCCTAGTGATAAACAAGCGAAAGTATTTACTCACTGAAACTGGTATGTTGGGGTGTAAACCAGTTGAAACTCCAATGGCAACTGATCTAAAGTTAAGAGGAGAAGAGGTGGGGGCTGAAGTTGATAAAAATCAATTTCAAAGGCTGGTAGGGAAACTCATCTACTTGTCCCTAACAAGGCCTGATATCTCTTTTCCCGTTAATGTAATTAGTCAACACATGACTAATCCTAAAGAAGGGCACTTAGAAGCTGCATACAGAATCCTAAAGAATAGTCAAAGTCTATACAGACTCAAGTTGGGCTAGTGAAGTTACTGAAAGAAAGTCAACTAGTGGTTTGTATGGGGCAATCTAGTGACATGGAGAAGCAAGAAACAAGCAGTTGTTGCAAAGGAGCAGTGCAGAGGCAGAATATAGAGCCATAGCATTAGGTATCTGTGAAGGAATGTGGCTGCTTAGACTACTAAAGGATTTAGGAATGAAACAAGATGAGAAGTTCCAAATTCTTAGTGACAACCAACCTGCCATCCGGATTGCTAAGAATCCAGTCCATCATGACCGAACTAAGCATGTGGAAATCGATAGACACTTTATTGATGAGAAGGTGAATGGCGGAATAGCAAGCTTGACTTATGTTCCTACAAAACAACAACTTGCTGATGTGCTTACTAAAGCACTCTCCAAACAGGTTTTTGATAAGTTTATATCCAAGCTGGGTATATACAATGTATACACACCAGCTTGAAGGGGAGTGTAAGTTATAATTGTATTTAAGAGATAGAGTTTTATTATGTAAATTAAAATAGAGTTTTATCTTGTAAATGTAATTAGAGTTCTAGATAAAGTCTTATCCTAAGCTTAGAAGTATAATTTGAATCTAGGATAAACTCCTAATTGTAGTTGAACTCATTCACCTAAGTCTTTAAATAGGCTTTGTACAGCATTGTTTTAATATATCAATTACTGAGAAATTTTTTACTTGTTCATCAGATTCTACATTTTTTCCTTTAACGCAGAAACTTAAATTCTGTTTTCTTCACTGCATTATTCTATTTTTCCCTAAAGCTGGAAAGTTGCTTTTCGACAAAGATCTTTCGTAGTGTTTGACTTGACTATCTCTTTGGACACCGAAGTCTCCTGTTACAATAAGAACGTATATGAAAATTAACTAGACTATCATATGAGATGAAATAATGAAAATTGAAATGTATCTCTGAACTTAACAAACTGTAGTGGGAATAAACGTTCTTGCTAAGAATTAAGATAGTCTGCTAGTTGTTATTAGCATTGAGAAACATCATAAGATGATGTATCAAATCCAGTAAATAAAAGGCTCTGAACAGAAATACCTTTAGAAGCCCTTTATAACCTCCATGGAGAATGCCCTCCTCAACTACATCAAGGCATGCAAGGTGCTGAGGCATATTCGGAGCAGTCCTTTTGGCTTGCTCTCTAACAGTTCTTAACAACCCCTGTACTTCAGACAGGGATCCGATTTTGTTAGTTACTATGGAGAGAACGCAGCCATGGCTTACGTCTATGGGCAATTTCTAAAGCGAGTAGGCTAGATGCTCTCAGTAACTCTTCAGACGGTGCTATGTCATCAATAAGACCTAGCGACTTTCCTTCTTCAGACAATATTGATTTGGAAAACTGTAAAGAGACCAGATTTGTATTGAATTAGATTTAATGGCTAAGAAAATTGGGTGGACAAGTCATTTAACCGTTCAAAATTAGTTCAGGGAAAGAAGCATGGATGTCAAAGCATACTACTCTGGTTAGGGTATCTTATTAAAAGGAAAAAATGGTGGGTTTGTCCTGCCAAAGCTTACTTGCCGCGGTGAGTTTTAAAATCATTCTACCAGAACCATTAAGCAAAATTAAATCCAGTGGAAAATGAGTGATAGTTCAAAGATTTTATCATTTTAAAGAAATTATGCATCAGAATTAAATATATTCTTAAAAGTTCAAACCAATTCAGTCATCCAGAATGAAACAAAATTAGGGAATCAAGACCATGAATTTTTAATATGATGATCAATCACCATAATATGTCTCTGCTCTACCAGTAACAGTCTTACTCTTACCAGCATCATTTCAACAGCCTTTGATACCCCCAACAGGCCATGGAAGACGCTGTGTACCTTAAAATACAACCATATTATAGATTCAGTCAGCTCAACAAAAAAAATCCATTCCTCAAAGAACTCTACTTATATAAGCGGCCATAGCTCCAAGTCCAGGAATCACTCCATGCGTCAACTCTGGCAAGCCTAATTGAGTTTTCGGAGCAGCAATTAGAGCATGGCAACTCTGTATGAGATTCCAATAGAATCAAACAATTCTGCTATGACTCTGACAATCAAAGTTGCTAACAAAAGAAGTTAATCACAGCTGTTCCTCAGCAGAAAATACAAACCATTGCCAATTCTAAGCCAACTCCAAGAGCCAATCCTTCAACAGCTGCAACAACAGGCTTCTTGCAATCTAGATTATGGAAGACCGGCATTGCCAGAGTCAAGATGACTCTAGATCAATTTTGGCTAATTACAAATACTCAATTTATCTTTCAGGTATTAGTTTACTAAGGATATTATGTAATCAAGTTACTGGTTAAAACCCTGGCAGGTTCTATCAGTTTTTAGAAAGTTTTGGAATAATCTCTGAAATGGTGAATGTCCTGAAACATGTTATTCTTGGTATATGGCTATTACTACCAGTCATATAATAATTTTATTCCAGAAGCTAAGTTCCCCAGAGTGTACTACAACCTTTTTTGTTTAGAAGCTGACAAAATATCAGACTTCGTCATCCATGGCAACAAGGGGTTTGGTGAATATGAAGTATTACATTCAGGAAATCATTAAGACTATTGCCAAGTAAGCACCTTCTATAGTGTTGACAACGAGATCAATTGATGCATTTGGCTCATCCGAAGTATCACCTGTCTTGCCAACATCAATGATGCACCCTTTATTACTTTCAGGAAAATATAGAAAACATGTAAACAACCAACACCTTGACTGAAAAGGTGACGACCAACAATCAAGAACTCATACCTCTTGGATTTTTAAAAGCATTGATGTCAACCACCCTTTCCTTCAATTACCATAAAATGCAAAGAATCAGCAAGAACATCCGAGTATTAAAAAACAACTTTGCTATAATTATTTTCTCTCTTAGAACAAATAATTGAAAACTACAATTAGAAATAGTCAGTCTCATAACTTAAATTCAAATGTAGGCTTTTAATTAAGTGCTTAATATAGATAACATAATTTCTTTAAACAGGGAAAAAGTATAATCAAGCGATTAAGCAATAAACTAATAACCAATTCCTCAGCTAAAATACTTTAAAAATCATCATATCATATGCGGCCGGCTTCAGTAAAAACTACAGTAAGAAATACTATCAAACGAGAAAGAAATTCACTAGGATCAAACTCCAAAAACTCACCGGTCAACACAATAGCTTTGACATCACTTCTCCTAGTAGCCTCACCGAATTTCTCCTTCAGTCCCGCTATCACTGTATACCATCACAAATTTAACAAAGAAAAAGAGAGAGAATCAGATTCTTAGATGATTAAAAGGACACGAAAAGCTTACTTGCAGCGTTTATGATATTCAAGGGAGGATTAGAGATGGAATCGTTTCCAACCTCCATTGTCACCACAGTCTTTGCCATTGCCAAAGCTTTCTCTGCTTTCAGTTTCTTTCTTCTGCTTCCGAATCTCGTCAAGGAGTTTAAATAAAGAGCTTGAGTTTTCGAATCATTAATATTATTTTCACTGGAACTAGAATTTCCTTTTTCTAAGTTGAATTCAATCTTTTTTTTTCTTGGACTTTCGTTTTTTTACATAAATGTCGATGGTCGACAGGCCTGAATAACCTATTTATATTGGAAATCGGAACATCTATTAAATTATTTCTATTAAATTATTTTTTATTAATGTTTCACTCAATTAAGTCAACATATTTTTTATAAACTCCTTCAGTCCCACTAATTGTATTACATATTAATTTTTTACGAAATTTTAAAAAAAAAAAGTTATATAGTATAAAATAATTAAAATAACAAGTTTGATCTTAGAAAGTTAGCTTTTGTTTTTGTTGAAAAAATAAAAAAATAAAAAAAGTAAATTTGTTTAAAAAAAGTTTGTTGGGTTTTTCAAAGTGACAATTTAAGTGGACAATTTTAAAACAGAAAATAATAATTTTACCGGGATAGAGGGAGTAATACTTTCATGTCAGCATACAATGTTATCTAAGTTTGTCACGTCACTTTAAGGAGTTGATTGTTAGTTAACTAATTATTTTTGTTCACGGGACTATTAATAAAAAAACGGATGATGTTCATCCTAGGAGACACGGGTTTAAATCTCTTTGTCTAAAGGTGTATGTGCACTGTCATAGGGTTAAAAATATATATGAACAAATACTACATTCTAATCACTTTTAGACTATTCAAAAAAAAATGGTATTTTTTATTTATTTATAATAATATTATTTTTTTAATGTTATAAAATGATTGTTTAAATTTATGTTACAAAATAATTTTTAATTTTAAAAAAAATTATTAATGATTTATCACAAATAAAAATATTTTATAACAGAATATAAAATTTAATAATTATTTTATACTAACTTTTAAAATCTTAATGAGAAAAAAATATTCTTTTACTTCTATGTACTTTCCTCGTAGATTTTAGCGCCGGTACCAAATGGCATTGTCATACTAGCACTCAAAAGACAGCTGCCACGCGGTCAAGCAGAGCACACCCTTCATCTAGCGCCCACGCACGTGCTCCTTTGATTTTAGAGTAAATTACGCTCATAGTCATTGAAGTTTTAATGATTTTTTATTCTGACCACTACATTTTTAAAAGTGATGTTTTGGTCATTAAAATTAGGGAAAACTAGATATTTAGTATCCCAGCTATGCTCGCATTACTGTTTTGGTACTCCAACTATTATTTTTAGAAAAATGGTACATAACGTTACGTTTTTGTTTGTTTTGGTGCCCGACCTTTAAAAACTAACGGAAATGATGATGTGACTTGGTATAATCACATCTTTAGTCCAAAATACTTATATATAAGATCAATTTAGTCCAAAATTCATCAATTTAAAATACCATCTTAATTTTGGGGAATTTAAAATTTTAATCCAAAAATTAAAATAATGTTTAAATTGATAGAATTTTAGACTAAATTGATAGATTGTATAAGTTTTTGGACTAAAACTATTATTAACCCAAGCCACATCACTATTTCCGTTAGTTTTTAACGGCCGGGGTACCAAAACAGAATAAAAACGTAACGTTATGTACTATTTTGCCAAAAATAATAGATGAGGTACCAAAACATGAATACATGCATAGTTGGGATACTAAATATGTAGTTTTTCCTTAAAATTAAAAGATCACTCCAACTCGTTAGATTAATGACGCGGCAGGTTTAACAAATTGATGTTTTAACTTGGCTTCGAACTTGGGAAAAATTAATAGATAGATTCGGCTCACCACGTCATCCGTAATCTCAGTCAAAAAGGTTTATCCGTCTCAAATTTTTTTTAAAGTGAATCTTCACCTCTTTCTTACACGTAAATAAGTAGTGGTTAATTATTATAAAATTACTTTAAAATGATAAATTTTATTGGCTGAAACCATATATAATGTAATGAGCCGAGTTCATCTACTAATTTCTCTAGATTTGAAGTATATTTTCTCAAGGTTTGTTAACTTATTTTCATTTATTCAGATTCATTTGAATTGACTTCTTTTTAATGTTTAATCATCTTATTGGATTTCTATTTCTTTGTTGATAAAACAATAACTCTTTTGCATGCTATGATACATTGAAACCTTCGAATTGAAGTCTTTTTGCTGCTCCTTTTGTTAATATTAATTTTGCCATTTTTTATAACCTTTATTAAGCTCCCCATCCCATGTTGTACAGAGACTATTTCCTTTTGGCATTTTCCAGATGTTTTGCCTTTAATTTTCCTTTGACAAGTGTGATGAACTGTTAGTTTGAAGATAGTTTAAAAGTTAGCACGCGAAAAATGAAAATGGCTGCCGGCATATATGGGACCGTTGTTAGGGACGAACGCGAGATTTTATATTAAGGTGAATCTATACAAATTTAAAAGGTAAATTTATAAAATTTTAGAGAGACAAAAATAAATTTTAATAAAAAATACATAAAAATTTTTTTAAAAATTAAATCATATATGAATTTTAAATTTTAAATGGGCGACCACACTATCTAACGAAAAATTATTATATGAGTCTGGCTCACCACGTCATCCATGGTCTCATTCAATAATAATTTTTCATCTCATTTTTTCTCACGGTGAATCTTCACATTTTTCCTACATGTCATTAAATGAATGAATCACATTGGATAAGACCATAGATGACGTGGTGAGCCGAGATCGTGTAAGAATTTATCCTATCCAACGCATTGGTAGGCATGACATTGACATTTCACTCACATCGTCATCACTCCTGTAGTATTCTTGGCTTATGTCATTGTGCTGTTTCCAAAGGATCTGATTCTTTTTGATGCACCAAAGGCATAGAATCTAATGTTGCATGTATGATTATGATTGATTCATGATGGACTGGAGAAGCCATGCATGTATGGATATGATTCACGATGGGTTCCCAATTGTCATTCATGACTCACTAGTCATTCAGTCTCATAACGTACGACTAAGAGAAATTATATCATGGTTTAATTTATCACATCAGTCATAGTCTTATTTAATAAAAATTATTTATTATTATTTTTATATTATTAACCTAATAATATAATAACTTTTAAAAAACTATTTTTTAAATGACTGAAAAAAACTACTTTTATAGTAAAGATTCATTAGTTGAAAAAATAATAAAAAATATAATAAAATGAGTATTTCTCATTGGATTAAACTTATAACTGAAATATTAAGTCAGACTCATGATATAATTTTTTTACAATCTCATTACTTTAGATGCAGTTACTGCAAAAACAAGTGTTTTAGGGCCATTTTTGCAGGACTTGGGCTTTTGATACTCCACTCGATTATTATAACCTTTTCGTTTTATTTTTTTAATTATACTTATTAGATTTTATACTCACGATTAAGAAAAAATATTAGATTGACCTAACTCATTAATTTATCTGCGGTCCTAACTAATAAAATTTATCTATTTTATTTTTTAAAGGTGAATTTTCACATCTTTCTTACATGTAATAGAAAATGAGTAGTTGTTTGAAAGTTAAAATGAGATGGATGTACCTTATTAGCTGGGACTACATATAATATGGTGAGTCAGACCTATCTAATAATTTATCCATGATTAAGGATGGTACGGTAGGGGTGAGTTTTTGGCTGATGCGAACCAATCATAATAAAAACTAATCTCGATTCTATTCGACTTTAAATATTCATCCCGAATTTAAAGACCTGACATAATTTAATATAATTTTTAACTTTTCACATATAAGTCAATTAGGGTTTATTTCTGGTTAATTCTCGACATTAACTTAGTCAAGGATAAGATGTATAACCAATTTAATTAGGAATCGATTAATTCAATAGTCAGTCATGATATTGATTCGAGATTTAGGATGCGTTTAAAAGTTACCCTGAAATTGAATTTGGATGTAATTAAGTTTGTTCGTATAGCCATCATAATGTTTAAGTCTCGTTGAATTAAGAGATTGGTACGAGTCGGGTCAGGTTTTTTGCCTATCAAAACTCGACCCGAAAATAAATATCCTAAACCCGCATCAGGCCCAAATATATTCTTTAAAAATCTGACTCGACCCAACCCGAAAATAAATATAATTTGAGGGACTAAATTGTAAATAAAATTTTAATTTCAAGGACCTAATTATAAAAAAATATAAAGAGGGGTATTATCATAAATATCCCTAAAAATTTAGGGGGAAATTACACAATTAGTCTCGGGTCAGGTCGGGTCGGATATTTTCCACCCTAAACCCGAACTCGACCCGACCCGAGTTCACTCCTAATAAAAATTCGACCGACCCGACCCAAACCCAATTTTTTTATTAAAAAACTTGACTTGATCTGGTCGGGTAAAATGCCCATCCTTAATTGAATTAGATGTAATTGGAGGTCTCTAATTACACAATTTAATGTTAAAGAAATGGGTGATATGATAAAGTACATTGCTCTCTTAATGAAGAACAAAAGTTCAAATTCTTAAAACGACATTATTAAAAAAGATAGTCATAAATTTTGATTTTCGAACATGAATCATATTTTCTATATGATTCTTTAACTTTCTTTTTATTATATACATTATTCACTTATATTTTCTTACAATACCAATTTATAATTTATTGTTGTTGTTTTGCGTTAAGATTTTATAATATATTATATTATGGGTTATTATTCCATGATCTGAGGGTAGAATTTTTTTCTTCTAATCATGTCTAATTTCACTTAAAAAAAACTAAAATTTAAATTCTTACCTTAAAACCTTAAATCATAAACACTATTCCCTAAAATATAAACCTCAAGCCCTAAATTATAAACCTTAAAATTTAAACTCATAAACCCTAAACTAACCTCCTAAGCATTATATAAAATTTTTCCACTATCAATGCATAAAAATATTTTTCCTTATATTATAATATAACATTTTTAATCACAATAATTTTATTATTGGATACATAAATATTTATAAAATATATTAGGGTTTAAAATTAGTTTTTTAATAAATAATTTTATTTGAACCCAACACGTGGTTTCAGTGAAAAAGCGGATGATGTTCATCATAAGAGGCCCAGATTCAATCACAATATCTGCAAAGGTGTGTGTCATGTCAAAAGGTTAAGAATATGTATGAACATATATTACTTTGTAATCACCTTTAGACTATTCAAAAATAATAATTTTATTTAAAATTTAAACTTATATAGTTATAAAATATAATTATATTATACTTTACAAATGTATCTAATTAGTTATATTTTCATCCTATTATGCTGTAATATCCAGCAAATAAATATTTTTAAACCTTTTCAACTTGCTTAAACTCTAAAAGAATTTAATATATTAAATTTAAAATGATACCCAACTATTTATTATTTTATTAATTATGCAGAAAAATTAGTCTAAATTCCGTTTTCAGTTGCCACTAGTGGTGCCTGGCTGCTGCTGCTGCTACTTATTAGAGAAATTTTATTATAGGTAATTTCGTCACGTCATTTATGGACCAACCAATAAAAAATACACATTTTATTATTTTTTTCATGTCATATTTTTATAAAGTGAATCTTCATGTTTTTAAAATTGTTTTACAGTAAATATGAGTGGAGATTCACTTGGTAAAAATATGAGATAAAAAAAATAATTAAATGAGTGGTTTTTATTGGTTGGTCTCATGGATGACGTGGCGGGAATGACCCATAATATAATTTCTCTACTTATTGGGACCCACATATCCACGTAAGACTGCACACTTTTCTTCGCGTATGCATTTCTTGGACCGACCAAAAACATTACAGTAATTAGGCTTAAATGAAAAATAGGTGCCCAAAGTATATAATTTTTTAAACTTTAGGTGCTTAAAATATTTTTTAATAAAAATAGGTGTCTAAAGTTTCAAAAGTACCGTTAAGGGGCGTTAAATTTTTTTTAACCAATCAATGTTACGTGGCATATTTAATTTATTTTTTAAAGAAAAATACCCAAAATTTTATGTTTTTCAAAAAATCTTGAAATTTTGAAAATTTTACGAAATAGTCCCCAAATCCCTAAATTTACCCGAACCTAAACCCCCAAATCGCCGCTGATTCTGCCGCCGATCGCCGCCCCTGAGCACACCGGTTTGGTCGTCGGGCCAAGATGATCATTTCTCCCAACACGGCGTCGCCAGAAATGGCGAATGTTGTGCATCTGAACTTCAAACACAAAATCGACGTTCAACTGGCACGCCGTTCCCCATTTTCGGTGACACTGTGTTAAAAAAAATGACCGTCTTGGTTCGACGACTAAACTGGTGTGCTCAGGGGCGACGATCGGCGACGATTTGGAGATTTGAGTTTGGGTAATTTGAGATTTGGGGACTACTTTGTAAAAATTATAAAATTTCGGGATTTTTTTGGAAAACTAGATTTTTTTAATTTTAAATTTTGAAAAAAAATAAAATTAATATTAGCCAAAACAAAAAAGTGAAAAGGCACTTGGAAAAGTAAAAAGACGCTCACAACTGCTTCAAAAACCAGCCAAACAATCTCAGCTTATATAAAAAGGAATCTGAAGCCTTCATTTTCATCTCCCTCCTCTGATTCTCTGATCATTTCTCTCTTCCTCTAAAACCTCAGCAACGAGAGAAGAAGTCTTCGACGTTTCTCTTCGAAACCAATGGATTCAGTGTTTGCAGCCATTGTTCAAGCTCCTGAAGATCCCATTCTCGGGGTAACTCATCGTCTCTTTATTTGATTTGCCGTGAATTATTAGTGATATACTTTATTTAAGTTTGATTCAATCCTCTTCGTTGATCGGATCATTTCGTATTCGATCGCGAGAGTAATTTCATATTTCTTATTTGCATTGTTGATGTGATATTGATGATTTGAATTTTGAAAATTCATTTTAGATTCGCTTTTTATATTTTAGAGAAAAAAAATTGACGGAGATTCGTTTGGTTGATTAGTGTATTTCATTCGTTTTTTTATTCTGAATATTTTATTTGAACAAATAGGTTACAGTTGCTTATAATAAGGATCAAAGCCCGGTCAAGTTGAATTTAGGCGTTGGTGCTTACAGAACTGAGGTATTATAAATTTTTTTTCCCCTCTTTAAAAACCATCTTGATAATAAATTTGATCCGTCGTCCTCTTCTTCTTGATGTTGATTTCCGTTGTTTTGTTTGTGCATAACAGGAAGGAAAACCTCTGGTTCTAAATGTTGTTCGGAAAGCAGAACAGCTTCTTGTTAATGACCAGTAAGTCGATTGAACCATTCTGTTTTCATGCCTTGCTAGCGATGTTCGAGCTTTTTGTGAATTTGTTGATCATGTTTTATGTATTTTCAGGTCTAGAGTTAAGGAGTATCTTCCTATTCTTGGTCTTGCAGAGTTCAATAAACTGAGTGCTAAGCTCATTCTTGGTGATGACAGGTAAAGAAAGGAAGAAGCAAATAAAATAACTAAAGAAAAAAATGATAGTGCCTTAAAAAATTCAGTTTATTTTTTTCTTTTTCTGTAGTTTCCCATTCATGTTGAATTCTCTGATTTCTTATTGGTGTTTTTTGTTTGTTTGCTTTTGGGGTAGTCCTGCTATTCAACAGAACAGAGTGGCTACTGCTCAGTGCTTGTCTGGTACTGGTTCCTTGAGGTTGGAGCTGAGTTTTTAGCAAAGCATTATCACGAAGTAAAGTGCACATTCTTTCTGTTTCTAATTTGTGTTCTAGTAAGTTGTTATTATTTGACGAGCAAGGAATGCTTATTTTTCCCATTTTTGTTTGCCAGCGTACTATATACATTCCACAGCCATCATGGGGAAACCATTTGAAAGTTTTCACGATGGCAGGGTTGTCGGTGAAGACTTATAGCTACTATGATCCAACAACTCGTGGACTTAATTTCCAAGGTCCGTGTTAATGGTCCTATCAATGGGCCACATTGTGAATGAGTTGCTGCTATTAATAAATTTATTAGATTAAGAAATTCTAGGAGAAACAATTGATGCCTTGATTTTTTACAGTTTTCAATATATCATTGCCTTTTGTTTGGTGCATTGAGATTTGAGAATGAAAACATGCTTATACAAAACAGAACCTAGGCTTAGCTACTCCCCATATGTCTTCCAGCAAAAATACATGATTTCCATTTTATTGCTTGCTTTGGGTTTCAAATTCCTTTACCAAAGTTATCTATGCTTTATGCAGCCAAAATCTTGGTTTTGATATAAAAGTAATGGCAACATTTTTGGGAAACAGGCTTGCTAGAAGATCTTGGTGCTGCACCAACTGGAGCTGTTGTTCTTCTTCATGCCTGTGCTCATAACCCAACGGGTGTTGATCCAACTGTTGAACAATGGGAGCAGATCCGGCAGTTGATAAGATCTAAAGGGTTATTGCCTTTCTTCGACAGTGCTTACCAGGTAATTGTCTGATGTCATAAACTTATGGTTAAAGCTGTGTGTGGAGTGTGATAAATGTTAGAATGCCATAGATGTTAATCTTATATTTCATAGGTTATAGAATGGTTATTTACACACTTGAATTTTGACATCCAGGGATTTGCAAGTGGTAGCTTAGATGCAGATGCACAGCCTGTTCGCATGTTTGTTGCAGATGGGGGAATGCTTTATAGCTCAAAGTTACGGAAAAAACATGGGACTTTATGGGGAGCGTGTTGGTGCACTCAGCATTGTAAGATGCTAGACTTGTAAATTTTGAGTAAATTTCTTTCATTATGACTATGGCTTTTTCATTGAATAATTATAATGATAATAATAAATTTATAGGTCTGTAAGGCGGCTGATGTTGCAGGCAGGGTTGAGAGCCAATTGAAGCTTGTGATTAGGCCTATGTATTCCAATCCACCAATGCATGGTGCCTCAATTGCATCCACCATCCTGAAAAATAGGTAGGTTCTTTGTGTAACCAAACTACCTGTATTTTAGAACTTGTCAGATGACACAGAAACTTGTAGCATTGGTAAAATTTTGAGAAATGGAATTATTTCAACAGCATGTATTGGTGTTCAAGATTGAAGAAAAGTGAATCTTAAGATTGACAAAGTGATATTAATTAGGGAAGGAAAACATTTATTCATCTGTTAAGGTGTAATTTTTCATCTATGATTTTCTTGTTGGAATTTGAGTGAGGTAATTACTCATACGAGTTAATTCATTTGTGGACTGCATATTTTTATTTTAAATTTGTTTTATTTATTTATTTTGCAGTGATATGTATAATGAGTGGAAGATTGAAATTGAAAGCAATGGCAGACCAGATTATTAGCATGTGGAAACAACTATTTGATGCTTTAACTGCTAAAGGTTTTGCTCAATCCTTTCTTTCAATGGTCTATATCTGTTCCCTTTTTATGTTTTATCGATAGGCTTGAACTAAGCCTGGTAGGTATGAGTCAGTAAACATTTTTGTACATGTCAACTCACAAAAAGCCTTGTTGAAGTCCTTGGGATTCGGGTTTTGCTGACCTCCTTTATATATTATTGACAAGAAATTTGTGTGTTCTTTTCTCGTATTCTTTACTGTTTATGAATCTTTGGTGTATTCTATAAAATCAGAAACTAAACATGTTCTTATCTCCTTTCTTGCAGGTACCCCAGGTGACTGGAGTCACATTATCAAGCAGATTGGAATGTTTACTTTCACAGGATTGAACAGTGATCAAGTTGCCTTCATGACCAAAGAGTACCACATTTATATGACATCTGATGGGCAAAAGAACTTTTTTTTTTTCTTTGAACTTTTTCTTTTGAAGTTGGGAGTTTCTAGGCTTGAAAATCATTCCTTGAGGTTTCTCCTCCCATCACTATTGCATGAATCGTGACAAAATCATACGACACCAATGACCAGATGTGATGAATGTTGAATTTCATTAAAGCTTTTCATTCACCATGAAGAGAGCTTCTTTACTGCTGTGATGAAATTGTTCAAATATTACATGGTTTTGCATTTCTAAGAAATCAAGCCATTGCCATACCTCCCAAAACGAATTAAGTATACATTCTAGTTACACTTTGTTATTCTCTTCGTCCACTTCTAGCTACTCTCCACCTCTGCTGTTCCAACTCGTACCCCATTTCAAGGGCTTGCATTTTCATTTACTGTATCCCCTGAACCTGGTTTTTATTTGCATTGTTAATGCTGCTGCTATCTTTACATGTACCAATAGAAATGGGGGTTCTGAAGTCTGTATTTTCTATTGTTTCCGAAGACTGTTACCTACTAATATCGATCTGTAACATGCTAAATAATGGTTCGAATTGAATGAAAATCTCTTCTTTATTTTGCAGGAGGATTAGTATGGCAGGTCTTAGCTCCAGTACCGTCCCCCATCTTGCTGATGCTATACATGCTGCAGTCAGCCGTGCCTCTTAGAAAACAAATTCAAAGTTATGACTGTTTTTCTCCTAACTGTTCAAGCAAATATGATTTTCCATAATAATTGCTAGTTCTGGATTCGAACCAGATTTTTGGATGTTTCGATTTCATTGTTATACACGTTCGTAAATGGAGTGCTTGCAGTTGGTATCAATAGTTTGTGATTTGGTGTTTGTTTTATCATGTTTTATTATGTTTATTTTATGACATTTTGTTCATTTGATTTGGTGTTTGAATTTGTATTTTATTCCTTTTTAATGTGGTATCTATGTTTTTATTCCAATTTAGTACATAAATTTTAATGTGATATCTGAATTGCACGATCTTCATGTTAAAAAAATATTATATTGGCAAATTCAAGTATCAATTTGGAATAAAAAATCAAAAGTATTACATTAGATTGAACTGGAATAATTTGTATTCGGTTTTATTCAATTTAAATTGAATTTGGCTAGAAAATTTATTTTATTATTTAAAAAAATATTTAAAATGTTTTTTTATATTTTATAATCAAATTAAATAGAGATCAGGAGAGTTCAAAAGGAAGAACAATTTTAGTTATCTATCAAGGTTATTTTGCCCCCATTTGAAATCATGCATGGGGCTGAAGTATATAATTATATACATAAAAGTAAGTTTTCTCTAACTATCTTTGTTCCTTTCCTTTCCCCTTTTTTCTTTTCTTCCAAATGTACCAGTTAATCATCATTCTCGAAACGGTCCCATTCAAGTCCTCAATCCTCTCTAGGCAAGATGGCTCATTATCAAACTTAAATCCGATGTCCATACCATCCGCAGCACTCGGTCTTGATGAGTCTGCATTTGACATCCTAGTTCGAGTAAGTGAATCGGCATGTAGAACATCCTCGATTCTCGACATCACCGAGTAAGCCAAGCTTTCGAGTACCCTAGAATAGCTCTCCAGGATAGCCAGTCCTACATCCTATTGAAAAAAAAATACAAAAAAAGTTAAAAACAAGTTCATCAAACTCATAATATGGGGAGAAGATTAAGAATATGCATTCATTGTACTCTGTTTTCTTGGATCTTTGTTATATCTAGTGAAGATTGTGGAAGTCCAGGAAAATGCTGCTTGAGTATGAGCAAGACCGTCTCGGCCCTCTCTTCAAATAGTTCCCTTTTTCCGACACTAACACCTGTACCCCATGAAGGCTTTCCATCTTTCTGGACCATCTTCCTTTTCCAAATAACAATGGAGGCTTCGATCCGGTTCTTTAAGTCGAGAACTTTGTGTTCCGTCGAGAAGTCCATCGTCGAAAGGAACTGTATCGGATCGAAGTACTCCACCGTGATGCTTTTATAGATTGAATCACCAAGGCTATCTCTTCCATTCTGCATCAGACATAATGGCGCATAGTTAGTGACTCAGTGGCTGCATGATTGGGCATATTTCTTGCTTCCCAAGTCAGGTAGTTTCAGTAAACTATCAACTCATCATCCCATCAATTCAACTTGCATTTCTAGATTACGAGATCAATTTCTTTTACCTTGGGCAGGGAATCGATGTAACTTTCGGGGATTGCTATTTCGGACAGGACTTCAGCATTAATGTTCATTGCTGCTTTTAGCACTTGGTTTACAGACTCCTTTTGGGTTTGCAGCCATCGTCGTTGTGGTTCCGACAGTCCGTTCTCGGGAACCTTAACAACCGGATGCCACCATTTATCCTCCCTTTGGCTGCTTTCCTTCCCTTCAAGGTCGTTTTTGGACACATACCAAAACTCTTTCTCTTGTCCAAAGTTGTCCAGAGTCTCCTGTGTCATTTATACAATTTGATCAGCAGCAGCCAAAGTGTTAAATCTTTACCATCAGCTCAAAAAGGGATAGAGATACCGACGATGAGCATCGTGTCAAGTTTACGCAGGCCGGGGATATTCGTGAGCAGATCGGCCCGTTGTTTCGTGACCATAACCTGTCAAAGTTCGAAACAAAATGTTGGGAGACAACTAAATTTGAAGGGACATCATGATTTATGTGGTTACCTCCATGTCTGTTCCATCCTTAGATGTCTGCTTTGAAGGAACAAATTCAACAATGTGATCAGTTACAGATAAAATCCAGTCCATTTCTTTTCTCCACCTTGCTTTCCTTTCTGTAGCCAAGGGCTCTAATTTCCCTTTCTCTCCAAAAATAGATGCTGCAATATTATTGTCCACCATCAGTTTGTAACAGTCTATGTTTCTCGAACTCGATGATTTTCGATATTGGTATGTGTTCAATTATTATAATCATATTCGAATGTATGTCGAATACAGATATTTCGAGAAAAAAATGAAGAATTAAGAGTATGTACCTGCTAGGTTAGTGACTGCGTTTGACAAAGCTAGAGCTGAATTAACACCTTTTCCACCTCCTGACATATCTTCACCCAAAAGCAACTTTGCAAACCTTTCCTTCATCATCTCCATATCTGTATCAATGGTCCGAAGAATTAAAAAACTATCCATCACGTCACGTTGTTATCCCTATATATTTATATAAAGTGATAAAGATGCTAGAACCTGCGCGTATCTCATCAGGTACTACTGGCTCAGATTGTTCTACATCTTTTATGTCGATACCGTCAACGGAGACGGGGGCAGGCATGGGAACAGGGACGGGGAGCGGGGCAGGGGTGGTAGTAGCATTTGGGATGAGATTTTGGTGGTTGAGCTTGCCGGAATTGTCAGACGATTTCGTACCTTTGAACGATGCCGCCGAGGTAAGTATGGTGCACTTTCGTGTTATTGTTCGAAGCATATTGTCGAAATCATGCACGAATTAAGCTTTCTTCTTTGTTAATACGAATAAAAACAAAGAAGAAAAAGGAGGAAGAAGAAAACAGAAACTCAATAAGGGTTCATGTGAAGGTGCAGAGGTAATAAAAGGTTCGATTGGTTAGTTATCGTTTACTGTTTTTACGACCAGACAATGAACGGTCTGCATGTTTTCACAAACATACATTTTAGGGTCAAATTGTAACAAAAATTAAACCTAAATCCTAAACAATAAAAGTAATTGTTAGGAAAAAAAAAACAATGTTGCATAATGTCCGGGAAAACGTACAAGCTTAACTGCCTTAACTAACTTATCTTGTATTTAGAGTAATCAAACTATTTGGTAACAATTCAAGATATGTACGATTGATACAAACTAATATTGTATTTAGGGGCGAGTAAAACTCGATTCTATTTAAAAAAAATTTAAATAAAATTTGAATGATAAAATATTAATCAAATAATCCAAACTGAAAAAATATTTCATACACTGATGGTAAAAAACGTGTTTTCTACAAGTAAATCTAATTTAAGGTTTAAGAGTTTAGTTTATGGGTTCATGTCTTAGGGTTTAGAATTTAAAATTTAGGGGTTAGAGATTAAGATTTAGGGTTTTAGGTTTAAGATTTTTATTTTTAGAGGGAAAATTAGTCATGCTTGTAGAAAAAAAAAACTCACTGCTAATGCATGGAATAATGACCCTAACTAGAATACATATGTATTTTAATTCTAATTTTGAAGACAAAATTTCTTCTTTTGCAATTTAATTTTATATTTATTCAATTTAGTCATCTAACTGCAATTTTGTTAAGATTTTTTCTTTTCATAAGTTGAATTCTTTTATACTCCTCTCAAATCCATACCGATTACTATGTTCTAAAATTTAAATCAGTTATAACTCCTTAAATGTTTTTCAAAAATTTTATTTAAAAATATCAAATTTATTATTATTTAACTTAAAATATTAATCAGAAGGTTCATTAGACAAGATAGTGTGCCTGGATTACATTACAAAAAAATTTTAATATTTTATGAAAAAAAAATGTCATGATTTATGTCCTCTTAAACGAGGTGAAATGCTTTTGTGATTACTGTTTGAATCTAAAATTTTTTGATTTGGAAACATTAAAAAAATTTTATCGACTTAATAATTATTTATAATAATGTCATGAAATATTTAAAAACATAATTAAGAAAATTAATGCCATGTATTAATTAAAGATACAAAATCTTGAGGACTTATTAGAATAGAAAATTTTAATTTAAAACATTAAATTTTAAACGATTCAATTAGATTTATAATAATGTCTTTAAATATTTAGACATATTTAAGAAATGATCCGAGTATTAATTAAAAAAATCTGACCGCTGGTATTTAAAGATGGTAAATCATAAGAGCAATGTGGGGTTTGAATATGAGAAATAACATCTAAAATACAAAAATCTTGAAGACCTTAGCATAGAAAAGATAATTTAAAAGGTGGTGTCATGGAAGAATGTCGTAAACTATCCCAAAAAAAATATAAAATGTCACCTTTTGAAGGTTATATAATGAGCATTAAATCTTAGCTTTTATCAAAAATGATCAGTTCGTAATCCGTTGATTGAATGAGCGACTTGTGCGAAATAATAACACATTTAACCCTCCATATTTATACATTCAATCTGTTGAATCTTAATTTAACCCTTATTCTTTAAATGTTGCTCGGGAAGTTGCAAGAGGCTTCGCATTTGGCTAGGTTGAAGAAGAGAGAAAGGGAAAAATCCGATGTGATTCGGAGAGTGATTTTGTAACAAAAACTAAAGTTTAATGTCTATTATGCAACTTTTGAAAATTTGATATCCGGATTTTATATTTTTCAGCCTGTGTTTCTTCAAGAGATTTACATTGAGGAGCTTAGGGAAGTGATTAAAGATAAGGTATCTTTAGTTAAAATCTATTGCATAACATACATAATGAAGAAAAATGATGCTTCAGTTCAAGATATCCAGATTCAGCATACAATATTTTTTCCCACTAGCTCTTTTGTCAATCTTCGATCTTTTCAAACCGACAACTTTACTTCATGGATTATCTTTGTCTGGTCATCAGCTGAAGAGAAGAAATGCAAGAGGCCCGAGTTGATCTATAGCTTTTATATAAAAAATAGGGAAACTAACTCAAAAATACCCAGTTGGAAACTCATTGCAGAACTATTCCCTGAAAGATATGGAGAAAAAAAGAGGCATTTGTTTTAGTCAGAAGATCCGAAAAGACCTTGAAGGATGTCCTCGAGACGATGCACTTTAAAGGGCTTCTAAAAACTCCATCAAAGAGATTATGCCCAATAGTCCACCTATTGTACTCTAAGACCTCGACATGATCCGCAAAAGTCTGCAACCGTTTCAGGAGGAAGCTCGAACTCGGAAACACCTGTGTTTCAAGAAAATAATTGGGATAATCGAGGTTTGAACTTCGGTAAGACTAAAGAAACTCCAATCCAATGAAGAGACATATCCAGCAGGAAGGTGGAAAAGATAGTCAAGAAAACGAGACCAGACCAGTGAAAAAGGAAATGAAGATTAAACAAAGCCATCCTACTAAGGTGAAAAGTTTGGGTTCTATAACTCAGCCATCGCCGAAGAATGTGGCAACTCCGAAGAACATCGACATGATGCAGAAGCCTATGATAGGCAGCAGGAAACCAGTACAAAAGGAGATTGCTAAAGCAAGAATTCATCAATGTCTAAAGATCAAGCCAAGGTTGCCCCTCAAAAGTCCAGCAAGCCTGAAAACACATCAAATGTTTCAAAAAAATAAAATTTTGCACCAACCAAGTGCAACCGCAAACTCCAACACGGTTAGCAGACCACAAAATATAGTTTGTGGCCCCATTGATGTGAATAAGAGTTCAACAAAAAAGGCAGTGAGCAAGGCTACTGTGGCTAAAATAACTGTGAGTTCTTTTAAGTTTAGATTCTGCTATTATAATTCTAGTTTCATTAAATAGCATGTTGACATCCTAGATTTAGAATGCATGTGCTACATGTATTAAGCTATGAAAGCAGGATTGAAACGTTACTAAATGCAGTTTATCTTCTGTGCAGACTGAAAAGTTAGAATGCAAAGGAGATAAGGTTGTTTTGGAAGGAAAGAAGATTGACCTTGTATCCAAAAATGATGCAGTTCTGGAAGGAAAGGGGTTTGATCCCGAACCGGAATATGATACCGTTGTCAAAGGATATGGCGGTGAAATTGCAGAGCAACTTTCTATGGAAGAGGGAACAGAGCACACAGATATTAGGATAGGAGGTAACATCCTTTGTGACTGAAATTTTATTAAATAAGTGTCGGCATTAGCCAGATGCCATTTGCTCGCATTTGAGATGCATTTCTGATGTAATTGCATATACAATATCCGCCATTGAAATCATTACATGTTGGAATTTGCTGTTTCTCTTCTAATGCTGACACTTCCTCCTGCAACAAGAACTGTTGGGAGTCAAACAATATAGTATCTGAAAGCGACCAGTTTACAGGCATTGCTATTGAGCAGTCCAGCTTTTACAAATCACGTAGACGAGCTTTTCGATCTTCATATGGATGTTCCTACAACTTCACAAAAATTTGGCATCAGTGTTTTCTCAGATGCCGGCACACAACCTTCCTTGGACAGTGCAAACGAAATTGTTCGACGAAAAAGCCATCCCGATTCTCGAATAATCCACCCTCCATGGTTAAGCCTGGTCGGAAAAAACAAAAGGCATCTCTCTAGATCATTTGTTAAAGGAAACTTGCGATGGCGTCGAAGCTCTGAGAAGCTATAGCAAAATTGCCGGCGAAAACCACCCCACCGATAGCCTTTAGGCAATGCTGGAAAGCGATATGAACCACAGTGAAGCTTTGAGTGGAATATGGGACTTGGATTGGAAGAAAGGATTCCCAGTGGATGACACAATACAAGAAGTGGGAGACATAGAAAAACAACTATTAAGAGGACTAATTGCAGAGATTTGTGCATAAATTTTCAAAAGCATAGCTTCATTTCTGTAACTGAAAATCTGTAAATAACCCAAGTTTTATCTTAATATATGAATCAAATATATCATCTATGGAGCTCAAGTTTGGCCTAAAACTTATTCAAACCTAGTATATACACTCGATCAATCATTGAACCTCCATGTGTCAAGCTTAAATTTCTGAAGGGCACAGCAACCTATAAGCAGCAGCCTTGCTGAAAATGACAACCAACCAAAAAAGCAACATATTTCATAATAGTATTGCTTTCAACAACACTGCAAACAAGCAGAAAGAGACATTTGAACTACTGAGTTTATCAAATTTGAACATAACTCTTGGCAGCAGCAGAATCAGCAGCAGCAAGCTTATTACACTTTATATATATATATATATATATATATATATATGCTGTGCTGACCAATAAAGCTGGGTTTTTTTGGCTATGGCTGAGCTCTGACCTTTTGGCCCTCTTCCCAGACTTAACATGTCTTCAAAAGATTGAAAACTAAGAAGATGAACCCTTGAATATAAGGAAATTGAGAGTCCCCAAAGCAAAATAAACAAAAGTCCCTTTTGTATGAGTGAAGAAGCACCCAAAGTTCGAACCCACCACACATTGCCATCCCCCTCCATATCTCTTGTCAAATTCCTGCAAATTTTTTTCAAAAAAATCCCAAATTCACACTAAATTCTTTCATATAAAACCAAAAGAGAAAAAAGGGTATTGAAAAAAACCAGACCTTTTTGATGTGAGCAGCAACCGAGACGCAATCAGAAACATCATAGAGATCAAGTGCTTGAGAAGCAGAATCCATGGCATGGGTTTGCATCTTCTCCGGCATATCGGTTTCTTTTATCATAGCTTTGCCTTTCAACATCTCTCTTCAGCTTCTTTTGCTTCTGCTTCTAGTTTTGTAATGAGAATTTGAGTGTGTTATCATTCGGCGTTGTGCAGTGAGGAGAAAAACCAGAAGGTTGAGTGATATAGACGATAAAGTGGAAGAAGAGGAACATTATTGCGTATGAATTATACAACTTTTGAGATGGCGGCACGTATTCCAACCTTTTTCTAATTTGTCAGATTCTTCAAAATTCAAATTAGGCCTCCTCTGGATATATCTAATCTAAGATTCTAATCCAAAGTGACGCAGATATGACGGTTTCTGTTGGATTCTAGTGGAACTGGGAAATTTCCTTTCTTTGTTTTCGATTCTGTATAATTTTAAATTTTATCAATTGTAAGGGATTAAAATGTAGTTTTACCATATTTTAGGGCCAGAATGCAGCTTTGGATGGAGTGCTTTTTGCTGTGCACAATAGCCAAGGGCCCCCAAAATGGATTGATTGCATAACTATCCTTTAAGGAATCACTAAATTTTAAAGGCTTAGACAGGATGCTTATTAACCGATTAAAATAAAATTTTAATTGGTTAATTAAATGTTAGATCAGTTTATAATTATTTTTAAAAACGTTTAATTATAAATTAATTTGGTTTAAAATAAATTAATTAACCGAATTAAATTTAATAAATATTAAATATATATTAAGCAAAAATTAATCAAATATATATATATATTATTAACCAAAAATTTAGGTGTTCCATAATTATTTTGATTAATTCGAATTAATCGAACAAAGTTTGGTTCGGTTAACGGTTAAAGGGTTAAAAATTTCAGTTAATAATATTTAGCTAGTTTGGTTCAGTCGATTAACCGAATTAACCGATTGAACACCCCTAGACTTAAGTGTCAAATAAGTGACAAAACTTTTTTTTTTTCATACAGGTGTTCAAATTTTTTTTCGGGCCAAGTAGGTGACAAACGCTTTTCAAAGTTACCTGTTTAGGTGCCCCACCGTTAACTTACTTAAAAAATCTCTATATTTACAAAATTCATAAAATAACCCTAAAATTCCTAGATCCTTAAATGCGGTAACTGTCGCCGCCGTTTATCACGTTGTCGGCGACGGAATGAAACTTTTTTCTTTGTCATAAGATTCTAGCGTCGTTCGTCGACCAACGGGACGTCATTTACCGTCGAACGTTTTCTTTTTTCTTTTGCGAGTTTAATTTTATTTCGACGATAGACACAACGTTTGTCAACTATAGCGACGAAAGAATAAAAAAATGATCGTTGGGGTCCGATGACGGAAATGGTGGGCACGTCATCGGCGATTGATGGCGACAACGACTGAAATCGAGATTCAAGATTTAAGAATTTAGGGATTTGGGAACTATTTTAAAGATTTTTAAAAATTTTATGATATTTTTGAAAATAAAACATATCACGTATCATGTTTTTATTGGCTATCGGCATTTTTAATGGCTGTTAACGACAATGCATCTAAATAAAAACTTTAAAAATGTTAAGTACTTATTTGACTCGAAAAATACTTTAAACACTTATTTAAAAAATGTATAATTTGAACACTTATTTGACAATTAAGTTAATTTTAAATTATTCCACTAAAAAATTTACACTTTACCCCATAAAATTTATGATGTCATTCCGACCCTCTTGAATTCACCAATCAGCCTAACTATTTCAAACTCAACGGTTCAGTTTTGTATAGGTACGGAATAGATCGATAGGGTTAGGGGAACAATAGTCTTTTGTAAATTTAAAAGTCGTATATGATATAAAAATTTTCTATATATTTTACATTAAAAATTTATTTAAAATAATTTTATAAATTTTATAAATTTTATAACATTGATCAACGTTAGATCAGCAATGTTTGCATTGATTGATCACTGTCTTCAACTTCAACTTCATGCAATTGAATATTACTTAATTGCCAAGTCTCATAATTTCATTATTATTTTATGTATTTTTTAATATGAATACGTTAATTTTATTTGAAAAATAAATTTAAAAATACAATGAGAGTTTACAATTTATGTAAACTAATTTGATCTGGATATATTTTTGAAAACACAAAATTAACTTCTCTATATCATAAAATAGGACCGTACAAATAAAAAGTAAAACCCCTAACTCAAAGGCTCGAAACGAATAAGATACAAACGTCACTAAAGTTCGACGATGAAAGATAAAAAACCAACAACAAGCAACATTAAAAAAATGCATATTACAATAATAAGGCACATTGACAACACCGTCATTACCACAACTCAATAGCGAACAAGATTGATGACTGTGAGCTCGTATCCAAATTTAGTTTGAGGGTCCAAAACAAGGAAATCAACAAGATAATCAAAAGAGCGACATCTTGATTAGTCGTGGCGATGTCAAATTCAACCATAATAGAAGAACAAATGAAAAAAAAAAACAGCCAAACGACCGATTAAGAAAAAAAGATGCAAAAAAACAGATAATACGTACCAAAAGATGAAAAAATTGTGTCACAATGACAAAGTTATTGAATTTAAAAACTAAAAAAATAGAGAAAAAAGATTACTGGCGGTTGACAACCAACATCAAAACTAGTGCCGCCGAAGGCAACGTAAAAATAAGAAAAAAGTTACAGATGTCCAACTATCCCTTGTGTTATGAATATTAACCATTTTTTAGTTTTAAATTTTTTCCCTCTAAATACTAAGGTTAAAATCTTAGGAAACTTTTAGATTTAAAATTCATATTTTATCATGTAATATATGTGTGGGTTTAAGATCAATTGTTTTTAGTTTAATCAGCTGGCCGAGTCTAGTTTTGAGAGCATTAGATTATAATCTAACTTTTATGTTAATTTTGTTAACACAACCTTGGAGTAGATGGTTAAAAACTCATGTTGACATTTAATCTCTTCTCCTAAGTCTTGGGTTCTAGTCTCAATAAAAGCAATTCTTCCTCCCTAAATAGTAAATTATTCAGAAAAAAAACTTCATCACAATTTACGGGGAAAAATCTGCTTTTTGGTGCTATTTTTCATGCCCAACAAAAAAATTTATATTATAATCATAATTCTAAATTATAAACTCTAAACCCTACTCTCTACCTTTAATTCTTTAAACTTTAATTATAAATTTTAATCTTAAATTCTAAACTTAATTTTTTTAGTGATGAAGAGACGAAAATAACACTAAAAAGAGACATGAAATTTCTATTCTTAATTTAAATTCCGCCAATTAAACATGGATGGGGCTTGTAGTAAGGAGAACGGAATATCATCTTGTGGATGAGTTTTGTTAGACGAGGAAGAGTGTTGGTTATTAGGATTCTTTAAGAATATCGAGTTATGTACATGGCTGAATGTCGAGTTTTGGGGAGTTTATCGAATTGAGACATCTTGGATGTTACATGACCGTTCAATGGGTTCGATTGTTCAATATATTTAGGATCTGTGTTAATTGAGATTGCAATGTCAAAATTAAACATGTTTTGTGAGTATATAATCAATCAATTGACCAATGGTATAACGAAGACGATACGAAATAACGAATTTGTATAATAATCTCCTACTATTATATCAGTTTAGAATTTTTAAAATCTACGTAAAACTTGCGAAACTTAAATCAAAACCGAAAGAAAAACGACTATGATCTACAATCTCTGTTGTTCAAACAACGTGAAATCATGATATACATATATATAGTTCGTTTCGACCTTTCTCTACTTCCCTACCATTGAAATTTAAAAGAATATGCTTCACTTTCGAGAAACAAAAGAAAATTCAAAATTTTAAGTTTAGGAAGATTTCAAGGTGATTTTATAAAACCAAGAACGTTTTTAATCATTTCATAGTTATTTTAAAAAAGATGACATCTCATAATGTCTTTAATTTTTTAGCCGCGTAAGAGCAATTTAAAATTTCAGTGATTAAATTAAATGTTTTTAATGTAGAATGACTAAACTGAAACATAGTCAAAACTGAATGGTGGAAAAACATAGTTTATCCATTAATTAATCCCCATAATTAGTGCTAAAAACACACCAACACCTCCTTTGGACTCGCATGTTTTACACCTCTGGACCCTTACCCGCCCCATTATTACTTATTTTCTTATAACTAAATTAAATTAAAAAAAAACGAACGACAAAAACAGAGTCAAAATCGAGGAAAGCAAGCAGAGATTTCAAAGAGCTCTTCCCTCAAAGAATTTCACCTCAATTCCCGAAATTCAAATTATATACATATTTGTATATATGTTTGTTTCTGTGTTTGTTGTTCGTGATTGATATACTCAGTGAGTTGGGAGGAAAGGGTTGAAGCGAGTTAGGGTTTTTGGGATTTCTTGCGGGAGGAGATAAGTAGCAGCTGAGAAGTTTTGGTGATGGGCGATGAAAAATCGAAGGTCGTGATGGCGAGTAGAGATCGAGAGCTTCTAATCCCGGTCGCTGACTCTCCCCACGATGATTCCGCCAAACCTTCTCCTTCATCTTCTTCGCATCACGCCGGCCGTGAGGTCTCTTTTTCTTTTAGAAAAAATAACTTTAAAATAGCTATTTTTGGTTGTTAATTGACGTTACGTTTTTTATTGGATTCGATTTGACTTGGTCTTCTGCAGCCGTTTTTTTTTGTTGCTGTTGGTAATGGAAAGGTTGCAATCAGTTCATGTGAATTATTGCTTTCATAAAGGAACTTAATGTGGTTTTGTTTGAATGTTAATAGAGAATTTTGGATGTTTTAAATTGTTTTTTTGATTGAGATATCTTTGATTTTTAGAATTTTTATATGAAATTGAACTGTTTTATTGTGTTGTAGGATTACAGCATAATTTACTGGAACTGTTGAAAGTTTTGTAATTATTTTTATTTTTATGTTTTTAAAACCAGAATATAAGACTGATGGTTGATTGGATCTTGTCCAAGATTAGTGATAATGGTTCCTTTTTCTCTTAGAGGCTATGTAAGTTTTTGTATGTATACGAGATTTATATTTTAGCTTAAAATGCTCTGCGACTCATGTTAAAGATTGTACAAGAGAATATATGATTACCGATATCTTTGTATTCGATCTCTTTTGTAAATTCGGGTATTGAGTCCTAGGCTTGAATTTGATGTTACCCTTCCCCTTATGGGACTTGTTAACATTATTTTTTCTGGTCGATGAAGTAGGTTAAGAGTATTGTTATAGTTCCTATTGATATATTTTGAAACAAATGTTTTCAGCTGCTTGCCTGTGCTGGAACTATACCTATTTACTCATGTAATGACCCGTGTACATTATTTACTGAATATTTTAACCGACGACCTTTGTTTTATTTAGACCTTTTACAAAGTTTTCCAGAGCTGGGCTTCAAAGAAGTTCATGACGGGATGGTAAGTGACATGCTTTCATCTCCTTGCTTTTGATTAACATGAATTTCTTCTGCTACTTGTCTGCCATCTTATAAAAATGGTAGTTCTTACCATCATGATTGTGGTAAACATTTACTTGACTACTCAGAAACTTCGTAGAATGGAATTGTATCTTATAGATTTTTTTGTTGTCATTTACTATGCCGGTAGCTGTTTCATTGTTGTTTTGCAGTGTCATTCTGTTTCCAATAGCAATCACTTTCTATGTAACGTGGTGGTTTATTCACTTTGTGGATGGCTTTTTCTCTCCAATATATGCTCAACTTGGCATTGATATATTTGGTGAGCATCTCAATTAGTAGCTTAAAAACTCTTCTTTGTTTCTCCCTTCTAGACCTGTTAACTTGTTTAATAGTTTGTTGAATCTTTTACTCTTCCCTTCCTTTAATTGGATCTTGGAGTTTGTAAATTTATGTGATCTTTCCTTAAGGCCTCTGAATGACAGAGGATTGTTGTGCCCTGCAATTTTTTGGGGGGATTGTGGACAATATTTGTGATAAATTGATAATTGTGAGAGGTTGGATGATATTCTACAAGAGTGGAGAAATCTTTCGTTGTCTTCTACTATCTTTTCAAAAGAATATCGTTATGCTTACAGCCTAGATGATAATTATTAGCATTCTTCATATGAAATTTGCAACAATGAGACTTTGATAGCATGGAAATAAACACACACAAACAGATATATCTATATATTCTGGAAATTTTGCAAATAGTTTACCCATGTTACATGTACTAATGTCAATCCCTGTCATTTTTTTGTTAGGAATGTCTATTTTTAGGGTATGTACCATCTGCTTAACCTAAAAGGCCTCTTGATGTTTTCTCCTTGGACTTTTTCGACAGGTCTTGGGTTTGTAACTTCTATAACATTCATCTTCTTGGTTGGGGTTTTCATGTCATCATGGTTGGGAGCATCTGTCCTAGGCCTTGGTGAGTGGTTTATCAAGCGGATGCCGTTTGTTCGCCATATCTACAATGCCTCCAAGCAGATTAGTTCTGCTATATCACCAGGTGTGAATTATGCTGGTTTTCTTCCGCATGAGCATGACAAAAAATTAGTTGGGTTGTTCATATTATTAAAATCGTTTAAGATAGTAATGATCTACATTCCGTATCTCTTTTCACGTTTTATATATCTCTATTTTGTTTCAGATCAAAACACTCAGGCGTTCAAAGAAGTAGCCATCATAAGGCATCCACGTGTCGGTGAATATGCATTTGGGTTCATTACTTCATCTGTTACTCTACAGGTGGGCAAATGAAGTTTTAGTTCCAAAATTACGATTTATACATGATGTGATTGACATGCATGTCTAATTGCATTTTCTTTCCTGAAAGATCGTAAGACACACACAGCAGGCACTTGCTGCAATATCGAGAATGTTGTTTTTATTGTTTTTCATTTTTAAAATGCAGACCTACTCCGATGAAGAAGAGCTATGCTGTGTCTATGTTCCCACAAATCATCTTTACATCGGTGATATATTCCTCATCAATACCAATGATGTTATCAGACCAAATCTATCAGTCCGTGAAGGAATCGGTGAGGGCCTCCCCTTAATTTTGTTCTCGTAATTTACAAACACAACAAGGGTGGGAATACATTTTGCTCTCCATTACCAGTTAGTCTGTCTTCTCGTAACTCTTCCGAAATTGCTACTTCACAAGGAGGTTGGCGGTCCGTTATAGTTGTGGGTTATATGTCTGAAGAAAAGAAAACCGAATAGAGCGAAAGCATAACCATAACATTTCCTGGTTCAATCTAAAGCTCATTTCTATCTCATTCATTCTTTTCATTGCAGAAATTGTCGTGTCCGGGGGGATGTCAATGCCCCAGATCCTGTCAACGCTAGATACACGTTTGCCGCTGGAAAGAAGTAGATCTAACAGAAGCTGATCGCCGCTCGTTTACATAGAATGCAACAGAATAGTGTTTGCTTTGGGGCAGGTACGCAGTGTTTTTTTTTTCCTGCTTTGGGTGTTGGATTGTGCCTCTTCCAACTATTGGAACGGGAAATGTTTATTGTACCTGAATATGTATTATGTGTGTTCCAAGTCTCGTCTCCGTTGTTCTTGAGCTTTGATTTGTTTAGTTGTAAGAACATGTTTTTCGTCGTTCAATTCAGCTAATATCGAACTGATTCGGTCCGAATTTTCGAAGAATGTACAAGTACAATTACAAATACGGATAATTTAATGCACGACCAAATTTAAATATATTTGAACCTAGATTAGAATCAACATGAATCTATATATAAGGAGATATAAATTAAAATAGAACTTGAAGAGAGGATAATTGCTTTTAATTGGTCGGTCATTTTCTGTTATTTTAGTCATATATCGGGTAATTCTAGTGGATTAGATAATTTCATAATTTTATCTTGAGCTATCATAATGTTAAAAAAATTAGATGACAATAATTATTCTTTCGCTTCAACTTGATTATAGAGTTAAAATTGGGTTAATGTTCGATTTGGATCAAATTTAAATAAATTAAATTTGGGAGTTTTTTGTTTGAGTCAAGCATTGTATAAGTCTATATTGAGTCGGCTAAAATTTGAGTCAGTTTTGATTCAATTCGGGTTTTTTTAGGTTTCGAATTAAATTTGGGTCACCATATTCGAGTCTATGTTGATAGGGGTGAGTATTCATTCGAGTTGAGTTGAGTTAGTCGAGTTGATGAGCTATATTTTATAATTTAGACTTTATTTGAAATGTTTTCGAGTTTATTAAATTCGAGTAGAGTTGTTTGAGTTTTTTTTTTAAATTTAATTATAAATATTTATAATGATATAATACTAATTGATTTTAATTTAAATGATTTTTTATAACTATATGCATAGATATATATTTTCATATTTTTATATATGAGATATGCATATATCAGATAATATTTGAGAAATTTAACTCACGCCTAAAAACTGATCTAATAATTACTAAAATTTTAAGTTATCGAGTCGTATTTTATAATTCATATTTTATCTAAAATTTATTCGAATCAAGTTAAAAAAATTAGCTTTTTAAGTCCAATTTTATTTACCTTTTACCTAGCGAATTAAGTTTGTCAAGTCAAGAATTAATCCTCTGAAAATGTATTATTTATTTCAGTCTGATTACTCGTTTTGTTATCTAGAAAACGACGCCGTTTGCTCCGTCAAACACGGCGTTAACATTATTCCAATTTCCAACCCAAACAAACAAATAAACGAATCATTGCCGACACTCATTCCCCGAACCTCCAGCTTCACCTCCTCCATACCTCAGCTCCGAACCTATCACTATCTCCTTACTCCCTTTCTTCCCCAGTTCATCACCGCAACTGATCTCTCTCGTCCTTTTAAAAAAACCAAATCCATTTCCACAAAAGCTCAAAATGCACACCAAATCGGACTCCGACGTCACGAGCTCCGCCGATCTATCGTCTCCAAGATCCCCCAAACGCCAACTCTACTACGTCCAAAGCCCTTCAAGAGACTCCCACGACGGTGACAAGCCATATTCCTTGCAGGCAACAACTCCGGCCACAAACAGCCCCACGGAGTCTCCTTCACACCCTTCGTACACCCGGCACTCGAGAGCCTCATCCGCCAGCCGTGTCTCGGGAAACCTTAAGAAAGAAAAGAAGAGAAACGAAAAAGGTTGGACTCAGTCCCAGACCCAGTGTAATGTCATCGAAGAAGAAGGTGATAATGGAGAGTATTTTAACAGTAGGGATAATAAAGGGTCGACGAGAAAGTGCCAGATTTTGATGGGTTTGTTTGGGTTCGTCGTCGTTTTCACCTTGTTTTGTTTAATCATTTGGGGTGCCGGTCGTCCTTACAAAGCTCAAATTAACGTTAAGGTCATTAAAATTTACATATACATATACATATATATATATATATTTCTTGTAGTTGAATAAGAAAATGTTATTTTGCAGAGCTTGACGGTACATAATTTTTATTTTGGAGAGGGAACCGACATGAGTGGTGTTCCAAGCAAGATGCTTACACTGAATTGTTCAGTGAAGATGGCAGTGTACAATCCTGCAACTTTCTTTGGGATTCATGTTAGCTCAAATCTAGTCAATTTAATGTACTCAGAAATGGCAGTCGCCACTGGTCAGGTAACAATAACATCAAATTTTCCCAGGCATTTTGGTTTTTGACACAATAATTCATTGGTATGTATGTATGTTGATGGTTGCAGTTGAAGAAGTATTTTCAACCTAGAAAGAGTCATCGTTCTGCTGTTGTGAATCTCCATGGAGATAAGGTTCCTTTGTACGGTGCCGGTAGAGGCTTTGCCGACTTGAATGGTGGCGGTGGAGTTCCGATGAAGCTGATCTTTGTGATTAGGTCCAAAGGGAATGTGGTGGGGAAGTTAGTAACTTCTGAACATAAGAAGTTTATCTCTTGTTCCTTGGTTATCAACTCCCATAATAATACCAAGCCTCTCAAGCTTCAAAATGGTTCATGCCAATATGACTGAGGCCCGTTCCTCAATGTTTTTTCAATAGGCGTTTGGCTGCCGAATGAAGAAATAATACCAAATGGTCACTCTAAGCGCTTCAAACGGACGCTTTTTCGCCTGATTTGATCCCAAATAGACGTTTTGCAGAAGTTGGATTTTTCAGCTTCTCCCCAAACAGGCATTTGGAAATTCACGCGGAACGAAGCCCGAGTCCTGGAGAAATATGAACCATATCATAGTTTTAGGGTATGTCTGGTTAGATAGGAGATTAGCTTTGATTCACTATGATGTTCCTTGTACTGAGTTACCACCTGTATATGTGTAGAGAAATATGAACTAGATTTTGTTTCATACTTGATTACTTGTTGCTGTTTTATCTTTACTACGAAAGAAGTTGTAACTGGAGATGAAAAGCGATAGTAGATGTTGATGTCGAAATTCAAACTCTCAGCCTATCGGTAGTGGCTTTAGGTGCCAACCAGCGGGGCAGCGGAGAGTTATGTGCAAGACTCTTCTTGGGCAACATCTGCTGTAGTAGTTTGTCCTGTAAGAACATTGGTTTATGACTTGTTTTGATTCAGATAAATGTTGAAAGATTGAAGAACAAACATCGACAAGAGAAGTACAATTTTCTGATTCTTAGTATCAGAGAAAGCAAATCGGTATATGAGGTATATTGGTTTATAGAAATGAAACAAAAATTGTATACTAATTAAACAGCAGAATTACTTTTCTGGCTTGCCTGATACAAACAATGTGTATATAAACACTGTAGGCAGCCACATTGAATTACCTACACAAAAACGATTGTATAATCCAATGATCCAATAGATATGAGAGTACGTGTTGAAGAACAGCTTTCTTCAATATCTACAGCTTTTTCAAGTCATCAGCTTTTCCGAAGTCCAAACTCAGTTTTGTCGGACAATTCAAGGAACGCTGTATGATATATCCGGACGACCATCAGCGAACTCTCATCAGTTTATGAACACCAATTGACAAACTGTCCATGCACCGTACAATAACAGGCCATTTTCGTGAACTACTTCTG
The DNA here is from genome assembly GCA_019671005.1 of Hibiscus mutabilis. Taxonomy (NCBI): domain Eukaryota; kingdom Viridiplantae; phylum Streptophyta; class Magnoliopsida; order Malvales; family Malvaceae; genus Hibiscus; species Hibiscus mutabilis. The sequence goes on from CM033740.1 coordinate 3,387,697, forward strand.
GCATATAATCCCCGGTAGCACCCGGAAAACACACTTGCTTGAGCAAAAAAACGCAGATGATGAGAGTTGTATTTCTTCAATACCATTTGGCTTCTTGTTTTAGCACCTGATGACCCATTTTATCGATCATGGCTACTCCATGTATCAGCAAAACATTAGAATAAGAATCACTTATGTTTTGTTTCTTATACATCTTCTCCAAACCCTCTGTTGGCATCTCGTCTCCATTAATCGATGCAACTCCTTGATCTACACTTTTTAGAATTCTTCTTGCTTTACTTAGTAAACCGATGGCACGCCAGGCATCTGCAACAAGCTGTATGGTGCTCCTCTCTGCAGATATACCCTTCTCTTCCATAACCTGCAGGAGTTCTTCAGCTTTCAATGGCTGTTTTGCTTCCCCATATCCCCATATCAAAGTTTTGTAAGTAGTCGAATTCGGGGAATTGCCGATTTTGCATTTTCTCGTAAACTCTGGCTGCATGCTCCATTTTTCCAGCAGTGCACCAGCCACTGATGATGGTGGTGAAGATTACAACATTCGGATGGACACCGAATTTGCCCATGGAAATGAGGAGTGACTCAGCCTCTCCTGGCTCCCCGGCACAAATATAAACTTTTGCCAGGATGCTAAAGGCATGGACATCGGGTTCTATACCAGCCTTCACCATATCATCGAAGATCTCCTCGCATTTGTCCATCAGCCCTGCTGAGCTCCATGCATTCATAATCGTACTAAATGTTATAACATCTGGTTTGATCCCGAATTCTTCCATCAGTATTAGTGCCCGGCAAATTATGCATTTTGTAAACAAATGATTAACACGGAATATGAAGAAACTTTGGAAAAAAGTGAACACAAGAGTTACGACTGAAACTCACCTCATCAACTCCATTGGTGTCGGTAGCATCAAGAAAACCTTTTATCAGAGAGTTGAAAACAACAAGATTTGGTTTCACTCCTAGCTCCTTCATCCTATACACAAACCTCAAAGCCTCTGTCATATTACCTTCTTTACAATATCCGGTCACGATGATACTGCAAGTGCGCACATTGGAAGCAACTTTGTTGTTTTGCATCTCGACTATCATCTGTTCTGCCCTATAAGTCTCCCCAGCCTGAGCATAGGCACTTGTTATTGTATTGTACGTGACAACATTGGGATGCATACCGGATGCCACCATTCTATACACCACGTTCCATGCTTCTATTATGTTCAGTTTGTTGCACCATGCCCTAATTAGTATATTATATGTTCTATCATTCGGCTGCACATTTTCTTCCTGCAACAACGACTCTAGTAATTCCGATGATTCTTCGGCCTTGCCGATATTTCCGTATCCTTTCATAAGGTATTGAAAGTACTGGTTGTAGGCTTGCATCCGCTCTTCTTCATTTTCTGAAAGATTTTCATGGCTTCTTTCACATTCCCAGACTCCGAAAAGGCATTGATCATAGCATTGAAGAGAATCGAATCAGACTTCATACCATTCTCTTCCACTTTAGAGATAACTGAAACAATGGACTTGTAACGTTTCTGGTGGGTTAATGCAGACACGAGAGCTGTGTAGGTCACGAGGTTGGTTTGTGTCCTTCTACTAGGCCGTCGAAAATAAATTGAGCTTCTTGAGGCTTCCCCTTCTTGATCAGAACATTCATTAGTTTTGTTCTTGCACGAACAGTCCGGCAACCGTTGTTTCCCTGGCAAACAACACATTTCGATTGAACTTCGGAATCTGCAGAACTTGTACTTGAATGTGACTGTTCATTCTCATGTACATGTGATACCTGTTACATTCAAAGCCATCATTGTTCGATCATTACCGTGCAATATAACGAGCATGTGCTCATTTAGGTAGGTATACATACAAGGAAAACAGAAAACCAGTCGAAATAATAATACTGCAACCGCTGAAGCTTTAACCGGCTTCTTGCTCATGATCGTTCCCTCCTGATGCTTAACCATGGGGACAGACCTCCTCTTAGCCACACTATCCAAGGCTTCTTCTCCGCGTTTCACCATCTAATAAACCGGCACCAGCCTTTTTTTATCAGATTGGAGATATAATCATTTCCAGGCCATATGCGAGGCAAGGAACTTGTTTTCCGACTCGATTTCCTCTGCTTAACGGTTACACTATCCTAGTCAGAACCAGATTGGAATGCATCAAAATTAAAATGTTATGCATCATAAAATATGTGAAGCAACAGTGATTTTTCAGCAAATTATAAGCCAGTAATCTAGTCATCCCATCCCATCACACACGCGGACGTGTACGCGCACTCATGCGGATGCAGAAATGTATTCGTAAGATATTCAAATCTTCATCATAATTCTGCCTATCCAACTATGTTACATTATATCATCTGATTCCAATTAAAAACAAAAACAGAGACATATAAGAACCTAAGTAGACAACACCCAATTCAACAGCCTACACTAATTCATGTTGTAGGCAAGAAAATGGCAACATCTGTCAGTCCATTAACAATCATATACAAAAAAAGAACAAATTCTGGATGAACAGATGCATCAACACAGGCAAAGTTCAATAACCAAGAGTAAGACCAGACTCTGGAACTGAAACTAAAGCCTGCAAACGTTGATAATGCCAGGAACATAAATTGAAAACAAATCAACAAAAACCAGAGAACATTTTCAAGAAGTGGTGATCATACCTCTAGAAACGTTGATAATGCCAGGAACATCCAAAAAGAGATTCTTATCCACAAAATATGATCACAAACAGATTCCCTGCATGGGTTTTTTTCTTCTTCAAGGCTGCTAATTTGTTGTTGTTGCCACTTAGTATGACTTTGTACGGTATTTGTGGAACCAGATGCTGCCACGACAGCTTTTGCTCTAATGGCTAATAATTTTAAGTATACTTAAATTTATTTATTTATTTATTTTGAAAATGGAACCTTGATTAATTGGACAATAACGTCCTCAATTACAATCGTTTCAATGCATTTTAGACAATCAAAATAGAAATGGTAACAAATATTTAAATTGCATGGCCAGTTTGCAAGTGGTAGGTAAGCTGCAATATTTGTTGAACGGGTGTAAATGCCAATGTGATATGTGGATGTTGTGCCCGCAGTAGTCGTCCTTTGCGGCAGAGATAAATTTGGCACATCCGGCGAGTACCAGACCATTACTGTCTCTGACTAAAACTCCGATGGCAGCTGTGATGAAAGGATCCATCAAAGTTAATTTTGATGGCAGAGGTATCTGGTTTTCGCCAATGTCTCTGGATGGAATGAGGCAACAAGTTTGCCTTGTGCAGAGGAGAAGTCTCTTTCCGGTTCTCGAGCATTCAACACTGTCAACCAAGGAGGTGAAATTGTTTCCCCGTGAACCTTGAGGTTTCGGCGATTCCAAATATTCCATAACAGTACAATGAATCCAAGAGTAATTGTGCATGTTCTAACCAGCTTTTACAATCTGAGGCTCGGTTTAGTATGATGCGGTCATGTAATCTAAATGGATGAAAAATATCCTCCCCAAAGGCATGAATTACCGTTTCCTCGACTTAATTAAACATTCATTCAACCAAGTTGGTGAGTAGTCCCAATAAAAAAAAAATATTATTATGCTTAAAAGATCTGTGTTCGACTGCATGATATGTGTTTTCAAAGAATTAAAAGAAAAAAAATAAATACAACCCTATAATCATTGAATTTATTAAAATTTACTTTGAGCTTATAATCTTTAAAAATTCACGCAACATCAAATGTCAATTAAGTACTTAATTGACGAATATCAACTAAAGGTTTTTTTATAACTCTTAATTATTTTTAAAGTCTATAAACACATATCATTATTTTTAAAATAAAATAATTTTCTCTTTAACAACAATCTAGCTTTTCCATTGAACATTGTTAACGATCTCTAGAACAAGTGGTTAAAAGTTTTGAATTCTTCTCTACGTTGTAAGTTCAGTACTCATTAAAAATAATTTTTTTCTCTCCTAAGTAAGAATTGTTCTAAAAAAAACTTTCTATAAAACAGAAAACAACATACAAGGAAATAAAGGGAGATCCCAAACGAACCAAAACAGGGGAGAAAATAAAACTAAAAACAGAAGGCAGAAAAAATACAGGAAACGAATCAAAACAAAGAAAACAACAGGGGACAAGTTCGGCTTTAAAACCATTGGTCGAGACAAGAGCAAAACCATTTATCATTTTCAACTGTTGCATGTTGTTTCTGGTGCACCCAGAAATATAGATCCTTAGTAGAAATGCTGGGAGAAAAACCATCACAACTTATCGCGTGAAGATACATGATCGACGATGACAGATGAACCGAAGATAAATCGCGAGCTACTCGAGTTCGATTTAATTGGACTCGAATTCGGTTCGAGTTCTTAACGAGCTGAGCTACTTGATACCCGATTCAAAAAACTCGCGATTAGGCTCAAATCAAGTTCGAATTTGACTTGAGTTCTTAACCAACCGAGTCGAGCTCAAATTTTTTAAGTTCGTTAAAAATTACTTGAGCTTAAACTCGACTCGTTTACACCATGATCACCGATAGGGTCAACCCACGTCACTTCCATTTGAATATACAGAAATGATCATCAGAAATATAAACAAATTTTATATTCAACAACCCAATCTAATTCGACTACTATTTTATTTTACTTTACACTCCAATATATTTTTCATAAAAAGGAGAAAAAAAACTTTAATAATTAACCAGATAAAAACGTCAATCAAACCTATGATATATTAATAAAAATAATATTTTAATTTCAATTAATATTAAATTTTAAAATCAACATCGAATAATCTTCATCATCCTTTAAAAAAATAGTACCATCTTTCTGATAAAAAATGAATCTATAACTATTTTATTAAGGAAAAAAATTCCATGGGTGGAAACGAAAAGTTTCCACACGTGCTCTTAATGTTAGGGTATAAAAATTACGTTTAGGGTTTATGATTAAAAGATTTAAGTCTATAATTAAAATTTATGGTTTATGGTTAGAATTTGTAGTTTAAAGTTAGTCAGCCTGATTTTTTTATCTGTGAAATTATACTTGGTTGCTTATAGAGCGTTATCTTAAATTAGACAGAATTTGTTTTCAGACATTAAAAGAAAAGAAAGCTCTGGAGCTGTTCTTGGGGAACATTTGACGGCCATTAAGAGATTATGTTTTTGCATGTGATGATTGTAATTAACATTCTACATACCTCCAAGCAATTCAAGGTTTGTCGAGTTCAAATTGCTAAGTCCGAGACAGTAAAATTCTACTTGGGGATTGAAACATGTTGCCCTGATACATTTGATAAAATATTGCAGAACTCTTCTAAATTCTTACAGATCACATATAACTAATACCTTAGATGATTTAAAGTGCATTGTAAATAAAACTTAGAACTGGGGTTTAACGTGTAAGATTGGCAATGCTTGTATTTCTTGAACCGGTTATGCCGGATGCACTTCATAGTGCGAGCTGGCAGGTACTTACTACCGTAATCCTTCTTCATGTAGGTACGAAGGCTTGGACAAATTTATAAAGATGAGGCTTCAACTCCGCCCAAAGTCAGCTAGGTTCGTTGCTTCGAAAGTTGCAATCGACGGCCTTATCTTTGGCCCTTTTGATTTGTTTGTGTTTTTCACTTATATGGGGTTTTCTGCCGGCAAAAGTGTTGCTCAAGTGAAGGAAGACTTGAAGAGAGATTTCCTCCCGGCCTTGATTTTAGAAGGTGGCATATGGCCAATCGTTCAGGTTGCGAATTTCCGATATGTTCCGGTGAGATACCAACTCCTTTATGTCAATATCTTTTGCTTGTTAGACAGTGCCTTTTTGTCGTGGATCGAACAACAAAAAGATGCTCCCTGGAAACAGAAGTTTACTTTTTTTACATCAATGAAAGAACGGGGAGACCAAGACAGATTATGATTTTTTTTCACTTCCTTTTTTACATCTTACCGATCAGAGTCTCAAGTGTACAACAGAAAATTCATGTACTGTTGAAAGAATTAATGAAGAAAGCCCGAAATGTGGACTGGGGTTTTAGATATTGGGATTTGTGGAGTGATTGAACTAGTTTAAGCTTTTGGTCAAATATTACGACCAAGCTTCGCTCGAATGGGATGCACTCTCAGAAACTTATCTGAAAATCTGATATGCAATTCTTCTTGAATCTAATTGTTCCAAATCTTAACTAGCTTATTCTATTCGATATAATGAGAAATTGGTGATTGTAGTATATGTTCGTACTCTTTCTTATCCTTTGATAAGGCACATTTACTTTACATACAACTATTCGAACTCGAGTCTCCTAGGATGAACATCTGACTACTTATCTTTACAATTACCGTATTTAAGGATAAGTACATGTCATAACCACCTTGTTGTTATTAGACTGTCATGTTACTTTATTGCTGTTGTATTGCTTTATTCTGCATTTCATTTGGATACATTCAAACTGACAGATAAATAATCTCTGTTTTTGTGTTTCAAAAAGCTGCTTTTAAAGCTTTGTGAAACGAATGATTCCACAAACAAAACTATCCGAATAGGAGAGGACCACAAATGAACTGCCAACTTTTTTTCATTTTCAAATTTTGCTTTCTCAGGCCATGCAAGTGATAAAAGTGAGCACCCAACCCCACCTGAGCTCTTCTAGTACCTGAACTTGATAAATTTTCACAAATTAATCCCCAAACTTTTTTAACCCTTAAATCCCATTTTTAGCCGTACTATGAGAGAAAATGAACCCAAAAGTGTAAGTTCAGGGACTATTGTGGATTAAAACAAAGTTTAAGGACCAAATTGGAAAAAGTTACCGAGTTCAGGATTAAAAGTTGCTTTATCCCAATTTCAAAGTTGGGAAAATGTCCCCACTGTGGCCAACCCCATGGCCATGGCTATGATCCTATCCTTTTTTTTCTCAAACTTTGCTCATTTTCAAAGCTAACACAACTTGGACTAGAACATGACAGCAGATGTGTGCAAAACTAAAAAAAAATTGAATTATTTCTCGATGCGAACATACTCGATTCACCTTAAAAAATTTTTTACATAAAATTCAAATTGTAAAATAAAAATTCTAACTTGAAAGTTTTAATAATTAGTGAATCAATTTTTAAATTTAAATCGAATCTCTCAATTCTATTTGATATATATATATATATGAAAAATATATATTATATATAGTTATAGAAAACCGTTTAATTAAAACTAACTAGTATCATGACTCGGCTTGACTCGAATTTTATAAACTCGACTCGAAAAAAATTCAAATAAAGTTTAACTTATAAAATATGACCCTTCAACTCGACTAACTCGAAATTTTTTTACTAGACTCGATCGAATGTCCACTTTTACATGACATGACAGCATGAACACTCGCATCTTAGCCACAAATTTCTCAACATTCATCACAATGGATCAATGATGGAGATGCTCTGAGTTGGTGAAATTCCAGGTGGAAACTTGTTTCAAATACAAACAAAGGTAAGTACAAATGTCACCCACCGACCATAGGAATCCAACCTAACTAATAAATTTGCAAATCAAGCAAAACTGACAGCAAATACTTTAACAGCAAATGAAGGGAGACAGCCTTAGTTTTCAGCAAACCAAATTGATATCAACATTTAAACAACAAATAAAAGAATCAAACAAAATGTATCAATCATTTTACTTTTTACTGTGAATCACTAAAGAAAATACAAATCAATGAAAACCCTTGGTTTAAAATTTTGAGAGGATGAAAATTGTGTGCTTTCTCATGAAAAAAACAAGCCAATTCAGGTTAATATAGTATGAAAAAAGAAGGCTGGGATCTTTACAAAGAAATGATGAGGTATGTTGTTGCATCACGAGGCCGAGTTTCCGCTATAACCTTGGCTATTTTTCGTTATCCTTCGCATCTCCATTTCGCGGGTGGTTTGGCCCTCATTGCTTGAGCCGGAAGCGTATAAACCGTATTCGCTGGTCGGCTCACTGTACTCGTTACTAGCGGCGTATTCGTCCGTACCCAATGCCATCTTCCTGAACCTTTTCATGTCTTCCTTGTACTGGTTTGTATCGTACTCAGAGCTTTCGTAGGAGCTGTAGACATTGCTATGTCCGGGTTTCATTCCTTCGTTGAGATCAGACAACGATGCATCTCCTTCTAAAGCACGGACAATCTGCTTGGTTACAGTTCTGGTTAGAGTCTACTTGATTAAAGTACTATAAGGTTAAACGGAAATATTTTCTACACCATTTACCTGGCTCATCCAAGGTCAACGTCTTGCTGAATGTCGCACACAAGCAGCAGCACAAGCAACCATGCGAGTCATTTCGTTGTGGTTATATTCCTTTTGTAACTTAGGATCAGCCAGACCATCAAAGTTTCCACCATCCAAAGCTCGTGTGAGCAATGGCCTAGCCTGCAATGCCAAATCATTTACTTAATAAAAATTTTATGAAATTTAAATCTAGAGTTCCGTACAGGAACTGGTTCGGAGAGTCGGAGAAGAATATGCAGATGAAAGTATGCGTGTTTGTGAGTGATTGCATGGACAATCATAGACCAAAATTAACAACTAACCCACTCAACCAAACTGTCTTCCATGTAAGAAGAGCCAACGGTTCTGTGTCCGGTTATCAATTCCAAAAGCATGACCCCGAAAGAGAAAACGTCAGATTTATCTGTGAGTTTTCCACTTGAAGCGTACTCGGGAGCCAAATACCTGGAGAGAGTGCGAATTAAGTAAACCGAAAACAACTAGCAAAAAAATTTAATCATATATCCTGTGTACCGAGAAAAAAGAATGCAGAGGCCTTCTTACCCAAAAGTGCCCATCACCCTAGTAGAGACATGAGTGTTGAAAGCGGAAGAAAACTTTGCGAGTCCAAAATCAGCGACCTGAAAAAAACATTTTTATCCATCATCTCATGACAATAGTGTGAGAAAAAACATACAGATTTCGGTAACATACCAAAACGGCCATTGCAAACTACTGTAACCAAACCTATTCATCGAATTTCGTTTATGATTCAAGTGTTTATAAGTGTCAAGAAATTAGAATGAAATCAATACCTTAGCTTCAAACTTGTAATCCAAAAGAATATTAGCCGCCTTAATATCCCGATGAATGATCTTAGGATGACCTGGAAACATTGATAATGGTTAAGAAGAAACTAAAAATCCCAGACTAGAGCAAGAATGCGAGGGAGACAGCCGAAAAGCATACAATCCTCGTGAAGATATGCCAGTCCTTTCGCAGATCCTATAGCAATTCTCATCCTAATCAGCCAATCCAGGGTAAGTCGACCCTTTCCTGGAATTAGCATTATTTATTAGATCGCTTTACCAGATGAATGGAACATTAGTCAGCATTCATAATAATCCAAACAAGCATTGTGACCTGCAAATTAAGACTATTCTTACCATGCAAGTGAAACTCCAAAGTGTTGTTCGGAACAAACTCATAAACAAGCATTCTCGTTGTCCCCGAGATGCAGCATCCGACCAATGACACGAGATGTTTGTGATGGACACGGCTGATAATCTCGACTTCTGCCTGAAATTCCCTCTCCCCTAGTCCACTTCCAGCCTTCAGTTGCTTGATGGCTACTTGTTTCCCGTTCGGGAGAACTCCAAGGTGCACATACCCGAAACCACCTTGTCCAAGGAGGTTTGCATCTGAGAAGCCATCTGTTGCCCTCGCTAATTCCTCATAGGTAAATGTGCTCTTCGAGAAACCTAACGCAATACCAGGCGAGGGTGGCGGAAGCGGGGTTTCGGAACCTGACTAATTAGACCCAGAACCTCCACTGCTGCTCATGAAAGGTGGGGGAGGTGGAGGCGGCGGCATTGGCTGAGGTCTCCATGCTGTAACCGGTGGAGGAGTCGGCTTCGGAGGTGCTGCGGCGGACTGATTCACAGGAGGTGGTGGTGGAGGATTCTGTTGCCGACGATACTGCTGGCCACCATATGGATCAGCTGATGAAAAAAGAGACTTCTTTGAATTATGATGACTACCAAGAGACCAGACAGAAAAAAACAAAATTAAATCTTCAAATTCAATCAAAATGAGATTCAAGTGAAACACTATGAGATCTCTATCCCAAGCAAGCATCAATCTTCAAAAATTCATGTTTTTAATGGAAAATCAAAGAAAATGACAAAAAAAGCATTTTCCTGTTTAAAATAATGAACAAAAATGGGGGGGGGGATCTGACCTTTAGGAGCAGGCGGTGGTGGGGGAGGCATGTAGTAAATTTCGTCATCTCTTCTTCTTCTTCTTCTTCTACTACTACTACTACTACTACTCTTCTTACAACATATACACAACAAACTCAAAACCAACAATATCGCCACTCCTCCTATTGCTATCCCAACCACCATTGCCGTCGTCAACCCGATTCAGATTCAGACGGCGCGCGATGGACGAGATGGATTCCTCGAGCCACTCGAAGGCGGTGGCCGCGATGTAGTCCCTGAAGTTCTCGGAGTTGATGTAGAAGGAGACGGAGGGGAAGGACTGAAGGATGATGACGGTGGCGGAGATGTGACGGTTGGGGCCGGTGGGGAGGTGATGAGGTGGAGGGAGCAGGAGGGGATGGGTGGTCGAAGGCGGAGGAACTGACGGAGTGGCGGGTGGAGGAGATGTCGCGGGGGTTGGCGGCGGAGTTGCGGAGGGGAAGTAGAATTTGATGACGGTGGAGAAGTCGGGGCTGGAGTAGCCCCTGGTGATGGAGATGACGACATTGTTATCTCTAAAAAACCACCCAGAAACACAATAAAAAGAGAGCTTAAATCTTGTCTGGGTTTAGGTTAGAAAAGAAGAAAAAGATTAAATCTTTAGGAAGATTTTCAAAAGAAAATGAAGGGGGGTTGATTGGTGCTGAAGCGTTTATTCATGTATGATGAAAAGAAAAGCACTAGTTTATACTTTGGCACTTGTTTTTGGTGGGCGTGGTGGTGGGGTTGTGGCTGTAGAGGGTTACTTAAAAGGTTCGTTCTTGTAAAAAAAAAAAAAAAATACCCAAAATCGAACTTTATTAGTGCGCAATGCCACTGTGTTGTACCTTATTGTCGAGTGGTAGTGGAGAGGAGCACCCACGAAATTCCACTTCATTAGTAAAAAAAAAATCGATGATTTTTGGATAAAATTTTAGAATTAAAACTTAATCTCTAAATTATATTTTATGTTTGTTTTTAGTTTTTAAATTATTTTTTTGTCAAAATAAATCTTTAAATTATTATTTCTGATTATTTTAAGTCTGATAATTATCTAAGTTAAAAAAATTATTTCAACCAATAATATATTGACACATCACAAAGATTTTTTGACCAATAGATAATTTAAGGACTAAAAGAAAAAATGACAGTTTAGGTATTTATTTTGACCAAAAAATAATTTAGAGACCCAACATGATAGTTTAGGGATTATTTTGATCAAAAAATAGTTTACGGACCGAAAGCAAACAAAATGCATAGTTTAAGGGCTGATTTTTCATTTAAGCCAAAGGAATGTATGTTCATCTTAGGAGGATCGAGTTAGAACATCTTTGTTTACAAAATATGCGTATTTATCGAATGGTTAAAATTATAAACATATACTACCTTATAATTACTTTAACTATTCTAAAAAGAATTGTTAATTAAAAAAAAAATACATTTTTATTTGAATTCAATATGATTTGAGTTTAATATAACTATTACTTTTATGATTATTAAAAAATCAATTACATTTCATGTCTCCAAACTACAACCATTATTTAAAATTTATTCATAATAGTTTGTACATTTCAATTTTATCCCCAAGTTATTACTTTTATTCTATTTTGGCCTCCAAACTTTTAAACATTTTAAATTCATCCTCAAATTATCAATATATGTTAACCATGTCCCATGTTAATAAAACAATTATAAAAATTGTTGTCTGTCATGTAAAAGTTGATGTATATTATGCAGAGATAGAGCTAGGATCAAACATTAGGAGGGGACAAAATATTAAATTTTAAAAGTATAAGGGCTTATTAAGTATTTAAATTTAAAATTCAAGGTCTAATGCCTAATTTGTATAATATTTAAACTTTTAGAGACCTAAATTATTATTAGACCAAAATATTTTTTAGGGCACAAGCCCATCTTTCTTTAATTCAGCCCCTACTTGATTAAATATTTAATAAATAAGCTCTTATGTTTTTTTAGTTTACATATTTATTTTTTATAGGAGCCAAATTACAATTAGATCAAAACTTATTAAATATTTAAAATTGGTTAGTGGTTACAATAGCTTAGACCCCTGAGGCCTTGGCCCCTCAAAGAGCTATGTCCCTGGTATATTATAGCAAAGTTTAATGTTTAAATTATAGCATTGTAAATGGAATAATTAGACTGTGAGAGTTGTCTCCTATAATAATTTGTTGTAGTACTCGATCTGAATTAATCAATTAATATATTAAATATTGATAATTATAAAAAAAATGCATAAATAGTAAATACATTGAGAATAAACCATGGCTGAATGCCAAAATTAAGGTCTGAATCACCTTTCAAGATTTTGTTGGTATTTATTTATATTTGGCAGAGAAATCATAATTTGCTTCCAAATGTAAAATCTTACCAATTGTCAACTTTAAAAGATTTAGACATGTTATTAAAAAGAAGGCAAAAGTCAACAATTGTCAACTTTCGAATAAGATTATGACATGTTTGGTAAACAACATTTTAAATTAAAAATAAATATTTAAATTATTTTTAGAGTTTTGACCAGTCAAATTTATTAATTTGGATGTTTGAGAAACATAAGATTGTAAGGGCGAATTGAGGGTGAAACATCTCGAATTGGAAAAGACTCTATTATTGTTCTAGACAATCACAGAGAGGATTCTCAAATAACATAAATTTGAATAATTAATAAAATTAAAAAGATAATTTTGTGAATAAAAATTTAATACATAAATTAACTTATACATTTAAATTTAGTAATTAATAGCATTATCTTAATAATATATAGGCTTGACAAACTTGACCTGAGACTCAGACTGATTTATCCGACTCGATATCAACCCGAACATGATGATTTAAAAATCGAAATAAGCTGAATCGAAGCCAACCTGAATTTTAGTTGAACCGAAATAGATTTGAACCGATTTTAAGCTTGAACCGATTTTACCCGAACCGAAAGCAGCCTGAATCAAAGGCTACCCAAAATAAAGAAAATATATTAAAATAAATAAAGATGAGATGTGAACTTCCGTACAACTCACAAAAAACCAATATATTGACTTTATAAAGTCATATATGTGTAAAAATTTGACTCGACCTAAAAATTCGACTGAAATTGATTGATCTCCTATTAACTCAATACTGAGCCGACTCGAAATTAATCGACCTAATATGACCTGACCTGAATCACTACAAACCAAAATTAAAATCTCCTTGTGCGGTTTTCAGCCCAGCTTCGAATTCGATCTGCCCTATTCGCATATTTGTCTTTAATTTTCAAGAAATGAGAAAGAGGGAATTGATCGAATATCCCAACAGTTTGGATTCAAGCAAAAGATTGGGTTTAAAGCCAGAAACCAGGATTATAACGGTTATGATTTGTATACAGAAAAATAATAAAGTGAGATTAACATAAAATGAGACAGGCGTAAGAAACGAGATTTAACAAGATTCAACTTTGTCTAGCTCAACGGATGAGAGAAATAAATAAAACATTATTAACGTAGAGAACACAAATAGTACAATAACAAACCACACAAACTTCAAGAAGTAGCATGCTCGGTGATTCCCGACTTAAGCAATTTAAAGGATTCTTGGAGTACAAATTTCCAGTCGAGTCATTCCCTAACTGCAGGATGCCATTTTGCCATACTGATTGCAAGTTGCAACTATGTGAGAAATGCCATTTTTTTTCCTGCCAGAGAATCAAAAGTACCTGTTCATCACCATTAAAAAAAAGTACATGTTCATCAAACCAGCGACCCTGTCCCGGCCGACAGGCAGTGACTGAAGCTAGTAAATTTAAATTCGAGGCGGGGTCGTGTAGTTGATGGCCTTCCCGGTCCCCTTCGCAACCCGCAATCCTGGAACTAGACTTCTAGCAACGGTTTCAGGAAGGTCACAGATGACATTAAACATAATTAAAACTGAAGCAGCCATATCTCTGGAGCTTACATTGTCAAACTACATTCAAATAGGTATACAGATAGTTTTGATGAGCTGAGAAAGTCAACTGTAGCGACCTATTTTTTCTAAAATTGAATCGAAATCGCTAAAAGGAACGTAATCTTCGGTTTCTCTTTCGTCTTTTCAGAAAATGTTTGAAAAAGTGGAAAAGTCCTTTAAAAATTCGTATTTTTGAAAACAAAAGACTTGGGTCGCCACTGACCACTTACGTAGGCCGGATACCATAAAACCAGAGATTCATTCGAAAACGGGTTTGAGAGTTGTTTACGTGTGGGGAAGAATTAGCACCCCATCACGCCCGGAAATCGGTACCAGAATATATGTTGCTTTTAACTGATGGAAATCATTGAAATTTAAATCGAATTTAATTAAATTGTTCGTGATTAAATATAGACTTTAATCAGACGAGCTTTTATCAAATTGGTGAACTCGAATTAATTAAACATTTAATTAATAAGAGTGACGATACCTCAGATCATATATTAAATCGACATCGAATAAGACCGACTGTCGTGTTAATTTATAGTTCAAACTTCGTTCGTCACCTTTATGCACGATGCAAGCATTTTAGAATGATGTTATGACTTGTCAAACTTTTATTTCCGAATTAAATTTACCTTTAGACGGTAAGAATTAATTCAAATATTTGGTCAACATCCATTGAGCCATGACTGTTACGATACAAATATCAGAATTAATAAATACCTCATTTCCATAACTTAAGCCAACTAATTAGTAACATGTCCAATTAAAATATTTGAGGCCTAATGAATGACAATTAAAGTACATGCTATAGAACTAACTAAGGCCTCAACCAACCTAAAAACCTAAACTAAATTCATTTTAATTAATTTAAACACATACCCAATAAGCCAATGACATATTTTAAATTAATTAAAACAAATTTTAAAAAGCTAAACTATCTTAAAAACACATACAAGCAAACACTAAATTAAACCACATCCAACAAATAAGATAAAACACATAGCACAAACAAATAAATTAAACAAAAAAAATAAAAGAAAGAAACTCAAATAAATAAAGATGATTGTCAACAAATCTCATCAATATTTCATTAAACCATAATAATATATTACATAATAAATAAACAATGAAAGAAAATACCAAAACTCAAATATATGCTCGATTAATTAATCTACGGTTTGTTGTCATTGGAATTGAAAAACTTGATTCAAAGGTTGGTAATTCGAATGGTGGTGGGGTTTTTGGGGAAATGAATAATGGAATGAAAAAATGTGAGGGTTGGAGGCTGCCGTGTAGCGAGAACGGCTGAAAAATGAAAAATAGGGCAGTCCCCTCACGGTTATAGAGGCATTGAAGGTTGAAGGCTGCCGAGACTATGGGCAAGGGGTAGTTTAGGGGAATTGAATAATGGCCTTGGAGATGTTTGGGGGCTGGGAATAATGGAATGGAAATGTAGGGTGCGGCAAAGGAATGAATGGTTTTGGGAAAAAATAAAAATCATGGCCGTGGGTTCTTGGGTTAGGGTTATATAAATAAATATATATAATTTTATCTCATAAAATAGAATCAATGATGTTCAATATTTTACTCACTAAGTAGCGGTTCATCCAATGAGAGTGAGGTATCCATACATCCAACGAGAGTAAAGCTTTAATGGAGGAGGAGTTGAGATTTTTATTATTTTTTATATTTTTTACTATATAAAATCATAGGTAATGGGCCATATTTGATATGAGTTATTGGGTTAGGGTATAAGATTTTAGGTATTAAAAAAATGATGTGAATTGATCTTATTTTGAACATTTTAATTTAAACTCAGACAAAATTTAGTGTCTACAGTAACACGCGTAAAAGAGAACAATCCTTAAGAACAGAGATCGGTACGACCTTGCCGGGAGATGCGGTATGGTCCTATGGATTCCAACATTAGAACGTTTGCACTCCTTCAGAACTGAAACATGAAGCTGCCTAAGGCCACCCGATAGTAACAACCTCAGAACATCACAAGCTTTAGGTTCCGTTCAATGAAAATTCCTACTGTGTCAATGTTGCAAGATATTACACAGCAGTCAAAGGAGTGCTAGATCCCAGACTGCACCTTTGGCTGGTTCTTCATGATGTACATCAGCCATGCTCATCAGATTTTTGTGACCTCAAAATTAGACCTATAAAAATAACAAGTATTAAAAAAATTTAAAATTAGACAGTTAATAATAAACATTAGAAAAAATTGAGCATCCAATAATAAGTATGAAAAAATTATATTTTAAAAGTATGCACTTAATAATAAATATTGAAAAAAATTATCTCATAATAACAAGTATTGAGAAAAAAATCGACCCCAATAACAAATATTTACTACTTGATTTTATGCCTTAAACCACAGTTTGTCCACAATTAAAAAATTTAATTTCTATCCAAACTGGCGTTGCAGCCAACTGGCTTCCACCCCCTCAAGGTCAAATAGAGCCTAAATAAATACATTCATTTGGCTGTCCGGTAACTATGAATACATGTTCAACAAGTCAGATCAAGGTAGTTGATTCGGATTAATCCAAATCGAGTACTACACAAACCTATTATGAAGGTCACCAATTACTCTATTTACAATGTCAAAACTCAACACATGATTTTGCTTGAGTAATCTAGTGTCTCAATCCACTATACCAATTGATTATTGATATATTTGTTTTTTTTTGTTGTTTCATATCCACACATAATTGACCAAAAAATAAAGGTATGTCTTTAGTCATACTATGTTCAAGAGTAGTTGTTATAGCTTATTTTGGTCCGGGCCCACATGACCAGACCCAACCAATCTATATTTACCATGCCTATCTATTAAATCAAATACCCACATCCATATCCATAATCCAACACCAGCCCATTTACATAACCAGACTCAACCCACCAATTTTATTGAACCTAAAAAAATAATTACAAACCCAACACATATCCAGCAGGCCCATTTAATACAACACTAACTCATTTACATCAAATATGAAAAACCCTAAACCTAAACCTATGATTAGCCGCCGCCCTTAATTGACCGGCCATCCTTGGCCGTGCGATGCATGCGCGTTCTGGCCACACTCCCATGCCTTCCACCGCCCATCTCTAACACCGGTTGCTTTCACCGCCCAAACCAAACATGCAAAGACACAGAAGATATCAAATCTGAGAAAAAAAACAAATAAATATGCAAGTTGCTTACTTTTCTCGGGTATAAGAACCCCGAGCACCATTGTAATATTTCTTACGAATCTTGGAATGAAAAAAAAGGGACAGTTTAAGACGAACAAAAGGTTGAATAAAAAAACAAAAAAAACATATTCAAAATCATTCGAATCCACTCAGTCCAAAAAACCCGGTCAAGCAAGAAAACAAAGGTATAAACATTATTTTTGTCTTTTACTTATTTTTTTCTATCTAAATAACCTAGATATACAAGGTTTTGAAGGGATTTAAAAAAACTAATAACAAAAACAAAATAAGGGTAAAAAAACCCACCTCCTCGGAAAATTTGGGCATTTCTCGTCATTGTGGTGGCGGCGACTCCACCACTGACAGCAATGCCTGGCCAGCGGGCACCACCAGAATCCAGATCGGCCGAGAGGCCAGTTGAGAGAAAACAAGCCTTTTTGTTTTATAAAACGGTATAAATAAATTTTTTGGGTAAAAAAACATTTATATAGGGACATTAAACGACGCCCAAAACGACGTCGTTTTGGTTGTTGGCCCAAAACAACGCTGACGTTTTGGTTGTTGGCAAAAAAAAATTAATTGGAAAATTCGCTCTGATCCCCGCAAAAAAAAAAGCTTTGGAAATCTCGTCCTTACATTATATTTAATCAATTTTTAAACGGAAAATTGCGCGTTCGGTCCCTCACTCTTGTGAACATTTTCATTTCAGTCATGCGCTTTATTTTATTTCTGTTTTCTGCGCTGTTTTTTTACTTCATTTAATTTCAGTCCTTTATGTTCACATTCAATATATTTCGTTCTTTTATTTCAACATATCTGTAAATAATTCTTGTATAATATATAACATATTTGCATGTGCTTTACATTTATACGTATATTTATATAATATATATTTATATGTATATAACATAATGTATTTATATATAATATGTGTATTATATTTACATGTATATACGATATATTTAGTATATTATTATATGCAATAAATATTTTATTTTTTTCTTTCTTTTATTATTTATATTAATGTTTTTTACATAAATAGCATGTACAATATTTTGTCCCATTATTCCGATATTTCTATTGGGAGTGTCATCCCGGCCTTCGGGTGACATCTCCCTGAATGTCGTGGATACAAAGGTCAGCTTTGATTTATCACACATATTTAACTATTTTTATCTTTTTACTTTTTATTCATTATTTATTTATTTATTTTTCTTTAATGATTATCGTATATAGTATTATGCCTCATTATTCTGATATTTCTGCTAGAAGTGTCATCCCGGCCTCTGGGTGGCATCTTCTTTGAATGTCGTGAATACCAAAGTGTATTCAAGCTATATTTCATTTTGGAAATTAATCATTAAATTAAATCAAATTTTCATTTTCCTTAATAAATATAACGCAAACTTTTAGGTACCAATTTTGAGCGTAATGAGGGTGCTAAGCCTTCCCCACTTGTAACCAACTCTCGAATCCATCTCTAGTTATCCTTTCGGTGTCTGGCCTACCAAAAGTGGCCGGTGGCGACTCCACCTTTCGTTTTTAAAAATTTAACGGTACTCTATTAGGAGTGTTATCCCGGTCTCCGGGTGTCATCTCCTTTGATGTCGCAAAACATTTCAACCATTATCTTCAAAAAGAAAAAAAAAAGGTTGCTACAGCTTGGCGACTCTGTCGGGGATATAACTTTGTTTTCAAAAACAAAAGAGGAGCTATGCCTTAGTCAGGGTTCGCATTGTAATTATTAAGGAAAATAAAAATTTGATTTAATCTAATAATTAATTTCCAATTTTGCTTGATATAAACTGTCATCAGATGATAGCTTCAGAACCCTTAAGTGGGAGAGATTACTTCTCTTTGTGGGGTTTTCACCTCCATATAGTATAAGGGTCGTATTCCCCAGAATTGATGTCCCAGCAACAGTTCGGGTACCCTTACTTTAGAACCAAACCGCATATAATGAGCCGTAGTATCCTACCTTTTGATCACGCTAGTACTCTACCCATTTAGGAATGACCTTTTTTAGGTTTTGCTTGTTTGTTTATATTCTTTGTATGTTTTAACTGCTTATTTTCTTCATTATTCGTCATTTAATTCCTTTTATCTTTTTCGATTATTCTATTGCACTGAATCATTTGCTTTGTTGTTTTTATTTTATTTTGGTTTTTCTTTTCTACATCCGCATTGCATGTCATGTCATATATAGGTGTTGGTTCGAGTTGAGCCCATTTTAGAAGGCGTTCAGGTATGGAAGGGAAGTGATGTAATGTCAAAAGCGATAATGCTACGGTATAGGATGGTCCGAGCGTATACAGATGGAGAAAGGAGATAGCATGAAAACAGGATATGTATAAGGAATTAATGGGCCCACGTTGATAGTTTCCTAGCAAAATGACGTTTAGGAACTGAGAGAGATATGGCAAAGTTGGGACTCAGGTATGAAGTAGGCCTTTCAAGGGGAGTTCGGCGATATTGCCTTTCTGTTGGACGTTCAGACTGATATGTACATGTTTAGAGCCTTAACATAGTTCTGGAATCCATGCTACAATTGTTTTACTTTTGGAAAGATAGATATGACCCAACTATCGAAGAGTATACTGCTCTACTTCGTTGTCCAGAATCAAGGAGGGGAAAGTATATATCAAGCCTAAAAATCCACCATCATTCCTGGAGAGTTTGATTAATGTCACCAGAATGAGCAAAGAATGGCTTTATGGAAAAATCTCGAAGAAAAGAAAGACTGATTGCATAGCTTGGGCACATATTCAAGACTTAATCCATCGGCATCTAGATCAATCAAAGAAAAAACACTTGTTTGATTTTAGTATTTATGGGATGGTTATCTTTCCAAAAGCCTTGGGATGTATAGATTATGCCACAACGGATCTATTTGATAAACTTAAAAATGGGATCAATCCGGTACTAGCTATTTTAGCAGAGACATTTCGATCGCTGAATGCATGTAGAAAAATAGGAAAAGACAGATTCTTGGGATGCATGCCACTATTAGAGATCTGGATTCGAAGTTATTTGTGGGATCTAAAATATTCTCACCGGATATGCATCACTACCTTTTCTCCTATAAAAACCTTTTTGGAAGAATATCAGGCTGAGACTATGACCGAAGACCAATGAAAGTAAGGTTTCCAAGATCTTCGAGATGACACCGTCAAATGGAAGATACCATGGCTAATTCTGAGTAATTTCATCTACCGTTGTGAAGAGCATGATTAGGTACCCTTGCCTGGAATATGGGGAGGAATCGGATATTGTTCTTTGCTTATGGCATGACAGTACGGTTCGATGTAGTTTATTCCTGCCACTTACGGTTTGAGTACATCCAGTTTTGAGCATAAGGACGATGGCTACAAAATGAAGGTCTAAAAGATGAACCGTTCTTGGAAGCGTATATACATGGCCGAGGTTTATAATTCACCTGTCACTTTGGGATACGAACAATGGAGACTAGTCCAGATTAATGATATAGTTCCTTATGCGAACCCAGGAGTTGTCCGAACCATGAAAGAACATATGGAAGATGCTCCTTCAAACTTGGAAAAGACTAAGAGAGCCCATCAGAATGAGGTACGAGCCTTGGAAAAGCACATCACTGACCTGGAAACAGCGAATTACCTAACCTCTATAAATGTGGAAAATACGAGCGGTAGGAGAAAGACATTCTAAAACAGAAAAAAATCCTCGAAACTTATCATAAAGATTTAAGGAAAGAGTGGCTAGAGCTAAAACAGAACTTGCGGAGAAATGGTTTAGGCACCACCACCAAAGAATTGACCGCTAAACTATAAAAAGAAAGAGGGCAGATAGCTATGCTCAGAGATATGAAGCTGGTCAAAAACAGGTAAAAAGAAAGACAAAAGAGCTAGAAGTCGTTACTCATCAATTGGCCTCCAATCAGTCTCAAAACCATGGACTGAAAGCTCTGAATGAGGAATTTGAAGCCCAAATTCTGCAACTGGAAGGACTTCTACAAGAACATCACAACCAAGACAACGTTGCTGCCCTAAGCCTTGCGCGAGAAGAAAATGAGTTGTTAAAGGCTAAAGTGACTAAACTCGAGGGTGCTCTCCGTGACTGCAAGAAGAGGCTTGTATCTTTTAAATGAGCCTTGTAGGAGGATAATCTCCGAATAGTATATGGGCTGCAACAGGCCGATCAACTAATCCGAGATCAACATAGAGCGATGACAGATGTTATGGTGCAAACACAAAGGGTAGCCCGATACATCCAAGGTTTAGCCAGAGAAGCACACGAGCTAGGTGCATGCGTCAATCTAGAATCAGAGTTAGGGTCCCGGGTGTATGCTCTGCTTTAAGAAGTAGAAGTCTTAGGGATGAAAGCTAGTCGCTATTTGTAAACGCGTTATTTTTGCTTTTTGTAATCAAACTTCTTCATCTAATGAAAGTCTTTCTAAGGACTGCTTATGAATCAACACCTATATGTGCATTCATTATTGCATAATAGCATCATTGATTTTTGTTTTCTAATAAAGCTTTCATTTTAGCATTGTTTACACATTCCATTTTGTAAATTGATGCATTCATTGCATTAAACACATTGCTAATGGAGAGAAGATATTCATCTTAGAATGAAATAGCAGAAAAGACAAAAAAATAATCTCACCAGTACAACTTCAAAATCATGGACAACTTAGTGGCTAGAGTAGAGAAGCTTGAGGAACTTTAGGGACATGAAATTAAAAATGCCAGTGAGAATCGGGGTTTTTACTTCGTGGAAGAATGAATTGTACCTGAAAGGGAACAATATGTTATCAACCAGTTTTAGGTAGCTCGTACAGTCTCAGAATGCCCCACTGATCTTATGTTGGAAAAAAAATCCACGATTTTGTCATAAAAATCCTATCCCAGCCAATGAAGAAAGATTCAGATGAGATGAACTTGCAAAGCAGAGAAGACCCAAAAAAACAATAATAAGGCAATGATGTTAGCTACCCCAATGACTGAATTAATGCCTCATCTAACCCAAAATCAAAATTTGGTGTCCCTATTTTAGAACCCCTTAAGTTGTCGGCCAATCATGCTTCCAGTTCTTAAAATAAAGAACAGAAACCGAAGGACCCTCAATACAGCCTTCTCCCTCTTACCTACCAGGAGTTGTTTTCAAAGTTGCTAGAAGCTCGTCTAGTCGCTCCTTATTTTTTTTCAAGCCTCAGTCGCCTCCGTATTCGAGATGGTTCAAAGAGAATGACCATTGTGACTTCCAATGCAGGTATTCAAGGCCATTCCATTGAAAATTGTAACAATTTCAAAAGAAAGGTGCAATGTCTTTTAGATTTAGGGGTATTGGAGTTTGAGCCCGCAAATCAAGGTCTAAAGATCAACTTTTTGAACACGATCAACACTGTAGAATTAGGGGAAGATCATATCACGCAAAAGTAACAAGATAAATAAAGCAGACCTGCATGTGTCGGATGAAATTGAAAATGTAAGTAATTGTCAATATTACAATTCTTCTGTAGAGAATGCTGTTCTGGACCCACTTGAAAAATCCGGAGCAGTTATAGAAGAGCCCAAACAAGTAATGGCGCATGGAAACAAAGATGTTTTCTAGAAGGGTAAATTTTGGGAAAGAGGAGTAAGAAATATTGAAATGCATGATGATGACACCAAAAAGATTAGCAAGAGGATAAAGACGTTAATCTTGATGTCATATTCTGATCTATTACCCCTGTTAGTTCAAAATAAACTCTCAAGGTTACCTCCCCCAAGACGATACTCTTATCCTAATATGCATGGTGTTAGGGTTTCATGTGAATATTTAGTCATGCAACGGAAGATTGTGTGTTTCTCAAAGGCAAGATCTATGAACTTCTTGAGGAAAACATGCTCACTTTCGAAGATGGAAGACCTAAGTTCAAAGGATCAACATACGCTAGAGAGTCAAAATCTTTGGTAACCAATGAGAATCAAAACCAGGTCTCTCAGAGTATATCCCCAGATCTGAATCTGTTATGTCCATCCAGTTCACATGCCAATGATCTTATCAGATTCAAATGCCATCAAGATGTTAAAGGCAAAGAAAAAGAAGGTACGGTCGAAAGAGGAAGATTCCAAATCACGTTGGCCAAAGGAAAATATCCAAAGATGAAAGAGAATGGACCTCTTAGGGTTTTCAATACACCCATTTCGGTTTTACTCCCCTATTTGATACAAATGAAATACCTCGTTCCCATGCCAATGGAGGATACGTTAGATCCATCTCTTTTTAACGATCCATGTAGTACTTGTAATTTACATATGGGGCACCAGGGCACCATACCAACGGATGCTGGATTTTGAAGCAGAAAATAGTGAAGTTGACTTATGAGGAGAAACTGACGCGCGATATGGTAAAGCAGTGGAAGCATGAGAGAAGAGAGCAAGAAGTATTGAAGGAGTAAAAGTGAATAAAATTTTGCTCAAGACAGACTGAAGTTCTGCTTTTTTGTTTTATCCATATTTTGACTACGTCTTGTTATGGCATCTCTACAGTTAGGGTTTTATTTTGAAGCAATGCATCGAATCAACTTTGCTATCCTTGGCCCGAGTGTAGCAAAGATCTTTTTGTAAAGGGCATATGTCATGTTTGGTAATTTTTATTCCAATGAATAACCTATTTTGCTTAACATACAATGGCCTTGAAAGCATGTATATGTATATCTCTTCTTGCCTTTGTAGGTCCCTAGATATCAATTGCAAAATGCGACGTTGAGATCAATTGAATATTGTGATAACAATAAGGTCTAAATTCTCCCCTAATAGACTCTGTTGGCAAAGCAAGATTTCTACTCTTTTGATGAAGTTCGATGATGAAAAATCTCCAAAGTTAACCATGCAGAGTTGCTTGAAATTGAAATTCCAAGCGTAGTTTTCTATGCACTAATTGATCAAAATATAAAGAAATAATGAAAAGAAAAAAACCACTAATATGCTCGAAAGCCTGGTAATAGGCAATAATTAAAACCTGGTAATAGGCATGTTTAAAGCCTGGTAATAGGCGTGTTCATAAAGAAAATACAGGAAGCACACATCACCTAGAATTATATTCTTAGAATGATATTTTTGAACTCTAATGGTTAAACAAGTCCATTTTCTTGGATGGAGAAAAAGTGAGAATTGAGAATGAGTAGTTTTCTGTAGCAACGCGGTAATCATGGAGATGAACCGAGTCATTTAAGGAAATTTTACGACTTCGAATCGCCATAATATTCAAAGTCTTCATAGACACAAGCTATGCTTGGAATGATTGCCGAAAGGTTAAATCTGAGACGCTTTTGCACTTGATATTCAGAGCTCATATTTTAGTTTTTTTTTATATATTTTGATTTTGGTTTCAAGGTCATGTATGCTAATCCAAAATAATACCCTTCATTGAAATGACAGTCAACAAAATTGACATTTAAGCAAAAAGATTTCCTTGTATTACTTCAAGAGTAAGCTTCAGGATACAAGGTTGTGGATACAAATGATTGACCTAACATAGAGGAATAACTCATCAATAATTATAGCGAGAATGGTGACAATAGTACATATGCCAAACAGTTTAGAGATTTAAAGCAAGTTTCTCCCATTCAGAGAAATAAAGAATGAACCATTGATGGGAACAATATCTCCGAACACAAGGAAAGTTTAAAAATCTGAGGCATTCGCTCGCCAGAAGGATAAAGATAGAAGAAGACTCTATGTGATGGGTCAGTGCCGATGAATCAATTGTGCCCAAGACTGAATAGGGAGAAATACCGAAGAGGTAATG
This sequence comes from Hibiscus mutabilis, assembly GCA_019671005.1. NCBI lineage: Eukaryota > Viridiplantae > Streptophyta > Magnoliopsida > Malvales > Malvaceae > Hibiscus > Hibiscus mutabilis. The sequence goes on from CM033740.1 coordinate 3,412,817, forward strand.
AGAGTGCATGATAAGAAAATAGTTGAGCCCATGATCGAATGGGGCAATGATGAGCAAAAGAATGGTGTTGGTCCCTACAATAGTACATGGACTAAAGGAGAATGTTCGTAGAAATGAGAAATGACTCTGATTTAAAAGTGTGTTGTGGGACATATTTGAGATGAATACCCAATTGATGAAGAAGAAGATGGAAGAGCATGCATCAAAGGAATGAAACGAAGAAGAAATCCGAGAATGACCTTTCGAGGACTAGGAGTTTCAAAAAAATGTTTCATATCATATAGATATGCACACCTAAGATTAGGAGCATGTTAACTCGCATTATTCAAGTTTCTTGTATGTTTTCTTGACAGATGTTCAAGAATGAGAGGATGATCATATTTTTATGCTTCGCGGTGGAAGAAGCAACTCTCAACAAAGATTCAAAAAAATTTCGTACTCAAACGTTTGTGATTTGATGCCTATGATGGTCAGAAACCGGAGCATCCTTTAAAGTTTTTCAGTCTTCATCTTTTATGGAAGCAGCGTAAACTTTTCAGCAATCTTGTGATGAGATACCCTTTCATGCTTATGACAATCAGAAATCGGGGTATGAACTTTCAGTCTTCGGCTTTCATGGAAGCAATAAAAATCATGTGGTAGTTTCGAAGCAAGTTACACTTTGATGTCAAGACGGTTAGAACCCGGGGCATTCTTTCAATTTTCTAGTCTTCAAATTTCACGGGAGCAGCAAAAATTTTCTAATAGTCTCACAGCGATATGTCATTTTGATGTCAAGACGGTCAGAAATCGGGGCATCCTTTTGATTTTCTAGTCTTTGGCTTTCAGGAAAGCGGTGAAAATCATGTGGCAATCTCAAAGTGAGTTACTCTTTCTTGCCTATGACGGTCAGAAACCGGCACACACCATCTAGGGATTTTGCAAACTTTAGCTTTGGGAAGTAGCAAAAATCTTCTAGTCGTCTTGCAACAAGATACCATTTTATACCTATGACGATCAGAAATCGGGGTATGATCTTTCAGTTTTTCTGTCTTTATCTTTCATGGAAACAGTAAAAACTTTCCTGTAATCTTGTAGCAAGATACGCTTTCATGCTTATGACGAACAGAAATCGGGGCATGATCTTGTAATTTTCTAGTCTTCATCATTTTGGAAAATAGTAAAATCTTCTGGCTGCAAGGTATCATACCTATGATGATCAGAAATAGGGGTATGATCTTTAAATTTTCAGTCTTCATCCTCCTACGAAGAAGCGAAGACTCGTGCCACTAGAAAGCCTCCCAACTCCAAGATTTTGTCTTCTCAGCAGAGCATTTCGGTTCGAAGAATTCAAGAAAGCAGACGATGCAAATCAGCTGAAGATTAAGAGAGTAGACAGTGGTCAGAGAAGAACCCTCAGCCTACCCGGACCAAAATGGTCACTGTTTTGTCTTTGCTCTATCCATGTTACACAACAATGAGCAAATAGGGGCAGCTATTATAGCATATTTTGGTCCGGGCCCATATGACCAGACCCAACCAACCTATATTTACCGGGCCTATCTATTAAACCCAATACCCACATCCATATCCATAACCCAACACCAGCCTATTTACATAACCAGACTCAACCAACCAATTTTATTGAACCTAAAAAAACAATTACAAACCCAACACATACCCAAGAGACCATTTAATACAACTCTAACCCATTTACATCAAATGTGAAAAACCCTAACCCTAAACCTATAATCAACCATCACCCTTGATTGTCCGTTCAACTTCAGCGCGTGCATCATACGCGCATTCTGGCCACACTCTCAATGCTTTGCACCACCCATCTCTGACACCGGTCGCTTCCACCGCCCAAACCAAACATGCAAAGACGCAGAAGATATCAAATCTGAGAAGAAGAAAAAAACAAATAAATATGCAAGTTGCTTACTTTTCTCGGGTATAAGAACCTCGAGCACCATTGTAATAGTTCTTACGGATCTTGGAATGAAAAAAAAGGACAGTTTAAGACGAACAAAATGTTGAATAAAAAACACAAAAAAACATATTCAAAATCATTCGAATCCACTCAGTCCAAAAAACCCGGTCAAGCAAGAAAACAAAGGTATAAACTTTATTTTTGTCTTTTATTTGTTTTTTTTCCTCTCTGAACTAACCTAGATCTACAAGGTTTTGAAAGGATTAAAAAAAAACTAATAACAAAAACGAAATAAGGGTAAAAAAACCTACCTCCTCAGAAAATTTGGGCATTTCCGGCCTCCATGGGTGGCGGCGCTTCACCGCCGACCGCCGTGCCCACCAGGGGCGAATCCAATCCAATCGGATCGAGAAAGGCCAATTGAGAAAAAATAAGCCTTTTGTTTTATAAAACGGTGCAAATGAATTTTTTGGGGTAAAAAAACATTTATATAAGGGCATTAAACGACGTCGTTTTGGGTGTCTAAACTCCGGCCCAAAACAACGTCGTTTTGGTTGTTGGCTGGATAGCAACCCGACTCGATCCAGGATCCTCGCAAAAAAATTAATTGGGAAATTCGTTCTTCATCCTAGAAGTTTTTTAAAAGCTTTGCAATCTCGTCCTTATATCAGATTTAATCAATTTTTAAACGGAAAATTGCGTGTCCATCCCCACTCTTGTAAACATTTTCATTTCAGTCCCGCACTTTATTTTATTTCTGTTTTCTGCACTGTTTTTTTACTTCCTTTAATTTCGGTCATTTATATTCACATTCAATATATTTCGTTCTTTTATTTCAACATATGTGTAAATAATTCTTGTATAATATATAACATCTTTACACGTGCTTTACATTTATACGTATATTTATATAATATATATATTTATATGTATATAACATAATGCATTTATATATAATATGTGTATTATATTTACTTGTATATACGATATATTTAGTATATTATTATATGTAATAAATATTTTATTTTTTTCTTTCTTTTATTATTTATATTAATGTTTTTTTACATAAATAGCATGTACAATATTTTGCCTCATTATTTAGATATTTTTATTGGGAGTGTCATCCCGGCCTCCGGCTGACATCTCCTCTAAATGTCGTAGATACAAAGGTCAGTTTTGGATTTATCACACATATTTAACTATTTTTATCTTTTTACTTTTTATTCATTATTTATTTATTTTTTTCTTTAATAATTATCGTATATAGTATTCTGCCTCATTATTTCGATATTTCTGCTAGGAGTGTCATCCCGGCCTCCGGGTGGCATCTTCTTTGAATGTCGTGAATACCAGAGCGTATGCAAGCTATATTTCATTTTGGAAATTAATCATTAAATTAAATCTAATTTTCATTTTCCTTAATAAATATAATGTAAACTTTTAGGTACCAATTTTGGGCGTAGTGTGGTGCTAAACCTTTCTCATTCGTAACCAACTCCCGAATCCATCTCTGGTTATCCTTTCGGTGTCCGGCCTACCAAAAGTGGCTGGTGGCGACTCTACCTTTCATTTTTAAAAATTTAACGGTACTCTGTTGGAGTGTCATTCCGGTCTTCAGATGTCATCTCTTTTGATTCCTCAAAACATTTCAACCATTATCTTTAAAAAGAAAAAGGGTCGCTACAGTATTACATAATACTGATCCCAAAGATGAACTTGTACAAGCAATTGCGTTAGCATATCTCAAACCAAATCCTCTTATAATATCCAGAAATTATATTTTTGGGTATTGATATTGACATAACTGATAAATAGTTTATACAGCAAGGTAATTAGGGGGAGAGCTGTTGATTGAATTGTCCTTTTAAGACATTATTAATCATAATAAGGGACAGCAAAAAACTGACCCCTCCCTACAAATTATATCACGTGTTTCTTTCATTTAATTATTATTACCCCACCACACATCCAATATCTTCCAAGAATACTTATGGAACCACACACTTAATATCTTTCAAAAATACCTATGTAAAAAAAATATACTCCTATGATTTTATTAGTATTAAAAAAATTAATGTCTATTTTATGTGATCCATAAATATAAAGAATCAATAACTGAATTCGTTTTAATAGATATCTTAAAAAATCAAAAGTGAATTTAATGTTTATTAAACAAGATTAATAATGGAACTTAATACTACAAATGTGTATGATTGAATTGTTTTAAATATAAATATGGTGTTTATGGTATTATTTTGTTATAGGGAGTAGGGTTGGACAAAACTGGACTCGACTAGAAAAAATCGAATTATTTGACTTTATTCGACGCGAAAAAATTTGACACGTTTTGACTCGACTAAAAAAATTCAAATAAAGTTTTAGTTATAAAATGGAAATTCAAATAACTCAAAATTTTTAGTAATTAATTGATCAGTTTTTAAGTTTGAATCAAGTATGTCAACTATGTCTGATATATTATGTATATCACATGTAAAGATATGGAGAAATATATATATCCTATATGGATATAGAAAGTCGTTTAAATTGGAATAAAAATGTATTATAATATTATAAATAATTACAATTAAATTTGTACAGAAACTTGAAAGTACAACACGATCCTACTCGACTCAATTCGTAAAAATTTTAAATAAAGTTTGGATCGTAAAATAGGACTTATAAACTCAAATAACTCAAAATTTTTTACTCGATTTGATCGAACGCCATCAAGTGTGGATATAGAAAGTTCATTACTATTTATTTGATGTATAATACATCAGTGTATACAAAAACAGCCGGCTTATGACGTTCACATTACTCAAATATGAACACGTTCTTTGTCTCTGTATCGGAAAATAATATTGTTCCAAGTTTTATGTATTTGTTGGAGTTTTAAGCTTTTTGGCAATTTGATTTTCCGGTCATGAAACTCAGTTCTGTTCAAGAATTGAACAAACAGCAGGATTACTATCATCTGCTTCCGGATTCTGATCCCCAAAATGTCGACCGTTATGGGAGTTGTCGTTTCAACAAATGTGTTCATGCAGCCGCCATTCTTGCCTCCACAAACTCGGTTCTACTCGGCTATGGTGAGAGCCTGTGTTTTAATTATATCAATGTTTCAATTGAAACCAAAACCTGATCTTACTCGAGTTTTTGTTTGGTTTCAGATATTGGGGTGATGAGTGGAGCGGTGTTATATATCAAAGATGATCTTAAGATCAATTCGACCGAACTGGAGATCTTGGTGGGTTGCTTGAACATATGTTCCCTAATCGGTTCACTCGCCGCCGGAAAAACTTCCGACAGTATCGGCCGGCGTTATACGATAGTCTTGGCAGCGGCTACGTTCTTTGCAGGAGCTGTTTCAATGGGACTGGCGCCGTCTTTCCCTTTCCTCATGGCGGGGAGAGTGGTGGCTGGGATTGGTGTAGGCTATTCTCTTATGATAGGTCCGGTCTACACAGCGGAGATCTCCCCGGCGATGACTCGTGGCTTCATCTCTTCGTTACCGGAAGTCTTCATCAATATGGGGATTCTATTGGGCCATGTTTCCAACTTTGTATTGTCTGGTCTGCCTCAGCCGTTGAATTGGAGACTAATGCTAGGACTAGCAGCATTGCCAGCCGGTGCTGTCGCATTAGGGGTTACCGTGATGCCGGAGTCCCCTCGTTAGCTCGTCATGAAAGGCCGGTTCGTCGAGGCGGGTTTTGATTAAAACATCGGCTTCTGAATGGCGAACGCTGCCGAAAATTCGGAACAGGAACCACCTTCGAGTAGCTACCAGTGGACTGGCCAAGGGGTTTGGAAAGAATTCTTTAGGCCAACTAGGCCGATTCGACGAAGCCTCGTCTCCGTCATCGGCGTTAATTTCTTCATGCAAGCATCCGGGAACGATGCGATTGTGTATTACAGCCCACAAGTGTTCAAAGACGCCGGGATCTACAAACGAAAACAACAATTCGGCATTACGATCATCATGGGAATCGTCAAAACATTCTTCGTCTTCGTATTGGCTCTGTTCTTGGACCATTACGGGAGGCGGCCCCTGTTGTTGTTAGGCACGGCAGGGGTGGCCATCTCGTTGACTTGTTTAGGCCTCGGCTCGAAATACCTTCAGCAATGCAATGAGAAGCCTGTATGGGCCATTGCCTTGTGTGTTGTAGCGGTGTGTGCCGATTTCTCGTTCTTTTCGATTGGGCTTGGACCGATCACGTGGGTCTATTCTTCGGAGATATTTCGGATGAGATTTCGAGCCCAAGGTTCGAGCTTGGCGATATCGGTGAACAGGATAGTTAGTGAGATTGTGTCCATGACATTTTTAAGCATTTCGGAGAAGATTACATTCGGGGGAATGTTTTTTGTGCTGTCGGGAATCATGGTTGTCGGTACTGTTTTCTTTTGCTTGTTTCTGCCTGAAACTAAAGGCAAGAGCTTGGAGGAGATTGAAGCTCTTTTTGAGGATAAATATCCCGAATCATGACAGTTGAACATTTCTTGCTTCCCAATGTTATTGTTTAGTAATCGGTTGAGAAAGTCAAAACATCCTATTTTTTAATAGATAAAGATTATTTGTTTATTGTATCTTTATATACATTTGGATTTATATTTGATATATCCGCCATAGAAACATTTTTTTAGTTTAGAGTTTAATGTTTAGAGTTAAAATTTAGAATTTAATTTTTAGAGTAATATGGTTAGATATTTATGTTTTAATATATAAACCCTAAATTCTATCTACAAGCCTAAACTCTAAACCTTAAATTAAATTCTTAAACCCGAAAATCTAAAACGCTAAAAAAACTTTTATTTCCACCTCAACTTTTTATTTCCCTCTCCGATATTTTTTAGGGTGTTCATTGTTCAGTTAAAATTGAATTAACTGACCAAACCGAAATTTAGTTCGGTTAATTAGATGTTAGATCGGTTAATGGATAATTTTTTTTAAAGTTTGATTATCGGTTAATTTAGTTCGAAACCGATTAATTAATCAATTTACCGAAAATATTAAATATTAAATATAATATATATTAAACATATATATTAAGCCTAACCCAACTAAATTAGATGCTAACTGTTATTTTATATTTTGTCTATTGTTATTTTGATATTTATAATAGATACAAACTATTTTAAATGTAATGTTTATTGTTATTTTGATGCTTAATAATTAGATTCAAAATGTTTTTAGGTACTTTTCATTGTTATTTCGGTTAATTCAAAAATTAACCGAATTAGCCGAACAAAGTTCGGTTCATTTTTTTAAATCGTTTTGGTTAACGGTTAAAGGGAAAAAATCGGTTAATGATTTTTAGCTAGTTCGGTTCGGTTGGTTAAACGAATTAACCGTTTGAACACCCCTAAAATGGGTAACGTTAGAATTACAAAAAATGAATAATAGTATATTTAGTAATCTATATTTATATATTCAACCAATTTAGTCCTATTTTAAATAATAACTCATAATCACCGCACACTTCTCTGAAATTTCATCACCATTGGATAAAACAAAGGCACAATGTCAAAAAAATGCCCCCTAATATTTGACTAAATTAACATTTTGACCCCTATTTTTTGAAGCAATTTAGCTCTCAACGTTTTATTTTTGGTTCAAAATGACTCCTCTGCTGATGAAAGTTGTTAGTCAACCAATGGTAAACGGCTTGAAATGATATGACAAACCTACATGGCAGTGCACGTCGTGATAACAGTGCTGACTTTAAAGAATGACACATCAATCAAAAAATAATTTTATAAAATTATATAAAATATAAAAAAAATCTTTTGACGTGTCATTCTGTCAAGTCATTTCAAGTTGTTTATCGATAGTTAACTAATAATTTTCATCCTCTCTGGGGCTATCTTGACCTAAAATAAAACGTTGAAGGCTAAATTGCTTAAAAAAAAAAGAATCAAAGTAATAATTTAGTCAAACGTTAGTGGCATTTTTTAGCATTATGCCTAAAACAAACAAGCCCTTGGGTATTCGTATTAGGATTCTTTCACCTTTGGAACTATCTCACGGCTCAACTTTCAAATAAAAATAATACATACAAATTCCACCCAAAACCAATATTGGATTGGACAATACGTAGGCTTCTGAGGCTGTGACACAAATTTTGGTTGCTTGTTTAAACAACAAACTAAGAAGAAGAAGAAATTTGCCCCAACGGTTCTACCGTTTCCTCTCCCCGGTTTATTTCAAAATATTGCATAATTCAGAAACGGGGAATGACTCACTGACCGACGATTCGGGAACGGCGACTCAAAACGTGGAACGAGACGGTGTAAGATGTGACTCAGAATAATTGTCGGTTTGGGGGGGAAGTGACAAGGAGAGAAGAAAAAGAGATCGAATGAAGAAGAAAACGGCAAAAATTTAAAACGACCCAAATCCTAACTTCTAATGGGATTTTAAAACAACACGTTTTAAAAATAAAATAAACTCAAATTTATGTGCCCTCTTTTTTAGGCTTAATTCAAAAGAGAAAATTAGGTAAACAGACCTTAAACACTCTAGAGTTAATGGAAATGACCCAAAACTTTTAAAATTTATGAATTAACCCCAAAAATTCCACAAAATTTTCAATTCAATCCAAGGATTTAATAACTTTAGTTTTATTCTGATATTCAAAACTTATTGTTATATTATAATTATTATATTTATTAGTATGATTAATTATGGCTCTCTATCGTATCGAACTCGATAAAATAACGTTTCACGTTCTTATTTTCGTTTTCCGTTTTGTATTGTATTACGTTTCGGATAACTAGGGTTATGACCTAGTATTAGTCAAGTTCTGATACCCTCAGCTTAACCCTATAATTCGCCAATGCATGCGCCCTGCGCTTCTAATCAGAGCCATTCGTTTGTATTTATCATGATGACAGAGTAAGAGGGGGAAGACATTACTTCATCTCCATGCATTTAATATTATTACAGTGGAGTAATAAATTATTCCAACCAGACATGGCAGGGAAATGCTTGCAGAAACAACCGATTTAAAAAGAAAGAGAGAGAGTGATTTCTGCGGTCCAAATTTATGGGTTTATGGGATAAATGTGATGAAATTTAGAGAAGCATGGGAAGATTATGAGTTTTTATTTGAAATAAGATTAAATTAATAAATATAAAAAATTAAATGTATTATTATTTAAATTTATATAATTTAACGCTATTCACCTAATATCTATTAATAGTCAAGTGATCATTTTGTAATAAAATATAAAATTTAATTATTATTTTATAATTTTTAAAAATTTAATTATTGTTTTAAAATTTTAAAGAAAATTCAGTTACCATTTGTTTACTTTACCCATAGAATAACTGCCCTATTCATTTCATCATCTAATAAGGATGTTTTGTTTGAAAAAACGGATGTGAAGTGAGATAGAGTGGACTTTTATTTCGGACAGAGACAGTGCATATAGAAAGGATTTATATATAACGGACAGTGTATGAAATAATTATAAAAAAAAGATTTATATCTAACATACTATTACCAGTATTTAATTCTTAATACTAGTAAGAAATGTCACATAATATTTATCTGTATTTTATATTACTCAATTTAATCAAAAATAGCAATTTTAAAAAATTTCAGTTTATCGCGTAAAACCAATTATTAATTTTTTTAACCCGTCAAATAACTTCTGTTTTCAGGCAGCAACTTAGCAATTTATAACTATACATTTTAATTAAAAAACTGCCTAAATTACTAGTAATTTCTTTAAACTAATATAATCCACGTTATAAAGTAACCACTTATCTAGATATTAATATTACAAACTATATCTAGACTAGTTAAAGCAAGCTACTATTATTTTATACATGCCAACTAGAGATAATCAAAATACATCAAAGATGTAAATTACCGATACGACTATTATCCCTCTGGATGATGATGCCGATACTCCTTACTCCTGTCCGGGATTACTACCTACCGTGAAAACCATCACACACTAAGTATATACTTAGTGAGGCATTATAATTTTTTAACATAAATCAACATGCTTGAATTATAACAATAATATAATAAACATGCAGTTTGATCACTATTCCTTTATTTCCTTTATGTTAATCAAATATTAACATAATATAATCCGGATTCATAAATCCTATTAATATCTTTGTCATTATCCAAGAGTTTACCTACTCTCTATATTATTTACCATTTATTACCATTATCCGAGAGTTCACATACTCTTTAATTTATTAACCATTTATTATCAAATAAATTATTGCCCAACATAGTTTGAGGACTTGAGTACACGAGTCAAAACTACACCAAAGTGCTAATACATCGCACCTAAGTGCTAAGAGACCGCACATAAGTGCTAAAGAACCACACCTAAGTGTTAATAAACCGCACCAAAGTGCTAAACCGCTGGACTCTATGGCATGCCAACTATACTCTATACATTAGTAATTTACTTGGGCATACTTTCCAATTCCATATTCAATTCATCCATGGCAATATAATTATCATGATTTCAAGCTAAGGCAGTTCATATCAGAATTACCATAAACATACATACCTGATATATCTAGTGATCAAATGCATTATAGTTCTACCTTTGACAATTCTCAACACGTTAAATATAAGTTCTTGATATAACTATCAAACAATTATTAATAAGGTAGACTTATCACAAGTCTTCCAAATGATAATCATAATATTATCCATGCATGAAAATGCACTCACCTTGACACTTTATACTTTGTCAATGTCCAACTAGCCTCACTAAGATCAACTTTGGTCTCGTTCCTTTCCTCGATTATTAATTCGATCTCGATTTTGTTCACAGCCTACAAGTGTATTAAAAATACCATAAGTACATTCCAAATTATATGTTAGTATCCTACTAACACATAAACAATATAGGAATAATTTTCCTATAAACACCCTAATATTTTCCAAATATTAGTTTCATGACATAAGTCATTTCATCCTCAATACTTTGTATTTCTTTCAACATTTACTCAAAGAATGATTAATAACTCATTCTATCATTTATTCCAGCATAATGCTTCCATAAAAATAATTTTTCACTTTAGTCCTTAAATTCTTCCAAATTGCCAAATTGGTCCCCAATCTTTTCAAGATTTCCCAAATTGGTCCATGTGTTTTTACCAACTTCTAAAATGGTCCAAATGACATTTTAAAGCTTTTAAAATCATAATTTCAACATTTCCAATTTTATGGAAAATTTTCCATAATTTCCCCTAATTCTTACAAATTGCCGAAAATCATCCCTATGATTTTCCAAGCTTCCAAATTAGTCCAATTAACACTTAAACATCATTTCCAAGCTTTAACAATCATTCCCAAATCAAAATCAATCCAATTTCAACTTTTATACTAAAACCCTAACTTTGAACAATTTAGGGTTTAACTATTTTCATGTAGTTTCAATCATCATACAAGCTTTAATATGATTCTTCAACATCATATTGATAAAAAAAACTAACCTTAATTCATCCTAATTCAACATCCCCTTTATTCATCAATTTCTCAAAACTAAGATTTTAAGTAAGGAAAGCATGAATAAATGGTACCAAAAGATAGAGAATTTCATGGAGATTAATTCTTTGTTTCATGCTTTCATCCAAAATCCAAAGAAATAAGCTTGAAAATTGAATTCAAAAATTTTCCCCTTACCTTATGAAGCTTTCGAACACTTGAGGGAATTTGAGAGAAATCTTGAATTTTCTTTTGACTTAAATTTGAGCCATTTGTCATCTATAATAAGCATTTTGAATAAAAAATTCTTTCTATTGCAAAATGACCATCTTGCCCCTTAAATCCAAGGTTCCATAAATTGCCAGATGTCATTTTGATCATCCAATAGCCCAAATTAATCCAACGAGTTAGTGATTACCAACTTTGTCCTTGCCATATTCAAAAATTACAATTTTCCCATTTTTCATCCAATGGCTAAGATTAAACATGGAAAAGTAATCTTTAATCTAATGGTCCATATTAATTTCCATTAAAATAAGACATAAAAATGACCTTTTTACCCTTTCCTTATTTTAATAAAATTTATCCTAAAATATCTCATAAAAGATTTCTCATTTATTCGATTAAATTGATTATCCAGATTTTTCCCGAACTTTAAAGCTTTATAGCTCTTAATACAAACTCCGTATCAAAAATTCGGGTAACACGAAAATGCCACTCTTGGGGGTGAACTATTTATTTACGGGACTAAATTACACAACTTTTGAAAATTACAACTTGGTCCCTAAACTTTTCAAAATTTACACTTTGGCACTAAACTTTTTGATTTTACATTTTGGTCACCAAACTTTTCAAGTTTTACATTTTGGCCACTAACCAAAATTTTGAGGTATTACAATACTGATGATGGAAACTTTTAGTTTTTATGAGCGCTTTAATTTTGAGGTTTAGAGGCTCAATTTAGGGTGTAGGATTTAGGGGTTTAGAATTTAGGGGTAGTGGTTAGAATTTAGGAATTATGGTTAGGATTTAGGGTTTAGAGGTTAAGTTTTAGGTTTTAAGATAATACATTAAGAATTTAGGTTTTAACTTATAAATCCTAAATTAACCCTAAACCCTAAATTCTATTCACAATCTCTAAATTTTAAACTATTGAACATAAACCCTAAATCATACACCCTAAACTGAGTCCCTAAGCACTAAAACTAAAGCGCTTGTGAAACTAAAAGTTTCTACCGCCAGTGTATGAAATAATTATCCAGGAAGAAATATTATGTTAATTATTTGTCTCATCATGTCCCAGCCAATGTATGAAATTAATGTCAAAATCCGCCCTCAACGTTTAATAGAATAATTATTTTGACTTTTATTCTTTTTTTGAAACACTTTAATCCTCAATAATATTATTTAAGTTAAACTTTGATAATAAATATTTTTTTATTAAATGAAGAAGTATATTGAGATTCAAACTAATACAAGATGAGAGAATGTGAGCATCCTTAGCCACTAGGCCAATTAATAGATCTCTTAATCGTAGTTATTTTTTGAATAGTATAAAGGTGAACTTAATCGTAGTTAATTATATATAAATATGAAAAATATATAATTATAATATAAATTAAAGTATTAGTATAACATGAAATTTGAATTATTTTTATTTTTAATAGTTTTAAAGTTTTTTCAATATAATTTTGATTAATTTAAAATAATATTATTCTAATTCTTAATTATATTTTAAATGTTAACATATTATTTTTTACTGGATTTTTTAGAATCAAAATAGGAAATTAGTTATAAATGTTAACCATTTAATTAATAATTTTTTCAATTATTTTTATTGTTAATCATTCATATCAAGCTGAATTTAAAAGTATAATAAAATTTTAGAGTTAATTGTATCGCACATTCTCAAATTATAACTTTAATTCTAAATTAGTCCTTAAATTATTGAATGTTCCAATTTCATCTTCAAGTTATGACTTTCATTCTAAATTCGTCCCTAAACTTTTGGACATTTTAAATTCGTCCCTAAACTATGACTCTCATTTAAATTGGTCCCCAAAATTATGAACATTTTGATTTCATTCTCAAATTATTATTTATGTCACATCATATTATTACATAGTACACATCAGTGTTTACATGACCATTACCAATGTTAATAATAGTTTATTAACATGGGATATGATTCATATACTGATAATTTGAGGATGAAATTAGAATGTCAAAATTTTGGGGACCAATTTAGTATGAGAGTCATAGTTTGTGAATGAAATTGGAATGTTCAAAAGTCTATGGACTAATTTAGAATGGGGTCATAGTATGGGGACATGTAATACAATTAACTCAAATTTTATATATTGACAGTGAAAAGAGGTGTAAATGAATAGAGTGTTCAATGAACTATTTGTGAATCGTTCGTATGACGTTCGTTTATTAAGCTAAATAAATGAGTATGAACAAAATTTTTATGTTCATTTAATAAATGAACAAACACAAACATATATGTGTTTGACTCGTTTATGTTCACGAATAAGCTCGTTTGAAAGCCCGTTTATTGGCTTGTTTATAAGTTCGTTACTTGGTTCCCCTTTTCCTTTTTTACATTTTAAATATTGGTGAAGGTATGGACTAAATTGAACACAATGCGAACTTTGGAGTTCCAGCTATGATGTTTGAGGAACTTAAGGACTAGTGACACGATTTCACTATTTTGGCAAACATATAAATGAACATGTTTGCAAACGCTAAATAAACAAACACGAACACCTTCAAAATTAAACAAACAAACATGAATATGGTATTAAAAAGGCTTAATACACAAATTTCCCCCCTAACGTTTCATTGTTTTCCCAACTTGGTACTCAATGTTTTTTTTGTCATTAGTGTCCCTAATATTTTTACTTGCTACCCATCTTGCCCCATGTTGTTAAAGAGCTATTAAAAAAGTTTAAACCAATAAGATCGTGCCACATTAGTGCCTCTTTGACCATGTCAGACTTCCTAATTTTATTGAAAGGGTAAATGACATGTTAAGTCTCTTAGTTTTTTTTGTTTAATTTAGTCACTGAAAAGTCTATTTATGCCTAAAACTAACCCTATTTGTTTCCATATTTTATAATTTAGTACAATATTTATTATTATCAATACTATTATTTTATTTAAATTTTAAATTTTTAATAAAAATAAATTAAATATTATATTTGATAAACCATTTTTTCTCGACCAATACAAACACATAATTTTTCTTAAAGAAAAATGAAATTGAATTGCCTCAACATTGTAGAGATTTGTGCAGGGGAACTGCATTTTCAGCTCTCAATTTCTCTATTTTAGATTTTTACTTTCCGAGTTCAAGTCCTTCAAAATGTTTCCCTTTTGATCCGTTACAAATGTTAGGGGACAAAATGAATAACGGGTAAAAACGATGGGTACTAACGACAAAAAAAACATTAAGTATCAAGTTGGAAAAACCTGTAAACATTAGGGGTAATTTGTGTATTAAGCATATTAAAATTTTAAATGTGCACGAACCGAACGTGAATACCTCTAAAATTAAATAAGCCAATAAAACACTTTTCATTTAAGCTCGGTTCATTTACGCCCCTACAATAAATGATTAGCCATACACCATAAAAATAATTAATGACAATAAAGAATAATCACACAAGATGGTCAAAAAATTATTACACAAACCCTTTCCACCATGTCATCAATGGTCTCAACCTATTAAAAATTTTCACATCAATATTTACTTTCATGTCACTTACACATAAGAAAATCAATCAATTAAAATGTTGCCAAAATTACATCAAACCTGTCGCATTTATAGCCCTTTTATTTCATTCAATTCGTTACCTTTGTCAATGAAAAAAAGTTTCTTTGACTCCTCAAGTCATGTAATTTATAACCCTAAACCCCAAAGTCATGTAATTTAATTGAGTTTAGGGTTTATGATTAGGGTTATGGTTTAATTTTAGCATTTAGGGTTTAGCGTTTAGTGTTAGGGTTTAAGGTTTAAGTTTATGGGTTTAGGGCTAAGGTTTAAGGTTTAGGGTTTAATTTTAATTAATATCCCAATGTTTTCCTTTCGATTTAAAGAAATGAAAGAGCTTCTAAATGACAATTTGCTTTAATATTTAATTTTTGTAATATTTTAATTAATTGATTTTTTTCATTATGAACACTAATAAAATTTTTAATAGATTGACAAAATTGATAACATCTTGTTGTGGAAATGGTTTCTATGTAAACATTAAAAATTAAATTTTAAGTTATGACTATAAATTCTAAATCCTAAATCATAAACTCTAAACTCTAAAAATACACATTAGCCTTAATTCCCTAAACTCTAACCATAAATTTTAATCTTAAACCTTAACCTTAAACCGTAAATTTAATTTTTTAACGTAGAAGTATAAAAAAAGCGCACCAAATAAAACATCTTTTTCATTCGTCGATTTATACTTAGTTAAATTAACTATTTTTGTTTAATTCTATAAAGTTGCAAAACACAAAAGCATAAATGATGTGCGATTGCTGATTGTTTTGGTAACAGTGTCCCACATTTTCATGTACTATTCCATGTCCACTAACTAGTTCGTGGTAGTTTCATTTCCCCATTTTCTAGTATAAAAACAAGAGTTATGAAGTGGCTGGCGAGGTCTTTGCTGGTATTGTTAAACTAAATGATTAATAAAACCTTAAATTATTAAACTATAATCTAATAATTTTTAAATTTAAATACTTTATTGATCTTTATTCTTTTAACGTAAAAAAATTTGCTTTTCACCTTAATATTTATATATTAGTTGTTCAAATTTAAAAACAATAATACATTGGAATATTTACTTTCATTATGAACACAAAAAAATTAATGAAATGAATAATTTTTATTAGTTAGAACAAAAATTTTTCTGCATCTTGTTGGATATAGTTTTCTATGCTTTTGACATTAAAAAATTAAACTTTTCATTTATGTTATTTAAAAGAAGAAATCTTAAAATTATAAACTCAAAACCTAAAAATAAGAATAATTTTAAGTTAATTACTAAACTCTAAAAATAAATTTTATCTCAAACTTATAAATAAATTTAATTTTGTTTAATTTTTTAATGTTGTACAATAAAAAAGCATTCTTATTTAGAATAATTATTTTGTAAGATACTTATATATTTCCATAACTGTTTTCTGTTGCATGATCTTTTTCTATAAAGTTGCAAACTAAAGAAAATGATGTAGAACTGCTGATTGTTTTGGTAACATTGTCCAAAATTTCATGTGATCTATTCCATGTCCAAAAACTTGTTCGATTTGATTTTTATTTTCAAATTAAATATTTGATTATAAAACAAGAGTTTTTTAGATTGGCTGGCGAGGTCTTTGCAAGTTTTGATTATTAGAAAATTTAAAATGATTGGAATTGAATTTAAATACTTTGTATATATTTTAAAAAAAGAAATTTACATAGATGCAAATCTTGTTATATTTGGTAACTTGTTGCTTGTCATATTCGAAAAACCAAAATTTACATAGATACAACCACCAGATTCAAAAAAAATACATATACTAAATTAAATTTAAAAACAATATTTACCAATGAAGATTTCTAATTTTTTTCTTGATCGAACCAAAAATTAATTTGGATAATTTTTAAATTTTAGATATCTAATTTTTCAGAACATATCCGATATCTGAAAATGTACACTCCTACATCCTTCCATTTGAAACATCAATAAAATACTAGACTAGAGACTCGTGGTTTAATCTTATGTTATTTGAAAGAAGAGGAATAGAAAATTGTTTAGGGTCAAACTAAAAATAAGAATAATTTTAAAGTTAAATGGTCGGTCCAAGTGAAAAATAAATTTTGCTGATTGTTTTATAAATTGTCATTAATTTTGTAAATCTTTATCTTTGTACAATTTGGTACATTCTTATTTAGAATATTTATTTTGTAAAACAAGACTTATAAATTTGATAACTGTTTCTTTTTAATCGAATGGATTAATTGATTCGATCAGTTTTATATATAAAGAAAATCTTGAAGAACTTGTGATTATAAAATGAAAGTGATAAAAAAAGATGTTCAAAAGTTCAATCAATTATTGATTTTTTTTTATCTTTGATTAAAAATTTTATTTAATTATTATCGATATTCAATTAATTTTTTATTTTCAAATTAAATATTTGATTCTATTCTTTTATTTTTAGATTGGATAATCAAATGATTCATTTCATATTTTCAATTTTATATTTTTCAAAAATTTTAAATTTCATGAAATAACCTTATATGATCTTGTTATATTTAGCAATTTGAGATTTGATTAATATCTAAAAATTCAAAAAAAAAAATTATCACTTTGCCCCATCTATTATATCTTATTAAATCTAGATTTGACATGCATGTCAAATCTCTTAAAATAAAATTTACATAGAGACAATCAACTTCCCTCAAAAAAAACATATACTAAAAAGTATATATTTTTATTTTTTTATTTTTATTTCTTTTATCGTCAGTAATTACGATTCTCCGGAAATTAATCTAATTTTTGTCTGAAAGTCTCTTGTCATTATTTTCATTCAGTTAAAAATTTTAGATATCTAATCTTTACGGTTTAAAAAATATTGGATATTTACTCAATTGAAAGTATCCTTTCCATCCTTAAAAAATCAATTTAAAATACTAGACTAGAGAAAGAATATACCCATTGTTTCTTTTTTTCTTCATTTCTTTCAAAAGAATTCCTAAGAAAAGGAAGAAAAAGATTGAAGCAAGCTTTTACTAATGATAAAAAGGAATCCATATACTTTTTTGGATATAAAAGGAAGTGTATTGATTTTCCAGGACAAAGAAAAAAAGCCCAATTGCCAGGTCATAAACCATCATCCAAAAGCTAACATCCACAGTGAACGTGTTCTTCATTCATAGCGTACGTATCCTCTATTTATTCAGCAAATTTGGCATCTTCCCTCAATCCTTCACACAATTTGAGTTCCATCAGGGAACCCAACAAAAACTCCATTAATTCTTCTACTTTCAACCAACTCCTCGTTTTAGGGGTACCATTAGTAACTTCAAACAAAACCCAGAAAAAAAACTAGCTCAAAAATGGCTGCCGAGGTACCTCAAATGGCCGCAGGTGACATGGAATCTAATAAACCACCTGGTCTTAACAAGTATACCCTTTTCTGTGCTCTCTTGGCCTCCACAAACTCGATTCTCTTAGGCTACGGTGAGTTCTTAACTTTCAATTTCTCTAAATCTGTTTTTTTAGCCTAAAATTGTTAAGAATTGAAGTAGATTTTGCTTTTTCTGTTAGATATTGGTGTAATGAGTGGGGCGGTGCTGTTTATTAAAGAGAATCTGAAAATCTCGTCAGTTCAAGTAGAGATCTTGGTGGGTAGTTTGAATGTACTTTCGCTTGTCGGCTCACTGGCGTCTGGTAAAACGTCGGATTATATAGGCAGACGTTACACGATCGTTTTAGCGGCGGCGACGTTTCTAGTCGGTGCACTTTTGATGGGTTTCGCGCCGTCTTTCCCATGGTTGCTTGCCGGCCGTGTGGTGGCTGGGATTGGCGTTGGGTATTCCCTTATGATTTCGCCGCTGTATACGGCGGAGATATCCCCCGCTATGAAACGTGGATTCCTTACTTCCCTCCCCGAAGTTTTCATCGTCTCCGGTATCCTCATCGGTTACATCGTGAACTATTCCTTATCGGGTTTGCCACAAAAGATTAACTGGAGATTGATGCTCGGGTTGGCGGCGATTCCAGCGATTGCCATCGGAATCGGTGTCATGGTAATGCCGGAATCCCCTCGTTGGCTCGTGATGAAAGGCAGAACGGAGGAAGCGAGGAGGGTGTTGATTAAAGTCTCGGATACTGTTCAAGAAGCCGAGTCTAGACTCGGCGATATAACCAAAGCAGCCGCCTTCACGGATTCAAACGACGGCGAATGGCACGGCCAAGGTGTCTGGAAAGAGCTTCTACTAAACCCATCGAGGCCCGTTCGTCGAATTCTGATCGCCGCCATCGGAATTAACTTCTTCATGCAAGCATCGGGCAACGATGCTGTTATTTACTACTGTCCCGAAGTGTTCAAAGCCGCCGGAATTCAAAACAAGCGACAACTCTTCGGCGTCAACGTGATAATGGGAGTAGCCAAGGCTTCTTTCGTTTTGATCTCCGCTCTTTATTTAGACAGATTCGGCAGACGGCCGTTGCTGTTGCTCGGCACCATCGGAATGGCCGTGTCGTTGGCCATGTTGGGTATCGGATCAAAATTTCTCGAACACTCCGAAACCAAACCATTGTGGGCCATCATCGTGTGCATTGTCGCCGTTTGTGCCGATGTTTCGTTCTTCTCGATCGGGCTTGGTCCGATCACATGGGTTTATACGTCGGAGATATTCCCGTTGAGGCTTCGGGCGCAGGGAACGGGCCTAGCCATATCAGTGAACCGGTTGGTGAGCGGGGTGATGTCCATGACGTTTCTTACCATATCGGAGAAGATAACATTCGGGGGTGTTTTTGTGCTGTCCGGGATTATGGTCGTGGCCGCCGTGTGGTTTTATTTCTTGCTTCCCGAGACCAAAAACAAGAGCTTGGAAGAGGTTTGGGCATTGTTTGAGGATAAAGAAAAAAGTGTTGATAATGAAAGGGAAATGCAAATTAAAGAAATATAATAGGATGCTAATAATAGATTAGGTGTGACAGCAATAGCGAATCCAATTGAGTTGAATGAAAATTTTAAGGTAGTTTGAGTTGATTAGTCTTGTTTTACTAATAAATTTAATTTGATTTTTATTAAATTAAGTTAAAAGTAAGTTAAACTAAAATTTAAATGACTTGATTAATGGGTTGGTCCAAGTAATAAACAATTTTGTATCGTTTAAGTAGATATTGAGTTTGAAGCGTTGTGCATATAAAAGATTACTATCGAAATATTTATCTATTAAAACCAAAACGTTGATCGATTCAAATTATTCAGGCAAGAAAAAAATGGAATGGCTTTAACGTTCTAAAAATCATTAATATCCAATAACACGAAACACTGGTATATGTTATAAAATTGTTTGAAAAAAATTGGTAAAATTACGACCCTTGAGAGTTTACTTATAAGTTTCACTACAATCATTAATATTCGATAAATTGATATTTTTTTAAAATAATAAAAAAAATTTGGTCCCAATTTGTGTCGAAGATCTAAATTTTAATTTTGATAAATTAATAAGATAATAAATTTTCAAAAAACCCTTTATATAAATTTATGGTCCCTTCAATATTATAAATTCATAATCCTATAAAATTATAAATATAGCTAGGACAATTTAGTAAAATATGATTCTATTATTGTTTGTTTCTCCTTAAAATTTAAATCTAGCTGTATTTCATCTCTAACTTTCCATACTGCATTCAGAAGTTCCGGTGTTACATTCTCATACTACAACAAAAAAATTGTGAAGAGTTGTTACTATGAGTTGGTTGCAAAGGCATTAATAAATTATTAATTTATCGATTAATTAATACTTCTTTAAATTAATAAAATTACATGGTTTCGGCATTATTAATTTATAAAGATTTTACTATATTAAGAATTTTCATTTGAATTCTCATTAAATTAGGTCCACACAAATTTGACTTAATTCATTTTGGGTCTTCAATTTCTGACTAACTTATTTTGGACCCTTTTTTGGGTCCACAAAATTAATTGGTACTGGAACTTTATGACTATTTTCAAATTGATGCTAATGATAGACTAGGTTCGATAGTAATAGGAAATTGAGTTGAATGAAAGTTTTAAGGTAAATGAGTTGATTAGTCTTATTTTATTCGTGATAAATCTGATTCAGATTCAAATTTTTTATTAAATTAACTTAAAGTCTAGTTAAATAAATCTATTCGAGTTAAAAAAAAATTTATAAAATGATGAGAGAAACTATTATTCGAAGGCAATCAAGAAACTACATCAATTCGATTACAATCATTTTGAAATAAATCTAAAACTAACTCTAGAGTAGATTTATAAATGACAATTAAAATTGTATGTACTTACCAATTTTGTCATGCCATTCGCGAGCATATTACCTTCTCGAACGTTGCGTTTCAGCATTTGGATCGCTTGCAAGTTATCCGACTCCACTAGAACAAAATTAATCACCAAAGATAATAAAAGGCACACAAGGAAAAAAAACCAAAATACTTGTATAAAGAATATATGAAAAACACTATTAATCAACAATGAAATATAAAAGTCATCAACACGAACATAAAAATGTATATAACAATGAAGACACGTTGACAAAACGATTATTACCCAACTCAATCACGGACAACGAGACAAGAAACAGTGGTTGAGAGTGCGTATCCAAATTCAATTTGAGGGTCCAAAGCTGAAAGATCAACAAGATAACTAAAATGAACGTCGTCTAGATCAGTCGAGGCGAAATCAAATATAATATTGAGAAAAAAATTAAAAAAAAAAAAACGGTCAAACGACTGTCAATGAAACAAAAAAACGTATCAAAAAATAGATAAAGATTTGCCACAAAATCAAATTATTTTTTGAAAATAAATAAATAATATAATATAATAAACAATAGAAAAGAAAAAATTACCGTCAAACAAAATAAAAAAGAAAAATTATTGTGCTAGAGAGAAAAACTTAAAATACTAGGTTAAATCTAGAGGTGGCAAACTGACTCAAGACTTGAATCGATTTTACCTAATATAAGATTCGATATCGACCTAAAAATGATGATCTGAACTTGTTCTGAAACCCGAAACAAATCGTCCCAAATTTTAGTTGAACGGATATAAACCCAATCCGAAAGCAAACCGAACCGAAGACAACTCAAATAAAAAAAAGATATTAAAAGAAATAAAAAGATTTGATGTGAATTGTCGCACAACTCACCAAAAAGTCAAATATCTTATTTAAACCGATCTTGACCCGACCCAAAATCACTATACTCAAAAAACAATCGAACCGATGTGACCCGACTCGACTGAATACCCAACCCGAATCACTAAAGACACAAATTAAAACCAAACCATGCTAAATTTAACCCGAACTAAACCGAAACGAATGCAGTCAAAACCGAACTTGACCCGACCCGACCCGACCCAAACGACCATTTTGCCTATAGTTAAATCTTAGTAATAATCTGAATATTAATGAGTTGAAACAAATTTTAAATTGCTTGAACGTTCTAAAAATCATTAATATCCAATAACACCAAACACTGGTATATGTTATAAAATTGTTTGAAAAAAAGGTGGGAAAAATCACGACCCTTGAGAGTCCACTTATAAGTTTCACTACAATCAAGGGTGGTTATAATATTAAGAATTTTCATCTGAATTCTCATTAAATTAAAATACATAAATATTAAATTAGGTCCACACAAATTTGACTTAATTCATTTTGGATCTTCAAATTTTGACTTAATTTATTTTGGATCCTTTTTAGGGTCCACAAAATTAATTGGTATTCGAACTTTATGACTATTTTCAAATTGATGCTTGATTTTCTTTTATCTTATTTTGGTATCTTGCTTAGAAATTTTGTTATAATAGTACCTAAATTTAGAAGGGTAATTATTTCATACATAGGCGGTGAAAACAAAAGGTTTCTACAAATGCTTTAGTTTTAAGGTGTAAGGTTAGATTGTATGGTTTAGAGGTTTGGGCTTTAGGTTTAGTGGTTTAGAATTGATGGATTATGGTTAGAATTTAAGGTTTTGGGTTAGAATTTAACGTTTATAGGTTAAAAAACCTAAATCCTAACCAATTACTTTAAAATCTAAACCCTAACATCTAAACCCTAAACCATATTTTTAAACTCTAAATTATAACCACAACCCTCTAATTCTAACCCCTAACCTCTAAACCATAAATCCTAACCCTAAACTCTAAAATTAAGACGCTTGTAAAAACCTTTTGTTTCTGTCGTCTGTTTATGAAATAATAATCCAAATTTAAAAAAAATCACAAAACAATACTTTTATGTTTGATATGATATTTTACCAACTAATTAAATTCTAAACCGTAATTATTAACGACACTAGAAAAAAAAAACCCAATACATTCTTCCATGTTCCCCGGTCATGAATCAAATACTATTTTGTTTCAATAATTTATTTATCTTTACAAAACTTATTTATACATCTCAAAATTATAGGAAACGCCATCCATTAACGTATTTTGGGTCATTTAGTAAGAAATTTGATGTTCTTAAGCATTTAACTTAACTTATTTTGAATTTTTTTTGGAACCATGTGCAGTCACTCCAATTGCGCACGTGGAAAATAAAAAGATTTTTTCATTTGGCAAAAACCAAAGAGCACATCAGAGGCCTTGATCTTACCCTAAAATGGGAAAATTACTTTGTAGTCCTTTATAGTTCCATTCTTTCCCCTTAAAAAGATCATAGATTTGCCCCTTGTTTTTCCCCAAACAAAGTCGATATCTTTTTAAGTATTGAATAAAAAGCGCATTAGAAGAACTTACTCCTCATAATGTACTCGATCTGATTTGACTCTGAACTTAATCGAGACCTTTGAAACTATCAGAGGGTAGCAAGAAGGAAGGTGGTGTCGGCTTCAAGGGTTTGAAAATTTGAAGACGACAGAGGAAATGCCGAAGGAAAAGAGAAAATTTGTTGAGGGATTGGAGAGAATGTGAGCCCTGCCCATTGCAGACAACATTTCATCTTGTTTCCATATGTGAAGGACTTTTGCATTTGGACTTGGATGTGTCCTTAATTTTTTGTTTTTCACTGCTCGTCCGTTGGCCATGTAACAATGCAAACATTGCGTAAGATACAGAAAAACAAAAGAATTTTGGTAAATTTGGAAGTAAAATAATTCATGACATGATGATATGAAAATGTACACATATACAGAGCTTTAAAATTTCATGAATTATTATTTTATATATTAAAGAAAATTTTAGAGTAAAGTACACTAAAAATACAAAACGGTCACCAAACTTTTAAAAATTATATAATGGTCATTAAACTTTAGTTTTTATTACAAAATGGTCAATGAGCCGTTAATTGGGAGATGCGGCAGTTACGAAAATTTGTATAATAACATATTTAATTATCAATATTTACACATTCAATCAATTTAGACATCAATAATGAGGGTTAAATTAGGAATAAATTAATTAAACGTGTCAATATGGATGATTAAATGTTATATTATTCAAATTTCTGTAACTGTCAATTAACGACAACTCAATGATCATTTTGTAACAAAAATTAAAGTTTAATGCCCATTATGTAACTTTTGAAAGTTTGATGACAATTTTGTATTTTTAGTGATAATTTAGGGACCATTTGTATACTTTACCCAAAATTTTAATTAAACGATATTGAACCTGATGAATAGTTTCAATAAAAAAGAAGATTATGTTTATCTTGGGAGACTCAAATTTCAACTGTTTTACCCGTAAGATCCTCATTAAAAACTCCTTCATAACTAACACTGTGACGAAACACTTTATCTCTAAATCTACATATTTTTATATTTATTAAAACCCTAATAATAATAAATATTGCAAAAATATTAAAACCCTAACAACAAACGGTTTAAAATTAGGCCCTGTAATAAATATAAAAATATGTAGAATTCACTATAAAATTTCTAAGCTAATAGGCGGTGAAATTCCTGGGCATTGGACGGTTGTTCTTTCTACCGAGACCTAAATAGGGCGGGAATTTTGATAAAAATGGTGGTTTAGAAGAAAAGAATTAGGAAAATAAGGTGTGTTGGAAAAATTTTAGGAATCTATGATATTTTCTATAGTGTCAGGGAAGAACGCGTTTTTAATTTTTTAATATTTTTTGAACAAATATTAAAAAATATTAAAAATTAATAATTAACACTCGTCTTCATAACTAATACTGTGCGAGACACTTCATCCCTAAATCTACACTCGTCTACATATTTTTTTAAAAAAAATAAAAAAATTGAAAACGCCTCATACTAAAGATGTTCTTCAATGCCATAGATTCCTAAAATTTTTCAACACACCCTATTTCCTAAGTTTTTTTTTTCTAAATCACTATTTTTACCAAAATTCCGCCGTATTTAGGTCTGGGTAGAAAGAACAACCGTCCAATGCCCAGAAATTTAACTGCCTATGAGCTTAGAAATTTTATAGTGAATTCTACATATTTTTATGTTTATTATTTTTAATATTTTTGCAATAATTAGGTCTGGGTAGAAAGAACAACCGTCCAATGCCCAGGAATTTAACTGCCTAAAAGCTTAGAAATTTTATAGTGAATTCTACATATTTTTATATTTATTATAGGCCTAATTTTAACCGTTCGTTATTAGGGTTTTAATATTTTTATATTTATTATAGGGCCTAATTTTAACCGTTTGTTATTAGGGCCTAATTCTTTTATTTAACAAATCTCAAAATTTACAAAAATATCCAAATCAATCCTTAAATCTCTAAATCTTAAACCCCAAATCATCATCGATATCGCAGCCGGCCGTCATCTCCTGCCTTACCCTTTTGGTCACCGGACCTAGTCGACCATTTCCTTTCACTCGCCGTCGCCAAAAATCGGCGAACAGTATGTCAATCAAACTGTTATTTCACGTTCGACGTTCAATGTTCGGTTGGCACATTGTTTGCTAATTTCCGACGATGGCGAGTGAGGGGAAATGGTCGGCTGGATTCGGCGACCGTAAAGGGTAGGGCCAGCGAAGACGGTCAGCGGCGGCAGCGGTGATGATTTGGGAGTTTATGATTTAGGGATTTGAGGACTATTTTATAAAGTTTTAGAAATTCAAGATTTTTTTGTAAAAAATTAATTTATTTAAAAAAAATAATTTAAAGAAATTAAAAATGACAAGTGTCAATTTTGTATTGGTTAACAAGGTTTTTTTTTAACTTTTTTAACAACTCGAGCACCTAAAATTATAACTTTTGAAAATTTATGTAACACCCTTAACGTATATTTGATATCCGAATACACATTAAAGATGTTACTAATTGATTTTCAGAATTGTAATTTTTCTTTATTTTATTTTATTTTATTTTTATTTTTTTTTTTTTCTCGACAAAGTAGTTCAGTGATTGGCCATTTCTCGGTTTTCAAACAAAACTATGTCTAGCAACCACAACTAGTTTTAACCCTGAATTGGTTTGTAAAATACTTTAAGCAGTTATTAAAATGAGAATATAATTTAGGGTGAAAACTATGTGTGCTGCCTAGACTCTTTCTTGCTTTCAAAATCACTACGTGATAAATGAGAACTAAGTTTAAAACCGTTTAAAGGATCTTTTCTAATATTTTTAATTCTTCAAACTAATTCATAATGCTAGATCATACAGAATAACTACTTATTTAAAATTTATACATGCCCCACTAGACTAGGATGTGGTGATACTTACTAATAATGCAAATTAACTTGATTCAATGATGTGCAACTCCTCATTTGCTATCTCGTTTGAAGTACCTACGTGTGATACACAACACACGTTAAGTATAACTTAGTGAAACATAATCATAATAATATAAACAATAATTATAATAACATAGCTCTGCAAAATGTCGAATGATTTTCAATTGCAGTTAATAACGTTTTATCATATATAGAACTGTCTTACTTGTATAGTTCATTTGTCCAATATAATATTCAAATCACAAGATTTGATATGTCTTACCAATCTTGTGTACATTAAGCTTTTTAGCTTAACTAATTGCATAATTGTATTTCAAGTATTATAGCCAAAATATAAAAATTCAAGCCATCTATAATGCATAATTTATCATGTATCATGACTATCTTAAGAGTCATGCCATCATTATTTAAAAAGTTAACAATTAACTAATTTTTAACGGTTAAATTATAATTAATGATTGTTATAATAGTTAATTAACGGTTTAAGTTAAACAGTACGATTAATCTACTATGAACGCCTCTAGTGATTAATGTCGTAAGATCACTGTTGTCATTCAGTTTTACAGTTTCGTGACGCGTTTGATCGAGTGTAACTGTGTGGATGAATTCGGTGGTGAATTATATTTTACCATTTATACAAAAGCACATCCCTGACAATTACTGCAATGTAATAATCAGCAACAACCCTGAATTACGTCCACAAAAATAATTGTGGAATCTATTCTTTTTAGGCACTGGACCTAATTTTTCTGGTTTTTATAACCATTAAACGACTAATTTGAAATCTGGTACTGTAGGTTAATTACGGAAGGATTTCATTCGGTTCATTCCTGGCAGTGCTCATCAGGTGTTCACATGCATAAAAATTACTTCAACATAAACATGTTTTCAATATGTTTCATATCATCTATCAATTCTGTCATAGAATTCATGATATTTATGGTTCATGATAATTAAGTAATCATGCTTTCATCACGTAATCATTTGTGTATCATATTCTATAACATGGTCATACTTTCATTATGCAAACATTTGCATATCATTTCCTTTATCATAGTCATTCTTTCATTATGCAATCATTTGCATATCATTTCCTTTATCATAGCCCAAAGTACAAAATCATGTGATGCCATGGTACGCGAGTCATCACGACACCGTAGCGTCTACATCGTCGAAGCGACTGAGATGAGTACGTACTCGAAGACGCCCTTTGCTCCTCATCCTAGCACATTTTGTGCCTTTTAACACTGTAATGTTTGAACTGACTTCGTAGAGTCTTTCCTAACTCCCTAGAGTCTTTCTTGCACCGTAGTGCTTTGACGCAGCTGCTAAGACTCTATGGATATCCAACTATACCAAAGATTTTCATATGAACCTATGGTATACGAGTCTGACACCGTAGTGTCTACAACGTGGTAGCATTTGATGGTGAGTACGTACTCGTGAACGCTCTTTGCTCCTCATACCTTCAGCATCGTTGTGTTTACTTTATCTCAGCACCGTAATGCCTATATTATCTCAGCACCGTAGTGTTGGTTCTCAGTTGCTATGACTTTGTTTGGATATCCAATTATACCAAAACTCTCACACTAGTACTTGGGCATAATAATATATTATTTTCACCTTCAATATCCAATTCATCAATATTATCAACCATCATTCGATAATGAGCATTTCATACCCAAAGTCTGAATTTCGATTTATCCTAAATAAATCATTAAGCCATATCTATGAATCACATATGCCATTTACATAACTTTGGTCAACATATATTTTCATTAATATCAAGGTTGTCTTATTGCAAGTTTTCTCTCTCACACACACACACACACACACACATATATATATATATATATATATATATTTTCATGCCAGTTCGATTCGATTTCCCGATATTCATAAAATACTTCTACTGCGATTTTACCTTTTTTCGGGCTATCAAATAAATTCTAAAAATTTCTTATTTCCATCTCTGAAAAATAAATAATATTAACAAATAAATATTCTATATTTATGAAGTCAAACTTAAAATTTTGACTCGATCCAATATACTGATAATTTACCCAAAATCTTTATCAGATAAAATTCTCTTAATAATCTTTTATCAGATATCTATACGAAAATTATTAACTCGAACTGATTTCTTTTTATCAATCTCAATTATTGACATAAAACCTTCCCAATAGGTCACCCATCCTATACCCTGAGCACACTTAACTTTGCAGTTCGATCAGAATTCAATATCTTATACTGCATTTGTATTCCCGGAATCTATATTATTTTTTTCTCCATAATATGTTTAATCCATGTACATGATAAAACAATTACTGATAAATTCTCCAAATATCTATACAATGATATATCATAACTCTTCCAAAATTTATGGTATCATCTCCAAAATTTTAGCTTGATCCGATTTACCAATAAATGCCAAGAATTTTATCGGTTACTAAATAAATTCCTTAATCAAAATAAATCACAAGATTCATCTTGAATCGAACTAAAATATTTTCAACACTTGAAAATGACTTTTATAACCTTTCTCTAACATATGATAAAATTTCATAATTTTCCAGTTCGATCCAAGTATCTAATTCCACTTAAACTTTGACTGCAATTTCCCAATAATCAAAATATCAGATCAAATTAGTAATTACTCATTCGACCCTTGGTTCTATCTATTTATGAAATAAAATACCTAACTTTTGGTAAATAACAACTTTGGTCCTTCAACTTTTCATATTTCAACTTGTAGCACCCAAGTTTTAAAAACTTATCATTTTGGTCACTAAACTTTAACCTTAAATTCCCATTCTAATTTTCCTTGGATTTTAACCAAATTTTGCGAGTATCCTATTTTACTCATTCTCTATCACATGACACCTTAAAACCTCATAAATTTATTTTTTACAGTCTATAATTGAGAAAAATCTTAACTTTTATATTTTTATCATTTTAGTCACTAAATAAGCTTTTAAGCCCTTATCTTAGTACTAAGTAACCATTAATCAACATAGCAAATTTT
This sequence comes from Hibiscus mutabilis, assembly GCA_019671005.1. Lineage (NCBI taxonomy): Eukaryota > Viridiplantae > Streptophyta > Magnoliopsida > Malvales > Malvaceae > Hibiscus > Hibiscus mutabilis. Next base: position 3,442,651 of record CM033740.1, read on the forward strand.
GGATATTACACTTTAGACACTTATTTTTTTTAAAATATTTTAATCACCTAAAATTTAAATATAATATATTTTGGGCCCTTATCTTTCATTTAAGCCTATTTTTAATGAATGTTGTATCGGATGCATATTTGACAAGTTTTAATAAAGAAGGCTTTGAATATTGAGAAGCATGGGGATAGAGCTCTATAGTAGTAGCCTCTGATAAAGACTGGTTCCATCCCACAACACGACGTGGCAGATTGGGTATGGTTAAACAATCTTACACTACAACCCAACTGTCCCCATCTTTATTACACATGTTAGGCTTCTAGTTCTAGTTGGCTTGTCGGTCAAATCAATAAGACGTTCCCCAGTCCATGTCACAGCCGCTATGGATCGGGGGGAATGTTTATGTGACTCGTACATTTGAAAATTTTAAAATTATCATATAATTTATATATTTTTTATTTTTAATGATAATTTAATTTCACTCTACCAAAATTTATAATATAATTTTTAAAATTTTGCAGCCTTGACATAATTCTTTTCGTCTGTTCATGTTTAGAGTTGAAAATTACAAATTAGTCATTAATGTTATCGAGATTGTAATTGTTTATAGTTCGGTGACCAAAACATAAACCTATTAATAGTAGTGCAAAGCTTTGTAGCGTCTAAATAGAAATCTTTTTTTGGATATACATTGTTGTAAGATCAAAGTTGAAAATTTTATACTAAAAAGACTAAACTGAATTACTAATTTCTAAGAGGGGACTAAAGCATAATTTCACCATTTTATCCAAGGCCCCGCCTGTCCAATTTGGGTGATCCGTTATGTAGTGTACCTATACATAAGTCCAATCCGTAGGTTTAAACATGTGTCCCTGATTAGAAAATATTAGTTCGTATTTGGTGTCAACATTTTGTCGAGTCAAGTTAAAAAAATTTAAGTTTATCGCGTTTACGAGTTTTATTTTATAATTTAAATTTTATTTAATTTTTTCTAGTTGATTTGTTCAAGTTTTCGTTCAAATTTAATTGTAAATATTTATCATGTTATGATACTGAATGATTCCAATTTGGATGACTTTCTATAACCATATAATATATATATTTCTTCAAATTTCTTCACATACATATACAATTTTCATATTATTTCATGTCATATACATATATCAAACAGAGTTAAGAGACTCGACCTAAAGTTGAAAATTAATACACTAATTACTAAAAATTTTGAGATATTAAAAGTTATATTTTATAATTCAAACTTTATTTAAAACATTTTGAATCGAAATTATAAAATTATGATCCGAGTTTTTTTTTACGACAAATATAAAAATTCATTTATTTTAAATTGGGTTCGTACAAGATATATATGTTTATATAGGAACATTGAAAAGGTAAAATGTTTGTGTCCACAGACTTTGATGTGAATGTCGCAACCACATAGTCCATAGTTCACGGTGTGTTTGGTAGGTTAAAACTCAATTCCCTTACGATTGTTAGTTGAGTGATGTGCTTTCATTATTCCTGCACCATTCATTCATTGGGTTGTGTGTTGAAAATCCCAATTTCTACCCAAAAAGACCTTTGTGTGTATTACTATGCCCCCGTTCAGGAATAAGTTCGAAATTAATTTTGGGTAAATTATACGGGAGACTACTGATTTTTAGGGTTAGTGTCGAAATGACCACCGATCTTTTAATTTTGTCAAAATAATTACTCAACTATTGATATAGTTCCAATATAGCCACCAGCCGTTAAAACATAACGGAGAGGTCGACGTGGCAGTTAAAAGAAAATTGTATAATTACGCATTAAGTCCTCGTTATTTACACATTTAATCAATTTGGTCATAATTTTAATTTAATAAAATAAATTGATTATTTAATTAGGCGGTGACACGTTTATTGGAGGGATTTATATATTTATTTTTATTTTATTTAATTAATTTATTTTCCTCCCCCAATCAAATGGTGACACGTTGATTATTCGGTTTCTCAGTTTTATTATAATTTAAAATATATACAAAATATTGTTAACTTTAATTTAATTATTAGATTTATTTAATTGTGTTAGATGTTTTTGTGTACCATAAGTATGTCATGTTCAAGTTTCCTAAAATCATTTTTCATTCTTTTTCCATGCATTAACAACTGTATACCATATATATTAAATGTTGTATTTTATATCATAAAAATATGCTTGTTCCAGCGGCAAGCATACACTACCTTACAATACAATGTTCTGTGTTTGAATCCCCTTGATGCCATGTGTCCCCTTCATTTTTCTGGGCATCAAAACGGTATAAAACATATATAAAAAGTTATGTTTTATATCACGAAAATGGCTTGGCCCAGTGACAAGCATACAATACTCTCATTGCTTTGGAGGTCCTTAGTTCGATTCCCCCACCCTTCAATTCCACATGCCACCATTTGATTGGGGGAGGAAAATGAATTAATTAAATTAAATAAAAATAAATAAATCCCTCCAATAAATGTTTCACCACCTAATTAAATAATCAATTTATTTTATTAAATTAAAATTATGATCAAATTGATTAAATGTGTAAATAATGGGGATTAAATGCGTAATTATACAATTTTCTTTTAACTGCCACGTCGACCTCTCCGATAGGTTTTAACGACTGGTGGCTATATTAGAACCATATCAATAATTGAGTGGTCATTTTGACAAAATTAAAAGATTGGTAGTCATTTCGACACCAACCCTAATGATCGGTAGTCTCATGTATAGTTTACCCATTAATTTTTGAAACTCTAACAGAAAAGTTACGCTAAATGACAAAAATATGCTTTTCAAACAATTTCTACACTTGATTTGGTCTTTAAACTAAGCTTTCGAAAACACTAAAATTTTCAGCTTCTTCCTAAAGCACTGTTCTCATCGCTTTTTACCTAAAATTTCGTTATAAAATCATACGTGAACGGAACCTATATAATATGTTCTCCTCTGCATTAGTTATCACCTTCTAATTTCTTAACACAAGCTAAGTAACAAAAATTAGGTTAATTACTATTTATATTGGTTAGGAGAAACTAATTAAATTACCATTGAATAAAGATTTTTGTGTACCTTTATTTCAAATAAATACAACAAAGATTAATTATATGTTTATTATCTAATACGTATCTCCGGCACCAATATACTCATTCTTCGTTCATCAAATCATATTTCTACCTTCTCAGCTAAACCCGTAATTTAGAGGATGAATCAGATTGGGTTAGAAAGATTTCCTCATAATAAATTTCTACAATATTTAATTCAAATTAATTTTTTTTATATATCGAATTAAGGGCGGAGCTCACTTAGGCCCAGGAGGCCTAGAACCCTATTATAAAATTTAAATATTTGATATATTTTAGTTTAATAATAATCTGATCCCTATAAAAATAAATATTTAAATTAAAAACATAAGAATTAATTAAATATTTAATAAATTAGATGTTGAACTAAAAATGATGGGTTTGTGCCCCTCAAATGTTTTGGTCTAATAATAATTTTAGGTCCTATAAGTTTAAATATTAGACAAATTAGACATTGCCTTTTAAATTTTGTGTTTAAATAGTTAATAAGTCATTGTATTTTTTAAATTTAATATTTTAACCCCTCTTAATGTTCTACCATGACTCTGTTCTTGGATCGAATATCGGAGTTATACCAAAAGAAATAATCCTAATGACACAAAATTTAAATAGTAAAAAACAGTTTAATATTCATTAGTTAAGTGGAATTATTGATGTCTAATTAATTAATATCTAATTGATGACAAAGACAAAAACAGAGAGAAAGATAATGGATGTATTAATTTTTTGTCGAGCAACAATGAAAAGGCTACCATATATAATATCTCACTGGAAAAAACAAAATAATTGAAAAAAGTGGGGAAATAAACAGACAAAAACACTGCAAATTTTTGCAACTTTTGTGTTGTAATTTGTTTTGTTGGTACAGGGAACATAATTTGCAGAGAAAATTGGTGCAAGTCCAGCTAGCTCCGTGACTCACGGCTTTGTTTATATTATAACATCCGCTTCAACATTTTTTATTTGAAAATTAAAATTTATTATTTGACTCATGTATATATTATCCAATTAAAATTAGAGAAAATATTCCATGCACAGGTGGTGGAAAAAAAAAATTTCACAAACGTCTTAATTTTAGGATTTAGGGATGTAGTTTAAGGTGTATGGTTTAAGGGTTTATGTTTATGTTTAGGGTTTAGAATTTAGGGTTTGTAGTTAGAATCTAAGGTTTAGTGTTAAATTTAGGGTAATAGTGTTAGGAATTTAGGTTTAACATATAAACCATAAATTTTAACCCTAAATCTTAAATTTAACCACAACCCTTAAATTCTAAACTCCTAAACCCCTAAATTGGACCCCTAAACCTTAAAATTAAGACTCTTGTGAAAACTTTTTATTTTTATCGCTAGTGTATGATATAATTATCCTTAAATTTAAAATTAAAACAATACATTTCACTTCACTCTCATATACGTCGACAAATATTTTAAAATCAAAAATTTAAGTTTAAATATAATATAATTATTTTCAAATAATTGAAAATTTATATTTTATCTTAAATAAAAATTATAAATTTAATTTTTTAAATGATTTAATATTAGTTTAATATAAATAAATAAATACTTATTTAATTAATTTATCTTACTTACAAATGGAGTAAGAAAATAATTTTAGTTTGCTCTTTAATTTTAATCAATTTTTTGTTGGTATAATACATGTCCATTTTATGATTCATGTTCGAGATTCATAACTCTCCTTTTAATAATATTATCTTCAAGGTTTAAATCTGAATTCTCTCCTTGAGAATGTAATGTCTTATAATTGCACCCAATACTTGTTGGTCGAGTGATAAAACATTAAATTATTTACTTAAGATACTTAGATTCAATTTTTCCAATTATATTTTGATATAATTTTGAGAAAATCTTTCTTTCCCCTCCAAAAAGGACTATAACACACACCAACTCCACCATCAAAAGTAAAAGCTAAGAAAACAACTACTATATATTATTTCTTAAATCACTATATAATTATAATATTAATGAGCAAGAAATCATCACAAAAACTTCCATAAAAACATAAGCTTTTTGGCATATATGCTTGATGATCATCAGCTAGGCCCCCTTAGTGGGGCACTCTTTTGGTGACCAAAACCACAAAACCCCAAGGCAATGAAAATAAATACAAAGGAAACCCCAAAGCAATAAAGGACCATTTCCTCTTAATTTCCATTGTTATCAACTCAAGTTTTTCAAACCCTCCATTAATGGCTCCTCCTCCTCTATTATATTTGCATTCATAAGTAAACTTTCCCACACCATTGAATCCCTTTGTTTTTGCAGCTAAAAGAAGAAGAAAAATCAAACCAAATGCTGTTTAGAAATCCCATTTCCAACACCAAAAGGTTCTTTCAAAGAACCCTACGAAGTCTCAAGTCTTTGTTCACCGGCACCGAGGACGAACTTTACCATAAGCTACCCAAAACATCTCCTTGCGATTCCTATTCGTTCGCCACCGTAACCGGTGTCGACATGAATCGACAAACGAGTCCCCGAGATCCTGAAAAGTTGTACACTCACTTCATTGACAATCGCAACAAAAACAACGACAACAACAACATGAGAATTTTTTCGTCTCCGAGGGGAGAAGGACCAATAGAAGGAAACAAAGGGAAACGACGAGAGGCCGGTTCGAATTCGAGCGAGAGACGAAGAGAATCGAGGAGCTCAATGGTGGCACAGAGGTTGAAGGAGCTGGAGATGATGGATATGAGCAATGCGGAACATGTTCTGGACATTCAAGAGGTTCTTCATTATTATTCTCGGCTCACTTGTCCGACATATCTGGATATAGTCGACAAGTTTTTCATGGAGATGTATGCAGAAATTTTTGGACACTTCGATTCTCCGAGTTTCAAATCAAATATCATCGATCAGTGAGGTACTGATTCAACCATTCTTTGTGTGTTATTTTTTAATTTTAAGGCTTATATTACAAACAAGTACCTAAAGTATACTAACTTTTTTATTTAGGTTTTTAAAGTATTTTTTGGTCAAAATAAGTACTTAAAGTATTTTCATATAGTTCCTAAAAATTAGGTACCTATTTTGACGAAAAATACTTTAATTGTTTATTATGACAAAAAAATATACTTTAAGAAATTTTTTTGATCAAAAAATACTTTAAGTACTTAAATGAAAAATTAATATACTTTAACTACTTATTTGTGAAAGAAGCCTAATTTTAATTTTCTTGATTAAAGTCATTTATAATTATGACATGATTGTGAGACAGGATATGAAATTTAACTTTTAGAAATGATTGAATCTATTGGTTGGTCTCCTGAAAAAAAAATGTTATTTTTAATAAATTCGGGTTTAAACAGTTTGTTTGTATAGTGTGCTCGCGCGTTTGTCAAAATTTTAAGAATAAAAAATAGATATTACCATATAATCAGACCAAAATGTTAAAAAAACTTTTAGAAATGATTATATTCTCTTCATTCCTATTTTTATTAGCCTGTGATGGTGTGAATTAAGTGTCGATATTAATCTCCGATGATCGGCCGGTTTGGTTGGGCCATAATGGAGAATTTGTTGGTTCCAACCCACATGAAATTGATCCGGGTTGAAAACTTGAGGAAAGAAATAATTTGTTCTCCTGAATTGTTATTATTAAGGTAAACTATGCGGATACTATCAAGTTATTGGGGTGATATGTTTTTATCACCAACCTTTTAATTGGTCCAAATTTATTATCAAATTTTATTTTTTGATTCGTTTATGCCATCACGCCGTTAACTCCTTAACGGGACGATGACAAAGCGCATGGCATGATGATTTGGATGCTAGACCAAAATAATGTCGTTTTGCTGAAGGAAAATATGAAAAATTATGCATTCAATGGGATTTAAACCTAAAACCTTTAGAATAAAAGGCAACTTCCTAACCACTAAACTAACTTAACATCTTTGTTTTGTTTCCAACACAAATAATATATATTCTAAACTGCAGTTGAGATTAATTCAATCTATTTTATTATATAAATAATACTCCTATTATTCTATATAAGTAATATAAATACATTATAAATAATATTAATATACATATATTAATATATAACTAATAAATGAACTATTTATATTAAATAAAAAATTATATTATCAATAATATTAAATATATAAAAAATATATTATTATAAAAATTAAAAAACTATTTAAAAAACCCAGAATTTATAAAAAAAAACTCAAAATCCACCAAAACATTAAACTCTAACCTATAAATCCTAAACTCTAAACCCTAAAACCATAAACCCGTTAGCAACCAAAATGGATGCATTTGGGGCTTAGGCTTTAGGGTTTTGGTGAATTTTTGGGTTTTTTTTTATAAATTTTTGGAAATTTTAGATTTTTTTAAAATCATTTTTTAGTTTTTATAATAATATATTATTTGTTCATATATTTTAATATTATTTGTTTATGACTAAAATTTTAGGGTTTAAGGTTTATAGTTTAGGTTTAGGGTTTAAGGATTTGGTGGTTTTTGGGTTTTTGGAAATTTTGGGTTTTGAAAATTAGTCTTTTAGTTTTTATAATAATCTATTTATATATTTAATATTATTTATAATATAAAAATATTTTTATTTTATTTATTATTTATATATTAATATATGTATACTAATATATTTCTAATATATTATATTAGAAATAATATATTTATATAGAGTAATATTATTTATATGATAAACTGTAGTTTGAAATATATATTATTTGTGTTAGAAACTAACAAAGATGATAAGTTGGCTTAGTGGTTAAAAGTTTGCCTTTAATTCTAAAGGTTATAGGTTCAAATCCTATATTAAATGCATATTTTTTTATATTTTCCTCCAGCAAAACGACGTTGTTTTAGGCCGTTTAGTATCAAAAAAAACGGCACCAAAACGACTTTATTTTGGTCTAACATTCAAGTCATCACGCCGTACGCTATGTCATCGTCCCATTAAAGAGTTAACGGTGCGATGACATAAACGAGTCAAAAATAAAGTTTGGTAGCAAATTTTGACCAATTGAAAGGTTGGTAGTGAAAATGAGTCACCCCCAATAATTTGGTAGTACCTGGCGTAGTTTACCCTAATTATTATTTTTTAAACAACATGAATTGTTATTATTAATACTACTACACTGGTAAGATTTTATTTGCTATATAAATTATAGGCTTAAGGGCTACTTTTGTCCCTGTAGTAATCTTAATTTATCGATTTCGCCCTTATGGTATTTTCGCATCAATTTAGTCTCTGAAGTAGTCGAATTGCATCATCTTTAGGGTTTAGGAATACTTTTATGTTTCATAATCACTTTAGATTGATGAAATTTCGATTGAAGTTTATGATTTAGGGTTTGAGATTTAGAAATTAAGGTTAGAGTGTTAGTCAAGGGGCAAACGGTGATGCAATTCGACTACTTCATGGGCAAAATCGATAAATTGAGACTACTACATGGACAGAAATAGCCCTTAAGCCTGAATTATACGAATTAATGTATATTTTATAAATAATTTAGTTGGATTTTAATATAATATACATTTAGGAAATATATATAGTATGAAATCAAAATTTTATTAATTTCAATTTCATTACTAAATAGTCATACGATGAACACATATTTTACCAAGCTCCAACGCTACCTTAATTTCCTTCAATTCCTATATTCGAGACGATTGTGTTTAAATGCACTCTAACCCCTGACTTTTTAGATGTAATAACGGCATCAATCAAGCTAACATAGCAACTAAGTCAAGTTTTTTTAAGTAAAGTTAGAGATACGATGATATAAATGTAATATATAATACTTAATTCAGATTAGTCGTCTAATAAATTAATTATTTTAAAAAATAAACTTTTTTTTCTCGTAGGTAATGAATTTTGAAAAATAAATAACTTGTGGGCTTGAATATTATTTTCAGCAATGATAAATGGATTTAGGGTCCAGGGCACATTTCCGCTTTGATTTTTCAAATTTTATAGCTACCAAAGCCCAGAACACTCACCCAGTCCAGTAATTCTGTCGCATATAGTTCAAGGATTTCATTTGCTTTATTTTGTTTCTCATTATTTTCATTTAAATATTGAGGAAAAAAATAATTAAAAAATAAATTTAATCGTATCTCATGTCTCTAAATTATAAATCTTATTCTAAACTGATTCTCAAACTTTTGAACGTTCCAATTTTATCTTCAAATTATCGTTTATGTCACATCATATTATTACATAATACACATAAGTGGTTATTATATGACAATTAATAATTTTTTAACACTTTTAATAATTATGAAATATGATTAGCATATACTGATAATTTGATGATGAAATAAAATGTTCAAAACTTTGAGAACTAATTTAGAATAAGAGTCATAATGTGGGGACGGAATTGAAATGTTCAAAATTTTGGGGCTAGTTTAAAATATGGGTCATAATTTGATGATGAAATTAAAATATTCAAGAATTTAGATAATACTTTAAAGTGAAAATCATAATTTGGGGACGTGTGGAGCCATTAACTCTAAAAAAAAAAGAACAAGTGAATGACAAAAAGGGTACAATAAACATGAGTCTGCTTAAATTTGGATTTCAAGCCTATTTAATCCTTCTTAAAGTCCAATGACTAAAACCCAAAACAAAAATCAATCAAAAGTCCAAAATAACAATCATGACCCCCAACCAATTTAAAATCCCCAAAACTAGAACCACTACTTCAATTATAGAGTTAATTGCACCATACGTCTCAAAACTATTACACTCATTCTAAATTGGTATCTAAACTTTAAAACATTCTAATTTCATCATCAAACTATGATCTTCATTCTAAATTGGTTCCCAAACTTTTGATTAACTCTTAAAAGGAGCTTTTTCAAAATGAGAGTTTTACTTCAATCCGCTATTACTATCCTCTATTTACCAAACATCCAAATTAGCTTGACTGGTCAAACTTCTAAAAATGCTTCACACCTCTAATTTTAGCTTAAAAAGTTGTTTGCCAAATAAGGCCTTAGTGTTTTTCTCTAGAGGACACATGTTTAATACCCCATAAAGCCATCTCATTCTCGTTAATTTTCCTTTAACTATGTGGTGACATGTGTCACTACTCGATTGGGGGAAAGTAAATATATTAAATATTAAATAAAATAAATTAAAAATTAGAATAAATTCATCCAATCGGGTGATGACACGTGTTGTCATCTGATTGGTTAATTAATTTTATTTAATTAAATTAAAACTAAGACCAAATTAATATAATAGGTAACTATCAAGGACCAAATGCGTGATTATACAAATTTACGTTAACTGCCACATCACCTCTCCGTTAGATTTTAACGACTGGTGGTCAAAATAGGAGCACTTTAAAAATTCGATAGTTTGATTGACGAGTTGCTTAGTTAGTGGTTAAAATAGGTCCGCCCCAAAATTCGTGATCACCTGAGTAATTTACCCTAAAAACAACTAATAAATTAACTAAGCATCCCGCGTAAACTAAAACTTAATTCAAGACATGTTCTTAACTATTGTATTACAAGCTCGATTGACATAATGATATATTAATCGATCAAACTCGCTCCATAAATTGAATATTAATATAATGACTAGTTTCTCACAATAATTAAGAAAGCAACAACAATTTTTTTTATTTAATTTGTTTTTAAGCTGTAAACATCATATAGTAGGGGAAAAAAGAAAGTAGCACACTACTTTTTTTCTAATTTTTTTTGATGTTTTCATATGATTGAAATGAAAGAAGAGAATAAGACATTGAAGTTGAAGGAGAAATGTGATTAGAATTGAAATAATAGTTTTGTCCTTAGCCATGTTTGCTTCCACATTTTGATAATGCAAAGTGTAATTTGATGCTTCTTTCTTTTGGTATATGTAATTGTCATTGAGAAAGTATATGTATTATCCTTTGAAGAAGAAGAAAAAAAATTACTGTAATAGGGATGACCGAAGGGTGTTAAAAGAGGCAGTCGTACTCAATTTTTTTTAATTCTCTTACTGTTTAATTTTTTTGTATTTTCTATTGATATTCTAATTACACACTCTTAAAATTTTATAATTTCGCACCCCACATTTGTAATATAACTTTATAATAATTCGCACCTCATACATAAAATTGCCTGTCTGTTTCTGACTCCCACCAAAACAATACAAACATTGTCCCCTACTAATTAAATAAATAAAATTTAGGGAAAACTAAATATTTAGTACCATAACTATGTCTGTATTATTGTTTTGGTACCCCAACTATTATTTTTGACAAAATGGTATCTATAGTTACGTTTTTGTTCTGTTTTGGTACCTCTGTCGTTTAAAATTAATGGAAATGGTGATGTGGCTTGGGTTAATAATAGTTTTAGTCCAAAAACTTATATAATCTATCAATTTAGTCTAAAATTCCATCAATTTAAATATTATTTTAATTTTTGGATTAAAATTGTAAATTCCTCATTTTTCTTCTTCTTCCGGTTGAACACTTTTTTGGGTTTTAGAGTTTAAAAAGCACGCTAGGGACAATCAAAACTTTAGGAATTGCATATCAATTGGGGGGGGGGAGATGAGACAAAATTCAATCAAAATTAATATGATGTTTTACATCAAAATTAAGATGATATTTTAAATTGATGGATTTTGGGCTAAATTGATAATATATATAAGTGTTTTGGACTAAAACTGTGATTATATTTAGCCAAGTCATCATCTCTGTTAGTTTTTAACGACCGGGGTACCAAAACAGAACAAAAACGTAACTTTAGATATTATTTTGCAAAAAATAATAGTTAGGGTACCAAAACAGTAACGCGGGCATAGTTGAAATACTATATATATAGTTTTCCCTAAAATTTATTCGGTTGGGCAAAAAATATATACGCTAACGAGTTTTGTCACTTCGTAAGTGATTTTAATCTACGTCATAATGTTTTTAATTGTTTATTTTAAATTTTAATTAAAGACGTGTGATAGTCTTGTAGAGAATAAATTTATAATGTATAATTTTTGACAAATTAAATGATGAAACATCGTAGTGAAATTAAATGAATTTTTATGTTTTTAAAAGAATTAGACAACATGTCATCATTTGATTCAATATAAGTACATAAAATTGCATGTCATCAATACATGAAATATTAACCTATTTAGTTATTGTGGATTATTGCATTACACCTAACAATAAATTGGTTGTCCTTCCGGTTCTCAGGGTTTTGTCCTGATTAATTCGGATCAACCTGTGTCGCACACTTGATATTGGTGAGTGAGTCTCCCAGCGAATTTTTTTTACATACACAAGACTTCGAACTTAAAACTTGCTTAAGTGATACTAAACTGCTTACGACTTGAACCAACCCATTGGTATACTTAAAAATACATTAATTTTATTCTTGTGAGCTAATCTATATCAAAAGTCATTTTTTAAGGAGATGGAACTACAAAGAATCTTTGTATCTCAACCCCACCCACTCAGATCCCATTCTCAAACTCCTATTTTCTCATGGAAAAGAAAATGAAACCCCAAACTAAAGATGGAAATGGAAATCTTTAAGACATGGAATCCGAAATGTTAGAAAGGGTTTTGTTCTTTATAATCACTAGCTTTTTTTCTTTCATTTTTTTACAGCCAACAAGAGGAGATTCGACTAGGATCCGACATGAGACTCCAACAATAAGGTAAGAAGGACAAGTTTGCACTAATTAGATAACAAAAGGTGGCAATATTGATGATCAAAGTGGATGCACATTTTTCTTCACTTTAAGCAATCAAATTAGTAAAAATCCGTATATGGTCTCCTCCCCTACACGTTCACTTGCAATAGAAAAAGAACGACAAAGGAACCATCTTTTTCTCTCATTTGTCAATTTCAAACCACTTATCTTTTAGGTGTGTTTCATATACGATGTCGATATGAGTTGATTCAATTGGTTGATATTCATTAATATTTTAGTAAGCATCAATATTTAAGTCTGGTCAGTTGTCTATTTAGTGGGTGATTCTGCAAGGTACTAGTGACGGAGTGAAGATTAAATGTTTGAAGGATTGAGTATTTGTGTACACGTATTTGTACATATATTTAATCACTCAACTGAACTTAGAAAAAATCAATCTTACTTGATTATTTCATCTATAAAAATATACATACATTTATACATTAATCATTAATAAACAAATGTAACATACTAAATAAAGTAGGATGAGATATATAAAATAGGCTGAAGGGTTCAATAAGTCCCTAAATTATTTCAAAAAAATTAATTAAGTCTTTAAACTTTTTTTGCACAAAAATATATAAAAACATAAAAATTCTTAAAAAAATAAAAAAAATCTCAAAATTATTTTAAAAATATAATATTTTTTTTTCAATTTCAAAATTTATTTGAAAATAAATAATAATTTTTCAAAAGATTAAAATATTTAAAAAAAATTAAAAAATTAACAATATTTAATATTATTATTATACAATTATAAAAATAGTTTGAAAAAATATAAAACAATAGAAGTTATTTTGATTTTCAATATAACTTTTATTGTTTTATATTTTTTAAAATATATTTTAAAAATCAAAATAAATTTTATTGTTTTATATTTATTCAAATTATTTTTTATACTTGTATAATAATATTTTTTTATTTTTTAATATTTTAAATTTTTTAATATATTTTTATCTTTTGAAAATTATTATTTTTAAATAAATTTCTAAATTAAAAATACTTTTATGTTTTAAATATTTTTTAGAATTTTTGAAAAAATAGATTTTTTTTTTTTAGATTTTTTTAAAAATTAAAATTTTCTAAAAATGACAAGTGACATTATCATGTTGCGACATGTGTGGAAAGAATTTTTTTTTTCAAAAAAATTGTTAAAATTAACGGTCAACGTTGGTCAAAGAGTCAAATTGATTTTTTTTCTTGAGTTTGAGGACTTAATTGGGTTCAAAAAAATTTAGAGGCATAATTGATTTTTTTTACAGAAGTTTAGAGGCTTATTAAACCCTTAAGCCTATAAAATATATAAATGAATAATTAGCATGGTCACTGAAAGTTTAATGATGTACCAAGACTTAAGTCCAAAAAATAGACTAATTATAAATAAAAATAATAATGAAAAACTTAAAATTGGATCTAATTTTGAAATGAAATGAAAAGGAAATAGGGCTTAAAGAGTAACTTAATCAGAAAAGTCGGAGTCTCAGCTTAATTTCATTGCTTTCAAAACTAATAGAGGATTAAAGGATAATTGAACTGAAAAAGTTGGAGTCAATGTTTAATTTCATTGATTTTCAAAACTAATAGGGGCTTAAAGAACAATTAAACCATAAATAGTTGGGGAGCTGCAAGATCACATGGCAGTATAGAAAATTAAAGGGAGATTTGCTAAGTGGAAAGTGCAGCATATCACTTGTTTTCTTTCTTTCTTTCTTTCTGGCGAACCCCATATAACATGTGGAGTACTGAGGGATGGTCTAATGATGGAAGAAGACAAGTTGCAAATGGTGGTCATTTAGGAGTGCATTTATGTGTCACGTTGTTATTATACTCTTTTCAAAAGATATATTTAATAATAAATACAATATTATCGTTTTTATATCACAAGACTTTTTTTTTATCGACGACAAAAGACTCGAGAAAAATAAGAAAAATGACCAAAAATCGTTCATTAGAAAATTTCTTCACCTTTTCATAATACCAATCATATATACAAATCAATCACCATACACTTACCTAAAATCGTTCATTAGAGAATTTCTTCTTCGCCAGTAGCCTCTTACGCCTGCATGTGCGGTGACGGAACTATTAAAGAATGGAGAGGGATAATTGTTTCCTACCCTAAAAAAAATATTTTTATTTTTGTTTTTATATATAAATTATTTTAAAAATTATTTATTTTTAAATTTATTCTCTACTTTTAAATATTTATATTTTATTTTTATAATTCTAAATTCTGACTCCGTCTCTATGCATGTGTTGGCCCTTTCATCTGCGTAATAAAGTGTATGCAGAAGCAAAAAAGAGAAATTTATATGTACACACATATACACACCTAGATCATGCCAGCCTATCATACCAGATTGTTATTTATTACTTTTTCATTTTTGCTTTATTCCCCTTTTTGCACCCTGAAATTCAAATATATATCACTTTCTAACATCGTGTTGAATCCCATACTTTGATTTTAAATAAAATTTGTTTAATGGGCGTTGGATTGAAAACAAACATTTGAGCAGGAAGTAAATTTTTTACCTTCTGCGATTTGTAACTTTTAATGTAAAATTTAAATTTCAAACAAACGTTCTGCGTGCTTAGCGTAACCGTTCGACATTATTTTTGTGTTCAACGACTCAATGGGCGTTTGAAAAACATTCCAGAACAAAGCCTTAAGGGACATTGTCCCACACTTTATGTAGGGTATCTTCTTAGAAGTTTGATTGCCTTGTAATAACATAAAGATCAAAGTGGAAGATAAGGTATTACTTTATACGGGGACGGAATTAAGATTAGACAATGAGTGAGATAAAACTGCTTAACTTCAAAATTAGCAGGAATCTAAGAAGTATTTAATCAAAACATTTAAGAGAGAAAGACTTAATTCGACAAGTACTCAAACTAGTAGGGACTAAAATAATTATTAGACAAAACAATTTGAGGGGCACAAACTTCTCTTGTTCCCTTAATAACTCTGTCCCTCCCTGGCTTTACGGATGCATCGACACCCACTTCACGTTGTGCAAGTTTAGCCAAAACCCTTTTCTTTTAACCTTTAGTACAAACATTGATCAAACCCCATATCTTAAAAGCATACCTGTATATTAGTATATTTCATTCCACAATCCAAGTTTAGGGCATGTGATTATCCTACCAACAATATCGTCTTTAAAATTCGTATTTGTATTCTTTCTTTGCGAGTACAACACGCCTTACCGCTACATTTAACTTTTGTTGATAACTCATCAAGTATTTTTGTTGCCTACAGTGACGGAGCTATTAAGGAGTAGGGGGCTTGTCCAATAGAAACTCCAACAAATATGACTTATTATAATGAATTCTAACTCTCAAACCTTAAATCATTTCCGAGAGATGGTGATAATTGATGAGTGGTGAATACAATGCATTGCCTAGCAAAATGGCAAATCAAAGAGTACAACAGCTCTGAGATTGTGCATTTAATCATAATAATGGGAAATGGTCCATTGGGATGGGAAAACACAATAGAAATGAGAGGGTTATTACTACTTCCATGCAATGACGGATCTACATGTAGTGTGGGGTGGGCCCGTGTGCCCAGCCTAAATTTTTTAAAGTTCACACATTTACCTTCAATTTTTTTAATTTTTATGAATTAATCTTTAATTTTTTTGTAATATTTATGACTTGTGCCCACCCTAAAATTTTGAAATTTTATGTGTGTCAACTCTCAAATATATTTTTGGATCCGCCACTGCTTCCATGCATGAATTATAGGACCATGGAGCCATAAAAGCAGCAAATCCATCATTGCAATATTTAGTTTTCGATGGTCCAAATCCCACGGGCCGGCATGTGCACCGTCAGGGATGGATCGAAGAAGTGTCGTTGTACTTTTTAAAAATTTTAAATTTATATATAATTTAAATATATTTTATTGATTATTTAATTCTGAACTCTTAAAATATTGTACTTTGCATCCCCTAAATTGTTAGTATAACTTCATAAAATTTTATACCTTAACATAAAATCTTATGTTCGTTCATGTATATAATGTATACGTGACCTTAGGTTTTAGGGCTCCCACTCGTTACTTGTACGCTCTCACATGTGCTCTGGACCGTTCAAGCTGCATATGCCATATCTCTACCTGGTCACGGCTGGCAAGCTGGAAATAAAAGAAACTAATACTAGAGTCTACCTTTTAACAAGAAAATTTTGCCTACCTTTTAAATATGAGAAATGTCACTGTATTGTTTTAAAATTAAAATTTTAGTCCACATACTTTAATTTGTAAAATTGCATTTTTTTACTATATTTTATTTGAAAATCTTAGACTTTTAGTGATTTTTTTCAATTTTATCATTATTTGAAAATCTTAGACTTTTAGTGATTTTTTTCAATTTTATCATTATTTGTTGATTAACAGCTATAAAAAAGGTAAAATAACTTAATTAGTCTTTACGTTTACAGTTTTTTTTTTTATCATTTTGACCCTTAAAACTGTAAAAATAGATTATATAATACTAATTGTATAGTCCAGTTAATGGTATTTTTATTTTTAAAGATTAATGGTCAAATTGATAGAATTTATATATGTAAGAGACTAAAAAATTATTTAACCTTTTTTATAGCTTCCAGACCGTTGTTAATGTGCAAATGCTCAGTGTAGTAAAGTACGTAGACTAAATTTTAAATATTGAAATAGTACATAAACTCCTAGAATATTCAAACACATATATATTGAAATAGTACAAATGATAACAATTAAAAGGCGTAAACAAGTCGTTTTACTAAATTCAACATGTGAGTTTAAAACTCAACATGTAGTATCGAAACCTGTTCAAAATTTCGAAAATTTGAAGTTAGTTTTGATACTCTTAAGGTAACTAAAATTTTAAGTATCGACTTATGTTCTCTCTCACAAAAACATTTTTTGTTTAATTTCAATCTTCGATTTATGTCATCGAAATACTTTATTCCGTTCAAATCAGAAAGAATTAGGGGTGTTCAAAAGTTCGGTTAACCGAATTAACCGACCGAATGGAAATTTTTTTCGGTTAATCGGTCAGTTAATTTTAGGTTTGGTCTGTTAACGGTTAATGATTTTTTCCAAACTTCGGTTATCGGTTAATTCGGTTCGAAATCGGTCAATTAACCGAATTACCCGAAATTTTTATATTTTAATATTATATATATTTATTTTTGGTCATTGAACTTTTAAAAATTATAAAATGGTCATTAAACTTTATCAAATTAGCACAAAATGATAATTAAATTTATTAAATTATTAAAAAATAATCATTAAAATTTTCAATATTTATCAATAATTTATAATGTGCAATAAATCAATGATCATTTTGTAATAATTCGATAAGTCTAATGGTTGTTTTATAACTTTTGAAAGTTTAGTGGCTAAAAAGATTATTTTAACATAATTTAGTGACCATTTGTGTAGTTTACTCAAAATTTTATAAAAAAAATTCGGTTAATTCGGTTAACCGACCGAATTAACCGAACTTTTTTCGGTTCGGTTAATGGTTAATAAATAAAACCGGTTAATGAAATTTTGAAACTTCGGTTCGGTCGGTTAACCGAACCAACAGTTTGAACACCCTTAAAAAGAATAAAATGGATTTATATTAATGGAGAGGTTTAATTAAATTCAATGGGCCAGCATGTAATAATTAGTAGGCCGATGTCGCTGGTCCTAACCCGGATTTTACAAGTAGCAAGGAAGATTTTGATGTCGATACTTATTTGATTTATCAAGAATGAGTCTTCCACGCTCGACGAGCACTGTTAAGCACTATTAACGATGAGTACAGTTAAATATTATTAAATTAATTTATAAAAATTAAAAAATTAAAAGACTCATCATATAATTATAAATTATTTAAACATATAATTATAAATTATTTAAAATAAAATATTAATTAAATTATTTATATATATAATATTTTTATTTTTTTAAAAAATAATTAGTTCAAATACTAACCTTAGTTAGTTTAAAAACCCTAAACCCTAAATCTCAAACCATAAACTCTGAACTTGAAACCTAAAACCCTAAACCTTAAATTGTAAACCATAAACCCTAAATTTGAATATTGGTTTTAGGGTTTAGGGTTTACTATTTAAGGTTTAGTTTTTTTAGTTTTGGGTTTAGGGTTTTAGGTTTTAGTTTAAGGTTTTGAGTTTAAGGTTTTTAAATTGACTAAGGTTAGTATTTGATCTAATTATTTTAAAAAAAATTAAAAATATTATATATATGGAAATTAATTTAATTAATACTTTATTTTAAATAATTTATAATTATATTTTTAAATAATTTATAATTATATGTTGAGTCCTTTAAAATTTTAATCTTTATAAATTAATGTAGTGATACTCAACAGTGCTCATCGTTAGTGGTGCTCAGTGATGCTCGTCGAGCGTCGTAGAATTTTCCTTTCCCAGTTTGTTTGGTGGAATGTTTAATTATAGTTTTATAAATTTCAAAACTTTGTAATAAAAAACTTTATTTATTGCTCCTCAAATAAATTGATTGCTTTATTCTAATTCTTCCATCATTTTTTTTCCCAAGTTGCTTCAATATTTATTTTTAGGCATAATACTAAAAATATGTTCTTAACGTTTGACTGAATAGTCATTTTGATCTCTATTCTTTTTTTTGAAACAATTTAACCCTTAACGTTTTATTTTGGGTCAAAATAGCCCCTATGCGGATGAAAATTGTTAGTCAACTAACGGTAAATTGCTTGAAATAACGTGGCAAACCTATATGAAAATGCATGCCGCGATAGCAGTGTTATATAGGCAAATATGTTGACTTTACAAAATGTCACATAATTCAAACGATAATCTTATAAAATTGCATAAAATATAAAATATTTTGGGGCCACTTTGACCAAAAATAAAGCGTTGAGGGCGAAATTGCTTCAAAAAAGAGAATATGAGCCAAAGTGACTATTTAGTCAAACATTGAGAGTATTTTTTTGGCATTATGTCTTATTTTTATAATATTGCATAAATTGTTTGTAATTAGATATATTTTTGTTATATTTAATTATTTCTTATTATTGTAATTTTATATTTAAATGGTTTTTTTAATTCATTTCTTTTGTAAGAAAATCAAATTAAAATACATGAATAGAATCTCAAATTTCAACACATTAAGACCATAAGTAGGATTTGACCATGAATCAAAGTGTATTACTATAATTTGACCCTAAATTATATATTTGATTCTATTAATAAATGTGATACAAACCAACAAGTGTTGGGTGTAGCGGTAAGTCATATTGTACTCCTAACAAGAAAATCTATTTTTATATCTTAAAGACAACAATATTGAAAAAAGGATAGCTGCGAAATTCAAACATGAATCAGAATTAAATATACCAAAAAATATAACAACAAATGTGATACAACATGTATTATAAGAGCTATTTTCTTTGGTCCAGTGGAGTGCATTGGAGCTGATTTTTCAGATCTAATGGCAATAAAAATTGCTTTAGAGGTGATTGTTGAAGCCAACTGGGCAGAGAGAGCATCTTTTATTGTGGAGTCGGACTCTAAAGTTGTCCTAAACTGGATCATGGAACCATTGCAACGTCTTTGACGATGGTGGAAACTGGTGATGGAAATTGATAATTTGGCTCGAAAGGTGGAGAAGGTGGAGTTTTGTCATACTCCCCGTCAGACCAACGTGATGGCAGATTGCCTTGCGAAGAATGGTCTACGTCAATCTTCTATGTTCAGAGCATGGTGGTAAATAGGGTGTGTAGGTAAAAACTGAGCAAAGTGTGTTCATCAGGCTGTTGTGAACCTTGGGGCTTGAGTTTGATATAGTACAGTTTCGATTAGAATTCTAGGTGATGCATGGAGATAGCCGATTCTGTTTTGAAATTTTGTTCACCTAATTGTGTTATACTATTTTCCTCCAACTAGAATTAAGGAGTTTTTAACGAGGTACATAATAAAAATTTATTTGCCGAGAAAAAAAATATGTATTATAAGTGCATGCAAGTGACTAGTGAGTTTTCCTCCAATATGTGGTGAAAAACTGCATTGAGTGTGCATAGATAATGGGTGGTCCAACTTTTTTATTATGTATATACCAAAGTTGTTCACTATGAAAATATACTAAAAATTTAATTTAAATCATTACTTGTAGAACTAATAAAAAAATTATAACTTGTGCATATAATATCACGAATAAAAATCTTTCGCCCTTTCTTATGCCCGACATTAAAAAATTAAATTTTAAATCATAATACTAAAACTTAAATCCTAAATCATAACGCTAAATTTTAAATCTTAAACTCTAAACCTTAAACTCTAAAAATATACTATACATTTAATTCCCTACACCCTAAACTCTAACCTTATACCCTAAACCTATTTTTTAGTGTGGAGACATAAGTAGGGGCACAATAAAGGGATAGAGGATTTCTATTCATAAAATCACATAGGAACCTTTTTTCGGATAAGTAACATAGGGACGAAAAATTATTATATGGTCATGGCTCACCACGTCATTCGTGGTCTCACCACTAAAAATCAGCCAACTAATTTTTATATTTTCCATGTCATTTTTTCAATGATGAATCTTCACTTTTTTGTCATGTAAATAAGGAGCGAGTGGTTACATAAAAATTAATTATGAATGAAAAAATGACAAGAAAAATAAAGATTAATTGAATAATTTTAGTGGAGAGGGACCATGGATGATGTGATAAGTCGGATCTATATATAACACTTTTTATCATATTAAAAAGTAATTTATTTTTCCCTTCTCTCCCTAAATTATTTTGAATCACTTTTGTTTTGTTTAAATAAATAATATATTTATGTCTCGTGGTCCTTTTAGGGTTTGAAAGTTTTAATAATTATCAAAGGATAATTTACGTTTTATGAAGACAACTTACTATAAAGAATAACATGTAATTGTTTTCCGTAAATGAAATTTTATTACATAAAATATCACTTTTGGCAACATATAAACTAATGTTCGACCAACAAACCCTAGTCTAAAAAAATTATTTAGCTATGGAAAAACTGGGATATTTACAAGATATTCACAACCATGAAGATCAATATTTTGCTTCTAAAAAGCAAAAACAAAAAGCCTAGAAACAAGTAGTTCCAGATTCTAACCTAGTTGACAAATACCATTTAAAGCAATGACAATATCAGGTAGTTATACTTTTATAGTCCGAATCTTTCAATGTTCAGTAGTCACATGACGCGATTAAATTCCGATTCGGACTAATAAGCTTTCCATAGAAGTGCAATATCTTCGGCTATCTTTTTAGCGTCGAAAGAGGCACCAAGCAAGCCACGCTGTGTAAACCCTACGGCATACAGTCCACATTCACCTTTCCAACCATTCGGGAATGGCTCCCGAGGCATACCATCTTTGTCTGAAAACAAATCTTCATCCTAATCATGTTTTGAATAATTTAAGGTCAGCATTAATCGGTTCGGTCGATTGAATCGATAGTTTAAATTTTGAGATTGAATAAAAAACTCATAAAATGAAGGGGATTGAGTATAATTACTTTTAACCATTGTGGTACATTGCTTTTGTAACCGGTGGCCAAGATTATGGCATCGAAATTCTCCTTTGTCCCATCTACAAATTCTGTGGCATGGTATGTTATTCGCTTTATTCCCGGATACACCTATATACACATTGCATAAACAAGTTAGTATTAATTTTACTCGATGAGTGAGTTTTGTCGTCTTTGTAGTCCTACTAGACTCGATAGAATTACCTTAATGTTTCCACTCCTGATATTGGCCAGTGTCCCAACATCCAGAACAGGTGTTTTCCCGGATCGGCTCTTGAGTTCCAGAGGTCCAATCTTGGGACGATGGAGGCCGAGCTTCTCAGTGTCGCCGAGCGTGAAGCGGCACACAAAAAGTAAGAAGCGGTCGACAAGGTGAACGGGAAACCACTTGAGCAACCACATGGACAAACCGAAAGTTGATCTGCCTAGCATCTCATGAGGCAAGACGTGCACCTGCAATCAAAGGACCTTTAAAAAAGAAAAGTGATTCTAAAGATGTAAAAAAGATGAGACGATAACATTAGCCCCACAACCTCACATATAATTTTGCTTCCTCTAGGGCATATATATGCATTTATATATCTTTTTGGAATCTGGGTCGATATAACCATGGACAGATACAAAATTTTAATTTACAAATAATAATATTTCTGCATGTGAAAGATGGTGACAATAAACATGGATTTAAGCAGCGGTCCGCCAATAAGATGAGCGAAACAGATGAAATCATGCTCACCGAGCCTCTAATGGCGAGTGATGGACGAGCTTTGCAGTTGCAGAGATCCAAGCTAACCTCCATGCCGGAATTCCCACAGCCGACCACCAGAACATTTTTCCCTCGGAACAATCGGCCACTTTTGTAGGCGCTCGAGTGAAGTATCGGCCCACCAAAATCATCCATTCCATCGATCTTGGGCATCACTTCCTCCGCATTCTCCCCGGTCGCCACAACCAAAAATCTCGACACATACTCGGTTTCTTCCTGTTTCAGCCCCAATGTCTTAACCCGCCAAAACCCCCATCGCCGATCGAATTCGGCACTGACGACAGTCGTGTTGAAAACCGGTTCGAGACCAAATTGGTCCCTGTACGACTCCAGATAAGCCATGAACTGTTTCTTCGTCGGATACGTCGCGGGAAACGGCATGAACGGTAGCTGACAGAATTGCTTCGGAAGATGAAGGCGGAGACGGTCGTAGGTTTTCAGCTGCCACAGCGAAGCGATACAGTTTTCCCTTTCGAGGATCAAACTAGGGATGCCTCTTTGTTTGAGACAAGCCGCGGTGGCTAGACCCGACGGACCAGCACCGATGATAACAGGATACGGCACCCATATACACTTATACACCGCCGTCGCCAGTGCCATACTCTTGTTAAAATGGTCATGGACTCTTTTCCCTTCAACTTCCATGCTATACTCCATGAAATCAAAAACCAAAAAAGAAACACAGTTTTGAAAGAATCAAAAAGATAAGAGATAAGTGATTATCTGTTCTTAACACTCATACTTATATGGATTAAGGATTAGATGACATGGCTTTATCGATGAGAGAAAAATACTCAACGGATTTCCAGTTCCTTTATTTTCGTAACTATGAATTGA
This sequence comes from Hibiscus mutabilis, assembly GCA_019671005.1. Lineage (NCBI taxonomy): Eukaryota > Viridiplantae > Streptophyta > Magnoliopsida > Malvales > Malvaceae > Hibiscus > Hibiscus mutabilis. Next base: position 3,466,575 of record CM033740.1, read on the forward strand.
AATTTGAAACAGTCAATATTTGGTTAGTACAGCCAAAGAGTAGACTTGGGAGCTGGTGGATGATGGAATTGAACCATGGCTCTGTCGATATAAATACATGTATGAGTTGGTGAGTGAAGTACGAAATGTAAGAAAATTTCCGATCCGACAAGAAGAAGATGAAGAAGAAGAAGAAGAAGAAAGAAAGAAAGAAAGAAAGAAAGAAAGAAAGGTAAGTTGAGGGCAAATGTTTTCCGAGTATTACAAGACAGTGGGATCTAGACTTCGTACTAAATGAGTTTAAGAAAGTGAAAGTTAAACGAACTAAGTGGGATTTCTAAAATGTGGATATTTTTTCGAGTATTTTCGGCGAAAGCCAACGTGTGGGGGTGCCAGGGGGTGTGCTTTAGTTTGAAGCTTTGCTCTGATATGGTCCTACGCACACTTTGGTTCCTTTCCAAGAGAATCCGTAAAGAGCTATATACAAGAAGAACATATACATATACATATACATATACATATACATGTCTGATTCATTTATGTATTGCTTATATTCACGGTTTATAACAATCTCTTTTGAAAATATCATCATCGAGTTATGGTTTAAATCTGATTTTCTTTTTGAGAGTACAATATAAAAATAGAGCCGCGGATCTATTAGGAGGCATATCTTCTGTATCACCTTAAACTCGACTCGAAAAATTAACGATGTCAACATTTGGTCATTGGAACGACAAATTAAAAAATTTTCCAAATCAGTTTAACCAGATTATTTGATGATATAAAAAAATCAATTGATGTTATAAAACTATTATAATAATGATGATGATTAATACAAAAGATGGAGCTCCAATATTTTACGATGTTTGATGTAAAACTATTTATATTTGAACCCTCCAGAAGTTTCATATAGACTCCGTCTCTAATACAATGCGTTTTATTGGAGGAATTCCATAAATATTACTTTAGGGTTTTTTTTCTTAAAATATAGTACTTCCCATTTTAATTCCCAAAATATTGCATTTACTATAGTATCATAGAAGTCGGATTCAATAGAATCCGACTTTAAATAGTAAATTCCAAAAAAACTCTAAAGGCTGGTTCAGGAAAACCCGACTTTAGGAAATTTTTAGGGGTTTTTGTGGAAAACAATGTTCATAGTCGAATTCCGTTGAATCCGACTTTTAGGGTATTGTAGCAAATGTAATATTTCGAGAATTAAAATGGGAAGTACCATATTTTGGGGAAACCCTAAAACTATATTTAAGTAAAAGTTCTCCTTTTACTACTATGTCCAACATTTAATAGATCATTTTGTGTGTTTTTTTTTTTAATTTCCTTACGTATCTATTGGAACTAACCCAATAACTATTCGTTCGAGTTCTGTTAGCCCATATTAGGGTAGATCATGTTGTGTTTTAATTATATGGATTTAAAGAATTTAAATTCATCTTTCCTTCTCCTAGTCTATGGTTTTGATCGTTTAATGTGTATCCTAATTAGAAAAGATTTCAGTATGCAATATATCAAACTGACTGCGCCAAACTGCATAAATGGTCCAAAAAGAGGAAAGGTCCTTTTTTTCAACTGACGAAAACATTAAGAGAAAACAAAATAAATAGAAAACATATGGATGAAAAGAAATTCTAGGCTTGACAAAGGAAAGAAATGCTTTTTTAATTAATAAATACCACAATAGGTTAGTGTAAAATAAATTAGATTCCTTTATTTCATGCACTCTTACTAAAAAGCTTTTTTAAGATAAATTTGTGCCTCGTTAAAAATCATTCATAATTAGAGGTGTTCATAAAATCTGAACCGATATATTGTACCAAAAAATAAAAAAATAGACTAAATGGTAGGTTACAATACCGGTAAAAATTGGTTAAGATGGTACAGTAACTGTACTGGTAAAATTAGCGGTTAAACGGGACGGTTACGATTTTCGGTTAAACGGTTAATCAAAAAACGATAAAAAATTAAAAATTAATGTTATAATGACATTAAATTATTGATTAATATTAATATTTGTTTAATTAATAATTTAATACAATGCATGCATGTCATACTGATTATTAATTTTATAATAATTTTTGAACTCATTCATTTAACCCAAAAGGAAAAAAATAGGGGAAACTAAAATTTTAGGGTTTAGGCACTTAAACTCCATGTGTTTTATTAAACTTACACTGTATTTTAATTTTCCTAAATTTTTAATTGTTTTAAACTTTGAAGACTTTGTTGATATAAATATTGAAGACTTTTTTAATTCTCTTTGGGTTGATATTTTTAAGTTATTGAAATTAGTAGTAATAAGTATATATTATTTATAATAGTAGATATTAAATGGTTTATGGTTAACCGAATAACCGTACCAAATAAATAGGTTAACCATTTAGACGGTAACCGGTTTAAACGGAACGGTAATGATTCACAAAAATATTCAATTTTTTTATTCCGATAATCGCACCAACAAACCATTTCGATAGAGTTAACCGGTGAACTCCATTACTCATAACGAGGGTTTAGGGTAAATTATAAAAAAATGATAAAAATTACAATTACAATAATACTGCTCATTTTACTATTCATAGCAAATATCCATTCATGGCATCAAAAAGTAAGCATTCAACAAAACTTGGCCGCTTTTCTGCAAAATGCATGAGGTTCATAAAACAGTATAAATTAGCAACCAAATGCTCAGCATTCAGGAATTCTGCAAACCAAATTGTATGCAATACATAGTGGGATGGTAAATTAGAATCAAAGCACACCATTTCAAGGGTCAAGCCCCCGGTTTTGCTTGTCACAACAGTCCACCATGAATTATCCTTTCAAACACAGTGAAACCATCCCATGCCAAAGGTAATGATTCTAGGTTGCAGCAGGGTTACAGTAAGGCTAAGGTGTGGCACTAACCGAAATATTATAAAACACGGAACTTAAAATGCTATATTTTTTAGTAATATTTTAGGTTGGTGATAAATAAAAAACTTGGCTTCGAAATATTGATATTTGTCACTTCTGAGTTCTGATAACATTTTAGGTTGATGTTAAGTATTAAAATTTGTCTCTAAGTATCGATACTTGGCGTGAGATCACCAGACTAAAATGTTATCAAAAAGTGTAATATTTTAAGTTCCTTATTTTATAACATTTCAGTTGTACCACACTATAGCCGTACCGTCACCCTGTTGTACGTTAGACTCCCCAAAGGTAAATTTTCCCTGTCTCCACCATATTAACATGCCCTACAGTTTTGGGGCATCCTTTTCCCCTCCACACCTTTGTTTATATATAGCGTCCACTTACATTATGTAAGACTTGAAAGTTTTACATCTTTTTTGACCATTAGATGAAGGTAAATAGATGGTTGAAATTAATTAACAGTAGAAAATGTAAAGATTATCATCGGTCCAAAAAAGTGTAAAAGTAACTGGGTTTTACATTGTGTAAGTGAATCCTAACCCTATATATATTCAGAATCTTGCAGATACCAATTAGATTCGTTTCTCCAAAAGTTTTTCTGATGAAGCATGCAGCAAAAGAGAGCTGTCACGCTTTCCTTTTTTGCATGCTTTCCCTATCATGCGCACAAGTTATAGACTCTATATGATCCTTGATTACTTAAGTGAAGCCAACATGTAATAGTCCACATTGTAATTAATATTTACAAAAAGGAGAAGATACCATATGCTGACGTGCAACTCCGACGAGAGTCCTCGGAACAAGTTCACAAAGTCTGGATATCAACATTAAAAGTATACTTTATATAGATGTGTGGTTTTCTCGGAAGTGTTGTTCATTGAGACTCACTATTTGAGTTCACAGAGTCGGAATATCAATAGGAATATTATCTTAGGTCAAGGATTTTGTCTTCTAGACACGATTAAGAGTCGCTAGAGGGTTCATAGAGTCAGAAGTGTCTCAGAGGGTTCACAAATTATTTTTTGATTCATTAACTTGTACAAGAATGTCAACGAAGGCATTTAATTAATTAAAACATGAATTTCTTGGGGAGAATCCTATGCCCCTTAAACCTTTTTATTCGTTCACCCTTTAATTCTTTTGCAGTGCTACCACTAATAAAATATTTTAATTAATGATACTGCACAACTGAGGCATCTGGCTTTGAACTATATTTTTGATGCACTCCCCTTTTGTACTTCGTTTGTTGATACAGTCAGATTTGTTCGTATCTATTTTCGTTCGAGTCTTTTGATTAGGTTTTTAACATTTTTTATGTATGGTCTTTGTATGATCTAAAGTAGCTAGTCTCTTGTGTCAATGTTATAGAAAAATGTCTAAATTATGTATTTAGTTTACGATGATAGTTGCAAACTGTTATTATAATTTTGATTATTTTCTCTTTCAATAAGACTATCTGCTTCTATTAAAAAAATACATACGTTGTGAACATATAATACTGATAATACAAATTGTCAACTATTTTGTTGATATGTAGGGAACAATTTGGCCATATTAGACGACCAACATTCATTCCAAGTATAAATTAACATTCGGACTAATATTCTTTTGAACTGACGTTTTATAATTTATCTGATAACGTATACCAATTAGGCATGAACTTTAACATCAATTGGGCATCTATACTTGATGAAGAACTGACATCCGATTTTTCTAATTTAATTACCGACAAATACCCTACAGCTTGATGCACAACCAATTAAGCATATTCTCTTGGTGAAGATAAAGAGCTTTCTTTTGCACTATGTGAGATGCAGAATTATAGTCATATCGTTTTGTTAGGTTCAATGAGAATGAAATCTGATTTCCTTTTTTTTAGTTTGACGCGTTGTTTGCATGGGCGGATCTTGACAATGGAGTTTGAGGAGCCTACTTGAAATTTTCAAAAAAAATTAAGGTCTAAATTAACATTTTCAAAATTTGTCAAAGGTTAAGTTTTAAATTTTCAAAAAAAATCGTGCTTAACAAAAATTTATAGAAATTTTTAGACTTAATGGGAAATTTCAAAAAAAAAAAAAGATTACTTGATTAAAAATATTCAAAATTTTTAAAAAATAATAAGAATTTTAAAATTTTACATGGGCCAAATTAAAATTTTTGAATAGTTAAATTTTGAATGGCTCCCCTGACTCTCCCTGGTTGTTTGATAATGTTTTTTTATTTAAAAAAAGCTTAAACATTAAGAACTTAAGCAATGAGGTCTTGGTTTTATGACAATATTACAAGGTACTGAGAACATGAAATCTCCAATAAATATCTATCTTACATAGTGACGGATCTAGACTTCATATTAAGTGGGTTCAAGAAAGTCAAAGTTAAACGAACTAAATAGGGTCAAGTGGGTTTAAATATATTTAATTTTCCCCTCTACCCTTAAACTTTTATACTTTTACAATAATTCTCTAGAATCAAGTGTGATCAATTGATCCCACTAAACTCCACTTATATCCGCCCCTAATCTTACATAAATATCGTGTACGAGTATTTAATTCGTATTTTATTCTAGTTTAAATTTCTCTGTACGAGTTTTATCCATATTTGTTCTAGTTAGGTCTAAATATATTCCGTTTGTTACCTTGATCATGCTTCGTTATGGTTAAATCTAGTGATGGTCCGGTGTGTATTATTTGTACTTGCGATTGTGATTGTAATTGTAATTGTAATTATAAATGTATTTGAATCAGAAAAAAGAAAACTGAATTTATATTACAAAACTATTAAACATATTAGTAAAAATTAAGTACTCTTGTTTAATAATATATCTTAATTTTTTAGATTTCAATAAATTCCTTAACAAAATAAAGAGATTTCAATATACATATATATGTATATATAATATACTTTATATAATTGTATAATTATGTATAAAATATGTATTTTTTTAATTTCTCATTTCTCCTTCCCAAAAAATTCAAAATTCAAAATATGTATTTTATATATAATATACTTTTTTTCCTCCATTTAGGCTTATGGGGTTTTTTAATGAGACACACGTTACCTTTTCTTGTATGATTTTGCACCTAATAAAATAATATGTATTGAGCAAAAAAATATAAAAAAACTATGGTAGAAAATTATAAAAAAGTTTATAACTTATTGTACTAATTTAATCAAAATTATGTAACGACCCGAATTTTAAGTTAGCGAATCGGGTCTTGGACCAAGTATTAGGCCTTAGGTTGAGGGTCTAATTAAAATTTTAGTGGGCTTGAGGCCCAAATATTATATCCGGGTCGAGGGTGTTACAAATTATATGTATACACACACAATTTGATACTGAACTTTTGATTTGGTGGGAGACAATGGATGTCCCACAAAGGATTAAAGGGGAAGATATTAGCAATGAAAGTTATAGTTATTAAAATAAATAGGGATTAACATGAAAATTGAAATAATACAGGTTTGGAAACCCTAACAACAGGGGCGAGCTCCCTTCGCGCCCAAGACCCCCGGCCTCTTTCAAAAAATTTAAATATTTTATAATTTTAATTTTATAACAATTTAGCTCCTGTAAAAAATATTATTTAAATTAAAAAATATAAGAATTTATTAAATATATAATTAAGGGTTGAATTAGGGGTGTAAATGAACCGAGCTTGAACAAATAATGTTTTGTTTGTGTTCGTTTATTTATATTTGAAGGTGTTCATGTTCGGTTCGTTTAAATTTTAAATATTATGTTTGTGTTCATTTATTTATTTTTGATAGTGTTCGTGTTCGTTTATTTAACGTCACGAACATATTCATTTAACATTCGTGAACATATCCGTGTAATGTTCGCGAACATATTCATTTATATGACCGCTAACATGTTCATGTGTATGTTCGCCAAAGTGGTGGAATTGCACCATTAGTCTTTAAGCTCATTAGGCTTCACAGTTTGAACTCAAAAGTTCACCACATGTTCAATTTAGTCTATGCATTTACCAATTAATATTTAAAATGTAAAAAATAAAAGAAAAAGGGAAACCAAGTAAATGAGACAATAAACGAGTTTGTTCGTGAACATAAACGAACGAAATATGCCTATGTTCACGTTCGTTCGTTTATTAAACGGACATAAAAAATTGTTCCTACTCGTTTATTTATCTTAATAAATGAACGTTATATGAACGATTTATTAATAATTCATCGAACGCTTTGTTCATTTACACTTCTAGGTTGAACTAAAGAAGAGTGAGCATGTATCCTCAAAATTTTGGGTCCAATAACAATTTAGGTCCTTATAAATTTAAATATTAGACAAATTAGGCATCACCCTATAAATTTTGAGTTTAAATACGAATAAGCCCTTACATTTTTAAAATTTAATATTTTATCCCTTGTCAATATTCAATCATGGATCCGTCCCTGCCTAACAAAGAAATTAAAGTTGAATTTGGCAAAAAAAATGCTAAAGTTTTTATATTTTGATGTTTAATTGTTACATACTTAAATTATATTTAAAATCGAATCAAATCGTATCGTAAATATAAACAAGTTAAAGTTTGCATACAAGAATACGAGACACTAAAATATTAAATCTTAAGTTCTAAAAATACACTATAAATTTTAACCCTAAACTCTAATTCTACAACTTAACCTTAAACTCTAAATCTAAATTTTTAATATGGTTCATAAATAGGGATAGAAATTCACTACCCTTTTTGGTGCCCCTATTTATGTGTCATACTTAAAAATTAGGTTTAGGGTTTAGTATTATGGTTCAAGGAATTTGGGTTAGGGTGTATTTGGTTATGGTTTAAGGTTTAGAATTTAAAATTAGAACTTAAAATTTAAGTTTTTTAGTATTAAGACATAAAAAGAGGTACCGAAAAAGGACAAATGATTTTTGTTACTGGACAAAGATTTTTATTTAGATTTTCCTTGGAAAAATGAAGTCAGCTTCATAAGTTCTCAACGCAGGAGTTGGACCCGGCTCGCTGCTAAAATTGGGTTCATTAAGGAAAACAAAGAAAACCACAACTTTGGGTCCATGCGAAATGTATTTAGACCCAAAGTGTATGATGATGATCTGGCCGACACTGTTGATAAATTTTCTAAGTCTTTTACGTAAACATCTCTAAAATATTAGTTTTCAAAATAAATATAAATAATTAACTATTCCTATATAATATTTGTAACTTATTTCCATTACTTGAAATACATGACATTTTTCATTATGAAAATATAAATTAAATATAAAATTGAATTTGGTTCAAATAATCATGATTTTAAACTTATATTTTATAAACCATCCAAACACTTGAGTTCGATTCAATTATTTCCTAAGTTTTTTCATCTCAAATTGATTATATTTTGGTTGCAAGCTATTATTTTTTATATAATCATTAGCATCCAATTTATTTGTTAACTAATTTGGATCAGGAACCACAAAGACTCGTTACGAGACAATTCAACCAACTTAATTTACTCAATTTACAATGTTAGGATTTGATCTAAAGACCTTGTTTGAGTAATCTAACGTTTTATTCCATTAGATCAGCGGTTTGTTATTACAATTTATTAATCGATGATGCATTAATAATGAAAACCATAATTTTAACAATTTCACAAAAAATATGAAAAAAAGCTTAAAAGTTTCGAATAAGTGATCAAAATAAATATAATATACTTTTTAATTGGCATTGTAAAAATAGAGATGCAACATTAGAACTTACTAAAAGATCACTCATCTTAGTATTATTCTTTCCGAAACACAATTTATTGTAAAGTTCTTATGAGATCTGGTGCATTAATACTGGTATAATCACACCCATAGGCCATATATACTTTTTGATTGCCAATTGTTTTTGAAATTTCATAATCCTTCGTGGGTAGAATCTTATGACATGGCAAAACAACGCATCAATGTGTTGGTCTATGTAATATAAGGGTGACTAAAAAAGTAATTTCTTTAATAATTTTGTAAGGCTTAACTATAAAATAGGTACCTAAATTTTGCCATTTTTTGTAATATGTGCTTAATTTTTTTTTGCCAAAATAGGTGTCTAACTTTTTCACTATTATCATTTTAGCTGTCTGATCGTTAACGATCATTTAAATAATTATCCTGACCAATCAAAACATGACATATGACTTTGATTTTAATTTCTTTTTTATTTTTTATATTTAATTTTAATAAAAATCCCTAAATTTAAAAAAAATCAAAAAATAACCTCAAATTGCAAAATCCTTAACTCCCTAAAATCAAATTCATGATTTGAGTTGATTCCACCACCGATGGCCACGCCGCCACCCACCACACTCGTCGCAGACCGTAACGATCATTTACCCCACCACCTCGTCGTCGAAATCGATCGACGTCGTGCGAAACGCCAAAAACGAATCAAACGATTTGAAATGATTCAAAAAATTCACGACGAACGACGACCGAACAAACGATGAACTGTATCTTGGTCTTTCGGCAAGGGGAGGACGTTTCATCATGTCATCAGCGACGTAACCAACGCCGGTGAGAGTGGTTAAATTTGGGGGTTAAAAATTTGGGACTATTTTGGAAATATTTGAGAATTTAGGATTTTTTTATAAATTCTGATTTCTTTTTTAAAAAACAAAATAAAATAAAAACATGCCACGTGTTATATTTTTATTGGCTAACAAAAGTTTTTAAACGCATTAACGGCCAGACACCTAATGATAACAGTGAAAACGTTAGACACTTATTTCAAAAAAAAAAAACTTTAGCCATCTATTAAAAAATATATAGTTTTGACACTTATTTTATGGTTAAGCCATTTTATAATTATAGAATTAAAAGTAACTAAATGAGTGATGAGCCTACAATGAATGCCATACACCTATATACACCATTATTTTTTCTCTTATTTATTTGTTTAATTTTAAATAATATTTTTGCATAAATTTTGGGACACACCACAAGATTTAATCTTAACTTGAAAATGATGTTAAAACTGTCTTCTTCAAATTGGCATAACAAAAACTTAACCCTCAACTTTTTAACTTTGTTATAATTTAGTCACTATCTCCATCACCCACTACCGCCACAATATCCATCATCCTTATTCCTCCTCCACTGCTACAATTTTTAGGAATATAAAAATGGAGTAACTTAATCTCTGTGTTTCACCGCTTAATTATTACTGAAATTTGCTCATAACATTCAATCGTCGAAATAAGACTAGTCATCAATTAATTTCGTAAATGAGATTCCGCCAATTCGAAAATATAAAACTCAAATTTACAAATGGCTTTTTTAGTCTACATTGAGTTTCTATTTAGATGGATGATACAGATTTTCTTACAAAGTGTTGAAGTTGGCTTAAACAATATTAAATTTCTTTAACTACAAATTAAGTACAATTTCCTATAAATATTTAGAGATACTAAAACCCTTATTACTTATCACTTTTATTTCATTAGGTTTATTGTACTCCTCGGTAAAAGCAATATTTTTATTTTGCTTTCAAATCTATCTCTGCCAAAACTCGAAGACATGTCTTTGAATATAAGTTTTTATGGGTGAAGATGCAAGATAAATAATTGGATAATTTTTTCACTGCAAAATTTTTAAATCTTATATATATATATATATATATATTCTTTTAAACCTAACAAGACTTTTTTAAATTCTAACAATTTTTTTGCATTCTGCTCCCATATTCCTTAATTGAAGCACCATCTTCATCATCATTGTTAATTGTTTAAGAGCACTTTTTCACTCAATTCTTTCTGAAATAATTTTTTTTTTATTTTTTTCTTGAGAAAATGTTTGGGTTTTGTTTCTTAAAATATGAGGTTTTGTCATTTTCAAATTTTTGGGTATAGACCAAACCGGTCGAGGTTGGAGAAAAAGAAGGAAATTATCGATAAGGTATGGTAATTTTAGGGAAGAAGACAAATTGGAAAATTTTGCGTGAATAATTTTAGGTATAATGTTAATTTTAACCCTTAACATTTACAATTATTGACATTTTGGCCCTTATTTTTTTAGGATAATTTGGCCCTCAACCTATATATTTTTGTCAAATTACTCATTCTTTAACTATCATGTTGATTAGATCGTTAAAAATTTAACGGTGATAATATGACATATACATGTGATAATACATTTTAAATGTCATGTAATCTAACCTATTACATACTTACATGTATAATAAAATTTAATTTTAATTTAAACTATTAAAGATAATTAAAATGAAAACAAAAATATAAACTTGAAAAATAATTGTATTAATCATAAATGGTGTTGGACTTTAAAATAGCTAAAGATTCATGAAATCGGTCACAATTTTCAATGTAAATTTATTCTAAAATCCAGCCGTATATACCACACAAACAAAAATAATTTTACCCTCAAATTTGAATTCACTTTGAATCAACAAATAAAATATTACAAAAAAATTTGACGCGATTATTAAAATTTGTATAAATCATTTATTATTTAATCAAAGAACACTTTTGATACTAATCAACTGGGGTTTTATTTCTTTAGTTGAGTTTTGAAATTTTAGTGTTTAATTTAATTCATATGGTTTGAGGTTTTGATTTGGGTATTTAATATTTAAAAATGAATTTTAAAAATAATATAAGATAGAATTTTTATGAAATTTAAAAAACCCCAAAAATACTGAAAAAATGACATAAAGTAGAAAATTATAGGTTTCGAAAACCTTGATACGAAAACTTAAACTAGGGGTTAGAAATTTTGAATTAGGTTTAGGAATTTGTTTATTAGCTTTTGTGTTTATGGGTTGAATTTTCTGTGATGATTTAGTTGTTTGTTTATGTTTAATTTTTTGTTAGTTATTTAAAAAAATAGTTGAGAACTATATTTTTAAATAAGAATATTAACATGTTATCACCGTTTAAGTCTTTAACGGTTTAATCAAGATGTTAGTTAAAAATGAGAAGTTTGACAAAATAATATACGTTAGGGCCAAATTTATCTTTAAAAAATAATAATTTTAGGTATACGTTAGGGCAAAATAATATACGGTGTAATCAAGATGTTAGTTAAAAATAAGAAGTTTAATCAAAATTCTATATATTATTTAAAGTATGATTATCAAAAACAATTACTTTTAGCTGATCTACATTTTCTATAAAAACCAGTTAAACTTATGAATTTAACTATTTATTTTCAATTTCACATGTTTCGATTAATGAAATTTTTAATGTGTTATATTTTAAAATACAACTCGTATAAATTTTTTTTCTTTCTTTAAAATCAAAAACCCTAGCAACTTAAATTCTAAGCTTTAAGTTCTAATATGAAATTTTACACGCTACAATTAAAACTTTAAATTAAATTTCTAACTTATAAATTTGACAAGCGCGTGTAAATATTAAATTACACGGATTCTGTAACAAAGTTTTATCTTTTAATAATATCATGAAGTGTTCTGATTTTTATTGGCTGTTTTGTTTGATTTTGCACTAATCAAAACGCTAATTAATCTTGATTGATTAATTAATTAGTTAATTAGTTGGAGCTTTTGCATTTGCACTTACATTCACATGGAACATGAGATTAGTGGGGAGCGACGACAAGGAGCAATTCCATTGCTCGTTTAAAACTTGCTTGAATAAATTTGTGACTTAAATTTGACCATCATAACTCTGATGCGGTTGGGTAGGGACTAATTAGTTAAGTTCATTATTATAAGCATCGTATCCATCTAAGATTGTAGCGGAGATTTAAATTGTTGTTGTTGTCAATTTTCAAAATTGTTTTATCTAACTATTATAATAATATTATTATCATAAATTTTTTAAAAAATAAATATTATTACGTACATAATAAATTCACGGAGTTCTAGTTCTGATTTTTATTAAATCTCTTATTTTAAGTTGTAACATCCTTCTAAATTTAGTCATCATATTTTACAGAAATTAAAGTGTTAACCCAATTTTTAGTAAACACGTGAATTTAAATTGTTGATTTTTTTAAATGTTGCCCCAAAATGATTAGGAATGGCAAAAAAAATAAGATTGGATTTTTTTTTTGAATTTTGTGGGATTTTAAAGAAGTTTGAATTCTCTTTCGGTTTTGGATGGAAATCATCTTTTTAAAAATATATATATTATATTTTTATATAGTATATTTAATTTTTTTTATTATTTTTTGGGATAGGTTTAATGACAATGTCGGTATAATCTTATACTTATATTATATTAGCATCATTGAAAATAAAAATATGTTAAACTCGGTTGAAAAAAAAACTTTAAATTTTTGGGTCAAATTTGGGCGGCCAAAAACCGCATCGCCCCGTTGCCATCCCTTGAAATGATTGAACTTCATATTTTAAATATTTCTCTACGTATAATTTATTAAATTGCTAATTTTGGTGCCAGCGGTTCAATATAAAATTTTAATAGTGCTATCTAATTGGTCCAACTTCTTAATTTCATATAATTAACTTATCGATTTTTATTTTTTATTTCAAAAATATTGAACATCCTTTACCCAAATAAATTTTGTCATTTTTGGTATTTTTATGTATGTCTCGATATTAAAATACAATGTTTATGGTTTAGATTTAGGGATTAAAGTTAGAGTTTAAGGTTTATTGTTTAGGTTTAGTTTCGAGAATTTGTGATTTAAAAATTAAAATTAGAGTGTAGGATTTAATTTTTTAGTATTAGAATATATATAAAAACACAAAAAAGCAGTTATTTTTGTTCTTTAGACACCAATAAGATGTCTCGTGGGATTGGAATTGATTCTCTGGTAGTCATCCTTTTAAAACTTTGACTTCAATATTTTTTTTTAGTCCTTATGACAATGTCGGTATACTCTCATATAATTGCATCATCGAAATGACTACAAGTAATAAAAAAATTCCAAATTAAACAAAAAAAATCAGAACCAAGTTGAAAAATGTTGCTAAGTTATTTCACCACTTTTTAATTAAAAGATTGTTGCGCAAATTCAATTGCCAAAGTAAGATATACCAAAAAAATATGTATAAATGGTTAAGATTAAAAATCAAGATTATGAGTTAAATTATGAGTTATATAAATAAAATTTTATGTCCAAAATATTTGAAATTTTGTCATTTATTAAGTTAAAATTAAATTTTAACTATTGGTCCAAAAACCCTAGCTTATTATAGAAGTGAAGGTGTTGATTAACTATTGGTCCACGTCTCCGGCCTACCATTTTTTATTACTTCTGGATTGCTGCATCTATCTATCTATCTATCTATCTATTATTATTATTATTATTATTATTATTATTATTATATAAGGTTATTATTCACTAACGTAAAAACTCATAATTTTACACTTTTTTAAAATTGTTGAATGACGAAAATTGATGATTAAGATTAATCTCTTACTTTTTTATGTGATAATTTTCACATACATATTGCTAATTTCAGTCGTCCATTTTACTCATCTAACAATCTAAAAAAGTGTAAAATTCTAAAATTCTTACACTATGTAAATAGATTTTATCCTATATATATATCATATATATATATTATATATGTATATATATATACACACATATATAATTTAAAGGTAACTGATTGTCATTAAGTTTTAAAAAAATCATTTTAGTCATTAATTTTTTTAAAATTAAAAATAATCATTAAAATTATCGAGCTGTAACAAAATGATTATATAACATTATAAAATAGTATAACAATTCAATTATTTTTCTCATATACTTGTGTGTATTACCCTTAATTTTATTAAATATTTTTTGCTTTGTCGTATATCTACTTTTATATTTCTCTGCCTAAGTCTCTATACATAAAATTTCTACACTTTTAAGAATATATATATATATATATATATATATATAACATCAATTATTCAAACCCAAAAGTAATCGAGCATAGATTATGTGAGATTTAAAGGATTTTGAAAGGAATTTCAAAGGAGCTTTACCTGTAAAAAAGAAATGAGTCCTGGCCTTCTTCAAGTAATCCAATGCCTTTCATAGGCTTAACATATATGGTTGACGATAGAGTTATAGTGTGTTTTTATCAAGATGTGATAATATGTAACTAGTACGGAGGTATATATATCTTAGGGCAGTGTTCCTCCAAATAATTTTTTTATGAAAAATATATAGGGAAATTTATTTATTTGAACTATTTTTATGACTAATTGTACTTTGTCTCCTTTAAGTTTGATTTCTGACTTCGTCTCTGATATGACCAATGTCTTTAAAATAAGACAATATCATGTTAAGTTATAGGTATCAAATAACAAGGTCATGTACTGTGCGGCATCAACCGGAAAAGTTACAAGACACGGACTACAGAACTGAAAATGTTATAAAAAAATGTAACATTTTCAGTTTCGTGTTCTATGTTTTGTAATATTTTCGGTTGGTGCCGCACCGTAACCGTACAACGATTATGTTGCACCGTAGCCGTACCGCGACTATGCCGCACAGTAAATCTACCCTTTATTATATGTTAGAATATTACGGATGTGAGAAAAATGTTTCAACGAATCTCAGTAATATTTTTTAAATCTCTAACATTTACTATCATTCAAAGAAAGGGGGAATAGTTGTTTCATATCATTTCAAACTTTTACCCTTGATATAATATTAGACCAAGATTCACTTTCATTTTGATAATTATTCTAGGTCTATGAACTTTTTTTTCTCATAAAAACAATAAATAAATCTTCATGAATGTCCCATTTTAAGCTATATATATATATATATAGGATAAGACCCACTTACATATAATGTAAAACTCCTAGTTTTACACGTCTTTTGGATCGTTGGATGGGTGAAACGGACAGTTGATATTAACTCCATATTTTTTCCAAGTGATAATCTTCACATAACCCACTATTAATCTCAGTTCTCTCTCTCTCCTCTCTCTCTCTCTCTATATATATATATGAGTTAGGATCCACTTACACAATGTAAAACTCATTACTTTTACACTGTTTTTGGACCGTTTGATGAGGGTAATAAAATGCTAAGATAATTTTCTTATTTTTTCCTGTGATAATCTTCACATTTTCTACCGTTAATCTCAACCATCCATTTACCTTCATCCAATGGTCCAAAAAAGTGTAAAACTTTCAAGTTTTACATAGTGTAAGAGGATCATATATATATATATACACACACACTTTATGGTAGTTAGGGGCGTTCAAATTTGGTGATGTATAAAGATTAACGACACGTTTATATAAGGCTTTATTAAAAAATAAGAATTTAAATTATAATATTTTTTATTGTAGGTGTACAATTTTTTTAGTTAAAATATGTGTCTAATGTTTTATTTCGTAAATTCTTTTCAGGTTGTCTGTTAAAAACAATTATCCTCCATTGATGAGATCTTCAAGCTCTGTTTTTTATTTTATTTTTACCCAGCTTGTCATTGCAAGCAAAATCGAAGTGTTTTGAGACTATTTTTTAGAGTTGAGGTCTTGATTTCACTTCTGCACATATGAATTTCTGTAATCAAAATATTTTTAGACATTCCTAGGACTTAGTTTTTTTTACAAAAAAGAGAATGAAGATGCATTGATTGAAATTGATGCACCGAGAATAGATGATTTCTCAAAATCTAAGTGTTTTAGACTTAAAATTGCTTGATTTTTCAAAAACAAACCAATTTTCGAATTTCCACCTTGTTTTTATGTTTGTTTCCCTATAAAACTTAAGTGGAGGAAATAAAGAAGATGACTGAAGGCCGCATACCACACATTCATTAGACAGTTTTTGAACGAGTGATCTAAAAATGGCTACAGAATAAAACGTTAAACACCTGCTTAAAAAAACAATTTAAGCACCTAAAGAAAAAAGTGTATAAAGTATTATATGTTTCCTTTTTGTCAACAATTTATAGGCTTTTACATAAAATGTACACCCTAATTAGGTAGGTGCACATTCACGAATCATAATATATCAAAATTTGTAACGACCTGGATTTTAGAATTCGAGGGTCGGTTTAACTCGAAGAGTGGGCTTCGCGTTGGGTCGAGATGTTTGGGCCTTGAAAGCCTTAGAGGGCTTCTGTTTAATTGTTGGGTTTGGGCCTTGGAAAGGTGGATGAGTTAGAATAATGTGGGAAGGGTATTGTGGTAACTTTCTATTTTTGAAGAGGGGAAGGGGTATTTAATTCCCTGAAGAAAAGTAGGGATGGTGAGATCACCATTGTTCCCTTGTCTTCATCATTAACCTATCCTCATCTTCTAACTTTCTCACCCACAAAGAAAGGTTTAATCTTTGAGCCTAGAGGTATGAATCACGAAATTGTTTTTGAGGAAAGAGTAATCAACGTTCAAGGATCTATCTATCAAGGTAAGAATGGTTGGTTTTGGTGGAGGTTGGAAAATGGGTGTTTTGTGGGGATTGAAGAGGAAGAATGAAAATGGTGGGATTTGACTCCATTCTTGTTGTAGAATTCTTCCTTTTTCATATCTTAAGTTTCTAGCAAAGTTGTAATGTGATTTACAACATTTTCTTGTAGTGAAAGAAGTTGAAAAATCTTTCAATGAGCTTGAGAAGAAGAAAGCTTGAGGGGTTTGGTTGGAGGCTTCTTTTTCAACTTTAGGATCAAGGTTAGTACACTACTAACTCCTTTGTTTTTCTGGAATCATGAATTTGATTTCCTTGCTGCTCGATTGATGTTTTAAGTGGTTTGAATGCATGAGACCTCTTTAATGGCTAATTCTAAGATTGGTGTTAAAATGGCTTAAAATGGTAGGAAACCACTTAGACCACTTATCATAACTTGTAGGTCCATTTTGGGTCTAAACGTTAGGTTTTAGAGGCATGTGAGGTGATTCATGAACTGCAAAAAATAAATTATGGGTTTGAGTACCAATACGGGTTGAACGCGTATCGGTACCTTGTGTTTCAAAGGCTAAAATCAAGCCATTCTTAAAGGGCGTATCGGTAAGCCTGATGGGGGTATCGGTACCTCATCTTCCACCCAAATTCTAGTAGCAAAATGTGTACTGATACGCTTGGGGGTGTATCGGTACCTATGGGGTATCGGTACACAACCGTGTACCGTCGAGTATCGGTATATATAGGTGGGTATCAGTACTCTCAGGAGCATATCAGTACTCTTAAGTGGGTATCAATACCCGCTGGACAATCTGCACGAAAATTACATTTTTAGTTCGAGGGGCTTATAATTCTAGGACTAAGGCCCAATGGGCTTCTAATGTGGTAAAATGAATAGTAAACTAAGAAATTGAGATTTAAACCTCATATATGAGCTTAATGAGTACTAGCTTAATAAAACCTTGGGCTACATAATCATGTTAGTAACAATAAAGATCCTAGGTGGATTGAATGATTGATGTGTGCTACATAAGGGTATTAGTATGGTTGAGTCACCTTGATTGATAGGATCCCGATACCCAGTGTGAGAAAGAGTGTGTTGCAACACCATAGTTGAATATTTTCGAATATAGGATCTCGATGCTTAGTGGACGCGATCCTCATTTGAAGATGCTTGATGAGAGATTTCGAGCATAGGTGTGTGATCTTGATGCTTAGTGGTCGTATGCCTCACCCCCTATGAGTGTATGATCCAGGTGCTTAGTGCTCGCGGGCCTCACTCAGAGTGTACGATCCCGATGCTTTGGGGATGCATGCCTCACTCTTATATTGTGGTTTAAGGCTTATGTTGTGTGGTGCCTGTAATTACTTGTTGTTATATGTTTGGGCGGCTAGAAGTAGCATCATTTTTGCATGATGTGATTGCTATATTATCATCTTTAGTTGCATGCTCGTAGTCATGATTTGCATGAAGCATGGTTGAGTAGATGTAATGGCCCAATATTTGCTTGGTGAATAAAACGTAAAGAGTTAAAGATTGGTGGCTTTAGTTCAGTGACCAAAATGAAAATTTTGAAAGTTTGGGGGTCAAAGTATAAACTTTGGAAAAGTTCAGAGGCTAAATTGTAATTTCTAAAAGTTATGTAAGTTAACCCCGTAAATGAATAGTTTACCCCCAAGAGTGACACTTTCGTGTTACTCGGATTTTTCATACGGAGTGTATTAGTGGCTATAAAGCTTTAAAGTTCAGAGGAAGAAAATTTGGAAATCGTATTGAGTAAAATACGAATATTTGGATTGAATAAATGCCATAAATAAAATATAAGATATTTTGGGACATGTATGGTTAGATTGGAACCAATTTGGTTCAATTTTAATGGAATGACAATTTTTAAGTCTTGTTGTAAATAAAGACTAGTTGGAGGGCAAATTGGACATTTGCCATGGATGGCATTTTTGAAATATTTTGAAACTTTGAGGGCAATCTTGAAAGGTCAAATACACTTGGATGAGATCTTGGCCATTGATTTTTGATAAGATTGAATCTTGGCCATTGGATGGAAAAGGTAAAGTAGTAATTTTACTATGTAAAATGAATTAAAATTTTATTTTTTAGACATGTGGATCAATATTAAAAAGATGAGAAAATATTCTAATCTTATTTTCTTTGGGCATTTCGAAACCAAGAAAGAAAATAGAGAACTAGAGTTTTTCATTTTCAAGTCCAAAATTCAAGGATCAAAGTTAGAATCAATGTATGTTGCTTTAAGAAAAATTGATCTATGATTCATGCTCTTTCTTTTGATAGTAATTTTGTTTGATTAAGTTGAGTATAAGTTATGTCATGGATGAAGATGATTATGGAAATTAAGGTTGTTTTGTGTAGAATTAATGTTATAAACATGGAATCAAGCTTGAAATTGGATTAATTCCATGTTTGAAGTTATAAACCCTAACCCTAAGATTTGGAGGTTTTGGTTAGGGAGTCAAATTGAAGATGATATTGAATGGATTATGATGTTGGAAATTTAATTTTGATGTTAGATTAAATAATTTCCCCAATTAAAGTTATAAGGACCAATTCGAAAATTTGGAGAAATTTAGGGGAAATTATTGAAAAATTTATTTTAGCTATTGAATTGATGAATTATGGTTGAAATAGAATAAATTGATGTTTAAGGATCAAAAGGAATTTTTTGGAAATACAAGGACTAATTCGACAATTTGAAGAAAATTATGGATTAATCTTAAATTTATGAAAAGTTTAGGGATTTGATGTTGAGCTTGTATTTGAAGTATATTATGTTGGAAAAATTAAGTTTAGTGATTTAAATATTGATTTTGATGTTTAAATCAACATTTTTGGTTAAATTGAATATTCGACTACTTCATGGACCAAAGTGTAAATTTTTAAAGTTTGGGTCCTAAAGTGTAAAGGATGAGAAATATAGGGGTTAGACTTGGAATTTATGGTTTGAAGGTTAAAAGAGTCCTTAGGGAATAAAATATATTTTTTGGGAAAAGTTGGAGATTTAAAGAAAAGTATGGGAAATTGTGGTTCGAATATAGAAAGCTTTGTCGGATCAAGTTTACGTTTGATGGATAGTTAATTATTTACTTTCCATTATTGTATATGGAATGGGTATGTGTTAACATATACTTTAAAATGGTATATGTTATTGTTGGTGTAGATTCCGATAAAAATTGAGGACGTACTAGTAGACCCGGAAAAGAAGTAGTTCGAGACTGAAATCGGATAGTAAGGCCTGTTACATTGCAAGACTAAGGTGAGTGCATACATGTTTTTAAATGTGTGTTAGTTAACATACATAATAGGGAGACTTGTGATAAGTCGACCTAAAGGTAAATTTTTTATAAAAGTATATGTTTTTAGCATGATACTTGCTTTTTAGTGATTTTAAAGATTATGGCATATTTTATGATCACAAATGTTTTTATAGCATGACACGTGATGGACAAGTTATTTGATATGATTTTTAAATGGCAGTATACCATAAATGTTATAAAGCATATTGGAGTATGAACTGATCCAGTATGAAGATGTTTTACATGATATATGTATGGAATTTGGTTTACTTGCCATTATTTACAGGAATTATTTTTCAAGTTTGCCCTTGGTAATAAAATGTCGAGTAGGATAATATTGTGGTATACCATTAAGAGTATTATAAAGTTATTGACACTTCAAGTGTATTATAAAGTAACGGACACTTGAATGCGTATTATAAAGTTACAAACACTTGATTGTGTCTTACAAGTATGTCAAGGATAGTACTTTTCGAGTACGCAACTCGAATATTAGACACTTGATATTTACCTTGGGCTATATGATTGCACGAGATAACCTATGTTTTTAGGTTAAAGAATGAATACGGTATGCTTTCTTGCATAGACATTCCTGCATTACAAAGTATGTGATTTTAATGATTATCGCGTGTTGAAAAGTATCATGTATTTATGAATGTTTATATATGTCATTTACCTTATGCCTCATTGAGTTATACTCAGTGTGTAGTTCGGTTGTACACGTAGGTAAACGAAAGTAGGAGTGAAGCTTCGCATCACTGCCTTTTTGGGGAGTACCGAACTGACAGGTTAATTTCAGTACTTATGACATCCATGCTTTTGTATTTAATAGTGGCATGTACTGGCTAATCATGTCTGTCTGATAAAGTACTTTAATCGGCCATATAATAGTGTTACTAACTTTTTATGAATGTTAAAAATGTTTATTATTACATGCTCTAATATGATTATCTTATTTATGTAAAAAGTTTTATTATCGGGTATTAAATTATTATTTTATTTATAAATTAGATAAAGTTAAGCGTGCTTGAATTAGGAAAGTTCCAAGATGGGTGACCACTTGGGAAGTTATTTTAAAATTTACCATGATTTTAAGTTAAAAGATGTTTTTAAAAGTCTGTGACATCTCTGACTCGTGTTCAATGTAAGGATACAGGAAGGGGTATTACATTTATTGGTATCAGAGCTACAGGTTTAGCCGGTTCTAGAATTAAAATTGAATTTGATGAAAGTGCCAAAGTGTGTACATGCCACTAGGATGTTGTATTTACTTGAAAATGATACTTGTTTGATTGATGCAATTGCTTATTGTAATCACTCATTTTTACTTAAATGTATTACTATTGCATGTATATTTATTATATGAATGTTACTAATATGAGGTGTGTGCATGTATAAGCTACGTGTACGTATTAGGGTCGTATGTATGTCACGTATGTATCTAGGGTATAAGCGTATGTAGATGTCATGTTAATTATACATATGGATACTAGAATATTATTAATTAATGACCGTATAATATGAAATATATATTTTCGTATGTACATGTTCAGCTGTTATAATTATTATTATTATTAGTGGGCTGACTAAATGTAAAATTAAATATATATATTAAGCCCAAGTAAAAAGTCCGAGTCCAATTACAAAAATCCAATTACAAAGCCCGTTTGGCCCAACTCAATCCTATCTAATTACAATGTGCGGTAACTATGGGCCGTTGGATCAAGATCCGATCCAACGGCCACGATGCAATGAAGGTTAAAAATATCGCGGTGCGCGTACTCCACGTATGGACCGTTCGAGTGCCACGCGCGCGTGGGCCACGCGCGACGCGCTTTATTATCCCACGCGCGCGTAAGATCCACGCGTTCGACTCCTCGATCGCGGTGCTCCACGTGGCGAAATCTGAAGCCGTTTCATCGGATCGAGGCTTCATCCAGCCGATCGTTCTTCAAGCCATCTCGACCGTTAGATCGATCGATCTAACGGCCGAAAATGCGTCTGGCCTCGGCGAAAATGACCACACCGCCACCGCGCCGATATTCAGATCCAGCGTTGATTATGCCAAAGACAACAAGCAAATGTCGATCTGGAAAAGAATATACAAGTTGCAACCAAAATACGAGAGATAGTGGTATATATGAAATGGGGCATTGTAACGGGATTTTTAGAGAGGAACGGGCAAAAAAAAGCAGAGAGAGTAGTAACACAAAAAAACAAAAGTTTTGTAAAAACCAAACTTGTAACCACCAAGAAATCGGAAAGGCGATCCGGTGGTAATTTTTGCCTTTTTTTTCTTACCTGTTTCCCTTGCATGCATATACGAAGTACAAAAAGAAAATAAAAAGAAAACAAGTAAAGAAGTCTTACCGGCTTTGTCCATGGGTCTTCCCTTCCTCTGTGACAAGCCTTTCGGCTTCTACAAGCCGATCCGTGAACAAAGGGAGGGAAGACCCTTTGTGGTCTCGTTTTGACCTAAAGAAAATATATTTTTTGGGTTCGTATTTCTTAGATCTAGGGTAAATAAAGGGGATCCTCTGAATCCAACCATGGATTCATGTTGAGGACGACAAGAGGAAGGTTTTGGTGTATTTCGGGAGTCCACCGGCGTCGGTTAGCGGCGGCCGGCGGCGGAGAATACGGCGGCCGGCCGCCAGATTCTGGGTTTCTCAAGAACACTTGAGAGAAAAAGATGAGCGTGGGATATTTGGAAACTGAAGAATGAAATGAAAAATGGGGAAAATTTGGTTTCGGCCTGAAAATAGCCGTTATATAGGTGTTATTATTTTACTAAATGGGTAAATTACACACTTAATCCCACCGCGTTTTCAATATTTTCATTTTTGTCTTGCCGCATGGTATAATCACAGTCCCAGTCCCCCTGAGTTTCCCAAAAGTCACAATTTAGTCACTAAATTACACCGATCAGACACAATGGTAAAATTACGCCCTTAATCACCCCGCGTTTTTGAAATTTTCATTTTGAGTCTGCCCCTTGGTATAATTACAACTCTGGTCTTTGTAGGTTTTATTTGTTTTTCGATTTCGTCCCTAAATTACATGTTATTGCTCTTTAATTTCTGCCACTGATTTTCATTTTCCTTTCATTTCAGTCCTATTTTCTTTGTAAATATTATTGTTCGAATTATAATCGTATATGTGGATATTATTTCATTTTATGTCTCCCCATATATGACTCATTTTATGTTTATATGTATATATATGTGTCAAGTATGATATTCTTTTTTTTATCTGGTTATTCATATCAAGCATATTATGTTTTAGTTGATTCGTACATAGCGTATTCTGTATTTTATATGTGTGTGAGCTTTCTTATTTTTTAGGGCTACATGT